>JAQPZY010001690.1:1315000-2567500 GCA_029931535.1 Margaritifera margaritifera | reverse complement strand
GACTTTAAATTGAAAGATCTTACCCCATTTCCAACAGGAAAGTGATACCAAAATGGAGACAGAGAGAGAGAAGGGTAAAGAGGACGTCTTTTATTTGAAAATCTTGTCATTTATACCGATTCTATCCATAATTGTATGTTATCTTCTTTAATTCCAGCCTACATCATACAGATTGGTAAACTGGAATTCAAGAGGAATAGGAATCTGTACTTTCCGGCCACTGTGCATCAATTTGTGGACCAAGGATTCCAATGGAGCATAGGAAATACCACAAAACTCTCCATTCCTTTAGACAGTTGGATGCCTTCTGAATGCAAATCTATAATGGAACATTCCACTTTCCTTGTACTCTCAATGACACCTCCAGACAGATTTCTAAAAGATTTATTGTACATATATGACAAAACGGATACTATTTTTAAGAAATACAAAACCAATAAATGCAGCTTAGAAAGGATTTTCCGAGACTTTCAAGAGATAAAAACAAGATGCATAGTTAAAAGAAGAAAAAATGCTCATCAGAAAATAAAAAAAGGGAAGAGATACCTCGTGAAAAACAAAAGATAACATGAGAAATGCTCATAAGCATTTCATAAAAAGTGTATGACTCTGTAATTTAAAATGCTAAATATTTGTTTTCATTTATACTATTTTTCAGTTTACAACATCAACACCAGTCACATATCCCCTTAACTTTCTTCTTGATTAGTATATTTTCCTTCTCTAGTCATAAATTGTTCTAGGTCATCTTTTAGTTTTTGAATTTGATTTGTAGATTCAATATTTTTCCTTTTTAAATTTTCATGTAATTCTGCTATAACATCTAAAGATTCTAACAAATCTGATTCAGCAACACTATCTGTTATTTGTTGCCTAATTGTATTCTATTTTAATGTAGCCATTTCTATTGGTGAAATTTCTTCTGCCTTAACCCATATATTTCCTATTTTCTCCGATCTATTGATTTCAAAAATGCACTTCCGCCTTTGTTTTTACTAGCTACATAGTTAAATGACAAAATTTGTTGGGGTTACCAACCTTAGAAAGTTGAACATCACATTCACCAAGTTTTTCATAATACAATGTTTTATTTATAATTTTAAAATGAGGTTTATGTAATCTGTGCTCTTCTTCACTTATCTTAAAATTATGTTTGATATCTTTTTTTTTATAGATCATCAATAACTTGTTTCTGCACAATTGTAGTAGGACCAGGAGTTATATCAGGAGTAAAATCTTAGGATGTTCTTCAGGTGCCGTTTTACACTATTTAATTGAATCAGAATCAACTTGAAAAAGAATTATTTTTTTAAAAACTAAACAAGATATAACGTGACGGGATAGATGGGATGTGAGGACTGAGGTTGTAAGCTGTGAGGACTGCTTGGCATATGAAGACGACATAAAAGAAGCCTACAAACAAGAATTAAAAACTAGTATAGTACAATTGAACCCGGTTATGTCGCCGGCCTAGGGGTTTGCCAAAAAGCGTCGAGATAACAGATGATCGAGATAAACGAAAACCAATATGGCGACAATATATTAACATGTGCTTGAAATTTCTTTGTGTACATGATGTGCGTTAATAAATGAGAATGTACATGCATGTGTTTTTGGAGGTTTTTTTACACAACAGCGTTGCCACGATTTGTTTGATGAAGCGATCGGCATGCTATAAAAATGTACATGTTTGCTAACAACAAAAGGCATATGTGCACCAACTAACAGCAGAGATTTACCAGTATACAATACAAACCACTGTCGATTCTCGATACAAACCTTTATTATATTCTCCAACATAGCTAACCAGTGTCAAAATAAGATTCGCGAGTCATTTCACTCTGACACAGCTCTGAAAAGTATCGTACACGCGGTTACTATGGTTTCTTTACAAAGTCTAAAATGCTTTGTTGCTTTTTGCCTTTAACAGTCTGCTTGAAAACAAATGCTTCAATATTATTTATGCTGTCTAAAACAGTTTCATCTCCTACAAAAGAACCATACCGTCGAATTTTCTGTAGCATTTCTACCATATCACCAGCTGAGGGAATTGGTTCCAAATCTTCGTCCGCATCTTCTTCATCTTCTTTGTCATTGCCGCATGCAGATGTGCTTGCCTGTGCTGACTGCACACTTGATACAATGTCTTCATCGGTGATCACGCCATCATGTAATGACGTCTTTGTCGATTTCTATGTAATCTCGGAATTCCTGGACAGTGATGGCTAACTCCTGTGCCTCCTCTTCCAAGATAGCATCGGTAAGGCTTGATTTTTCCGCCACTTCCGCGAGTTCATCTGCGGCTGCACGGCACTGTGCCTGAAACTCATCATCGGAAATATCCTGAATGACGCAGTGCATCCAGCAGTTTGAGATTGTTTCCTTCTTCACGTCATTCCAGGCTGATCTCAGGAAGTTCATTGCATCTAGAAGCGAAGGGGTGTACTGTGCCTTCTTTTCATCATGGAGCAGGTATTGGCGCATCAACATTTTCCTGTAGTACACCTTAAACATCAACATTTTCCTGTAGTACACCTTAAACACTTGGATTATCCCCTGGTCCATCGGTTGGAGCTTACTCGTTGTGTTAGGTGGGAGGTAAAAGATCTTAATGGCCTTGAGACCAGGAACATCCGGATGAGCTCTACAGTTGTCCACGATCAGTGCCACCTTCCTTTTCTCTACTTGGAACTTCCTGTCCCACTTTTTCACCCATGCACTGAATAGATCTCCTGTCATCCAGGCGCTTGGCTGGCCATCGTAATCACATTGGAGAACTTTGGTCTGCTTAAAGCATCTGGGATTCTTGGACTTTCCTATAACGTAGAGCGGGAGTTTTTGGCTTCCATCCATGTTAGCAGCAACTAGCACTGTAAGTCGGTCCTTCGACTTTTTTCCACCGTGACAAGCCTCCCCACGAAATGCCATGGTCTTGTCTGGAATGCATTTCCAAAACACCCCAGTTTCATCAGCATTAAAAATGTTCCGAGTCTCATAGGTATCCAAAATTGTGCGCATTTGAGTCTTCAGCCATGAATCCACTTGTTCCTGTTGAACCACAGCGCTCTCTCCACAAATTGCTTTGAAGACAATGTTGTGCCTCTTTTTGAAACGATCCAGCCACCCCTGACTTGCTTTAAAGTCAGGGTGTCCTAGCTTTGCAGCAAGGATGTCCGCCTTCTCCATCAGCAAGGGACCATTGACGGGAAGGTTTGTTGCTCGCGTATTTGTGAACCATTGAAACACTGCATCGTCGACATCTTTGTGCTCAGCCACTCTAAATCGTGAAACGTGAATATCGACTGCAATAATCGTCCTTCAATATCACACACTGTACCGTTCGTTCGTGTTAAAAAATACTTAGATAAGACGCCCACTAATATACGACTCCTGTGTGAGGTGTACGTAAAACTTTGTATAAGACGCGTCTTATATACGCGAAAATACGGTAGTGAGATGGTGAAGTGGCATCAATAACTAACATTTTCAAAAGCCGGCGATTGGTCATGGGGATCGAGATAACCGACGTTAAGTGGCAAATTTGGCCCTCATTTGTGCTCGAGATATTAGGGTTCGGCGACATAAAAGAATCGACATAACCGATGAGAAAATGCTAAGACAAAGAGAGAATTTGGCGGTTCCACTTCAAAAACGTCGACTTAATAGGGTTGGCGAGTTAACCGAGGTCGAGATAAGTGGGTTCGACTGTAAATGGAACATAAAAGGAAATAACTGGTAAACACTTAAATGATAAGGAGTTGTATAAAATGGGTAAAAACAAATAAAGACAGCATATGGCACTTTTGTCATGCTAGATCAGGTAAAGTATCAAAGTCATTGTCAGATGCAATAATACTACTAGGGACATCTTTGATGAGTACATTTTTTTCCAATTGATAACTTAAACGAATTACAGAAAGAGTTGAAAGAAGAGTGCTTAACAACAAACATAATTAGTGGGTTTTTATCTTTTAGATTGGGATTACCAATTTTAACATTAAGTGCTACCTTGATAACATTTAAGCACATTAATTTTAAAAAGGAAAGCGAGCAAAGCGAACAAATTCTCGAAAACCAGGACTTAGTTAAGTTAGAGAGTCATTAACTATTTAAGATATTGGATAGCTGTTTAAGAAAACTTTAATCTACTTACAAAATAAATGGAAGGAGCGAAAATAAAACTTAAGAAACATTATAGGTCCTAATTCAGCAGAGAAGGCAACATAGCAAAAAATAAAAGATCCTCGTAAAGCTGAATTTGGTAAACAACTTTGAAAACGTTCACAATTATTAATAAAATTCAAGAGAAATTTTTTAAAATATGTCTACTGAGAGCAAAGGATGCTACAACATTTACTGCTTGATAGTTGACATAGTTGTTGCTATTGGATTATGAGTTATATATTTAATTAAAAGAAGAAAAAAAAGAAAAAACCCACCTAAAAAGAATGAGTGACAAGGACTACTAAGATATCCTTCAAAGAATCAAATATAGTAAATTGGTTTCCAGAAATGCTGCAGGTTATTAGTGGATTCAAGAGTAAATTTAATAAAATTTATATTAATAAATAGCAAGTGAAATGAACAACATCATTAACACTATTAGCCATGTAGTATTAAACTAAACTCCTTCAGTAAGTTACAGTATGCCTTTCAAGTGGATATTTTATTTTAAAATAGATTCCCCGATTAAGATGGGTATAGAAGTAGTATTAAACTAAACTCCTTCAGTAAGTTACAGTATGCCTTTCAAGTGGATATTTAATTTTAGAATAGATTCCCCGATTAAGATGGGTATAGAAGTAGTATTAAACTAAACTCCTTCAGTAAGTTACAGTATGCCTTTCAAGTGGATATTTAATTTTAGAATAGATTCCCCGATTAAGATGGGTATAGAAGTAGTATTAAACTAAACTCCTTCAGTAAGTTACAGTATGCCTTTCAAGTGGATATTTAATTTTAAAATAGATTCCCCGATTAAGATGGGGTATAGAAGTAGTATTAAACTAAACTCCTTCAGTAAGTTACAGTATGCCTTTCAAGTGGATATTTAATTTTAGAATAGATTCCCTGATTAAGATGGGTATAGAAGTAGTATTAAACTAAACTCCTTCAGTAAGTTACAGTATGCCTTTCAAGTGGATATTTAATTTTGGAATAGATTCCCCGATTAAGATGGGTATAGAAGTCGTATTAAACTAAACTCCTTCAGTAAGTTACAGTATGCCTTTCAAGTGGATATTTAATTTTAAAATAGATTCCCCGATTGGTATAGAAGAAGTGCTAAAACTGGTTTCATTTCTTTGGATCAGTTAACGATTGACCACAAAATATAATACCAGAAAAAATAATAATGTTGTTAAATAGAATTACCTCACGACCATGGAATTAATTTTATGCAGATGAAAATTAATGAAATTAAGAATGATTTAGTTAAAGAGAGAGAACATTACGGAGGTGTAAGAAAAAAGTATAAAACAGCATGTAGGTTTTAAACTTTGTAGAGGCTGGCATGGCAAGTGTTTCCGGTGGAATGGGTGTTGGGACTGTTAGTTTAGGAGTTGCAACAGTATCTGGCATAGGACTTCTTATACCTCTCAACTTTACAGGGTTTGGTGCAACTTTACGATGATTTTTTTCAAAAGAAGGTATATAGTAAAGTTCTGAAACACAATAAGATTGTAACCTGTGCAATAACTAAGTTCAATACTATTGATGAAATGGTAAATAAAGCAATAAGCCATGATGAAATAAGTCACAATGAATTTAATATTAAAGTTAGTGATTACAACAAATAATTGGTATGGGACGTAAGATGACATTGCCTTGCAAGGACAAGATTCCTAGGACTGCGCTTCGATATGACTACTTCGTTAGGATTCTAGTTGCTTAAATGGCGAAGTCAAGTTACATTACTATGGAAGGACAGTCTAAGATAGTGATAACAGAGACGGTAAATTAAGGACACATTTAAATGAGAATATATATTTTAGTTTATTATTACAATATTTCAAATGATCACCACACACACACACATACACACACAATATATTACATTATATAACCGATAAGAATTAAACCAAGACCATCTCAATATCGGATGGTTTGCATAATCTTGAAAAAAATGTGGAAAAAAAAGTAAATGAAGGAATTAATGCTAATGGCAACAATGAAGAAAGCATAGATATTGAATGCCAGAAACTTGGTTCTAAAGTTTTAGTAACTTCGAGTAATAATTACACAGTTTATATCACAAACTACAGCAACAAATTACTAGGATTTATTAGAGATCTATAAATACATCTACCGAATCAATTAACAGTTTGTGGATTTGTAAACCCTAAAAAGTTGTATATTTTCCTTGTTCAACTAAACAACTCTAAGATTGATTCCAACAGCTCCTGCATTGCTCTGTTAGTGTGTCTACCTATTGAAAATGTATTTCACGGTGATTTTATATCATAGGATGTTAATAGCCTATATAAGCAATAGACTTTAACTTATATTTTATTTTTAAACAACAGATTTATTAATACCTTTGCACACTATGTTTCTATTATGCCAGTTCTAAAAGCAAGTAGCTTACTCCCAAGGCCATAACATTCTTGTATTGGTATATCATTCATCTCGTCTTGTGTCGTAAAGCTGTATATTTGGTTTCATATCATTATAAAATTTATCTGTTTCAACACTTATGCACAGATAATCTGTATCGGTCATTGATAACTTCATTGTTCCATCATATTGTTTTTTTTAGCTCGTTGTAGTGAAAGTCATACATCAGCAACTTTCTTACTTCCAGCACTGTAAAGCCACCACAAAATGGCTTGGCTAATTTGATTTTCTTATTAATTAAACTATTTAATACCTTATCTTCATATATTATTGTTTTTCTTACAAAGAAATTTCCTTTTGAAGTTAAACTGTTTTTGCGAGTACATATTCTGACATTAGTTGTTTTCATTAAATTTTCCATTTGTTTTCCAAAGACAGCATTATTCATTAACTTAATAAAGTCTTGTTCAAAGTTATTAGCTGCTTTTGGCTCAAAGATGTATTAAGTTCTATGTATGATTTTAGCTAGGGCTATTCATATAACTACTGTCTGTATCGTTTTTAATTTTATTCCTAACTGAAGATTCTTCAAATTTAGATAGTGAATAACATATTTTTTTTGTTATTAAAGTACATAATAATTTTCGTACTGAATGTTTTGCACAGTTTTATCTTCTATCAATTTCTTTTGTAGTGGAGATAAATCATCCTCAAAAGGAAATGTTTGTTCTGGTATCAAAAGATAATGTTCAAAATTGTAAAATCTGTTTGTACTTTTAAATCTACCTATACAATTCCACCAAATGAATTAATATCCCTCCAAGACCTTAACTTTTGTTTTGGAATACTTCTGTTTGTTCTTTGGTTGCCCAATTAAAGCTTCTAATAGACATTGGTTGGCACATTGTCTAGCCATACAAAATATTTAAGTTAGATACATAACATGATCTTTATCCTGATGTTTCGTATTCTTCTTTATAGTAATCTTGATTTGCTTTAAGCGTATCAATAAGTATCATACATATTCCTGTGATTTGAGTGATTTTCAATCATTAAAAAAAACCCATCATAATCTGCAAGCACTTCTAATTCTACCTTACTTAGTTTCAACTAGTCCGGGTGCACTAAAATAATGTGCCTGGTATAGTTTATAATTATTCATACAGAGAGATCTGAATTATTTAAAAAATATTACATTAAAGTATCTTTCATTACATAGTAGTCGTGAAGAACACCAAGAGAATTTAATTTAAAATGCTTCTTAACATCTTTTACATACTTGTAATCCTCTGCGCTTATTCCTGATCTTGCGACTTTTTAAATAAAATATTTCAATTGGTTGTAGTTAAATCTTTAATTTAATCCATATATTCGTATGTAAATATCTTTTCTCAGAACTCTGGGTTCCATGCTTTGTTTTTTTTGGGGGGGGGGTTTGTATTTTTTTGTGTATAGTGTCTGTGAATTTATCATTGTTTAGACTTTTGTCAAATTGCTCTATGTAGATATTGATCCATAAAATGATAACTATCATAAAATCTTATTGCTCTCTTTACAAAAAAACACTTTGGGTCCACCAGGATTTCAGCTCGAAATCTATCAACTACAAGATACTTACTAAGCGATATATATTTTTCATAATCATTTGGTATTATTGATACTTCTTGATCAGGATCGTTGTTTACTAAGGATTTGAAAATGAGATGAGAATCGTATCCATACAAATTATGAATAAAAAAGTGGAATATATTTTAGCTATTTATAATCTAAATTACACTGTAGATGTGCTGGACCTCTATATTTTTCAGTTAAGTGATCATAATCTCTAACTTTTAGCTGTCTTCGTCGGACCCTATCTTCTTGTCACAGATATGACATATATTGGTGGAACTATAATGCCTTTTATCCTTATTACTGAGTATCATTTCAGCAGCATTACTTGCTATCAGTACTTTATAAACAGCTTTTGAAATTGATCCTAAATGTTCTGCGAAGATTTAAGATAAAGGCAAAATCCTGCTGGTGTGTTTTGCTATTTGTATTGTCTCTGACGTATTCCCTTGCAAGGGAAGGTTAAGACACTCCCGCCTCCAAGAGTCTTCCTACCTATGGGAGAAATAGGGTGGTGGTAACATGACATCACTGGGCGGAAGTCTTCCAAGTTGAAGTCAACGGCCAGTGTGGAAGGGTTCCAAAGATGAACTTAACGGCCACATGTTCTAGACCAGGGCGAACCATATAGTAACATGGATATCGGCTGTGGTCTACAGCCTGGAGAGGGATGGGCGCCGCCAGGTTGAAACGGCCCATGATACGCCAATGATGACGAAATGACATTAAATAGATTTCACATACCGGATCGGTCGCAGCCCGGGTTACCAATGACCGCGCCATCCGCTGGACACTAGCCCGAAGGTGACAAGTATGCTACTAGTGCAACTACCATCAAAGTACGGGCAAGAGATAACATCACCATTGGAACATGGAATGTCAGGACATTAAGACCAGCAGGGAAACTCGAGGAGCTAACCCATGAGATGGGAAGATATCAATGGCACATCCTTGGACTCTGCGAGATGCGCTGGAAAAATTTCGGAGAGAGATCAACAGATGACGGACACGGGATCTACTTCAGTGGGCATGAGAACAAGAATGAACATGGAGTTGGGTTTATGGTACACAAGGACACTGAGTGCTGTCATGGGTTGTCAACCAGTGTCGAACAGGATGATTACAATCCGCGTGAGGGCATCTCCCTTTAACATCACTATCATACAGGTCTATGCCCCAACACCTGACCATGATGATGAGGAACTGGATGAGTTCTATGACCAGCTTCAAACTCCCATAGACCAGACACCCAAGAAGGATATTCTGGTTATTCAAGGAGACTGGAATGCTAAAGTAGGAGAAGACACACAAGCAGACTGTCGAGAAGTCTGTGGTCCATACTGTAACAAGCAGACCATTGAGAGAGGTCTCAAGCTCCTGGACTTTGCCACATACAATAACCTAGTGCTAACGAACACCCTTGGCCCCCACAAACTATCCAGAAGATGGACTTGGCACAGCCCAGATGGAAAACATCACAATCAGATTGATTACATCTTGGTGAGAAAGCGCTTCCGGTCTAGCGTAAACATTGCCAGAACACGTAGCTTCCCAGGAGCTGATACAGGAAGCGACCATGACTTGCTGATGATGACTATCAAACTTCGTCTGAGGAAGACCAATAAGCCAAGACAAGTTAGGATCAGATTTGACCTTGAAATACTTAAAGATCCAAGCGTGGCACAAGCATTTGAAGCATCAATAGGCAGCAAATTTGCACCACTCACAATTCTGGGACATGAAGAAATAAACATAGACTCCTTGATCATCACCTTCAACAAGGCAGTAATAGACACAGCCAGAGAGATCCTTGGCAAACATCGTAAAATAAAGAAGCCTTGAGTCACAGCAGATATCTTCGACCTCTGCGATGTGAGGAGAAAACTGAAGAGTAAGCGAGGAGACCATGAAGGAGCAAAACAATAAAGGGAGATTAACAACAGGATTAAAAAGAGCATAAAGAAAGCAAAAGAAAGCTGGTTAGAGGACCAATGCTAAGAAGTCAAGAAAAGCCTGAACCAGAATGACAGTAAAAGGGCATACCAGTTGGTGAAAGACCTGACAACAGAGAAACAGGGGAGATCTAATACGATTCAGGATAAGGTTTGTAAGAGCCTGACAGAAAACCAAGACATTCTTAACAGATGGACGGAATACTGTTCGGAGCTTTACATCCAGGAGACTTCTGGAGACAAAGCTGTACTAAACGTACCACTGACCACAACAGAAGTTGACCACCCGATCCTCAGGGACGAAGTAGAGGCTGCAGTAAAGGCGCTAAAGAAGGGGAAGTCAGCTGGGGTAGACAATATACCAGCAGAACTTGTTAAAGCAGGAGGAACTTCCATGATAGATGTCCTCACAACAATCTGCAACCAAATCTGGCATATAGGAGAATGGCCCACCCCATGGACCCAGTCTCTGATTGTGACTCTTCCTAAAAAAGGGAATCTACAACTGTGCCAGAACTACATCAGTCACCCAAGCAAGGTTATGCTTAAGATCATCCTCAATAGACTGAAACCCCAAGCAGAGCACATCATTGCGGAAGAACAGGCAGGTTTCAGAGCAGGACATAGCACTACAGAACAGATCTTCAATCTTAGAATCCTCTGTGAAAAATATCTCCAGCATCAACAGAACCTCTATCATGTCTTCATTGACTTCAAGAAGGCTTTCGACAAAGTATGGCATGCAGCTTGTGGTCCACCATGCGGATATACAACATAAACGCAAAACTAATTCGCACTATAGAAACATTGTATGACAAAGCGACTAGTACAGTTCTCGTCAATGGCAACATAGGAGACTGGTTCAGAACCACAGTCGGAGTCAGACAGGGGTGCCTTCACTCACCCACTCTCTTCAACATCTACCTGGAAAGGATCATGTCCAATGCCTTGGAAGACCATGAGGGCAGTGTCAGCGTTGGAGGCAGAACAATCACCAACCTGCGCTTCGCTGATGATGTCGATGGCTTAGCAGGAGATGAAGAAGAAATGGAAACCTTAGTGAACCGTCTCAATCAAGCATCACTAAGATATGGGATGGAGATCAACGCTGAAAAGACAAAGCTAATGACAAACAAACCGAGTGGCATCCAAAAGGAAATAAGAGTGAATGGACAGAAGCTGGGCACAGTAACAAGCTTCAAGTACCTAGGTGCTATCGCCTCTGATGAAGGTTCAAAACCTGAGGTTCTTTCCAGGATTGCGCAGGATGAAGGATATTTGGAAAGACAGCAACATCACGCTTGGGTCCAAGATCAAGCTTATGCGCTCCCTCGTCATGTCCATATTCCTATATGGATGTGAGACATGGACCCTAACAGCAGAATTAGAGAGAAGAATCCTAGAGATGAGATGTTATAGAAGGTTCCTGAAAATCTCATGCTTAGACCACGTCTCTAATGCGGAGGTGCGCACTAAAATCCAAGGTGCAATTGGACCTTATGAAGATCTGCTCACCACTGTAAAGAAATGCAAACTAAGATGGTATGGTCACATCTCGCGCTCAACTGGCCTGTCAAAGACAATCCTACAGGGCACAGTGAGAGGAAAGAGAAAACGAGGCAGACAGAAGAAGAGATGGGAAGACAATATCAAAGAGTGGACAGGCATGGACTTTGCAAAGTCCCAAAGAGCAGTGGAAAACGGCGAAATGGAGAGAGATTGTCGCAAAGTCATCAGTGGCTCCCCTACAACCAGCAAGGTTACGGGAGAAATGAAAATGATGACGTATTACATGGAACGCAAGTAATATTAGTTGTTGGCTCAAGGATACGTTCAAAATCACAATAAAGCCTGTACTTGATTTTAGTAGTTTTTAAATTTAACGACAAAACCCTCTTTTGGTTATTAACGACAAAACCGTCTTTTGGTATTTTGTCAATTGTGTTAGATGTTTTTTGCATAATCCTTTGTGTTCTTGTAAGTTTAATTCAGAATTTTAAAAATTCCAGCGTTTCTTAGAAAAGAGTTTTGATGTTTGTGTTTGTTAAATTGAGATGAAATCAATCTTGATAGAACATTTATTATGCAATAAGGATAATGGAGACAATTATTATCTAATTTATCACTGTCACTTTCAAATATAATGAACAGATCTGCACGTCTGTCTCTTTTTCTTTCCGTTACAATAACTGGCCCTATAAGTTTTTTCTACTATTTCATAGACATTGACCTATATATTAGATTCATTTTCAAATTTTGTAATATCTTGTATATTTGTTGGACATTTATTAAACCAATGTATCAAGGTTATATTTTTGTGGTCTATATGGATTATCTGAAAGTCTGGGTTATAATTGATTCTTTTGCATACAAAAAACATCTATTGGTTTTATTTTGTACATTATAGATATGCTTTTGTTTTGCTTTTTTTTAACCAATCTGGAAAATCTATATATGACTTTTCTGCTATTGGTCTAAATCTATCAACATGTAGAGTTAAATAATTTATCTTATTATGAAACCAATGAGTATCTTCTTTTGTTTCCTGATCAAATGTTGAATCTAGTATATGAAACAGTTCTTCAACGTTACTTTCAATTTCATTATTCTTCATTATGTTTTTGCTTGTTTTCTATGATACCAATCTACATAACGACAATGATATAGTCCACCTTCATATGATTCAGTTCTTACGAGTTGAATCAATAAATCTAGCTGGACATTTACTGAACCTAAATGCCTAATTGTTCTAGCTATTATTTTCAATAAGTATGGCCCAACCTCTTTAAAACAATACATACAAATCCCGGTTGGTTTCTTCCCCAGCTTCAAATTTGTATTCATTAATGTTTCTTAAACGAGTCTTTCTTGCAAATGTTATTAATTTTTTTATTTTTAAAACGTAAGTCGCAATTCTTTTATTTCTCTTCTGGTTGGAAGGAAAATGATAAGAAAATGTAATTTCCTTCTTTCAGACTTCGGTATTTTTGTATCAAACAAATTTTGTGTCATTTATTATAGTAGTATTCTCTTTCAATCAAAATCCCCATCAAAAAGTTTCGTCTTTTACATTTATAAAATTAGTGTGAAATCTAGTTTTCTTATGAATGAGCATTAAACGTCTTGTTACAGACTTTCGCGTTCACAAGTAATTTTTTCTTGGTTTTTACCCTCTGATTTTCTTATCTCCTCCAGTATACTGCCATTGGGATTTCTTGATATTTGCACAATCTTTACATCGTGTGTAGTTAGTATTTCAACGTTCTATTTCATCAATATACTCAATTTTAAAACATGCCTAACAGATAATTGGTTCCCTGTATATAGTGTAAATTATTTACATTTAACAACTATAATGTTTAGAATGAGAAAACATTTTCTTCTGGCTCCCAAATATTAAAAGATTCGTTATACCCTTTCCATTTTAACAGCACATAGTTATTTGCAATTCATTTTGCTAATTTGAAAAATGTTCTTGATCTTTAAGACATCATTCTACTTGTCGTATACAGATGACTCATCATCTTAAAATATTCTCTCAACATTCTTTCCCTTTAAGTCTTCTAATTTATCGTGTAGATGCACACATTATGGTCAACAGGTATTGGTTGCCTGACTTGGTCTTAGGTAAGGGACCGACACAGTCTACAATTATTCTGCTAAATGCTTCGTCAAATGCAGGAATAGGTTGCATATGAGCCTTGGGTATCTTTTGATTTGGTTTTCCTACCATTTGACAAGTGTGACAAGATCTACGGTATTTAGAAGCATCACTTTTAAGTTTCGGACAATGCAAATGATTCAAGATCTTGTGATAAGTCTTATTGACTCCTAAATGACCAGCCAAGAGAGTTTCATAAGCTAGACTAAGAATTTCCTGTCGATATGACCTCGGAACGACAATTTGATGGCTTACTGACCACTCATCACCAGCGGGTACCTCAGGTGGTCTCCATTTTCTCAAAAAGACCGCCAATTTTCACAAAGTAACAATCTGGGACTTATGTGGCTTCAGTTTCACTAATAACCCTCTGAAACAAACAGGAGATCCCGGGATCTTGTTCCTGTTTGACAACGAGTCTTTTGTCACGCTGATTAGAATAGAGAGAATGAGGACCACCGCGATCAATACCTTTTGATTGATCAATATCAGGAGAAAAAGTGACTTCATCAAAAGACTGACCAATAAATGTGTCAGCTAAAGGAATAATTTCCTTATCAACATCATTCTCAAAAGCTCTTTTTGCCATAGCTCTGGTAACTGCACAAGCAGGATACAAATCAGGAATTTCAATCTCAATAGGATAAACTCTTTGATCCAAACAAGGCTTGTCAGCTATAAGTGGATTAACCACGGCCTTATCTCCAGCTAGGTCATTGTCTGGTAACAAATGGATACCTTCTATAGGTAAAGAAGTCAGTGCCCCAAGAGTCACAGGTCCTGAACTACGTCTGATGCCAAATTAACAAAATGGAGAGGAACATTTAGCAAAAATTTAAAAACCATGTAACTATCCCCGTTCATTTATGGTATACCGAAATGCACAAATACTCTGAATTTACATCGACTGTGTAGTTTAATACTTATAATTATATTCAGTACATATCTGCCTAGTAACCTTGAATGTTTTTGCTGCTTTTCAGAATCCTTGATATGTGGATCTTGTGTGTGGTTTTCAAAGAGGCCTTGATTCGTTCAGTGGAAAAAATGTTGAGACAATCATGTGGAGAGGCACAGAAGCTTTGCTATTCAAACCTAAATTAATGAACACATTATTAAGCTTTTTTCAAAGGCACACCCGATCTTTCGAATAGCAGGTTTGTTTCCTTATATTAATGCTTAAAGTTCTGTTGTTTTGACATAGGCATTCATTGTACTGAAATCATAATCTATGTATTGATCGAGTCAGTATTTGCTAAATATCTGAAGGAATTTTCTGCTTTTTGAAATGAGCTTGTCATCAGCTCCTATCAGGGCAGATACTAGATTTGAACACAGAATTTGTTTTATGATAAGCCCATGTTTGATGATACTCTCATCTCCAGCATTTATATAATGTCATCAGGTTTCATAAGAGAAAGAATTGTCCAATGATGAGCCCATCCCTCACTTATCCACAAATGTACATGTTGCCCCTCCCCATGGGGAAATATTTCTTAACAGTTTTTCAGAGAGACAGACATTCCTTTATTAACATCTTATCATATGTACATTAAAATTGTAAAAGCATATACATCTTATACATACATATAACAGACTAATGGTCATACTTAGTAATGCAACGAAAACATCTTCATCTTTGAAAATAAGGAAATATTATGGGGCCCCGGGTGGCCGAGTGGTCACAGGCGGTTGCCTTTACAGATCACTGAAATCTCACCTCTGTCCGCGTGGGTTCAGGTCTCGATTCGGCCAACGTGGGTATGCGAGAAAGCTTGCCAGTTACTTCTTGTGGGTCGGAGGTTCTTCCGGGGGTTTACCCTGGTTCTTCATCCACCAAATATACTGGCCGCCATGTATAATGTGCTGAAAAATTGCGTTAAACCCACAAAAACAAAGGAAATATTATACAGTGGGTGTTTACTTTTACTTCAGTAGAGTCATTATAGTCACTGTGAAATTTAAAGACACTGAGCATAAATTCATATATCCAACACAGCAATGTAATTCTGAAATTAAATTTCAGGTTACACTCAATGTACTTTGAACAAACTTGTCGATCTAAATTAAATGTTATAAAAATCTGAGTTTCTGTAATGTTTTTAATATTAATGCATGTTCGTTCTATGTAGCTATAACGCGTTGTTAATATTGTGTTCTTTTGAGAAACAATAATTCTATTTATGTGTATGATGCTTAATATATTTCCTTTATTAACTTTATCCCTCAAGAATTTGACAGTTTGGAAGTCTTTGATGTAAAATAAATCTTTTATATATCATATTTTTTATGTTCCTATAAAAAGTAATGATAGCATTTGTAGCGCACAAATCATGGCATCAATGTACATGTTTCATCTAGAAAATTATGAGGATATTAAGTGATGAGATATTAAAAATTTTGCACATTTCTGTATAATGAACTTCAAAAATAAAGTGTCCACAAAAGAATTTTGATTTTTACAACTGACAGAGACTTTTACTAGTACGGTGTAAGTCATCCTATGTATTTGTGTACAAATATAATAATATCTTCTATTTATCAAATATTTCATTGACATCATTTAATGTAGCCATACATATGAGTCTTCTTTCTCTTGACCACATTGTATGTACTCTTCAACTCTGGTTAATACTATTTAATTGTTTTTCTTTATTATTTTTTTTTTACCTATGACAATATATAATACCATAAGCTTCCATTATAAAAAGGAGCTACAATGGCTTGGTGGTAAACGTGTGGGATTCGTAACCGCAAGAGTGCAGGTTCGAATCCTACTATTTGATCAGCCCGGTTCAGCTACCATGGTGTGTCGTTGGGCAATTCGCTTTACTCCAATTGCCTCTGCACTAAATAACCTATTTGTGTTACTGTACCGTAAAACACCAAACCAAAATTCATTACGCAATCCATATCTTAAACCAAATAGAGCGGAAGAGAGAGGATATACTAAAACCCACATATACATCACCAAAATATGATCTATATTTCTAACAAGGGCTTTAATAGATTATGAACAAGCATGTTAAGAAATTAATTTCTTCCATTTATGTCTGTAGTGAGAATTTGTATTCATGTTGGATAAAAGTATAGCTATGTCTTTATGATATATATGATTTCCTGCTTACTTTAAATATGTAAATGTTATTATTATGACGAATCAGTGACTTCAAATAATCATATGCAAATAAAAGATTGAATTTGTGTTTAGTTGCCAAATGTAAGAGTTGATCAAAAGCTGTATCCATATTATTCTGTAATCCCTGTAATTTAACATGATCCTGTTCCACCTTCTATAATCTAAGAAATTTCAAAGCCATTTCTATGCAAACGTACCTGGATCCTTGTCTACTGTCTCTACTCATACAATTCATATCCATCCTTTGTATAGATACGTGTCTTAGGTCTTTGTCCACTCTTGTACAAAAGTCATGCCTCGTCTATGGAAACTTTTACAACATCCTTTACCAATTTTTGTAATCAAATACATTAGTAAGCCGTTTGCACAGAAGGCGATCGTAGGTTGTTGTCCACTGTTTGAAATCGTACACAAAAGCCAATATTTTTTTTCTTCTATGCAACCTTTTTCTAGGTCCTTATCCCCTGTGCATACTAATAGAAAAGTCAATTCACTGTATAGAAACGTATACAAAGTCCCTGTCCACTGTTTCAAATTATATTCAAATTATATATATAATAAAAAACGAGCACATTTCTATATTGCAACCTACACATGGACCTGTCCACTGTTTGAAATTTTGTAATTAACCCCAAATGTTCCATAGCAGCCTTCGACTTTGTATAAGTACCTATCCTAGATCCTTTTCCACTGTCATGGGCGTCAGCAGGAATGTTTCATGGGGGGGGGGCAAAGCCATTTTTCCAGGAGGGGAGGGGCAAAGCCAAAATCAAAGGGACCAGGCTGAAACTGCACGATGGATTTTTTTATAATCCACGGGGGGGGGGGGGGGAGGCACCTGCAGACTTCCATGACTCATATCATGTCAGTGATCTGTAAAGTCGAGCGCCTTAGACCACTCGGCCACCCTGGGCCCCCATAAACCGCTGATGTTAAGTTCCCTTGGATTCCATAGTGCCCCCTCCCTTATAATGTTAAATTAACATACTACATATGCGGGAAAGAGCGCAGATAAATCAGAAGTAATATAATGATAATAATATCTTGGGTCATCAAGAGAAACTGAGACAACAATTTACTCTGAGAATGACTTTGCAATATGCTTGATACCTCTGGAGGCGGCGATTGTTCATAAATCCATATGCGTATTCTCGTATCAGTTGCTTCCACCTGAAACTCAAAATTAAAACCATGCGTGAGGGTTAATAAGCTGGTTGTTGTTGTTGTTGATGATGATGATGATGATAATGGTGACGATTAATATTGTGATGATGGTTCTCTTGTGGGTGTAGTGCTGTTGGTATTCTCATTTATTGATACAGATCCAAACATGTTAAACACTTATTCATATCCAAACCTTTATCAAAAATTTTATGGAAATCTCAAATTGTGTGATGTAATAATGCATCAATACACTATAATTTTAAATAGCATTCCAGTAGCGCTCCAAGATCTGATTTTTAGTTCTTTCTTTTTTAAATAAAGGTTCAAAGAAACCTATAATTATATGTACTGCATACCTGTTATTCTGTGTAAAATGGAAGTCTATTATGGACATGGAAAATATTTCTTTCTCTTTCTTAGCTTATTTTCCCAGAGGTATAAAATCAATATTATAAATGATTTTTTCATCAAACAACATATTTGACTCAACAACTCGTAAAGTTTATACAAAATAAAATCCACGACCTGCATGCAAGTTGATTTATCTGCTAAATTTTTATTTATCTTATGGAACCTGTTAAAGTTACATAACTTGAAAGAAAATTTATACCTCCAGCTGTAGTTCAGTGGTCTTGATTTGCTCCAATATGAAGATTGTGATACATGATATCATCCACAGATCTGAGAAAAAGGCGTATAACTAAGTCAGCTTCTGATAAAGAATAAGAAGAGCTGAACAAAAGTGGAACATCATTAAAATCAACATTGACGGTTAGAGGACAGTTCGGATTAACGTACGAGTAACGATGTTTTCAATTAATGTAGTACAGTAAATATAAGGTTTGCCTTAAATGAAATGTAAACTCTTTTAATAAAAATACTCGATTATTTTGAATATTGGCGGAAGCTTTCGTCGTTATGAAATTATAATTAACAATATTCTTGTCAAATTACTTAACTTATTTATGTCAAATGACCTTTGAAACCTCCAAAGTGTTTTATGGAAAGGTCACTGTTCTACCTCAAATATCATAATGTTTCAGAGTTTCTTTTTTAATGGCAGCATTGGAATAATTTTTTTTCTCCAGAGAAAGAAACTTTTTTTGTTTCATTATGAGTTAATTACATACAACTACAAAGAGTTTAAATAGACTTAATAGCAACATATGATTTAGTCTAATTACTCTAATGCTGATATCAAAAGTGCATTAATTTATAAAATGTATGTATGTATCTATGTATGTATCTATGTATGTATGTTTAACTTTATGTTCTCAATAAAAAGATATTACATGAAGTCATTTTCATCATTACGTGACAAGAAAAGAATAAAATGAGGTGACATTAATTAATAAATAGCACGCTAATTGACAATATAAAGATTAGGATACAATTATTGTCATCAGGGATCCTCATTAAGATTAAATGTTCTGCCTCAATTGAATTTATATGGTAATTAGTACGTACAGCACAGAATATGCAAGAATATATATCTCGTATTCTAACAAAATCTTTTTAGAGAACATGGAATTATTTAGATATACGGTACAATATAAAATATATGCAGTACATAGACAAAACTACAGAAATATTTTGCTCCGAGGCGGCGGAAAGAACGAGTTTGATACGCCGTAGGAACACGTCGAGCCCACCAGGCCGAGACATATATTCCTACGCCGCGTCAAACGAGTTCTTTCCCCGGCCTAGGAACAAAATACTTATGTGGTTTTGTATTTATTACATACCATCTTTTTATTCACATATTGTTTTTCAATTTTTTAAAAGTATTATTGAAAATAAATTGAGGCATTTAAAGGTTTATGAAAGATAATGTACAACCCACTGAAAAACGCCCATGACACGTACATAACTGGGGCTGATGAATGAATTTAAACTGCAATCACAGGCGAGTGGAATTTTATTTATTTCACAAATGGAACATAGGTTTTGGACCTGTAAGTGAACCCTTTTCTTACGCTACTTACTGAATAGACTAACAGTTATTAAATATCTTCAGTTATACAGAAAACTCATTAATTTACAGTACTTTCAAACACTGTATTTTCTATGTCTTCATTACAAGAAATTATTTATGCATTAAGCTATAAGATGACGATGTAAGAGTTTTTTTTAAAAATCATTCTCTTTCTAACATGAGGACTAGATTTATATTAATCATTTGTATATCTTTTAAACAATAAAATTGTAAACAATATTTATTTATTTATTTATTTTTTTGTTGTTTGGGGGGGGGGTCTTCTTTTTATTGTCTTTTACTACTTGAAAAGTTGCAAGAATTTAAAATGTAAACAAAAATACAACATCCTGCTTGGGCCCCAGTGATGATTCAAAATCTCAACTTTGTAACAAGAAATAATTGTTCTAAATTTCAGTCCGAGTCATTGGAGTTGCTGCTCTCTATGATACGTCTACGTTTATGTTGCAAATGTTTATAAATTTTATCCTCAGATTTAGTCAACGAATTTGAATTCCCAGCAATATTAAAAGATAAATTGAAAGTTCCTCCACTTATGCTTGCTCCATTAAAAATTCCTGAGGTCATATTTCGAAACTCTGAAGTTTGAAATGGTTAGAAGGTGTAAAATTTTTAGATGATTGACATTGTGGAATGTCTCTTCTCTGTGTGTCATCAGCGCTGCTACTGGTTATGGGATCAACAGTGCATGGTTCAGAAGTTTGTACATGTGTTTCTGTTGTTCAATCGAAGCGATTGCATAGTTATTCACACTGTTCACATTTTTATGTCCAGATAATTGAATAATTATGGTAGGATTAACACCTTCATGGAGGAGTGTCGTGCATACAGTTTTTCGAACGCTCTGGTATGTTTTTCTTCTGTTTATTCCAGAGTTTTCACACATGGTTTTCATTATCGATTTCAATTTATTCACACCGGCAGGTTGGCACTTGAATCATAGACCGTCAGCAGTGCTGTTGTGACAGATTCCTAGGTAATAAGGTGATTCGGGGTTGTTCATGGATGAAGTCCTTTGACTAGCATAAATTTTATAAGTTAGAACTGGGCATCTTTCTGGACATTCTTTATTTCGGAATTGCTTTGGATTAAAATGTCGTAAATGACCGCTATTACCGTCCTTTTTTTTTCGTTGATCTTTCATTGAATTCTAAATAATCCTCCCCATTTTCGTCACTTTTTAGTATAATGTCTCCCCACCTCAATTGTCTGTTTTCATCACTGGCTCTGAAACCAAATAATTTGATGTTTTGGTACCAGACTGTATTCAAGTAAGGCTTCGGGGTTGTGGATGCCAAGTTGACCAGAATTCCATAAAATTTCTTCTTCGTTTCGAGTTATTGGTTCAGCTTTATTTGGGCGATTTCCTAAACCTTTTTGTTTAAGATCTTTGCGGCGAGAATTCAGCACTTTGCGACTGGTAGCAAACTCATTTGAAGATAAAATGCTGTAGCCATAGTTCTTTTCCCTTAAATATCTGTCTATAGCTCTGTGGTAACTTGTAAGAGTATCTGGTTCATCGTATGAACCGTCCGGTTTCATTAAAGTGACCAGGTAGGCACCGATATAAGAATCTAATTCGACAGGGTTAATATTGATAATTTCCCTTTTCTCTAAACGAGGGGGCATTTCTAACCATGCGCTGAATTTAGACATGACTTCCAGAGTCTTTCTTACTGTGTTTGGATTTTTTTGACTTTCAATATATGATTTCAGATCCCTGGCCATAGCGGCAAAGTACATTGTCTCGCTATGTTTGATGTCACTTTGCACAAAAGCTTTATCTGAAAAATCATCGTCAAACATTCCGTCCAAAATATTGTTGTCAACGTCAACTAACTCGAATTTTTCGACTGTAGGTACTGTGAAATTCCCATAAAACTCCTCTTCGCTACTTTCAGTACTCCCCCTTGAGGCCCCAGCGGCGAATTCAGCCATTTTTCATTAGCGATGATGGCAGACAGGCAAAGATACAGTGTACCAAACAAAACACATTACTGCAATTTCATTAAAAAGTCTGCTGAGATTTTTTTTTGTAAATTACACACAATAGTTGAAAAAATCTATTGCAATAAATAATTTCCGATATTTTATAAGCGGACTATTATTGAATATTTCAAGTTGTAAAAGTAGTTCCAGGCTGATACGGAAATTTTAGGTGTGCGATACGGAAATTTTAGGTGTGCTATACAGAAACACAGACTGAACATCTGTATCGAACGCCAGATCAGTCATGTAAGATTTAATGGATATGTAATAAAATATATTTGATGTTAAAAAGAATTATCTTAAATTTGTATGTTAAACATGAATCTATTGTATAACCGCAATAGGTATAAGAGCATGCAATGACATGTGCATATGTGCAGGCATTTATTGTATTTATCTGTATGTATCTAGGTGTGTATGTATGTATGTATGTATGTATGTAGGTGTGTATATATGTATGTATGTATGTATGTATGTATGTATGTATGTATGTATGTATGTATGTATGTATGTATGTATGTATGTGTGTATATATGTATGTATGTATATATGTATGTATGTATGTGTGTATATATGTATGTATGTGAGAGTCTATGTATGTATGTATGTATGTATGTATGTATGTATGTATGTATGTATGTATGTATGTGAGAGTCTATGTATGCATGTTTGTACATGTATTATGTATGCACGTTTTATGTATCAATGTTGAAAAGAAGTGGAATTATATTTGTTTCAACAGCTATACCTCTCTGTATCCACTCCTTTTTAGATAACGAAAAAGCACTTGAGGGTTACCATGCTTGTGTTAGACATCTCCTGCACTGTTTTAACAAGAGACTGTCCAGACACTTATAGAACAGACTTGGGAATAAATGATTGCATATGTGGAAATGCTATTTATTTTCATATATCACAGGTTCAAATAATTAATTTTACATGCTTATAAAGAATACAAAATTAAGGATATAGACTTGCTTTTTAGTTATTTTAATTTTTTGTATTAATTCTGTTCTATAAGCTGGCTTAACGGTTTCAGTTGGTTTCGTGTTTAACAGCACATCAACCTATGCATAATCACATCTTGCCGAGATCACTGGGGCATTGTGCATTATACATAGAGACATAACGGAGGTCGGTTTGGCATGGTCTGGGCAAAATTCGAACCCGCACTGTTCTAGTAGCAAGTATGGTGTGCTAACCATGGAGCTTATGTGTCTTGGTTTATTATCCATCTTTGTTATTATCATGAATTATTGAATAATGATTCCTTTTTATCTTTACATCATTGACTATAAAAGTAAATAATTATCAGTCATGTTTGTTTTTGGCATGCGAGAGATGTGGATGGGGTGGTGGTGGGAGTGAGTAATGGGATGCACTTTGGGGTTCTAATTATGAATTAGCCTCAGCTTTACTACTTCTTAGACTCTCGTTAGAAGTGACATTTTTCCCCAGCATTTTTGAAGATCAATCTTCCGACATCAAATTTGATTATAAATATTTAGTTTTATTTGTAAGATTACTGTTGGTCATTTTTTATGCAGTTTTTTTTCTCTTGCGGCTATTTAAAAGTATTAAAAGGGTCCAGTAAGTGTTCATACAGAAATATCTATGATTTATTAATTGATATTTGTTCGAATAATAGGTATTAAATGCATGTGTATGACCAATAACAGCCATCCAAATGATCGACTTATTTGCAAAGTGGCATTGAATCTCTTCTAACAAATTGTCGCTTATCATGTATTAATACATATGCAAGATTATAAAAAGAAGTCAGATATATTGTCTTAAATAATTCCTGTTATTGGTGTTTGTCGTGTTGATGTTTCTGCTTTTGTTTTCTAAAAAATAGATTTTTATAAAATTTCAAACGAAAGGCTCAAAACAAATAGGCATGATTGTTTTAAGACCAGAATTAACAAAAGTTGATAGCTCTTCAAATCTACATTGGAAAGATCATTTTGTACACTCCCTCAAATAGACGGTACAAAATGTGCATGAACAAAATGCAACATCTCTTCATGAGCATAACAGATTATTATGGGTACACATACATGAATGCATCTTTGTATTGTATTCTTTGTTTGATCATCTCGGACATGGACATTTCCCATAACGTTTATTATGATAATGTCTAAATAATTTGTGATGACTGTAGAAAGTAAAGAATGCATATTAGACATACTACATTTTTAATTTTTACATATTCAAATCATTGATTTATTTTCTATATTACTTTGCTCTCCATAAATCCCACTTGGTCTAAAAACCGTTTTCTTTGGAATACGAAACTGTGGATCTGAACCTGTTGTATGATGTGAGAGATTTGTTCCTTAATTCTGTTGTTGTTGTTGCTTATTTTTATCTTTGCTTTGTTTCAGTTTAGGCTCGGTGTTTAACGGCTCAACAGTGCATGTAAGTGTATGTTGCGGCGAGGCAATTGAAGTAAATTGCCTTGCCCAAAGAAACACCAAGGAGGTTGATCATGCCTGGTCTGGGAAGGACTCGGACCCGAATCCTTTTGGTTGCATGCACGGGACACTAACCACTGAGTGAATGTGGCTCGTATGCTCCGTTAAAGGCCGTGTATTGGTTTATTGTTAGTTTGATTGATGTTGTTTTTATGGTTATTATTCTTTTCAAACATCAAAGAGACGACTATCATATCTAGTTCTATTGAGCTTGAGTTACTACTTGAATAAATTACGAGATAGGGATAAGGAGAAATGGTATATCACTCACCTGGATATATGGATCTATCTATCCTCCAGAAAGGGATTATTTTTCTTTCACGGCTTTACCGTCAATAATATGTCAATCTTGTTTTCATGACGATTCATTGTTATTTCTTCCTTTGTCATAAACAGTATACACATTATATTTTATGGGCAATGGAATACTGTTTTTTCTTTTTTAAAATATTTTTTTGAATTAATTAAGTTATTTTTCTAATATCAGCTTAAATTTGACTTGTTCTATTTTCTGACTACGGAACTGTAAACCTAGGTCGTCGAATACCAGTTTCCTAACGCATCAAAGAATGCAAGTACCATCATTAGATGACACCTAAATGAATATTTAAATAAACCCCTGTTATTTGTTCTGAATTTTTAAGTTTAATTGACTGCTGCATGCACATTTAATCTCATGATTCTCATCTCCAGTTTCAAACACTCTCTGATCCTGTATATCGATGTTGGCCTAAACATGCATGCGTGGATTGGAATACCATTTTAATAAGTCTTTATAGCGAAAAATGTGGTACATACCTGACTGTGGCTTCTAATCTGCGCTCTGCTGTAAGATCTGAAATGATAATCGAAGGTAAAAGTCACTCACAATAGACTTATTTTTTCAAATGTTTGCTTTTAACTTTTAAATAGTGTATGACTCGTGCATTCGTTTATTAAATCAAAATGGAAATTTAAATTATGCATATCTGCCAGATAGTTTAAATTTGAAACCATCCTATAGTTAAATGCACTGAACAGGATCAGTTCAAAACGGTTATTTACACACACAAACAATGAGTTCCAATGACAGAAAAGATACATTGATATACAAACTAATCATTTGCGAAAAAAAGGTATATATGTTTGGTAAACCCATTCATAGCAAGCACATTCGTGCTGACATGGCGTGACAAACTGTACAGTAATTGATAATAATTCCATGAATATAGATGTACTCAGGTAATGTGAATGATAGTTATTGAATGAGTACCGAAAATAATGATTAGTCATGGATGGGACATGTTTGATCGACCTTGGGGTTCTAAGTAGGAATGGACTTCAGCCCTGGTATTCTCTGGACTCTTGTGCTCGTGAGAAATATCATGGTTCCCAGCAGATTAAAGAATGTTTCTTCCTGTAGCAGACCTAGATTTAAGCACAATTATTATGTGGCATTAAGATCCTTTTAATATTTAAATATGCACTTTCCTCCCCTGCTACTAATCAATAGTAGTTACAAGGTCCAGTTCGTGTTCATATAGAAGCATCCATGATGTATTTGATTAATAATAAGATGATATTTAATATTCTTAAATTAAATGTATTCGATTAATAATAAAATGATATTTAATATTCTTAAATTAAATGAAGTCGATTAATAATAAGATGATATTTAATATTCTTAAATTAAATGTTTATGATCAGTAAGAGCCTCTGAATGTTTAAATGTTTGACGTCCAATGCATGGACCTGTTGATTAGTCCTAAGGAACTTTCGCTAATCAAGAAATAATAATACATATGAAATAATTGACAAAAGAACAATATAACAATATATGATGTTGTTGCATCCTGGCCAAAAATCAAATTTTTTTATTTTTTCATTTCATAATATATAAATCGAATGGACGGCAACGAAAGGCATATAAAGACAACAGGATTGCTGTAAAGGCCAAGATTGACAAGGGCTGACAACGCTTTAAGTTAAGATATAGTTTTGTCCACTGTCTTTTTTGGGCAGAAAAGCCTGTAGAATATGTTTGAAGATTACAATAGATGTCATGAGAATTATATATAACATCGCTTATAATATTAGAATTATATATAACATCGCTTATAAGATTAGAATTATATATAACATCGCGTATAAGATTAGAATTATATATAACATCGCTTATAAGATTAGAATTATATATAACATCGCGTATAAGAGTAGAATTATATATAACATTGCTTATAAGATTAGAATTATATATAACATTGCTTATAAGATTAGAATTATATATAACATCGCTTATAATATTAGAATTATATATAACATCGCGTATAAGATTAGAATTATATATAACATCGCGTATAAGAGTAGAATTATATATAACATCGCTTATAAGATTAGAATTATATATAACATCGCTTATAATATTAGAATTATATATAACATCGCGTATAAGATTAGAATTATATATAACATCGCTTATAAGATTAGAATTATATATAACATCGCGTATAAGAGTAGAATTATATATAACATCGCTTATAAGATTAGAATTATATATAACATCGCGTATAAGATTAGAATTATATATAACATCGCTTATAATATTAGAATTATATATATCATCGCTTATAAGATTAGAATTATATATAACATCGCTTATAATATTAGAATTATATATAACATCGCTTATAAGATTAGAATTATATATAACATCGCTTATAATATTAGAATTATATATAACATCGCTTATAATATTAGAATTATATATAACATCGCTTATAAGATTAGAATTATATATAATATCGCTTATAAGACTAGAAAACAAAAGTCTGATCATGAACTCATTGCATTCAACGTCCACGAAGTTACATTTTCTTGACTTCAAACTCTGACGCAAACCCATTGCTCAAATATAGATTACTAAATTGCATTTTCTATATGTAACATCTCTCCAAGAGATTTTCAAAACTATTCTACCTTTTAACCATTAAGATTATGCATATATACATCTTTGTGTTCTCGTTTTTTTTGTTACACAATTTATATGCATGTATGTATCTATGTATATATCTATGTATGGACGGATGAATGGATGCAAGGATGTATGCAGGCATTCATTTCGACAAGAATCTCAATTCTATCGTTTTCTCTGTTATCCATTCCTTTGTGTATACACCAGAATAGCACTTAAGGTTCCGATGCTTAACAAATTCTATACTGCTCTACATGATTATATATTGATAACTGGAGTCGACTGGTCAACTGAAGAACGAAAGAAATACATATGTGGAAATTCTACTTCTTTTTCACACTTCACATATTCAAATAATTAATTTAAATTTTTTTATTATTAATAACCTGAATTATTGAAAAATGATTTCCAATTGATTTTAAAAGAAAATAATGATAAATCATTTTTTGCGGTGGTTGGCTGACACTTTGGGGTACTAATTGCAGTGTGTTATATATCATGTTTATATAATATTATAAATATTTTAGGAAATTATAAATGTTTCTTCACTTTAATATTTGCTTAAATCTTTATGTTTATCAGGAAAAACATGTTTAACTAGTGTCCTTGAATTAGGTTGTTTTGATCAATATGTTTTCACAATTTGAAGGTCAAGGTTGATTTTTGTTTACAAGTAAAAATTCCATTAAGATGACTCATATTCTAGAACATTCTGTCATGTGACCAATCTTTATATATACCATGTTTGGTGGACATTTTTTCAGTTTTGACATTACCATCAGTCTTGTAAAGAGCTATTACAGTTGTGAAAATTCATTCCAAATTCTAAGAGAGGAATTATTTTAAATATTCATTGGATTATAACAGTGCTCACAAACTTTTGGATTTTGGATTTTTAATTGATGATTTTGGAATTTAACTGAACTTATTCAGAGATTTTGGAATACTTCATTTTGACATCAGCACATCAAGATTTCTAGTACATCAGGACTTTGGAGACCATTAGCACATCATAACATTCAAGGACACAGCCGTGAATTCTGAACATTCTATATTTAGGACTTGTGATTAGAACAATCATTCTTATTGGATTATTAGGATTTCAAAACACATTACTGTAAGTGACTTTTTGATTTTTTCATTTTAATTATCTAGTAATAAATTGCTTGTTGATTTTTACTTGATTTGTTGGTTTCACTTTCTTTCTGTTACATTTTTCTTAGACCATAGAGTCGTAACAGAAATTGGGGGCTCGTCGTTCCGGGATTGAATTTCTTTAAAGCATATTAGAGATATTAAATTTATCTTTGAAATTCATATTGATTTTGTCTCGGAGAATTTTTTTTTGTCTTTGGCAAAGATTTTTAATAGAGAAATTTGTTTTGTGTGAAACCAACAAGCATTTACAATGGCATCTAATGTTCAGAATTTCATTTCAAAACCTACCCAGGAGGGGTTAGAGTGCATGAGAAAGGATGAGTTGCTCGAGCTTGCCAGAAAAGACAGTCTATCTGAGGCAAAAGTATCATTGACAAAACAGGAGATAAAGATTATTTTGATTCAGTATTTAGTAGGAAAGGGAATTTTTGAAAATAGTGCTTTAAGTTTGAAGAGAAAGCCTGTATCTGGTTCTGACAGGAAATTAAGGGAATTAGAGTTAAAGAACCAGATTGATTTAGAATTGGCAAAGCTTCAGATTCAGAGAGAGAGAGAGAAAAAGAAGAGAGGCAGATGGAGAGAGAAAAAGAAGAGAGGCAGATGGAGAGAGAGAAAGAAGAGAGGCAGATACAGATGGAGAGAGAAAAAGAAGAGAGGCAGATGGAGAGAGAGAAAGAAGAGAGGCAAATGCAGATGGAGAGAGAGAGAGAGAAAGAAGATAGACAAATACAAATGCAGATGCAGATGCAAAGAGAAGAAAGGGAAATTCAATTTAAGTTAAGAGAATTAGAACTGGCAAACAGAGCACACTCCACTCCTTTAAACACAAGTCCAGGTTTTGATGTTACTAGATATATTAGGTTAGTACCCCCTTTTCAGGAAAAAGAAGTAGATAAATACTTTCTTCATTTCGAGAAAATAGCTGAAAACTTGAAATGGCCCAGAGAACATTGGACTTTGTTATTACAAAGTGTACTTATTGGCAAAGCTCGTGAAGTCTACACTTCACTGTCAGTACAACAAAGCACTGATTATGATGTGGTTAAGGAGTACATCTTGAAAGCTTATGAGTTGGTACCAGAGGCATATCGACAAAGGTTTAGGAATTGTAGAAAAGAAACTGGACAAACTCATGTCGAATTTGCAAGGGATAAAGAACAACTATTTGATAGGTGGTGCTCAGCCAAGAAAGTTGATCAAGCTTATGATAACCTCCGACAGCTCGTATTAATTGAAGAGTTCAAGAGGTGCATCCATAGTGATGTTAAAACCTGTCTTGACGAGCAGAATGTGGAAACTTTGGAAAATGCTGCTCGTATGGCTGATGATTATTCCTTGACTCACAAAATTTAATTTGGCAATAAGTCGTCCTCTCAGCAGTTTTCTGGTAAAAAACCATTTCAATCTCATTCGAGTACTTCCAAATTTCACAACAGCACAACTGTTAGGAATCAAACATTTGATAAGACTGATCAGAAATCCTTATCTCTTCCTGCGTGCACTTATTGTAAAACGAAAGGGCACGTTATTTCTGATTGCTTCAAGTTGAAAAATAAGCAACAGAGTAAAGACAGAGCTTTTCCAAATGCTCTTATTTCTACGAGGTCAAGGTCACGGTCTTGTATTGAAAGCAATACATTTGTTGGGTCAAACAAACCCCAGTCTGATTCTATTTTGGAGGCTTATGAACCATTCATGTCAGAAGGTTCTATATCACTTATTGGTGATTCTGCCAAACCTATCCCAATTAAAATATTAAGGGACACTGGAGCTTCTCAGAGTCTTTTATTATCAGGTACTTTGCCTTTGTCTGAGGAGTCTTCTTCAAGTGAAAGTGTTCTTGTTCAGGGAGTAGAGTGCGGCTTTGTAAATGTTCCTCTCCATTGTGTAAATTTGGCATCAGACTTAGTTTCTGGACCTGTGACTGTTGGGGCAGTGACTTCTTTACCCATAGAGGGTGTTCATTTATTACTAGGCAATGATCTAGCTGGAGATAAGGTTGTGGTTAATCCACTTGTAACTGACAAGCCTTGTTTGGATCAGAAAGTTGATCCTGTCGAAACTGAAATCCCTGATTTGTACCCTGCTTGTGCAGTTACTAGAGCTATGGCAAAAAGAGCTCTTGAGATTGATGTTGATCAGGATATTATTCCTTTAGCTGACACATGTATTTGTCAGTCTTTTGATGAGGTCACTTTTTCCTCAGGTATTGATCAATCAAATGGTATTGATCACAGTGATCCTCTTTTGGCAACTCATTCTCTTTGTTCTAATCAGGATGACAAACGACAATCCCTTGTCGTTGAACAGGAGCAAGATCCCGAGATATCTTGTTTGTTTCAGAGGGCTATTAGTGAAACTGAAGCCACACAAGTTCCAGTGTGTTACTTTGTGAAAAATGGGGTCCTTATGAGGAAATGGAGACCACCTGATGTACCCGCTGGTGACGAGTGGTCAGTGAGCTATCAAATTGTTGTTCCTAAGTCATATCGACAGGAAATTCTTAATTTAGCCCATGAAACTCCTTTGGCTGGTCATTTAGGAGTCCGTAAGACTTATCACAAGATCTTGAATCATTTTTATTGGCCGAAACTCAAAAGTGATGTTTCTAAATACTGCAGATCTTGTCACACTTGTCAAATGGTAGGAAAACCCAATCAGAAGATACCTAAGGCTCATCTGCAACCTATTCCTGCATTTGATGAACCATTTAGTAGAATAATAGTAGACTGTGTTGGTCCTTTACCTAAAACCAAGTCAGGCAACCAATACTTGTTGACCATCATGTGTGCATCTACAAGATTTCCAGAGGCAATTCCTCTGAGAAATATAAAAACTAAAACTATTGTGAAAGCTTTGGTGAAGTTTCTTACACTTGTTGGCCTTCCCAAATCTGTCCAGTCGGATCAAGGGTCAAATTTCATGTCTGGAATTTTCCAACAAGTTATGCATGAATTAGGCATCCAACAGTTTAAATCTTCTGCCTATCACCCTGAAAGTCAAGGTGCTTTGGAAAGATTTCATCAAACTTTGAAGAGTATGATTCGATCATATTGCTTTGATACAGAAAAGGATTGGGATGAGGGTGTTCATTTGTTGTTGTTTGCTGTTAGGGAATCAGTTCAAGAGTCGTTGGGTTTTAGTCCCTTTGAACTAGTGTTTGGTCATACTGTCCGTGGACCATTGAAATTATTGAAAGAGAAACTTCTTTCAAATGAAGATTCAAAGATTAATCTTCTTGATTATGTTTCTGATTTCAAATACAAGTTGTCAAAGGCCTGTGAAGTAGCAAGAACTAATCTTCACACTACTCAGTCAAAAATGAAATTAAGGTATGACAGAAATTCACAGGAAAGGAGTTTTAAACCTGGTGACAAAGTTCTGGCTCTCTTTCCCATACCTCAAAATCCTCTTCAGGCTAAATTTTATGGTCCTTATACCGTTGAAAAGAAAGTAAATGACTTAAATTATATCATTAACACTCCTGGGAGACGGAAACAGAAACAACTTTGTCATATAAATATGTTAAAGGAATATTTTGACAGAGATAGCTCAGCTAATTATTCTGTTAATTTAGTTGTACCTGTCCCTGGAATACAATCAGACTATAGTGACTCTGGTATAACCAATCTTCGGAATTCAGAAATATTGAACAACCTAGACCAGAAACTTTCACATCTACAACAACAGGAAAGAAATGAACTAAAACAGCTATTACATGACTATGAGCACTTGTTTCCTGATGTTCCAACACGAACAAGTAAAATTTATCATGACGTTGACATTGTAGATTCTGCGCCTGTGAAACAGCATCCTTATAGGATGAATCCTCTCAAACAGAACTATCTGAAGAAAGAAATTCAGTATTTACTGGAGAATGATTTCATAGAACCAAGTAAAAGTAACTGGAAGTAACTGGAGTTCACCATGTATTCTTGTTCCCAAGCCAGATAATACATTCCGTATGTGTACTGACTATAGAAAAGTCAAGAGTGTCACCAAAACTGATTCATTTCCAATCCCAAGAATGGACGATTGCATTGATAAAATTGGAAATGCGGAATATGTCACCAAGTTTGACCTTTTAAAAGGATTCTGGCAAATTCCACTGACGGAAAGGGCAAAGAAATTTCAGCATTTGTAACTCCAGATGGACTTTATCAATATAAAGTCATGCCGTTTGGAATGAAAAATTCGCCTGCAACGTTTCAACGTCTGATGAACATGATAACATTTGGTCTTGATAATTGTGACGCTTATATCGATGACGTCATTATCTACAACAACACCTGGGAAGATCATTTGGAAACCATTCGAAAATTCTTCGATCGACTCAGCGATGCGAATCTGACAATTAATTTGAGCAAAAGTGAGTTTTGCCATGCTTGTGTCACATTTTTAGGACATATTGTGGGACAAGGTCAAGTTAAACCTATAGAAGCTAAGGTCAAAGCTATCTCTGAATTTCAAGTTCCAATTTGTAAAAAGCAACTGATGCGATTTCTAGGTATGGCTGGATATTATCGGAAATTTTGTTCCAATTTTTCCAAAATTGCTGAACCTTTAACAAGTTTATTGAGTAAGAAAACCAAATTTCATTGGTCTGACAAGTGTCAGGAATCTTTTGACAAGTTAAAGGCCATGCTTAAGAATGCACCAGTTCTTTCTGCACCAAATTTTAGCCAATCATTTAAATTTTCTGTTGATGCAAGTGATGTAGGGGTTGGTGGAGTATTGATTCAGGAAGACAAAAGTGGTGTGGATCACCCTGTGTGTTATTTTTCTAAAAAACTAAACAAACACCAGAAAAATTATTCCACAATTGAGAAGGAATGTTTGGCTTTGATATTGGTTTTACAGCATTTTGAAGTGTATGTTACCTCAGCTCTTTCTCCAATTATTGTGTACAGTGATCACAATCCCCTTACTTTCATCAACAAAATGAAAGATAAAAATCGGAGATTGTTGAGATGGAGTTTGATATTGCAGGAATATAACATTGACATCAAACACATCAGGGGAAAAGACAATGTGATTGCAGATGCACTCTCACGTGCCTAGAAATGTAATATTGCTTGATGTAATTAAGTCCAGTATCATAAAACATGTTCTTATGTAATTTTGGTTATTATAGTATTTGATGTATATTCAAAAGAAAGCTTTATTACATAAATCTTTCTTTTTCTTTATGAGGGGAGGTGTTATGTATGATGTTTATATAATATTATAAATATTTTAGAAAATTATAAATGTTTCTTCACTTTAATATTTGCTTAAATCTTAATGTTATCAGGAAAAACATGTTTAACTAGTGTCCTTGAATTAGGTTGTTTTGATCAATATGTTTTCTCAATTTGAAGGTCAAGGTTGATTGTTGTTTACAAGTAAAATTCCATTAAGATGACACATGTTCTAGAACATTCTGTCATGTGACCAATCTTTATATATACCATGTTTGGTGGACATTTTTTCAGTTTTGACATTACCATCAGTCTTGTAAAGAGCTATTACAGTTGTGAAAATTCATTCCAAATTCTAAGAGAGGAATTATTTTAAATATTCATTGGATTATAACAGTGCTCATAAACTTTTGGATTTTGGATTTTTAATTGATGATTTTGGAATTTATGTGAACTTATTCAAAGATTTTGGAATACTTCATTTTGACATCAGCACATCAAGATTTCTAGTACATCAGGACTTTGGAGACCATTAGCACATCATAACATTCAAGGACACAGCCGTGAATTCGGAACATTCTATATTTAGGACTTGTGATTAGAACAATCATTCTTATTGGATTATTAGGATTTCAAAACACATTACTGTAAGTGACTTTTTGATTTTTCATTTTAATTATCTAGTAATAAAATTGCTTGTTGATTTTTTACTTGATTTGTTGGTTTCACTTTCTTTCTGTTACATTTTTCTTAGACCATAGAATCGTAACATCACATTAACAAGCTTTGCATGATATGTTCTTTACTCTTTTTTTTTTTTTTTTGTAGTCTGGCTCATTCAGCCCGTAGTTATCGGAAATATGTGTACAATTGTGTATTTGTGTAAAGATATACAAGGAAGAAAATAGAGAGTAGATTTATCAGAGCTTCCACCTTTCGAATAAACAATGCATACAGAAAACAACGGAAGGAAGCGAATATAATAATTAGCGAGTTACTTCGTTCTTGAATGAGTAACTTATGAAATAAGGAAATTAATGAGCTAGAAATATATGTAGACAGGCATGTAAGTATATATATATATATATATATATATATATATATATATATATATATATATATATATATATATATATATATATATATATAGAGAGAGAGAGAGAGAGAGAGAGAGATTGTTAGATGGATGATGGATAGAAGGTAGATATATAAAGCAAATTTTGGGCTGTTGTGATCGAATTTTCTTCCTTACATAGATAAATGTTTTGTGTACTGCAGTAAAAATAACGATGACGATAACAACGACAACAAAAAAGAACGCCATCATCGTCATCGTCATCATCGTCGTCATCATCATCATCATCATCATCTACATATCCCGACCGTTTATTTATTTGTGTCTGGACAATCATTCCATGATTATCCATTAGATTTGAATGAAATTAGATGAGTAACATCGCATTACGAGGTTTTTTTTTAGCAAAGAAGGAATTTTAAACAATACAGGAGTTTCAGACTGACATTTTAAAAATTAATCTTGTCACAATTTAAAATGATGTAACCAAAATTTAAGTAATTTCATGAAACTTCGAAAAAACAAACAAACAAGTGACGAAACAGTCCTCTATTTCTTTTGAATGAGTATGCTTCAGTTGTCTTTGCCCGTAGCTGGTAACAATATCAAACCATGACTCATTATGATGACTATTTCGCATGAAATTATGGTAACATCTTTATATTTCTTTTTCTAATGTTTACCCGTGCCAAAACTTCAGAACAAAACGAAACAAATACCCCCGCCCCGCCCCCCCCCAAAAAAAGAACAAAACAAAGCAACAGATGGTACAATAAAAGAATTTGTACTTTTGTAAAGTACCAAAGAGGATACGAGGATACGAGTGAAATATTGCATGAAAACTAAATTCAAATCAAATGAAACATTTTTCTTCTTTCACGCTTATATTTGGATATAAATTGACTGGTCTGTGCAAACAATGAACCAGAAGGAAATTCTGTTAATGCTTTGCCTGTATATAGTACATAATCCAAAAACTTAGCATAGCCAGTTTATCAAGAAACGTAGGTCATTACAACCTCAATTTACTTTGTATTTGTGTTAACATAATTGATCAATATGAATGAATACATGATATTGCGTGACCATACTTGCAACAGTGTCTAGCAACTGAGCTAGAAGAGATTCAGAGCGTTTGGCATACGTTAGCAAAGCAATTATTATTGCCGTAGATGTCTAATTACAATGTGTGTGTGTGTGTGAGAGAGAGAAAGAGAGAGAGAGAGAGAGAGAGAGAGAGAGAGAGAGAGAGAGAGAGAGAGAGAGAGCATTTTAGTGTAAACTTTCTCTTGGTAACAGACTGAATGACCCACACGATCCCACTACATAACAAATGACTTACTTTATCTATTGCTGTAAATATTGCAAATCAAAATTGCTTTACTCCTTAGAAGATACATTACTGTGTTTTAAAACGATGTCATCCCTTGAGTGATAGCAGTAAATAGTTTTCTATTACCGCAGAAATTAACGTGGATGCATCTTGAGGTCTACCTGCTATTCGCGTCGCAGACTACCTAACTTAGGTGTCATGTGGCCATATTACTTGTAGTCATGCTCTATTTTCAAAACTTGAAACCCCAACGTACGTCTTAACGTGACATTCTTTCAATGCGATTTTCGGCCTTTTTACATTGAATACAATATTGATTTCACGATTTTTCAACATTAATCGGCCAAAAAAAAGCCCCCCCCCCCCCAAGAAACAAAGTAAAAACAACATTTATGAAAATGTACAGTGCCTCTTGAAGTGTTGCCCCTTATTTTAGCTGTTAACATTATATTGAGCTGACTCTATAGTTTCGTTTAAGAGAATGCATTTTTCTTTAAAACTTCTGCTTTCTACCTTTTTTTCGCCAATCACCCAGCCCTCCCCACTATACATGCACAAGGAGCGGAAAGGATACATGATATTATCGATACAAATAGATTTGTGTCGTATACACTGCTTTTATACTTCGTGAGAGACGGGTGCACTATTATGCTATTATAGCATGTCTGTGTCTTGCATCAATGTGCAAAAGACAGTCCAATATTGTCAGGCACATCTTTTATTTCCATCATACGTAACTGGTGTACCATTCTGCTATCTGCTATTTACACACACACACACACACACACAACAAAAAAACAACCGGCAGACATGTAAACAATTGAAAAGGAGTATTTCTTTACATTACTGGAGTAAATCCTTGCAAATGATAATGTCTAAATTATTTCCCTTGTGCAATCGTCAGGCAGTAAGTACAATTGTAATTAGTACCACCGGCATCATAAAAATTGAACCAGACCTGCCGCTGTCCGATTGGTTTCAATTAATATAAGGTTTTGATTATATTGGATAAGTATCGTAACTTCCAGTATTTCAAAAACTGTCTATTATACGATGCCTTTAAAACTATTTTCCAGTTTCAAATGCACATATCTCATGGTAAGAATGTGACAAGTCATGTGCAGTTCCAAGCCGAATGTTCTTTGCAAGTATGTTAGTCAATGTTAGGCTGTGCGCCAATCTAAATATGGCCCCAAATACAGCTGCGAGCGAGGTTTGCAGCTATCAAGACGTCATCAGAAAAATAACATGGATTATATTTTACAATCTTAAAGGCATGTGCAAGAATTTTAAGAACTTTTTTGTGGTGATTTTCAAATGTTTTTAAACCATGAAATTGTGCGGTAGTATTGCAGCTGCGTATCTGTGAGTTACAAATGAATGACTCACAGAACAAAGAATACCCTGTCTATTGATTAGCACCGAGGGAACATAACAGACACTGGACAGAAACAGTTCCCACATGATGCATTTTAATTTTTGAATACAGTACAAGTGGTGATTATTGTACATAGGAGTTATTCACAAAGCAAGAAAATGCAGTTCATTTTATTTAATCAAGTGTTGGTATTATTTGCCATTATTATCACGTAATGTGTGCCCAACCATGGCTTTTGAAAATTAACAGCAGTTTGTAAACCAGTCAAAAGCATGAAAACCAATAGGTCAATGCTTGCATCAAGTGATGTACCTGGTGATCATGCAAACTGTCCATGTTGAAAGTATGGGCAATATTTCAGCTGGGGAGGGGGTCATCATGCAGGACAGACGATTTAAGCTCAAAATACACATTGAGATTTTAATTGAACCGTTTCATTGATAGTAAATTTACAATCATATGCAGCGCTCCTTTCATTGTAAATTTAATGGAACCTTGCCTATCTGTATCGTAGGGACTTGCTCTTCGTCATTGGGGTAAGTACTGTTCATTCACACTGTTAATTTTTCTACTGAACATACGTATGGTATGAAAATAAAGATTTTCTAAGAATGCAGATATACCAGATGCACCGACACTTTGGGCACGTCTGTTAATTGACAGTTGTAAATCCATAAATTCAAAACTAGCCGCACTGATGATTACATTTTCTTACCTTATATGTGTTTTAAATAGTAGGTAAGATAAAGTGTATGGTTTGATGCCTATTGTGTACATATCTTCAAGTCATGAGTCAAACCTTACTCTACTGGTACCATTACTGTCAGCTCAGAATTATGCACTGAGGTATACTAATGTTGAAAATGTATTCACTTGGCCTTGTATTTATCAGTGAAATTCAAGAAGAACTCAAGTATCTTATTCCTTTGATGTAATTATTACTGATGTGTATTATTTTCAGCCTCAATTCTTATTCGCAGGAGCTTATCAGAACAGATTATTTACGACGAAGTAGTGGTAAAGTTATATTATAAAATTACAAAATTACAATATATTCTTCTACTAGAATCATATTTGGACAGAATAATACCGTTAATTAGATTGTTCATTTATATACAGATGACAGAGTACGGTTTGATCTTATTTATACTTCTCTCTCATTCGTGGTATTCCCATCATTTAAAAAAAACTGCCATTGTAAAGCCTCTGTTGAAGAAACTAACGCTTGATCCTAACGATTAAAAAAAATTCCCACCCTGTTTCTAACCTCCCATTCATGTCAAAAATCTTAGAAAAAGTTGTTCTGTCCCAACTAGTCTTTGTAGTAATTTTCAGTCTGCATGCCGATCCTGCCACAGTACCGAAACTGACTTTCTGAAAGTAGTTAACGGTCTTCTTTCTACTTTGGATGGTAGAAAGATTTCAGTTCTCACCATCCTCGACTTATCTGCAGCATGTGACTCAATAGACCAGGCTATATTATTTCACCGTCTCCAGCATGTATTTGGTATTCGCGATACAGCCAAACTATGGTTCAAGTCATACTTAGCCGAAAGGGCACACATTGTGTCTGTAAATGGAAAACATTCAAGCCCAGTTGTATTGGAGTTCCACAGGGTTCTGATCTCAAACCCGTTTTTTTCATTCTATACACTCATCCCCTTTCAAGTGTCATAAATCGTCATCCGGTGTCTCACCAATTGTATGCTAATGCTACCATCCGAGGCGTAGAGAAGTACATTTCCGATGTGAAGTCAAGGATGACATTTAACAAGCTGCAGATGAATGATAATAAAGCTGAAGCCATTCTAATCACCTGAGAAAGATTTTTTCATTCCTATCCTTAACCTCAAACAATAAGTAACAGCACCACCACCATTAAATTCACACTATCAGTACGAAACCATAGTGTCACTCTCGACAGTTCTCCCTCACTGCATCAACACGTCGTGAACACCTGCAATACTGCATATCTGGAGCTGAGACGCATCAGCTCCATTCGCAACTTTCTTTCTGTTGATGCCACTAAAACACTTGTGTGTTCCTTAGTACTTTCTAGACTTGACTATTGTAATTCTCTTCTATCTGGTTGGTCTCAATAGCTATTACAGAAACTTAAAAAAGTTCAAAACGATACTTCTCGGATCGTCCTTAGAGTACCAAGAACGGAGCACTCATCCCCCCCCCCCCCTGCTCTGTACTCTCCACTGGCTACGCGTTCGCTCCAGAATCAAACACAAAATCTCTTCTCTGCTACCTTTTTGTTGACTGCCTATAGTCAGAAATACCTATCTTACCTCACCCATGTGTACACCCCTTATAGATAATTACGTTCCTCTTCTGAGACTAGTATTCTCATGATTCCCACTATTAAAACCAAGTCCTACGGAAGACGTTCTTATGCATATAAGGGCCGTGCTACCTGGAACGAATTGCCTCTTGAACTTAGACACAATGACACCAAGATCTCGTTCAAGAGCACTCTTACCTCTTTCAGCTGCAAGAAAAGACTTGACAATGTTTCTTTATCCTTAATTATTTTCAGCATGTTTTGTTTGTAATTCTACGGTGTCGTGTTTTTTGTAATATATATATATATATATATATATATATATATATATATATATATATATATATATATATATATATATATATATCCTTGTGTGTTAACTAATATTGTAAGCGATTAGAGCTTTTTAAAGATTAAGCGCGCTATACTAAGTCATTTTTATTATTATTATTATTATTATTATTATTATTATTATAACAAAACGACTGTACCTTCCAATAACCAGAGACATATATAACACAGAGATTGGCAACTCCCCGCCGGATCTGTTGTTATCAAAAGATTTTAACATTACGTGGCACTGCGTGATTAAGCGAGAGCGCTATCGAGTCTACCGCAAGAACACACCTTCATATTGCGTCTCGAAATTCAGTTTGATTTTATTATTCTGTGATATTTCTTGGATATATTATCGATATTTAACACGAAAATAAAACTGGTATATTATCATTTGTATGTTGTTCTTTTTGTTTTTTTGTTGTTGTTTTTTTGTTTTTGTGTGTGTGTGTGTGTGTGTGTGAGAGAGAGAGAGAGAGAGAGAGAGAGAGAGAGAGAGAGAGAGAGAGAGAGAGAAGGATTAGTATGTGAGTTATGAGTCCGAGGGGCGGGTTTGACATCGATTGTCAAATTGGTTGGTATTATCTCCCTTGCCTATTTGTTGATGCATTTCTTCATCTTGTATTTAATCAAGTCATATTTGGTATCATTTAAAAACTAAATAAATTTTCTACTGATTGCACAAGCTTTAGGAAAGCTAATTCTAATTTTAGCGGTCATATCCAAGGTTTAAATACGAGCATAAAGTTCTGTCTTTGAAATAGTCTATTCCGCTTTTTCGTCGCAACTGTCAAATACGTTACAGTTGCTCTATTTTATGCATTTCTTCGTCTTCCATTCAATTAAGTCATATTTTGCATCATTTAAAAGCTAAATAAATTGTTTGCTGATTGCACAAGCTTTAGAGAAGCTCCTTTTAATTTTAAAGGCCATCTCCAAGGATTAAACACGAGCATAAAATTCTGTCTTTGCAATAATTTTTACCGTTTTTCCTTTGCAAGTGTCAATTACGTACCAGTTGCTCTATTGTATGCATTTCTTCATCTTGCATTCAATTAAGTCATATTAAGTATCATTTAAGAGCTAAATAAATTTTCTACTGATTACACAAGCTTGAGGAAAGCTAATTTTAAGGGCCATATCCAAGGTTTAAGGACAGTATTTAGGGTCTAAACATAAGCTACAACCTCACTTCTCTGTCTGATGATAATGAAATATTTTATGCAGATGTGCTAATCAGTGCCGCAAAATACCCTCAAAAATCTTGATCAACTGGCTTTACATTATTGTCCAAATGTCATCAAAAATGTGTGACTTAAAAACCATTACTGTCAAAATTGTCGCTCTTGTAACAGCCGGCTTAAGTGTCATCATCTGTTTACTACCGTACATACAGTTACCGGTAGTTTACATCCCAGACTCGTTAGCCACAGTGCAAGCATAATCGGCCCTTTACCTGGACACTCAGCATGTCGATACCCTCATATGCATATGAAAAGGGTAGAACTAGACAGTACAAAGACAGTGGAGGAGTTGCTAATATCTATGTTATGCATGTCTCTACAATTGATGTAAAACTTCAATAGCATCTTGCCATGCAACCGTGTGATCTACATGCAAATGAAATGTTTTGGTTTCGTCCATTTCTTCAGCTGCTGCCTACAATATCGCGCCAATTCCTGACATAAATGGAAACATGGGTTATGGCTGTGTACACAATTCTTCACAGAAACTTTGCATATAGTTTGAAAGAAAAAAAAAAAACAGCAGAAATAAAGGAAGTATTTGTATTCGCATACACCGCTTCCATTGCCGGGTACAGTTTAACTTTCAGTATGAACGAGATACCGCAGCTCACTAGATTCAGTGCTGCGCATGTTTAGCAGTTCGCATTTATCGAGGAAAGCTGAAGGGATTCCGGTTGTTTTACACCCTGGGAGATGAAACATATTATACCTGTAGGCTACTTTATTCAATTTACAGGGTGTGTGTGTGTGACTAGTGCAGTATTAAGTCATTACAAGGTAACTTTTTGTGTACGTTTGAGAAAGACAGTCCAACAAGGACTTAAAAAAAACTAAAAAAAACTTAAAAACAGCCCAAAAAAATCCAGATGCAAAAAAATATAAATAAATAAATATAACAAAACAAAAAACAAAATAATAAAATAAAATAAAATAAAAATAACTAATAAAGAGGACGCTTTAGCGTCTTCTAACAACGATATATGATAGTGCAACAGTTTTGGTCGACTTCGGAAATACGTTTGGTCTTTATATGCTGCAAGAATTACTTCCTTTGTTCTGCTTCGCCCTAAATACAACATGCAGAAAGAAGTTCGCGGCCGCTTTTATTTATTTATTTATTTACATCTTATATTTTCTTTTATTTATTTATTTCTTCTTCTTATTATTATTTTTTTTTTTTTTTTTTGGGGGGGGGGAGATTACAAAGGAAACTATTTTCTATTAGTAGACAGTGCTATTCTTCGTCACCACTAAACGAAAACGTGTTTTTGCATTCACTAACAAAATTACTCACCCAAATTTAAGTCCACTCTCTTTTTTGTTGGTCAAAGCACTGATTTATACGTCTTCGAAAAAAATATAGTTAGGATAAATTGTGTTTTTAGCATTTTTCCAGATTATCCGTTTGTTTTATTGCATTTGATTGCCAGCTGACGAGTTTCGCTCTTTAGAATGTAACAACGTCAATTCCCTTGGATTACAACCGACGAACAGAACTTGACAGCGGCTTGAGCTCAACTTGCAGTTACATGGATCACATTCTCAGATATAATTTTGTGGAGTTATGCTTCCCTAACCTCATTTAATGGTAATACCTCTCGTTAATCCATTTATATAATAACCTAATTGGATGTGAAATAATTAAACATCTAAGAAGGGTTTATCAACACGATACTACATCATTAGGCAAAGTTATGGACACTGATTTATTCTAAGCACCACACAATGTCTCAAAATAATTCTACTTATTCGAATCGGATTTCAATCTAATTTGAAGTTCAGATTAATGTTAAGTATTGTTTAGTTATAGTAACTGTTAGCATTCTGCATGATCAGTTGATATATATTTGGTCCTCGTTACACTTAAAAACACGACTATGATGTTGATGTAATACTAAGCTTCTTATTAGAAGTTTGAGTTATATATTAACGGTTATTAATTATTATTTAAATTTGTATCACTCGCTGCTTCTAACGCTCGCTTCTCAGCGGCTGGTACAAAATATTTTAATGACAAACAGTTTAGTAAACTTACAATAGCTAGTGTCCCCCTTATATCACTCTATTTACATGACTAATCCATAACGCACAGATATTTTTTTGTTGTTTTTTTGCGGTCCATCCCTAGTCCATCCCAGCATATATGGCTGGTTAGAAACTTTGGAATTGACCCCTCTAATCTAGATTTAAATAGTTAATTTCTTTATGCCAAATATAAGCTATAATTTTAGAGTGAGGTTTCTCTTCTTGAATCCTATTTTCCAAATATTCTTGTTCTTGGGTTCCAGGTCCGTACTCGCCTCCCTTCAGGTATTGCCTGTAGGTCGGCTTTCCTTCCCTTTCTTCCCTAGATGAATTATTGATATATAGTGACCTTTGCCAGAGGTCTGAGTGGAAAAGAACGAGTCTTCTTTTAAGTTTTTAAAAAAATATTTTTTAGTGTTGATGTCTTTAAGTTTTTGGATTGTAAAGTTTTAGGCTAGTATGGATCAAATTGTCCGAGTTTCGATTATTTCCTTAAGTTAAATTATTTATATTTATGAGTGCGTGAGTGTTCAAACCTGTTACCAGTTTTCTTTGTTCGATGTTTTCTTTGTTAGATATATTAATTTTTATTAGATATTGTTATTTGGATTATATTTTTATATAAATACGTTGTTATAATAATGGTTATTTCATGCATATTATGATTAGTTCTTATTTTATTTGAGTAATTACATGTGTTATGACATGTCATATTGAGTTATTAAATTTTTTTATTACTGTTATTTAGAATGTGTTATATTATTATTGTATAGTATAATTTTGCATACTATGGTTAGTTCATAGTTATGCTTGAGTAATTTCATGTGTTATATCATGGTTATATTGAATTAGTTTTTTTAAATATTTAAAAAAAAACTATTATTGTTGGTTGTAAGGGTGAGAGTATCTTCATTTCCCCTGTTCCATCTTTGTTTGTCTTTATTTTTTCTTTACTGCTGTTGTTGTTAGTTGTAAGGGTGAGATAGTCTTTCTTTTCCCCTGTTCCATCCTTGTTTGTCTCGGTGAAGCTTCTTCCTCCATACTATTGAATTCTAATCTATAATAATATGTTACTTCTGTATCTTCCTCCTTTTTCTGACTTTCTTTCTCTTTTGTGTTTCCTTCCAGGGTGTCTCCGGTGTAGGGCTTATCTCTGGTCTTTTGGGCATGGTTTGTGTTTTCCCTGGTTCTAATTGTGCTAGGTCTTTTTCTCGCTGTTTTTTTTTCTTCCTGTGTCGTTAGAGTTTCTTGTGATTTTTCCGTCCCTTTCTGGGTGTTCTTTTCAGGCATGATTGTTAATACGCTTTTATGCACGGGTTTTTCAGGTGGTTGCGTGTTTCCCATTCTAGTTGTTTCTTGTACTTTACATTTTTGTGGGCTGTGTCCTACTTCTCCACATTTAAAGCATTTCCTGTAGTGAATAGACCCTCTGTACCACGATTTGGCCCTAAAGCCATGCACGTAGAAAGAGGGTGTGATCCTCTCCTCCAATCCTTTTGCCACCGAGAAAATCCTGGCGCCCGTTTGTATATTCGGATAGTCACTATACGTCGCCATTTTAGCTTCTTTAATTTCTAATGTTGAACTTCTCCTTCATTCTCATCGCGGTCGCTTCTATTGGTATTTCTGTTGGCACTCCTGATACGTGTATGTCTACGTACTTGATTTTCACTTCTCTCTCTCTATGGCTGGTGCCGCTCTTATCTTCGCCATTTGGTTTCCAGCTTTTATCTCCTTCCCTACCCAAATCGCGTTTCCTATCTTTTTGGGTTGTATAGTATATCTTCCCTGTCCCTCATACGTGAGGGTTTCAATATCTTCCAAATTAATTTGAAGTTTCTGTAAGGATTCCAGCACTTCTCCATATGTTGTTTCAGCTTGGGCCTGTATTTCTTGGGTACCTGGGCGTCTGCTCACCACGAGCTTCTTGTTCTGCCCGGTCCTCACGACTTTCGTCTCGAAATATGTTTGTAGCGATGTCATATTTAACTTTCAATATTGTCCAATAATGTTAACTTTTTCTGTCAGTATTCTATACCTTCAGCTCATTTCATTGTTTACTTCTTTTCTCCTTGAAATCTCATTTCACATAGTCAGCATACTGTAATCCTCGCTTTTACATATATTTCTTCAGTCCTGACATTGTAACTGCTTGAAATCGCAATACAGATATTACAACTCATCGCCTTCTATCTCGTTCAATCTGTTTTCTCAAATTTGCTTTCCTTTATGTAAATGGTATTTAAGTCCGTGGATAACATGTTCTTAATTTTTATTTGTCGCCGGAATATTGACAACTATCGTTGTCCCTCCGGGATTATCATTGTTGCTCCACACACACACACACACACACACACACACACACACACACATATATATATATATATATATATATATATATATATATATATATATATATATATATATATATATATATATATATATATATATATATATATAAATTGATAACGACGCAAAGACAATACAGTTTCCCAACGTTCCCAACAACCTCTTCGTCGGGGGAAGTAACAACTTACATCCACAAAACAAACACTAAACACAAAAACAAAGAGAAATTCGTGATTCCTACGTGCTTGTATGACAGTGGAAAACCACAAACAAGGGATAAAAACAGAAGAAAGGAAAAAGAAAAAATGTTAAAACGGTCTTAAAACAGGTAAACTACATATCTGTTTTGTGCAGCCGTCAGCCCAACAAAGTTGTAACAAAAATCAAAGAAGGTATTATCGTTCCTATTACACAGAGAACCAAAATGTTTTCACTTAATTCCAGGCTGGGTACAAAGGACAGAAACCATGCGTGGCGAAAAATGAACGCTATCTACAAAATTTAGGAAAGAAATTATATCCCGGTAATGTTATGTATGGAGGTACTGAAGGGAATATGGACTAAGGTCACAATTATTACTTTCGGATCAGTACCCACGAATATAGTCACAGTCTATTTGAAGAGCATTTTTTCCTCTCTCATTTTGGTGATACATGGGTTAGATTTAGGCATTCTTGGTATTGATTTAAAAGAAAGTGTTTATTCTTTAGAATATGAACATTATGGTGTGGCTGTCTGTGTGTATTATGACGACAGTGCACAGCGAGCAATGAGGCATTGTTGCTGGCCCAGAAGTGAAATCTATGATCCACTGCACGTTGTTTTACTCACAATCCAGACTCTTAAAACAATGCTGGATAACCTATGACAAGAACTTCACCGTGAGTTGATCTTTGAAGATGCTTTAAATTAACATATGATTTATTAGGATTTGGACACACTGGAAAGTTCACTACTGACAAACAAGTGTAGAGACCATATAGAAAAAATAATTGTGATACGAGTCCTGTCAGTGATTTGATCATAAAAATTTTAATTGAAATCCCAAGTTTATTATTAAAGGTAGACACGTGAAATTTTGACAGTTTGTATATATTGACTTTAAATATAGAATTGTCAGATTAAAAACTTAAATTTTTGAATGTTTCTTATAAAATTAACATTTTTAAAATTTTGCAAATATGTTCATATTTATATTCTCTGTGTGGTTGTTGCTCATCATTATTATCATGTATGTATTGCTACACCATATAAAGGTTCAAATGTTGGAAAATGTTCAAATTCTGTCAGAGAAAATATCTTTCAAAGTCAGAATGAGGCCTTTATTCGAAGCACACGAAGACAGCTTTGTAGTTAATATTGTGCCTTTAGGACATTTACACTATTTATTATGGGTTCAAGCAGTTAATTTATGTGTTTATGATGGGGTAATTATATGAGTAACACGTATCTGCTTGTAAGGCTTTCACTATTTGTTTATAAACATAGTTATATGGTACTTAATGATAGGATGGAGATAAAAACTCTATAGTAGAACCTGCTCAGGTTGTGTACTAAGCCATTTTAAACTGTCAGAGAATGAACAATGTCAAAGGAAATATAGGTCAAAGGGATCAAATGTACTTTCCCCAGGCCTGTTTTCCTTGGATGTAGGAAAACAACAAAATGAAGTAAGTCTAACACAAGATGCATTCCTTTTTATTGTTAATTTTGGTTAAGACATTGATTGACTAAGTGCGGTATTGTAGCATAAGCTGATATCCAATTGTAATGAACCATTTTACTTTAAGCATTATTAATGACTACTAATAATTGTTAACTGACACTCTAAAAATTACACCAGAAATGTTCAAACAGATTATTTGAATTGACTTTGTACAACTGATCTTCTTAGCATGGTTACATATCCCACATGTGCAAAATGTCCATATGTTTTAGAGTGTTTGGAATCAGAATTTCACATTCAGTACATCATATAGGATCCAATTTTACCTATAGTTGATCTATTAGGCACATATTTGGCTTTATCACATACTAGTAGTTGGTACACTTTACATATAGTGATTGCAGTTTAATATTTTTAATATGTTAACATGTTAACATATCACTTTATGTGAATCTGATTGGTTGGTCCAAATAATCCCATGAAATTCTTGCGCAGTATCCTCTTTACTAATCGGCTGCGACAGTGGGTATTTTCCTTACCCCGCCTTCTGAAATTTTTTTTCTCACTATTACTATCAACCCATTGGAGGCCATTTTTCGAATTAATTGCCCAAGGGCACTGAGAAAAAAAAAACAACAAACAAACAAAACGTTACGACTGTCGGAAAATGGCCAATTTACCCCACAGGGGCTCGTTACAAATAAAATTAAGGGTATCTTTCAATTGATAGAGGCTGGAGAGTATAAGCCTGTAACAGGGACCCCACCATATGACAAGCGTAGTTTAAATGTTAACCTAAAGGAGTAAATAAACTCACCTCTGTTTAGAAAAGAATGTGGACAAATGCCGGTCTCCCAAATGACAGTAAGTTTTCCTACCACAGCAATGATTCAAATCAAATAATGCAAATATCCGGTCACAAATACATTAAATCTGGAATTACTTTACTCAGCAACATCGTCTAGATTTAGTACAATTTCTGCATCCAGTAATCATCCCTTTAAATCAATATCCAACAACTGGAATGCTATTTTTTCTGCGGTATACAATATACTACAACTATAGTAGGAACTGACACGCTTTAGGTGGAAACATTGTAAACATTCTCATTGACATTGATGTATTGTATATAGCGCGTCTAACCTAACCAGAGTGAACTATATGACATCACACAGGAAATTTCCATCGGAGATCCAGTGTTGAGAAATGATGTTGTTTGTGTTAAATGTTCTATTGATTTTGAAGGACAGTTGCTCTTTGAATTATAGTTTGTAAACAGATCTACTTTTTTTAATGTTACTGGTTATAGAACTGCGCATTATTGATTCAACTAGCGCCTGTGACATTTTTTTAAATATTTTTTTATTTTTTTTTACGCGCAACAATTGAAAGGAAAAGCGTCTGAGCTGTGAATGAATGAAATTATTTCTTCTTCTTTCTCTTTAAACTATTTCCATTAAAAAAAACTATGTGATAAACATAATCTCAAATGGGTAATGATTTAATATTAAATTTATATTTCCAGCTTGAAATTATTCAACTCGTTTCATAAATTCAGTATTAGATCATTACCCATTTGAGATCCTCTATGTATGCACTTGAAATATCCCAAAATATTATTTCCATCATGAATTTGCTTATGTATGTTAATATATTTTAATTTATTCTTTGACATAGTGCGGCATTGTAGCATCAGCTAATATCACGTTCTAATGAACCATTCTACTTAATAATTGTTAACTGACACTCTTAAAAATACACCAGAAATGTTCAAACTGATCGTTTGAATTGTGTTTGCACAATTGATCTCAATAAGTACGTGGTACATGTCCGACAGGTGCAAATGTCCATCCTTGTTTGCAAGTTTGGGGGATCAGATTTTCACATTTAGTTGATGATAGGGGATCTATTTGTACCTATAGTTGGTCTCTGAGGCACATAATTGGCTGTATGCACTTGAAATAACAGCAAACAAACAAAAAAATGTGATTTCAATCATGAATTAGCTTACTTATGGTAATATCTTATAATTTAGTACATTGTCACTTAACTTCCATATATACTGGTATTTACTAATTGTTGTGCCAATTATCAAACCTCACCATACCCACATTGCCTTAAACTTTATGCTAATGTACGTTATTAGTTATTTAGCCTGTAAATGACTGAACATAATATGATAAACATACTTCTAGAAACCTCATATATCTATGGGATGAATAGTCACTTAAATACATGTCCATTGCTTAATATTTTTGATTGTGTCACTATGTCAAGTTTAATGTTTTTCCCTGTGTTTGAACCCTTAATGTCATTTTGAAATCTCCATATCTAGCACATTTCCATTTCATTTACCTACATCTTACCGGTCTATAAGATTAAGTAACACATGTTATATTTTTCAACTCTAGCCTGGTATTTGGAACAAGGTGGAAGAGATGGATTAGCTTTTAAGCTCTATAGTAGTCAGGTGGTGATACCAAGGTTTCTTTAAGACATATCCAATGTACCCGCCATAAGTTACCAGGATTAGTTCATACTACCACACTGATAGATAGTGCCTCAAAGACATGACTTGGGTCTTCATGAGAGAAATCAACACCCACTGTTCAGTAATGTAGAGCCTCCATACAGCTGTATTTTCCTATTACATTGTTATTGACATTGAAACGCAATGCATTTTTGCTATAAAACATGGTGCTGGTCCGATCAAAGTGGGAAATTTGAGTGCGCTATTATTTATACTAACAACTGTCTAAGTACCCGACACAATGAATTTGGAACATATCACTTGTCATTGTTTCTTTAGTGTGTACACCCATATACATTTGAACAGGCATATTGCAATTTGCTACAAAAATTACTATGAGCTATCTTGTTTCACTACCCCTGGACAAAATGTTATAAGTTGTACAGACCCAAGCTACCACTTGTTTTAACTACCATTCATTAGTCAACTTTGATGTCTAAACTTTGTCAGTTTTTTCATTTTTAAAATTTGTATGAAAATTTAATTGTATGTTAAAATTTAGTTTTCTGAATTAAATTTGTTTTTAAAAATTCTATTAAAATTTAATTTATCATTGTTTTTAAATTGTAAACATATTTTCAGATATAAAGTATCTTGTATTACAATTAATATTTTGCTGCATTTAAAAATTCCTATAATTAACTAAGATATTGCAAATTTAGTTTTGAGGTTTCTCAAGAGCACTTGGCCCAAAACTTGCACCCTGTGTAACACCAATACTACACACTTTCTGACAGTTGTCACACAACTTGCTTGCTATCAAAATATAAAAGACTGTGAGTAAAGTTGAAATAGGTGTGGCATGCAAATATAAGAGTTTGACTAAAATTGGTCATAACTAAGTTGGCCTGATAGGACTCTGGACACAATTATTACTTCCTGGTCAGTACCCACGAATGTAGTACCAGTCTATTTTTAGAGCATTTTTTCCTCTCTCATTTTGGTGGTGACGCATGCATTAGATTTAGGCATTCTTGTTATTGATTTAAAGGAAATTGTTTATTCTTTAGAATATGAGCATTATGGTGTGGTTGTCTGTGTGTATTTTTTGGTGACAGTACACAGTGAGCAATGAGGCATTCTTGCTGGTCCAGAAGTGAAACCTGTGACCCACTGCACGTTGTGTTGTTTACATTTCAGCCTCTAAAAAAAATCCGGATAACCTATGACAAGAACTTCACCGTGAGTTGATCTTTGAAGATACTTTAGATTAGCATATGATTTATTAGGATTTGGACACATTGGAAAGTTCAGTACTGACAACCAAATGTAGGGACTATATAGGAAAAAAAATTGTGAACATTTTGAAGCTATTCATGCTTGGGTTATTTTTTAATTTCTATATTATTGTAAATATTTACATTATTTTCAAATATTATCAAGAATTGGAATTTTGTTCTGATAGGTATCTATCTGTAGGAAATTTATATAGTTCTTATTGATTTCATAAACTTTCCCAAAGGGAATGTCTGTTATCGTAGTCGTCAATTTATAATTAAAGGAAAATCCAACAATTTTATTTTTGGTGAAAATGTACATTTTCTTTCCTAAAATCAAAGAAGTGTACAAATGTAAAACATTTTTTTTATGACATGTAAAAAATATTTCCAGAGAAATAATAAAAATTTGTAAACTATAAATATTTTTTGCGAAATCTAATTAGTTTTTTGTCCTGAAAAAGAATAAATCCAGATAAAAAGCAACACATACGCCGATAAACATGTGCGTCTTGTTTCGTGTTCACTGTATATTTCTCAAGGCACAAAATATTTTTAAGGAAACGGGATGAAGCTTATATATTTATAATTAAATTTTTCTTTCTTCATTACGATTTCCAGCAATCTCATTGGCCAGGCCCACCCCCCCCCCCCCCCCCTTTTTTTTTTTTTTTTTTTTTTTTTTTTAGTTTATACCTGTGTGAACCGAAACAAATAGAATAATTTAGCCCCGCCCTCTGGCACTACTTTTTCCGACATTGATGAAATTTTGTATTTGCAAGCTACATTGACGTAATGTTAGTTTACATCAACAACGAGGGCAATGTGATCATATCATGTTTACGGTGTATAATAAATAATGTTGTGAATGAACAAATAAAACAAAATCGACTTCATAAGACTCCGAAAATATAAAGCTGAAAGTTGGAAGGATCTGAAACGCAGATATTTCGCGGAGAGAGAGAGAGAGAGAGAGAGAGAGAGAGAGAGAGAGAGAGAGAGAGAGAGAGAGAGAGAGAGAGAGTCGCGGGTCCTGACATTCCAAAATGTTCGTCCAAGTTACATTCCGACATGTACTTTGTAGCATTGTTACATATAGTAAGGCCAAGATCAGTCAATTATTCGGGCGGGTCTAAATAGCTGATTTCGCATCGCGATTAGACGAACTCTGGATCTTGGCCCACAGCAGTATTTTCATATTTGAATGAAATTGGAGTCTGAAAGAAGTTAACACTCTCTTCATTTGTAATTCCAATTTAAATAAACTTGTTGTAGATCTTGACAGTTGGGACTTTAGCATATTCACCCATGAAAACAGTGATGCTGTCCTTGAAAGTCGTAGAAAAGTTGTTGTTCTTTTGGGGGGTGGGGTGGGGGATCAGATGCAACTAAAGCTAGAATTGGGATTTATAGAGATAGTAAGCGTGCTTCTCGAAGGAATTTAATATGGATAGACCCTAATACAGCAAAGAAGTAAAACAATAACTGGGTGAATCGAACTTATAAATTCTAGACCAGATTTTCAAAAAGTAAGTCACGTCATGCTATTTTCGAATGTGCAGCCTTGCAATCTCATAATCTCTCACTCTCTCTCTCTCTCTTTCTCATACACACAGTCACACACACACACATTAGGTTTCATACACACAAACGCACATTTCCATAGATGCGGTCAATCAAAAATACATAGGTCTAAATTGTATGCGTCCCTTTAATTTGGCATTTATCGAGTATATTTTGTTTTGAAGCAACATAAACAACAACTGCTTCGTTTTTGTTTAAGAGACAATTCTTCATTGATAATAATCACAAGCAGCCCTCTCCACCCCCACCCATACGGCTTAAGCTTTTAAAAAGAGATTTGTTTGATATTAGCTTTCATCAACCGGAATTGATTTAATTTTAAGTGTTTTGATCACTGCGTGCATTAATGAGGCCCATAAACAACGGCGACTCTCTCTCTCTCTCTCTCTCTCTCTGAAAAAAAGAGATCCCGTTAAAGAGACATATTTGTCATTTCCAGTAAACAATAGACAATATTGCAAAAGCTAAGGATAAAACAATAGACAATATTGCAAAAGCTAGGGATAAAACAACAGACAATATTGCAAAAGTTATGGATAAAACAATAGACAATATTGCAAAAGCTAAGGATAAAACAATAGACAATATTGCAAAAGCTAAGGATAAAACAATAGACAATATTGTAAAAGCTAAGGATAAAACAATAGACAATATTGCAAAAGCTAAGGATAAAACCTCTTTTCTTTAACAGTGTACAATAGCTAGAATAAGTCGGCGCCACTCTCAAATTTCGATATCGGGGAAATAAGGGTAAAAGTAATTAAATAAATCAAAATTAATGTTGTAGTTTAATCATATGGGTTTTTCTCCACCATGGATTTCACTTTGGGTACTTGGACTATATAGTTAAATGGAGGCTACTCATATTATGATTGAATGACCAAGAGTGAGTTAGTGTCATGTTGTCAGGAACTGGTTGCTGTCTTCTGATTGGCTGCAATTATGGATACTGATTGCTGTTTTGCATTTATTCATGCACGGTTAGACAAGGTTAGAATGGTTTATTTAACAAAATTTTTAAAGACTTTTACATATTTTGGCTGTATTAGACGTACAATTTAATGATAAGGATTGACCAGTTTATTTTTTTACGTTCACTCAAGTATGAACCGAATAAACGCTGTGCAAACTTAAGTATGATCCGCTTCGTGGATTCATACAGTTTGTACAGCGTTTTTGGGGTTCATACTTCAGTGAACTTCAAAAAAATAAATTGTCAATCCTTAAATAAAGAAATACGTCATTTACATGACGTCATTAAATGATATGCATTATCATAATATTTTCATATGTATGACTGGATCAGAAACATACATGAATCTCTAATGAAAACTGAATGAGAGAACTCAGAATATAGAGACAAATAGACATACATGCAATTATATATTTCTAATTGAGACATATGAATGCATTATATAAGTTCCACTATAAAAATTATATACAATTTTATATAATGCTTTATAATTAAGGCTATTTGGATACAAAGTATATAAACGATGAATCCAGTAACTTTCTTTAATCAGTCTGTTCATTTCACCGTGCACAATATTGATCGGCTTAAATGAAAAATTAGGTAAAGAATGATTATTTGTCTTATTTATTTAAACACTAGAGAAGAACTGAGGATCAATTATTACTTTTATTTACATTTTCTAAATATTATACACATTTCAGATCACGCAGGATGAGACCTTTTTGTACTTGTTTTGTGTTTAGAGGTATCGTTTATGGGGGAAAAGGCCTCTAGGAAACATTAGTTCTTATTGCTGTGAATGCTGTGTAATTACTTACATGTATCACTATTACTTATTAAATTTTGTTGCCAGTTCAAAGCATTATCTACACGATTTAATATCTTTAAACAATAAGATCTATATTATTGTCTGGTAGATGGCAATAAGATCTGTATTATTGTCTGGTAGATGGCGATTACTTACATATATTTGAGGCAATTATCACTAGAAACATTATTATTATTATTATTATTATTATTATTATTATTATTATTATTATTATTATTATTATTATTTGGTGGTGGTTTTGACGTGGACATTTGCTCATGAATCTTTACAGAGACAAGAAACACTTCCAGATATGTGTGCAGTGGGGGATTCAATTCAGTTGTTACATTACCATCAACACTTCCAGATATGTGTGCAGTGGGGGATTCAATTCAGTTGTTACATTACCATCAACACTTCCAGATATGTGTGCAGTGGGGGATTCTATTCAGTTGTTACATTACCATCAACACTTCCAGATATGTGTGCAGTGGGGGATTCAATTCAGTTGTTACATTACCATCAACTCTTCCAGATATGTGTGCAGTGGGGGATTTCATTCAGTTATTACAGTACCATCAACACTTCCAGATATGTGTGCAGTGGGGGATTCAATTCAGTTGTTACATTACCATCAACACTTCCAGATATGTGTGCAGTGGGGGATTCAATTCAGTTGTTACGTTACCATCAACACTTCCAGATATGTGTGCAGTGGGGGATTCTATTCAGTTGTTACATTACCATCAACACTTCCAGATATGTGTGCAGTGGGGGATTCAATTCAGTTGTTACATTACCATCAACACTTCCAGATATGTGTGCAATGGGGGATTCAATTCAGTTGTTACATTACCATCAACACTTCCAGATATGTGTGCAGTGGGGGATTCAATTCAGTTGTTACATTACCATCAACACTTCCAGATATGTGTGCAGTGGGGGATTCCATTCAGTTGTTACATTACCATCAACACTTCCAGATATGTGTGCGGTGGGGGATTCCATTCAGTTGTTACATTACCATCAACTCTTCCAGATATGTGTGCAGTGGGGGATTTCATTCAGTTGTTACAGTACCATCAACACTTCCAGATATGTGTGCAATGGGGGATTCAATTGAGTTGTTACGTTACCATCAACACTTCCAGATATGTGTGCAGTGCGAGATTCCATTCAGTTGTTACATTACCATCAACATTTCCAGATATGTGTGCAGTGGGGGATTCCATTCAGTTGTTACATTACCATCAACATTTCCAGATATGTGTGCAGTGGGGGATTCCATTCAGTGGGGGATTCCATTCAGTGGGGGATTCCATTCAGTTGTTACATTACCATCAATAATAATAGTTTTGTCCCTTTCCAAAAATGGCGCGAAAAATGAGCTTATTGTTGGACTTTGTAGAACGCTGTCATAGCTGACGGATACTATAGAAAGGTGTTTTTTGACAACTATAGCCATGTTTGGATTCGCAACGTTTACCAGTCAAACAAAGCACAATATAAGTCCGTGGTGACTTGATGAGTATTCATATTCAGGGAAAAGGCAAATCCATTATCAAATAACTTTAGTAAATTGAAGTAAAAGCTCGGTAAAACAGGATTAGATAATGTAAGCACAAAAATGTTCAATTTATACTTTATATCCTCATTATTCTTAGAAAAATCTCCATCAGGTGTTTAATAAATTAACTTTGCGGGGCAGTATTGTCCTGGAAATATAAATCCTCTGTGCACGGTAAACTTCAATCGACACAGGGCATGTAACAGAGGTCGATATATATGCCCATGCTATCGTTCACGTTCAGTATAATGTTACGGTCGACGGTTTGACAATCTGCTGAATTGAAAACGCGTTTCTTAGTATTTATTGTGTGGCAAAAATGTATATATTTATATATGCTCTACCTAAAATATACACTTTTTATGTTAAATTGAAAACAATTCAAACTGAAACAGCAAACACCGAGCAGAACGATGTTGTTAGCAACGATATAACGGTTATTGCTTGTCGCATATACCCTATTTGTTTCTTATTTCAACGTTAATTGGATACAAAGATTTAATCTTAGCCACACGATCATCGTTATTTCCACAGGCACTTGGTGGCGGGATAGTCAACTCGTTTGTATCAAATTGTAGAAGATGTTTCCCTTTACCGTGATTTGTACAATATTCTCGTTTAATGTAAATCTGTAGAATGCATTTTAAGTTTCGCTCAATTTGTTATCATTATGGGTTCAGAAGTTTTTTTACACTTGCATAATTTATTTGTTTGACTGCGTTGTGTATTTTAGGGGAAAATAAAGGCAACATCTACCTATGAATGACAGCGTTTGTTTCTCAATATGTCTGTTCCTATACATATTGGTATTTAGATGGAAATTTCACACTCTCTTTTAGACTTCTTTTCCGGTGCTAATGCATTCCAGGGTTCGTGAAGATCAAATGTGAGTTTTTAAAAAAAGTAATTTATGGTGCATTAGATGATTTAGATTTACTTTAACTGAACACAATGTACAAAGCATGTCAAATGGAAACAACATTTACAATTCAATTTAAACGAGCTAACCATCACAACGGACCTAGTTTTATGTACGGTGTGGGGTGGGGTGCTTGGGCAAATTACAAACTAGCTTCTCAATATCAATTATACGTCCAACATAAAGCTGTCAAATGCACGTGTCAAACTTTAATCGGTTCTCAACAAAGAGAGTAGCATTTGTACAAGAAATTCACCAGTTGAAACCGATAGCTTGATCACTTGGGGATTCCATGCACTCCTTGCTGTTATCCCAGAATGATTTCAATACCTTTAAAGAGACGGTGTAATAAGTTTTGTGCGTGCGTTGCAGACGTTGTACTTGCGCTGTATGAGGTCCCGGGTGGCTGAGTGGTCTAAGGCACTAGCCTCTACAGATCGTTCACATCTCACCTGTGTCCGCGTGAGTTCGAGTCTCGGTTCGACCAACGTGTGTGTGTGAGAAAGCTTGCCATTAGCTTCCCGTGGGTAAGTGTTTCTTTCCGGGTTTTTCCTCCGCCAAATATACTGGCCGCCATGTATAACCCATCATGTGCTGAAAAAGGGCGTTGAATCCCACAATACCAAACCAAACCATAGCAAACATGCGCTGTATAGGATCTGCATTATTCCGTGGTTCTAAAAGCGGTCAGATAGGCTGCATAAAATATTGCACAATTAAAAGTTATGCAGTGTATATGTTTCGCCTAAATTTCAGGGGAGACAATTTGCACATCGCAACAAATTTGATTTACAAGTAAGATGTTTCAGAAAAAAAATAAAATCCTTAATTTTTTATCACGATCAGACGTTTTGGTGTCGTACAAAATAATATGGTTGGCCTGCTACTGAAGTTTTAACTGGTTCAAATTCTTTATATGTACAGATTAGCCCGCTAATATGTTACCCCTCGACAACTACAGAATATATAGATATATAGATACATAGATAAATAGACAGTGTTACAATAAAACTGGGTAAATGCGTTAGTCAGTTCATTTAGTTGTCTTCAGGCGAACGAAAACAGATATTTTGATTGACAGTTCCGCTAGCTGTAAGGGTCAGCAAACATCTTAAGGTAGTTAATGAGTCAAACATCTGACAGGTTTGGTTAAACGAAATACCAAGTGATGGTGGGGATCTCTGATTGCTGTAAATCATTCCAATATAGGTAAATGCTGTGAAAGTACTTTAGTATTTTCGTAAAATTATGCCACGCATTCAGAAAAGGAGAAGCAGCTGTCTCTGTTGTCACTGATTCTTGTTTTACATGATGTCATTATATGCACTATTTGAAAACATTAATATGTATCACCCTCCCGTGATGATTCCTCTAAATTCTGTTGGATGAGAAAGAAAAGTATATTTTGCTGTTAACAGTAGTTATTAATTTGCTTTGACTTCTAACCAGTATATAAACCCATGTCTCGGTATCGAATGTACAGACGGCATAAGAGACTTCAGATATCCTGACGTCTGCATATGAGACTTCACCCTTTATTCTTTAGCTATAAGCAGAGTGTAACTTCTAGCCAAAGAAGAACTTAGAGGATTCATGATAAAGTAAAATTAACTGAAGAAATTACCATTCTTATCTAACTGGAAGTCATTATTCTTCAGCGACTTCTCGTTTTCGAAACATTGGATCAATAGAACTAGTTTCTAGAATCGTTCTTTTTGTGTCACCATTCTTATATACGTATGCATACAAATAAAAAAAATAATACCGACGATATGGAATAATTTCATGTAATCTACAAGAAATTTATAATTCCGCCAGATTGTGACTAAAGATACATCGAAGGGAAAACATAAAAAAACAACAGCAACAACAAAAACAACAAAAAACAAACAAACAAACAAACAAATACTATTGAAATCTGAAGAACATTATCGGCTGATGCAATTGATTCTGTGGGAGAGAGATGAACCTATTGGCTGGACTTACTTTTTCGCAATATAGCAATAGTCTGAGAGATGAACATATTTCAAGGTCAAATCATTAGGTCATCTGTGATTTGTATTTTAGATCCACAGTTACAAAACAGAACAGTTATTACAGGATGTTTCAACAGTATCAGATAATGTTAGAAAGCTAATGGAGCCGTTAATTTTAGGAAGGCAAGGTTAGGACGCCAATGAAAATATTATGACAAAATTTAAATAATACATAACATATTCAAAAGTGAAAAGGGACGATGTTTTAGGTGGCGACGGCATGTTTCTATTACTGAGTGACATGGTGATGAAAATAAAAAGTATCGTTGGATACAACAACAACAATGTACAGAAATAGGTGACTCTTTTAAAGTTGGGTCAATTCTTACCATTAATACAGATGTAGTAAAGAACATATTCCAAAGGCTGATAAACATTATGTGACAGTATGGAAAGCAATTTTAGATGAGAAAAAAGAAGATAAAATGAGTAAAAAAATTATGTAGATAAGAACGATTAGTATGCCAATGTTCCCCCAGAAAGTCTCGCCTCCGGAGACGGTGTCACTCCTCGACAAGGCTTCACTTTTCGAGACAACGACAATGTTGTGCTTCGCACAGGCTCCACCGTTTCATCTGTCAGATCTGCCAATTATAGCGATTCTCGAAGGATAAAAGGACACACAACAATCACAAAGTGTAGACAAAATCTAATTTAGTAACAATAAAAACCAATACCGACCACGAAATATGCAAACAATTATTTATTTTAATATTCATGTTTGTTGGATCTGTTATGGTTTACTTTTTGTAAAATAGTTTATATTCTATCAAAGAAAGACTTGAGATACTAGTACGTTGCTTTCCGTTCAGGAAACCTCTCCTTCAGCGACGACAAAATACGGACAAAGTACAATTACTAACTTCTAAGTGTTCCAGATGCCTTGTTTACACCTTTGATCAAAGAGGGAGGAAATAAATCCCATTAATGCCAAAACAGTACAAATTCAAGTAAGAAACAATCTGTGAGGTTGTTTACAAAAGCCAGCATATCACAGTACCTATAATTCCAGGCAATACTGCTGCTGCTTTTCTGGCTAACCCAAACAAATAATTACCAATTTCCCTTAATCCTTTTTTAATATTCTTAGCGAATGCATCATCGTTACCTGCGGATGGCCCTACCACCACTTGTTTCCTCTCCACCACCCGGCAACTCTTTTACAAAATATGCTATAGATAGAGTAATTGATGACATGGTCATTGCTGTTGCTGTACCTATAGCAACTATTGTTACACTTTTTTATTTAGGTAAATTGTTGATTCAGTCGTTCACCCGATGGTAATTTTTCTCTAACTTTTGAATTGATTTTCTACATTTTTTCTCTAAAATTGCTCTCCAGCTGTGTTAGTGGACCAACTATTTGCGCTCTTTGTCTTTCAGTACTGTTCAGTTTTTCTTGTGATAAACCTGTTTTGTTTGGGTTTGTTTCTTTGCTGATGTCCTTTTGTAACTCCTGTCTGTTGTTCATAACTTTCTGCATTAGATTTCATAGACTCTATTTTTGATCTGGCATCTTCTTCAGCATGTACATAACCCCTCAATTATCTTTCCTCTTCTGTAGTGAATAATCTTTTAACTGCAGGTGGAAGTTCTCATCTTTGATTTCGTCCATGATAATCGCCAACTATAGTATATGTGCCTTCTCTTACCTGTTCTATCGTTCGCATATCTATTTCCTCAGGTATTTGTATTTGTATCTTTGAAAAACAGTAGATTCAAGCGGATATTTAGAAGGATGAGTATCTTCGCAGCAGAACCTTGATCCATATTACCTATATATCGCCTCGTTTTGTCCAAGCCAGTTCAATTAAAAAACAATTCCTATTAGTTTCACTTGCTATTGTGACGGGTGGTTGCATTGCTTTGCTGCTGCATTTTGTCGATGTTGTAACTAAATTTCCATCACATTTTCATAATAGAGTGCTTGTTTTGTATTCTAAGGGTGTTTCTTTCAAAGTTGTAATGTAATTCATTAAAGCCAAGGACTTACTTTATGTCCTTTTTGTGCAAATCAAGAATTTGGCTTGAAGTACTAGTACCTTCATTTGGAACAACATCTTCAAAACTTTACGACCTTGATCTGCAAAACCACTAATAAGAGTTACCGCATCATTAACATGTATTTGTTGTGTATCTAACACATCATCATCTTCATATGCATGATTTTGAAATACTTTTATTTGAAAATATCCTCCACCCTCAGCCATGTTTATGTTATTTAAATAGCAAAAAAAAAAAAAAAAAAAAAAAAAGCATCATTCACGATAGCAGCGCAGCGTAGTGCAGACGCAAAGCGTCAATGCCTCCAGTGAGGAGTCCTGAAGGGACAACAGCCTGCAGAAAAGTCCAATTTAAAAATTAATTGGGATTTATAGACAAAATAAAAATAACTAAAATAAAATATTCCATCATTGGAAGAGTACAAACATGAACTGAATATATCTATTGCAAATCAAAGGAAGAGATAACCGGTAAAAACTGAATTGAAAAGGAATTGATAAAATGGATGATCACAAATCAAGAACATGTGTGACATCGTGTAATTGCTAGAGCCGCTAACATTTGCAAATCATTGTCAGATGTCATAATTTACACCCACCGTTAATAATTATCAAATATATTCCAATCGACAACTTGGACAGTTTGGAAAGTTTGCAATTTTTAACTGAAAGGAGACTATATGACACCGAACTGAATAAAATATGTCATCGGATTTTTTTATATATTTAAGCTATGTTTCCTAGTTTGATAAAATTTGAACATATAAATTTCAAACTGTCAACTGAAAATAATGACGAAATAAGAAATGTTGAAAATAATGCCTGATAAGTAAAGAACGTAGCGTATGCTAATGTACGGCTTTTATCAGTAAACGAATACTTATCTGCAGGAAAATTTCATAACATCTGCAAAGCAGAATGTGTACCGATTGCTTTGTTGTTGATGTGTTTGTGCCTTAAGCCATACTTGCTACAATAGTCAGTGATATCATTCTATTATCCAATGCAGTCTAATATGGAAAATAGATTAATGAATACCGTTTATGATCGTGCCAGACAATACTTGCTCGCACAATTTCAGTGATGAAGTTAGCCATCTTGAATGATGCAACATTTTTCTTATAAGTCATGTTGCAGCTAGCCTTTGGTAATATTCAGATTTATCGTACTCTATGTTACAAAATTCCTTGTAAAAATGGAAAATGTTTCAGAGAAAAAGCAAGATGAATTTAAGCTTAGCAAAGATCCAGACAAGGTAATTTCACAAGGCAAACAGATTGACGTAGAGTTAAATTTTAAAAGTTTATATTTGCATGAATTTCTTATTCAAGCAAAATGAAAACTACCAGGAAATTAATTAATTAGGTCATACAATCAGGATATGTATAGTATCAAAATCAACAAAATAGGACAATTCTTACGATGATAAACGTGTTTTGGTTGACAATGTAAACACATTGTCTCACGTACTCGTTAGTAATCTGTATAAAAAAGAAAACAGGAGTTTCATTGAAAGTGTTTTTTTTTTTTTGTATAACTCAGTTTATCCACAATCTCATTTTGTACAGCATCTATGATGAGATCATTTTAGAGAAGATAATTGTCATTGTCGTTTTGTCCTCGTAAAAGAAGATAACCAAAAGCTGCGTGTTTTCTCTGATATCTTTGATTGCAGTTTTATTTCACCCACAAAAATAAGATTTCAAAATGTCTACCACTAAAAGGTTTAGTTGCTTTCTTGTTTACCTCATCAAAATTTCCACGGTCACCTATAAGAAACAAAGTATTTGTTACTTGATAGATATCATCTAGTAACTGTAACGTCTGATCAATTTATCTTTAGGATATATCTATCACCTTTTCATCTCTGAGTAACCATTTTCTATCGTGTGTCTGGTTCTACAGAAAAAGTTGGAGAGATGAGAACGATATAAAAAAACAGTTTATGTTTATTGTACTCACTGCAAACAATGTTTTCTCACAATTAGTCGCTCCACAAATGATCATATCAGGTTATTTCAGATACATTTATCAGTTGGCAAAATCTGTTTTTCATTGATGCCTAAAATATTATTGATTTGAGCTGATTGCTTTGAATGTTGACCTGACCATCTGAAATGAAATAAATATACAGTTTGTGAGCATCAACATTTTATTTTTAATTAATTTGAAAGTGTATACACTGTTGTAAGTTGGCTAATTTAAGACCCCTACCATGCAATTTGCTATCGTGCTCACTTCTCAAATTAAGCCAGATACAATGCACATCAGTGCACATTTTTTAACACTTATCTTACTAATTTCTGTACGTTTTTTTGGTCACAAAAATACTTAGCGGCTTCTGCAAAATGTTACTGCAATTGGAAACCCTGGGAATAGACAATGTTTGGCAGACCTTTCATAGCTACAGAGATTTTTATATTGGTGAGTTGTAAAATATTTCAGGATCACTATCTTTGCTCTCATTGCACACTATAAAATTATCATTTAAAACCATTCTCGGGGAATTAAGCGAGAGGATAGTTAAAGTTGTACTGAATGCTATATCGAATATTCTATCCATACTGTTGTAGTAGTAGAAGAAAACTATTCCAATTCTCTACTTGTCATTAACCGATTGCGCAATCGTATTGGACACAAATGTGTTATCGTTCATAGTCGTAGTTTCAGCCTTCTATTGCTTCAGAGGTTTTTGCGAATATACTTTTAAATCTGAAATCGGAAGGGAGAGCGCACGGATACAATGGACAATGATCTGTTAGTATCTACAAGCCAAGTGGTATTCGAAATTGAGCATGTAACTGCCCCTTTGCAATTTCAACCACAAAACTTTATTTGATTCTTTAAAAATAAATAAGTACTTCACAGATGTCAATTGTCTTCTTACCACATCATACATTTCTGGTTTAAACAAAATGGTTTGAATTCATGCATTTGTAATTTGTCTATGGCAAAGGAGCAAGAAATGTTGACAGCAGTGTGTTGCAATTACTTTCCAACCACGGAGCAGTTTGCCTTTGAACGTGATATTATCTGGCTTACGATGCCGTCATAAAGAAATTGCACTCTGACTTACAAGATGGTCAAGGAAAACACTGATACTACTACTACTAATAATAATAAAAAGGAGGAGAAACAGATGAGGCGAAAACTTACATCGCGTGGTATCTTTTTGAAAAGTTCATGCTTAGTTCTGTAGATGATGATGATGATGATGATTTTGAGCAGAAGAAGGTTCATGAAGATGATAATAATAATAATTATAGTAGTAGTTATGGTGATGACAACAACAGCAAGACGGATAATGAAGACGACGACAATAAGTCTAAGGATAGTAATCGTTAGAAGATAAGACGAAAAAGATTATGTTGATACAGATGACGACGACGAATATGGAAAATTACACAGTTTCATTCCTCTGCGTTTTCTCCCATGATGATAATTTTTCATTCATTATACACTGGAAGCAAAATGCCTGCATTATGTAGTCGGGACGATGTGAGCCGTTATACACATATTTATGCAAAACCTCAAAATATATTTTTAAAAACATTCTTGACCTATTAATCTTTATAATAAATCCAAGTTAGTTTCATACCTTCCTGAGAGCTAACTATTTGTAAAAAACAATTGTATTTCATTAGATAGAATAAAATGCATCTAGTACATCATCATCATCATTTTTATTTCCTTCCTTAGAAGATTGCATGATATAATAATTAAGTACAATAAATCACTTGATTACAATCATAAAACCTTCATACAAATAAATAAATAAACAAACAAATACAAACAAAAACTAGTATATACAAATAATGAAAGATGTAGGCAAACTATGCAGCCTGGCTTCACGTGGAGAAAGTCAATATTAGACCGTATAAGCGAAATATTTAGTACGACTATCATAACACAGTTAGTCTATGTTATAAAATAGAATATTAGACTCAAAATACTTACGTTATACCCATCATTGCATTTTACAGGATCTGCGGAAGATGCAAGTTACAAAACCTCTGTTTGTAGAACATACTTGCACACTGCTGCACACAGGACAAATAGCTTGGAGTTTTATTAGTCAATTACACCAGCTGGTAACCTTGGACCTAGAAGATATTGCAGTTGCAGCTCATCTTCTGCGTTAAATAACGTAACATGTAGGCTCAGTGGAAAGTTATGTCAGGACATTCCAGTAAGAGTTTCTGAAATTTGACATATGAGGATATGCAACACAAATATGACGTATCAAGTCTGTATAAACATTCCCACATCTAATACACATATGGAGCTCTGCTTAAGGAACAGCAGCCCATAGTCTACCTATATAAGTAAATACCTTACTGTCTTGTCTTATTTTAGCCGACTGCCGTATTGAGGCAGGTCGCAAGGATTCATGTATCAAAGAAAATCTGTCAAAATCTGCTTCATTAGACATTCGAACTCTCCAGAGGCTATTTTCAAACCTAGCCATTTTCGGCCTTAAAATTTATTTCCAATTTTGTTTATCTGGAATTTCGGAATGCTGCAAATAATCAGTTAGATACTCAAGCAAGTCAAACTTCTTAAACGTATCATACAGATTTGAAATTAACCCGTCGATTGACTTGCATCCGCTCAAAATGAAATGAAATAACGCAAAGTTAAACACGTTTTTTATGTACATCATTACGCATCAAACAGAATCTGTGTAAAAACATCAATTTTCTCCTATCAATTCGGACTGAGCTGATGTCCAACCTAGAATTCCAAGAGAAATGTCTGATCTTGTATGTATTGGGAAGCCTCATAAATGTTTGGCAAAATTCCTCATAGTTTTATCCAATCAAGAGAGGTCACTTTGTGAAATATTACACCATAATTCGCTACCATAAAACATTGAAGGAAATACTACCTTTATGATCACCTGTGCAGCAACCAATGGGTTTCAATTATTCAGTTTATTGTCAATACCAAACAGACAGGGAAGAGAATTTTTCCTTTTCTTGCATGTATCATCTATTTAATTAATCCGGTGTCCCAGATGTGTTGCAGAATAAGCAACCGGCAAACATGACGGCGACAGATACTATTTCATATTGGCATAATTCTTGTATTACGAACCGAAAATAAACACGTATGACTTTGTGACACTAAGCTCAAATCGCCACTTGTTACTGCAGGCGTATGCGATATCTATCAGCTTTTGCAGATTCTTATGATAAGTAGCCAGAAGTGAAACATCATCAGCTAGGGTTGGATTTCCCACAGCTATGGGTCCAATATTTGTTCCAAATCCACGATTCTCTAACTGAAGCAGCAAGTCATTTATAAAGTTAACAAAACACCTCCTTGTCTAATTGGGAACCAGTCCCAAAAATGCAACAACTGGTCGACACACAAACAACCTTTGGGCGACCGCGGTCGCCGAGAGGATATATCTAGCGTCGCCCAAGAGTAAAACAATATTCCTTACTATTTCTGTTAAAAGAAAAATGTATTACCTATTTCAGAATTATGAATGAGATAGTAATAAGTTAAACCTTACTTTAAAAGCAAGTTTATTTGAAACGATTCGTAGATTTTTACATTTTATAGTTTTTATATATATTCGTGGTGTAACCTTCCGGCGACATCATGTATACTATGGATATATATGTTGATAGGATGTATATTTACATTACTAAAATAGATTTTAAAATGTTTTTTTTAACATCATTATTTTTTTTAACCGTTATTATAAAAAATGTTAAAGTTAAAACCCAAGCTGTTAGCTAAGTTTAGGCCCACTGCTAAGCTTAACCGCTTTGGTCATACATTATGGTAATGACTATAAATGTAATGAAGGGAATTGCAAACGTAACAGCGATTTAGCATTGTAGGGAGAGTTTTCGCAAATGTTGGAGGGGTGGGGTTGATGCTGCCATTTGACTGACTGTGTACGTAACTGTCACGTGCTGGACGTTCATTCGATCATCGTGACTCCTGTTACAATCTTGGTCAAAATAACACACAACTTGTATTAGTCTTAGCCAGAGTGCATAATTTAGATTAAAGATTATTAGTTAGATAATTTAGATTTAAGATTTAATCTACAGGTAACTTGGGTGCGGGAGGTACGGGGTGGTGCTGTACATGGTAAGGTTTCCAAATGTCAGAAAAATGACAGTAAAAATTTTAGCTGAAAGTTAGGTAATTTTGTGCCCTTAATCAGGGATAATTTTAATATGGCTGAGCATGGAGGGGATTGAGTAATCACCATGGCTAATAAAGGGGTGTTTCTTATCCAAGATTTCAAATTTGCACTCAATGAAGAATACTTGGAGTAACCTCTGCATTTATTTAAGGTAACAATGGTGTTATTTTCCAGCCTATTTTTGATGATCATCATGTCATGACAGCTTGTTCAAGAGAATATTCTTATTTAGATTTATTATGAGTATGGGTGAAACGATACACCTCTGCCCGCGTATCAATACACATATCAACTTGATAGATTTTTCATCTTTAGAAGGTCTGTCAGTGGTAGGGTGGTGCCATTGAATGTGCTGCCGTATAGATTATATTTTCAGTATGTGAATTACAGACAGACATAGAATTATCATCTGTTCATACATTTATGCCATTCTCATCCTTGACAAGATAAAAAAAATAAATAAATAAAAAAACGTCCAAACAGACTACCTGTTAGTGGTCAGTGACTTTAATTCAACTTTTTAGGCCATTTCAGGCTGCTTCATTTTGATCAGATGCAGGACTCATTTTGTTCACAACACCATTTGTTTTGCACTGCATGAATGCTTTAAAAACATCTTATTATCAATTGTATGTCTTCACTTAAAGTTGGAAGGCATTAAGGTGTTGTCTTCAAAACATAAGAAATAGAGCAATTTCCTCGTGCAAGCAAAATCTTATCTAGAACAAGTCCGAACATGGGAGCGGAGATAACTAACAACCAACTCCTTCACATTGTACTTCAGGAGATGCAAAACAACTGCCGTGGCCACAGGCACTCGTTTCTGTCATAAAAAAGGTAATTATTGACAACACCCACTCCCCTTCTACAAGGTGGCTATAACTCGTGACTAGTGCGGTTTGGAATCTGCCCCCTTGCCGATTCTGTGCTAATTTGTTCTTTTTTAATCCAGTCTGCACGTTCAATCACTGATAACATATATCAGAGTAAAAGAAGACGTTCCAAACTTGTTCTCCATGTGCAATTTAGGTACTTCACAGATCATTTGAAGGCCACTTTTGCGCGACGTTTCTATGTTGCTTTGTATCTTTTTGGATTGAGTTTGGATGCCAATACAATCGGTGTGTCACGCAGTAAACAAGCTACAGGTAGTTCTGATTGGTGGTTATTTTTTACCCTGGACTTGAACAAACAATTACCACCAATCAGAATTGAATATAGCATATTTCACTGTGTGACACACCGGAAGTGTAGCCTTAAAATTCGATCCAAGTAGACAAAATACGAAGCAACAGGTAAACTTTGCGTAAACGTGGTCAGTAAAGTACGTAGATCATATAAGGAGAACTAATCCGGAACGTCGTCTTTATGTTGATATATGTTTTCAGTGGCTGAATATGCTGACGTGATACATGTGTTACAATACGATATGTATCATGATATTATTTCATACATTTCAAAGCAAGTGTTTAGTCATGCAAGCACTTGTACTCTTCATAGTATTGTTTGTAAATTTGTGCCATTATATTAAAATGGATTTTTTTAAATATTGTAAAACTGAATGAATAAAGAATAAATACATCAAGTTTTATGTTATCCTTTATTATAAAAAAGAAAATAAAGTAAGTTCAAGAGAAAACTTCTTCTCCTCAGTCATAGACAATCGACTAGAGGTTTAAACTCATGACTAGAATATCCCAATATCAATGTGAAATATCTGGTGTGTAAAAATTTAAGAAACATCAATGCTAATGTCAAAATGATTTCCCCAGTATTAGGTTGACCAGATCCAACCGGTTTTCTAACGTGTTCAGATTTTTCAGATTTAATTTTACCGTTAATTTTAGGTTTCGAATTGGAAATAGTAGGATGATGTCGAGTAAGATGGATTCGCATATTTGTCGAGTAAGATGGATTCGCATATTTGTAGGGGTGAAACGATTAATCGATATATCGATGTATCGATACTTTTTCTATATCGATACTCATATCGATACAAGAGGGGAAGAATCGATACAAAACGATACTTACTCTATGCAAGTTACTTTTATCTTCAGCAGTCGTGAATAATTATTAGTCATTTGCCTTTTCATTCTTTAAATTGAGAATTCATCTGAGACAGCTGTAGCAACTATATGCACTCATTTCTGTCAGTAAAAAATAAAAGCTATTGACAACATCTACTCGCCTTCTACAAATTAACACAAGGTGACTAACTCACGTGGTTCGAAATCTGCCCCCTTCTCCCGACCCAGTTCCATGCTAATTAGTTTATCTCGTCTGCATCTTCAGTCACTGATAACATATATCAACGGAAAGAAGACATTGCAGATTTCTTCCATATGTATGATTTAAGTACTTTACTGATAATTTAATAAAAACTTTTACGCGAAATTTATCTGTTGCATCGCATCTTGTCTACTTGAAGGCTACAAATCCGGTGTGTCACGGAGTGTTACATGCAATTCTGATTAGTGGTTATTGTTTGTTCAAGTCCAGGGTAAAACAATAACCACCAATCATAACTAACTGTAGCGTGACATGCCGGAAATATTGGCATCCAAACTCTATCCAAATAGATTCAAAGCAACATAGAAACTTCACACAAAAGTGACTATTAAATTATATGTGTAAAGTACTTAAATCGTACATGGGGAATAAGTTTGGAATATCTCCTTCTACGTAGATATATGGAACCTGTCAATGGGATGAAGAAAGAAAAAATAGCACAGGGGGCAGATTCCAAACCACACGAGTTATAGCCACCTCGTCAATTTGTAGAAAGGGAGTGGGTGTTGTCAATAATTTCCTTATTTACTGACAGACACAAATGTATGTGGGCGCGGCAGTTGATTTGCATCTGCAGGAAGAACAATGTGAAGGATCAGGCTATTAGTCATCTCCGCTAGCACACTTGGATTTGTTCTAGATAAGAATTTCCTTGCACAAGGAAGACATGAAACTGGCAATAAGATGTTTTAAAAACATTCATTCAATGAAAACCAAAGGGCGTGGTGACCAGGATGAGTCATGCCTGAATGGAGCAGCCTGAAATGGCCTAAAAGGGTTTAACAAAAATCACTAACAGCTAGTCTGTTTAGAAGTATTTTTTTAAAAATCTTGTCAAGGATGAGAATGGGATATGAACAGATGATAAGTCTATGTTTGTTTGTAATCTGCATACTGGAAATACACCCAATATGTCAACAACAACAACAACAACAAAAAAACCAAAACCAAAAAAAAAAAAGATGGCTCCACCCTACCATTGACAGACATTCTAAAGATGAAAAGACCATCAAGTTGATACGTGTATCGATAATGTATCGTATAGTAGGCTGTGTATCGAGAATCCTATCTATGCGTGGCAGAGGTCTATCGTTTCACCCCTAGTTCCCAGTATGCTTCAGGACAGCTAGACAGACTTTGCATATTGTTTTCGCTTGTACTGTATTTCGGACTCCATTCTGCACATATACTGAGTGTCTGAAATGATCCCACACAGGATATATTGATCCTGAAAAAAAATGGACAATCTCTCCTTCATAACCCATGTTTACTCATGTGTGAATTATTGCTTTTGCAAGATAGTTTCTAATTGGTCAATATACACCCGTAAAAGATCAATTCTCCAATCATTTTACCTCTTATATTACGCTTTTGAATACTCTTCACAATGGAGGCTAACTTGGTGATAAGACTAAACTTCCTACCAAACACATGTTTTTTGATGGAAATCTATAGTAGTTTGTACGTATCGATATGCTAATCAGCGGATTTTAAATCGTGATACATTTATGTTGCTATGGATTGTCCTAGCACTAATTAGCATCTTACAGATTCAATGCATCATGCGAGGATATAACTATTATTTTCAGATATAATGATCTGCACATCAATAACCCACTTTGAACATGAGAATTATGCCAAGAAAATGAATGGATAAAAATAAGGAAAAAAATCTGTCAAAATCTAAATTCCTTGAAAATAAAACTTTTTTGCAAAATATTGAAATGCAGTTCACTTGCAAAATAAATCACCATGAATGCATTCTACATTCTTCTCTTATTAAGATGATACTAAATTAGACTGTCTATGACCTGTGACTGTGTTGACTTTTGAGTGGGATTGGGTTGTTTAGTTTGACTGGTGTAGAGGCTGTGCCTACTTCCACAGGACTCGAAATTAGCGCTAGTCCGGCTAGTAAATTTCCTGTCAGACTAATAGTTTCATAATTTTAATAGTCCGATGGCTAGTAAAGTTTCAGTTGTCACCAGTCAGCATTTATTTATGCTGTCATAAAGTAATTTTCGAAAATCTGAATGATCAGAAGATGTCCAAGTTGTCTCAGAGCTAATCACATAAATTCCTGAGATTCAATTACTCCGCTAGAGGGTTCGAACAAATGAGTATTTTACAGATAATATTTAAAAACAAGGCTGTATAAATCTTTACTGGTTTTGTTAGATTTATATGGTAAAGTTGTGTATCAAAAACTGTTGGTCCGAGTTTCCTGACCTTTCCTACCCTTTTTTTAAATAGATATTTTGACATTATTGTTGGGGTGTGAGGCCAGAGTGCATTGCCGAAACCATGTGGTGTGGGCATAGGGTAGCTGCTTACTAATGGGTATAGCAAATTTAAAGAACCTTACATCGAGCCCTACCCACATTAATCGATAGGAAGATGATTTATCTCAGGAATTTGTTACGACTCTATGGTCTAAGAAAAATGTAACAGAAAGAAAGTGAAACCAACAAATCAAGTAAAAATCAACAAGCAATTTCTTACTAGATAATTAAAATGAAAAATCAAAAAGTCACTTACAGTAATGTGTTTTGAAATCCTAATAATCCAATAAGAATGATTGTTCTAATCACAAGTCCTAAATATAGAATGTTCCGAATTGACGGCTGTGTCCTTGAATGTTATGATGTGTTAATGGTCTCCAAAGTCCTGTTGTACTAGTAATCTTGATGTGCTGATGTCAAAATGAAGTATTCCAAAATCTCTGAATAAGTTCAGTTAAATTCCAAAATCATCAATTAAAATCCAAAATCCAAAAGTTTATGAGCACTGTTATAATCCAATGAATATTTAAAATAATTCCTCTCTTAGAATTTGGAATGAATTTTCACAACTGTAATAGCTCTTTACAAGACTGATGGTAATGTCAAAACTGAATAAATGTCCACCAAACATGGCATATATAAAGATTGGTCACATGACAGAATGTTCTAGAACATGAGTCATCTTAATGGAATTTTTACTTGTAAACAAAAATCAACCTTGACCTTCAAATTGAGAAAACATATTGATCAAAACAACCTAATTCAAGGACACTAGTTAAACATATTTTTCCTGATAACATTAAGATTTAAGCAAATATTAAAGTGAAGAAACATTTATAATTTCCTAAAATATTTATAATATTATATAAACATCATACATGACACCTCTCCTCATAAAGAAAAATAAAGATTTATATAATAAAGCTTTCTTTTGAATATACATCTAATACTATAATAACCAAAATTACATAAGAACATGTTTTATGATGCTGGACTTAATTACATCAAGCAATATTACATTTCTAGGCACGTGAGAGTGCATCTGCAATCACATTGTCTTTTCCCCTGATGTGTTTGATGTCAATGTTATATTCCTGCAATATCAAACTCCATCTCAACAATCTCCGATTTTTATCTTTCATTTTGTTGATGAAAGTAAGGGGATTGTGATCACTGTACACAATAATTGGAGAAAGAGCTGAGGTAACATACACTTCAAAATGCTGTAAAGCCAATATCAAAGCCAAACATTCCTTCTCAATTGTGGAATAATTTTTCTGGTGCTTGTTTAGTTTTATAGAAAAATAACACACAGGGTGATCCACACCACTTTTGTCTTCCTGAATCAATACTCCACCAACCCCTACATCACTTGCATCAACAGATAATTTAAATGATTGGCTAAAATTTGGTGCAGAAAGAACTGGTGCATTCTTAAGCATGGCCTTTAACTTGTCAAAAGATTCCTGACACTTGTCAGACCAATGAAATTTGGTTTTCTTACCCAATAAACTTGTCAAAGGTTCAGCAATTTTGGAAAAATTGGAACAAAATTTCCGATAATATCCAGCCATACCTAGAAATCGCATCAGTTGCTTTTTACAAATTGGAACTTGAAATTCAGAGATAGCTTTGACCTTAGCTTCTATAGGTTTAACTTGACCTTGTCCCACAATATGTCCTAAAAATGTGACACAAGCATGGCAAAACTCACTTTTGCTCAAATTAATTGTCAGATTCGCATCACTGAGTCGATCGAAGAATTTTCGAATGGTTTCCAAATAATCTTCCCAGGTGTTGTTGTAGATAATGACGTCATCGATATAAGCGTCACAATTATCAAGACCAAATGTTATCATGTTCATCAGACGTTGAAACGTTGCTGGCGAATTTTTCATTCCAAACGGCATGACTTTATATTGATAAAGTCCATCTGGAGTTACAAATGCTGAAATTTCTTTTGCCCTTTCCGTCAGTGGAATTGGCCAGAATCCTTTTAAAAGGTCAAACTTGGTGACATATTCCGCATTTCCAATTTTATCAATGCAATCGTCCATTCTTGGGATTGGAAATGAATCAGTTTTGGTGACACTCTTGACTTTTCTATAGTCAGTACACATACGGAATGTATTATCTGGCTTGGGAACAAGAATACATGGTGAACTCCAGTTACTTTTACTTGGTTCTATGAAATCATTCTCCAGTAAATACTGAATTTCTTTCTTCAGATAGTTCTGTTTGAGAGGATTCATCCTATAAGGATGCTGTTTCACAGGCGCAGAATCTACAATGTCAACGTCATGATAAATTTTACTTGTTCGTGTTGGAACATCAGGAAACAAGTGCTCATAGTCATGTAATAGCTGTTTTAGTTCATTTCTTTCCTGTTGTTGTAGATGTGAAAGTTTCTGGTCTAGGTTGTTCAATATTTCTGAATTCCGAAGATTGGTTATACCAGAGTCACTATAGTCTGATTGTATTCCATCGTTGATATCTTCACTGTGTGGGACAGGTACAACTAAATTAACAGAATAATTAGCTGAGCTATCTCTGTCAAAATATTCCTTTAACATATTTATATGACAAAGTTGTTTCTGTTTCCGTCTCCCAGGAGTGTTAATGATATAATTTAAGTCATTTACTTTCTTTTCAACGGTATAAGGACCAAAAAATTTAGCCTGAAGAGGATTTTGAGGTATGGGAAAGAGAGCCAGAACTTTGTCACCAGGTTTAAAACTCCTTTCCTGTTAATTTCTGTCATACCTTAATTTCATTTTTGACTGGGTATTGTGAAGATTAGTTCTTGCTACTTCACAGGCCTTTGACAACTTGTATTTGAAATCAGAAACATAATCAAGAAGATTAATCTTTGAATCTTCATTTGAAAGAAGTTTCTCTTTCAATAATTTCAATGGTCCACGGACAGTATGACCAAAAACTAGTTCAAAGGGACTAAAACCCAACGACTCTTGAACTGATTCCCTAACAGCAAACAACAACAAATGAACACCCTCATCCCAATCCTTTTCTGTATCAAAGCAATATGATCGAATCATATTCTTCAAAGTTTGATGAAATCTTTCCAAAGCACCTTGACTTTCAGGGTGATAGGCAGAAGATTTAAACTGTTGGATGCCTAATTCATGCATAATTTGTTGGAAAATTCCAGACATAAAATTTGACCCTTGATCCGACTGGACAGATTTGGGAAGGCCAACAAGTGTAAAAAACTTCACCAAAGCTTTCACAATAGTTTTAGTTTTTATATTTCTCAGAGGAATTGCCTCTGGAAATCTTGTAGATGCACACATGATGGTCAACAAGTATTGGTTGCCTGACTTGGTTTTAGGTAAAGGACCAACACAGTCTACTATTATTCTACTAAATGGTTCATCAAATGCAGGAATAGGTTGCAGATGAGCCTTAGGTATTTTCTGATTGGGTTTTCCTACCATTTGACAAGTGTGACAAGATCTGCAGTATTTAGAAACATCACTTTTGAGTTTCGGCCAATAAAAATGATTCAAGATCTTGTGATAAGTCTTACGGACTCCTAAATGACCAGCCAAAGGAGTTTCATGGGCTAAATTAAGAATTTCCTGTCGATATGACTTAGGAACAACAATTTGATAGCTCACTGACCACTCGTCACCAGCGGGTACATCAGGTGGTCTCCATTTCCTCATAAGGACCCCATTTTTCACAAAGTAACACACTGGAACTTGTGTGGCTTCAGTTTCACTAATAGCCCTCTGAAACAAACAAGATATCTCGGGATCTTGCTCCTGTTCAACGACAAGGGATTGTCGTTTGTCATCCTGATTAGAACAAAGAGAATGAGTTGCCAAAAGAGGATCACTGTGATCAATACCATTTGATTGATCAATACCTGAGGAAAAAGTGACCTCATCAAAAGACTGACCAATACATGTGTCAGCTAAAGGAATAATATCCTGATCAACATCACTCTCAAGAGCTCTTTTTGCCATAGCTCTAGTAACTGCACAAGCAGGGTACAAATCAGGGATTTCAGTTTCGACAGGATCAACTTTCTGATCCAAACAAGGCTTGTCAGTTACAAGTGGATTAACCACAACCTTATCTCCAGCTAGGTCATTGCCTAGTAATAAATGAACACCCTCTATGGGTAAAGAAGTCACTGCCCCAACAGTCACAAGTCCAGAAACTAAGTCTGATGCCAAATTTACACAATGAAGAGGAACATTTACAATGCCGCACTCTACTCCCTGAACAAGAACACTTTCACTTGAAGAAGACTCCTCAGACAAAGGCAAAGAACCTGATAATAAAAAACTCTGAGAAGCTCCAGTGTCCCTTAATATTTTAATTGGGATAGGTTTGGCAGAATCACCAATAAGTGATATAGAACCTTCTGACATGAATGGTTCATAAGCCTCCAAAATAGAATCAGACTGGGGTTTGTTTGACCCAACAAATGTATTGCTTTCAATACAAGACCGTGACCTTGACCTCGTAGAAATGAGAGCATTTGGAAAAGCTCTGTCTTTTCTCTGTTGCTTATTTTTCAACTTGAAGCAATCAGAAATAACGTGCCCTTTCGTTTTACAATAAGTGCACGTAGGAAGAGATAAGGATTTCTGATCAGTCTTATCAGATGTTTGATTGCTAACAGTTGTGCTGTTGTGAAATTTGGAAGTACTCGAATGAGATTGAAATGGTTTTTTTACCAGAAAACTGCTGAGAGGACGACTTATTTCCAAATGAAATTTTGTGAGTCAAGGAATAATCATCAGCCATACGAGCAGCATTTTCCAAAGTTTCCACATTCTGCTCGTCAAGATAGGTTTTAACATCACTATGGATGCACCTTTTGAACTCTTCAATTAACTTTCTCATGCAGTCTATCCCCTCCTGGATAGGTTTTTAAATGAAATTCTGAACATTAGATGTCATAGTAAATGCTTGTTGGTTTCACACAAAACAAATTTTCTCTATTTAAAAATTCTTTGCCAAAGACAAAAAAAATTCTCCGAGACAAAATCAATATGAATTTCAAAGATAAATTTAATATCTCTAATATGCTTTAAAGAAATTCAGATCCCGGACGAGCCCCCAATTTCTGTTACGACTCTATGGTCTAAGAAAAATGTAACAGAAAGAAAGTGAAACCAACAAATCAAGTAAAAATCAACAAGCAATTTCTTACTAGATAATTAAAATGAAAAATCAAAAAGTCACTTACAGTAATGTGTTTTGAAATCCTAATAATCCAATAAGAATGATTTTTCTAATCACAAGTCCTAAATATAGAATGTTCCGAATTGACGGCTGTGTCCTTGAATGCTATGATGTGCTAATGGTCTCCAAAGTCCTGTTGTACTAGTAATCTTGATGTGCTGATGTCAAAATGAAGTATTCCAAAATCTCTGAATAAGTTCAGTTAAATTCCAAAATCATCAATTAAAATCCAAAATCCAAAAGTTTATGAGCACTGTTATAATCCAATGAATATTTAAAATAATTCCTCTCTTAGAATTTGGAATGAATTTTCACAACTGTAATAGCTCTTTACAAGACTGATGGTAATGTCAAAACTGAATAAATGTCCACCAAACATGGCATATATAAAGATTGGTCACATGACAGAATGTTCTAGAACATGAGTCATCTTAATGGAATTTTTACTTGTAAACAAAAATCAACCTTGACCTTCAAATTGAGAAAACATATTGATCAAAACAACCTAATTCAAGGACACTAGTTAAACATGTTTTTCCTGATAACATTAAGATTTAAGCAAATATTAAAGTGAAGAAACATTTATAATTTCCTAAAATATTTATAATATTATATAAACATCATACATAACAAATTGCAAGTAGAATATTTGTTATGTCTTTAATTCGTTGACAGACAAGACGAAACTATTGCGTTGACGATATATGACTTGATTCTCACCATTTGCATTACTAGTCACATTATTACGCAAATCTTGCAGCCTATATATCCATGGCATAAGAGGTCCAATAGTCACGTGATACCATCAAGAACCCCTTTACAATATTGTATGAACAATTTGAAAATATTAAGTCACATAATATTTTTGAGAAAACGAAAAGACACATAATTTTCAACATATTTATTCTGAGAACAGCCACCAGAAACATGTCACTGTTGCAGCAACCTGGAAAAAGACAGATTCATCGTGTAGAGAGCACATGTCAACACGGTAGTTACGTGACACTAACAAAAACAGCGTTGACGTGCTCACTGCCTGATGAATCTATCAACGAATTAAAGATATAATGAATGTTATACTAGCAATTTCAGAGAAGATAAATCATCTTACTATTGATTTGATGGAAGTAAGGATCGATGTAAGGTTGTTTAAGTTTGCCAGGCCCGGTAGTAAGCGGCTACCAACTTTATAACAATCCATTTTATGTCATCTTTTGTTTTCATATTTTAAATCTAGGGGCCTATTTTTCTTCCCATTTTACTAATCGTATGATTCACCGATTGCTATTTTGTGGAAAGGCTGGGAAAAGTTGAGGTATTTATGCTTCAGAAATGGGACGGGATTCGGGGTGGGGGACCTATTTAAACCATTTTAACATATTATTCAAGTTCGCCGGTATATACTAATGTGATTGTGGACACACGGCATTGAGTTCGAAATGCCATGACGATTGTGTATACTTAAGCTTTGGATATTTTTCTCGATCAATTGAAATTATAGTAATAATTGCTTCATCTCACCATGCCACAGGAAGAGACAAAATAACAACTGATGTGTATGCTGAATTGTTCTGTTCTTTAAGCAAAATTTCACAAATTTTGGTTCTGCCTTTTAAACTTAATAGTTTATATTATGATGGACTTCACTCACTCAAATTGTAAAAGACTAGATACTGTACACGTCAGTTGTACTCTCTAGCAATTTTGGCAACCTTACTGTTTCTTGTTGTAGTTTTTATATCACAGTTATAAGGTGGAAGTATAATGTTATGTTGTCCACCTGTTTTCCATCTGTCAGTGTGCGTGTTCCCTGTTTAGTTTCTACACAACTTGAGCTCTACGCTATATGGAAATATCTGATCAATTTTATGCGACTAAAATTGATGTGACTAGGACTGGAAGACTGAAAATGGTTTTTACTCATTAACTTCAATTAATACACAGTGCCTTGACCAAACCTTGTAAATGGCTTGCATTGTAGATAAGAAAAACACCAGTTGAATTTGTGGTCAGTGGTTAAGGTCACAGACTCCTCATGGAAAAATGGTTTCCTCACAATATGTCAAGTTCTTCATCACCTACCAGTACTTTGACCAAACTTTATGGATGTCTTGCATTTGATGCCCCAAAAAAGACACCTATTAATTTTGGGAGCAAAACAATGTAACAGGCTAAAAGAAGAAAAACATTTGATGTTATTAAGAGAAAAACTATTTTGATATTGAAGTCCAATGGTCACAGTTACTCCATGAAGAAACATGGGTTCTACAAAATAATTGTATTTCTTACCATGACCAAGCATGTGGTTGGGTTGCATATGAGATGGGAAAGACCAGGGCATTCCATAAAATTGGTGAAGACTAAAGAAAGGGGTTTTGAGGGTGCTCCCCTGAAATACACTCATAATTTTGTGGTGGGTGTACAATTTACCATTTATGGTACTCATGTGGCTGATATAATGATGAAAGTTATCTCATGTATCTTAGAAGATGTTGGAGTGCATTATTGTTTGACAAAAGCATGGCGTTACTTTTCAAGGGGTGTAAGAATGGTTTCACATCACTAATGATTAAGTGAAGTGGCCAATATTTGTAGCCATTTTTAGAGATGTTTCCATAAAAACTTTTGCAAGATATGATAGGGACATCTGTAGCATTACCATACGAAACATACTTTACTTTGTACAACTTAGTGAGTTCATGGAATTGAAACAGGAGATATTGTAAGCAAGGCAGAATATTTGTAAAAATATTGCAGTGGTCTACCAAGTCACAAAAAAGCCATGCCTACTCAAGTTGTTGGAATAAAGGCCTAGTGCAATGTAAAAAAAAAAAAAAAAAAACAGTCTGGTGACTGCAAACAAATAATGTTTCAAAATTGACCCAACATGTTTAGGATGGTATGAATAGGGTAAAGTTTCACCCAGGCCATTTTATGATTGTGCATGCAATTCCATGCCATTTTATTTGCTGTGAGAGGCTATTTTTTCTTGTGACAGACTGTTTTCTACCTTGTGCTAGGCCTTTATTCCAATAGCTTTGTTTTTTTTTTCATGACAAAAGGACCCATCTAGTTTTTTGCAAATGTAAACAGTAGCTTCTGTGCTCAGTTTTATTTTGTATGATCGTAAGTGGTAACATCCTGTGCCCAAAGTTCAGGCAGGTCACTGCTGATTAATAGCATATGGCAATGCATAAATGAGATCAGTTTTTAATTTACTGCTCGTAACTGTGTGCACTCAGTAGACAACATTGTGGCACTCAGATAATCATATATGATTACAGAATTATCTTTTACAGTGTTAATTGTCTCTGCAGCCATTCATCTGAGAAGTTACAGGTAACATGACAAAGCAATTCATTGAATCTGAACCAGTCCGGAAGATATTTTCTGACAGGTTTTGATAGTTGACAGTAATTTAATGACATTTGTGTTGTTTAGTTGCTCCAAATTAAAGCTGAAACTAGAACAGGAAATCTCTACAACCACTGCAGCAGTAGTATGAGTACCCTGTACCTCAAGGGACAAAATCCAAGGAGATATCATATGTTACTGAATGGTTATAGCACATTCTGATTAGAAGGCACGTCTAATGAACCATTAAGGGCTATCGGTAATGCGAATAGGCTTAACAGGGTGGGTGGGCGTGGCATAGCCAGATATCACGTATTGTATGTAATAATTGAAAAGTTATAAATTATTAACTTAAAAAACTGTCATTTAAATGTGCAGGTACAATCTGTTTTGCAGGAAAGGTATTTATATGAGCTAAAATAGACAATTTGATATTGCATTTTACACGCAATAGATCACAGCATTGAGATAGTATTGAGCTATTGCATTGTAATTAACGTGTTGCATGAAGACTAAGCAAGATGCAACAGGCTTTACATTTTTCATATACACTGGGTCTTGTGTACAATGCATGTGGCAAACATCACAATTCCATGTAATGGGTGCTGCCATATTAATCTTCTTCTAGTCAACCCAGACCCATGACTGACAGTCATATTACACGCATACCTGTAACCCGATGACTATGAAACTTTCCGTATTGAAAGAACATTTGTGGTCGGTATTGTTAATAGGGAAGAAAATTCCTAAACATTCATAAAATACATACTGTGAAATGACTTATTTGTTTGTTTACATGTTACCTTTTTGCCTCTCTTCTTTCACCGCATGTAGTTCTGTAAATATTAATCCGCCAAAGTTTATATCTTCGGGTGTTACCAGTCCTTCAATCTTAATACCCATGTAAAGATAATGAAAAGTGTTTGATATTAGCTAATTATCCTAAATAAACCTTCTATGTATGCATACATGGAATATATATTGAATTCGCTTGTAAGTATGAGAACTATTGTAGTTGTGGTATGTGTTTCCGCTAGTGTGTGAGAAGGCACTTCCCACGAAGCAAGGGTGTGGTTCAGATCAAGAAAAAGAAAAATTTTAACAAAATTACAAACTGATCAGGTATCAAGAATTTAGTTCCTGCAACTTTTTCGGATGGACTGCATATGAAACATTGGAATTTTAGAACTACAATTCTACCATTTCCCCACATTCGCTAGCCAAGGGTTGTAGGTCTACTTCATTCCACATCGATGCTTGACATATGTAGCTAGTCGCAATAGCATCTACCACCCCACTGTCTGATTGGATACAGCTGAAAAAACTGAGCCAATCCGATAACACATTACATTTACCCAAGAAGATATTTGGAACACCTGCTGCTTGCAAATGTCTAAAATTTTACTTTTCATACAAGTTTTTCTTTCAAGATAAGGCATGCAGATATACCAGAAGACACCGTATTGAATATTGAAAATGTCACATAATGAGTTCTCTCATTTGTCAGTTGATTTAACTTGCTATGGACAATAATTTTTCGTCTGCAAGAGGGCACTGGCTCAGAAAAATCTGGCTAGAGACATAAGCCAATGGTCGATGTGGATAGACAACCCTTGGCTTCCAAAGGTGCTACTTCCCTTGTAGATGTGCTAAAGTTACAACAACAGTGATGATAGCAATAATAATGACAATAATAACAACAATTGGCAATACAATATGGAACCCTTTTGATTGTGACAGAGTAAAATGGAGCAAAATGTCACTATGAACTGCCAGATTTCACAATGCACCTATCTACTTTTATTACACCAACATTTGATTGTATTGTTGCATTGACTTAACCTTGTATGTTTAATTTTGAGCAGGTTACTTCAGAAATAATGAAAAGGCTAAATGTAGGTATGTATATGGTTTAACAGCATGTCTGCACAATGCTGGATATATAACGCCTTTTAAAAGTTCTGAAATGTTAAGTTAAAAAAAGAAACAAAAATTTGCTAGAAAAGCGGCTAACATTTCATTTTTATGATTAATTTAGTCCGAGTTTATTTTCTGCATGATAATGAATGTTTTACTATGCCACTGGAGATTACTATAAGTTTTGTAGAGGTTTGTTGTGTAATCGGTGATTACACTGTAGTCAAATCTATTATTCCTTCAATCTACCAAAAAGAGCATGCTAGTTCTGGTCCTTTACACACACACATTATAAGAGTGTGAGAGTGGAGTACTAAAGGGCTTAGACTGAGTGATTACTGTGCAAATTTAGTAATATCAAATAAATGTATACGTTAGTAAAATGTTTCTCAGTAACTCAACAAAGTAATTTTCTTTTTCAGTTGAGAAGAAACCTTCAGTGCAATCGAGTATATTTGGTGGAGAAAAAAACTTTGCAAGAACTACCGACCCACAGGAGCTACTGGCAAGCTTTCTCACATACCCACGTTGGCCGTGCTGGGACTCGAACTGACACAGACAGAGGTGAGATGTCAGTGATCTGTAAAGGCAAGCACTTTTGACCATTCGGTCACCCAGGGCCCCAAGAATGAAAGAAAATAGCAGAGTACTATTGCTATCTCTGTATTTGTACACAATGTTCAAAACTCAAACTGGAACAGTGCAGGCCTGAAAAATCCATAGGGTATAAAGTTGTCTACCTGGCTAGAAATGGGTAGGCTCTAGTTTTATCTCAAAACTTTCTTGTTCATATTTAAGATATAGCCAATTTCATGAGATGTGACAGGGCATAATATTATTAAAACATAAAATGATTTCAAATATTCAATGTAGATATACTTTATATGCTAATACAAACTGACATGTAAACAAAATTTTGTTTGTAAATAATTCAGGCAATAATTATAAAATCTGCTTTATAATCTAGAATTATTTTCAACTCCTAAAAACCAGATTTTCCTAGTGGGAGTAACTAACTTAGAGTAGGCATGGAGGAATGGCCATTCCTAGTGGGAGTAACTAACTTATAGTAGGCATGGAGGAATGGCCATTCCTAGTGGGAGTAACTAACTTATAGTAGGCATGGAGGAATGGCCATTCCTAGTGGGAGTAACTAACTTATAGTAGGCATGGAGGAATGTCCATTCCTAGTGGGAGTAACTAACTTATAGTAGGCATGGAGGAATGGCCATTCCTAGTGGGAGTAACTAACTTAGAGTAGGCATGGAGGAATGGCCATTCCTAGTGGGAGTAACTAACTTAGAGTAGGCATAGAGGAATGGCCATTCCTAGTGGGAGTAACTAACTTAGAGTAGGCATGGAGGAATGTCCATTCCTAGTGGGAGTAACTAACTTAGAGTAGGCATAGAGGAATGGCCATTCCTAGTTTGAGTAACTAACTTAGAGTAGGCATGGAGGAATGGCCATTCCTAGTGGGAGTAACTAACTTAGAGTAGGCATAGAGGAATGGCCATTCCTAGTGGGAGTAACTAACTTAGAGTAGGCATGGAGGAATGGCCATTCCTAGTAGGAGTAACTAACTTAGAGTAGGCATGGAGGAATGGCCATTCCTAGTGGGAGTAACTAACTTAGAGTAGGCATGGAGGAATGGCCATTCCTAGTGGGAGTAACTAACTTAGAGTAGGCATGGAGGAATGGCCATTATTGCATGATCAGTTAGTTTTAACAACAATCGAGCAGTTACATGAAAAGCATGGGCTCTTAAATCTTAGGTTTTATATACACTTCCCACCATTTGCATACACAACCCAGGGTGTGTCCTTGGGTAAGGCACCCTACTCACTTGCCTTGGCAGTAAATAATAAACTTGTGTTGATGTGCTATAAACACCAAACCAATTACATGCACAGCAGTTGTATCTTGTGAGGCCTGGCAATACTGATAATATATAGAATCCCTTTATGTTCCAGTTAAAAAACATGATGTTTCAAGATGTGCATTTTTCATATGCCAAATATTTTCTTATAATTAATTGAGAAATCTTGCATTGAACAGAGTAAAAGTTAACATTTTCTTCATGCGAGTTCATATGAAGCATAGAAGCAATAATGAGAGATTTAAGATATGCAGTGTGAATTGTAATTTAGTAAGATTACACTTTTGTCCTGCCACAGTCAATAAAATGACCTGTGCTCATTCAATAAATCCCACAATGTCTTCATTTTAAAATTCAGCCCAAAGGATCAATATTGTGAAATTTGCCAAGGTCTTCAAGGCAAAGAGTGAACACCAGGCATACAGACTGGTGTATATTTTAATGTTAGTTGTAAAGAATGATAAAATAACTGGATTGGTATGGTTTTATGTCCAAAGTATAGTTTGATTACTGATCAAAATGATGGCAGTAGTAATATGGGGGTACTGGGGGTCAAAATGGGCACTTGGGGGTCATACGGGAAATTAACATGGAGATGACACTTGGGGGTCAAAAGTGTTTATAGGGTCAAAAGTGTTTATGGGGTAGAAGTGTTTTTATGGGGACAGAAGTGTTTATGGGGACAGAAATGTTTACGGGGCAGAAGTGTTTTTGAGGACAGAAGTGTGTAGTGACACACCGTCATTTACTATCCAACACCCCACACTATACCGTCAACACGTCGTGTGTAGTGACCAAACTCCGTCATCTCCTATCCAACACCCCGCACTATACCATCAACACGCCGTGTGTAGTGACCAATACCCTGTCATCTACTATTCAACACCCCACATAAAAACACCATTGGCAATTTTTAAGATTTCTTTTCTGAGAGATGTGGGTGGCCCGTAAAAGGGCCGTTGGGTTTACCACTTCCTCAGCAGTGGCCACACCTCCCGGGTCGGGCGCAGCTGGCCGCACATCTCTGCCCCCAGTTCTTTCAATTTTTCTTTCAAGATGTCTTGGTGGACAACACGAGCCTAAAAGGAGGCTCGTTGGCCTCCTTCGACCAGTCTTCCTCCTCCGGGATCGAGTCTGGGTGACCCATCTGACGAAATGTCTTCATCCAGTTGGCGTTTAGTCGCTGGAAGTCCCGTTCTATCTTCAGTTTCTCCTTCTCCCTATTTTCCTCCGCCCATGCCCTCTTGATTTTCTCCGTCTCTTCATGCATCACCTCTCTGACGAACCCTTTGGCGATTCTCAGAGAGGTGATTTCCCTCTTCAGGTGCCTAGTGTGGGTGTAGCAGTTCATCTCTTCCACCCGACTGAGGAGGTGCTGTACTCGTTCAATCAAGCTGATGGCCTCCATCAGCTTACCCACCTTGCAGTGCTGGTTTTCTATTCCTCTTCTTTTTTGTCTGGTCGACGATGAATGGTAAAACTGGTGAACGCGTCGCTTTATATGCTGGAAGCACGGACGTGAAGGAAAACATCACTCACACCAAAAATACAACCCACAAACGCACATAAAACACTCCAAGTGCGCGAACCTAAAAGAAACACTTTTGATAAATTTTTACACAAGAGTAAGGTAGTGTTTATATACATACTCTATGCAAGCACACACCAAACATACATTGTTTAGAAGGGAAAGGGTTTTTTTTTTTTTTTTTTTTTAAAAGACAGACACAAACATACATCCAAAATACAAACACATATGGCAAAATAAGATTTATTTTCTTAGCAATGTGTTTGGTCCTGAAAAGACCATTGGGGTATTTGGTGAGGAATTTTAGCTCCTGGCAGGACGGCCACGTCTCACTACTAGCTTCACCACAGCACAAGGACGTCTTTTGGTGAAGGAGAAGGAGATCTTCTCTGTCTCAATTTTACAAGCCACCTCTTCTCCTTCATGTTGTTTTTGTTGCTGTTGTTGTTGTTGTTGTTGCTGCTGCTGCTGCTGCTGCTGCTGCTGTTGGTGCTGTTTCCATCTTAGAAAGATTTGATACCTTTCATGTTCCTCCCTGTCTTTTTTCTTCTCCTCCCATTCATCTCTTTCCCTGGCGATTTCGTTTTTGATGACTTCTTCTAATAGGTCTTGAGCCATCTTGAAAGAAATGTGAGCCTTCTTGTCCGTGTTCTTATCGATGAGATGGTGTCTGAACTGTGCATGTGCACCAGGGCTTCGCTCAGTTTTGCCATTCTACTCATTCTTGTATTTGTTGAGGAGTCAACGAGGGTGACCCGACTGATGATGATGATTTGAATTAAAGACGTGTGCGGTCATTCGACCATGTACGTCTATATACCGCCAATGTGTGCGAAGCACGCACTAGGGGATTGAACTGTATTCTATGCACACTTATTTAGTTTTCATCAAGTGAGTTACCGGGCTGCAACCCACTAGACGCATTAATGTGTAAAGGGACGCTGTTTTCCCACCGCTCCATTGCTGCCTGGTTTCCCCACTATGGAGGTTCATTGAAAAAGCGATATGGGAGGGTGCGTATAATTAATTATACCTGTTCATAGGAATATAACCACAATGTTTACAGTATTACAGGTGTGCGCTCGGCGCACTGATTAATTGATGAATTGAGTTTGTCCGGACATGGAAAAGCGGAAAAGGACGAATGGCTGCGCCACGGCGTCCCCGGCTGGTCCAGGGTTAATTTAGATATTTTGGTCAAAACAAGAGATCGTTGATGCATCTAGTACTTTTTAATGTCTTATTATGAATTTTGAAAGTTAACTTTGTACCATGAGGCTGTAAATATGGGCTAATAGTGAGAGAAAGCGGGTTCGCCTGATTGTAATTTATGATTTGCACTGAGATATTATCAATTGTCAACCGAGCGTTGCCACCTTGCGCGGCTGGGCTTGATGGTCCGGGGTTTTAGAACCACCTTATAGTAGCTAATTTTATTTGTTCGGGTTTAGTTTCTTACAACTTGACTAAGTTGGCTATGCTCTTAGTGTGCTTTCAAGTTTTTAGAAGGATTAATAATTAGTAAACCGCTTTATGCAGTTTGGGCCTGATGGTCTGGACTTGGTACCACCTTAATGCTAGGTAATTTATATGGGTCAGTATGTTTTCAATATAGCCCTAAGTTATGTTTTGCCAATCGATGCCAACTTGTGCAGCTGGACCCGATGGCCTGGGTTTATGACCACCTTATAGTACTAACGGTTTTGAGGTTGAAGTTATCTTACATTAATTGTGAGAGAGTTATATGTTAGATGGATGTGTTAGTTGCAAAAGATGGTCAGAATAGGGTTAAATAGTGCTCCTTGGTCTACCGGGTCTACCAAGGGATTGCGTGAGGAAAGGAGTGTTAATTGTTGGTGTAAGCTTACATGCTTTTGTTAGTGTTGTTAAAACGGTATGGCAATTGATGCTTTTATTATAGATTTTATGTTTATTTTTAGTGAGGTAAGTTGAGGTTTGGCTTGCCCCTAAGTCTTATCCATGGGAGTGGAGTTTTTGCCGCCCAAGAGGGCTGAGATTGGTTCGCCTTTGCGGCGTACCTGGACCCCTAGTGGTCCCGGTCTGCCAATCCCTTCCTCCCTGGGAAGGGCCCCTCCTATCCCGCCTTAGACTGTTCGGGTTTGCCGTAGTAATAACAAACCCTTCCCTTATACATAGCTGTAATATCTTCTATTCTATGTTGTTTAGCGGGTGATACTTATCCTAGTTATACCTACTCGCCAATGTTGAGTGATGCCTAACAGAGTATTCAATTTTTCCCCTTCTTCCAATTTCTGAGACGTACCCCAAGATATTGGCGTACACCGATTTGATGTTGTTACTTCTTTCTTTACAGGATTCCGTGTATATGAGTGGGGATTTCAGTGACCCGACTGGCAAACGCACCGCTTTGTACCACTTTCTCAAAACAATCTCTTCTGATATCAGAGACCATGCTTCATCTAGATATTCTTGCAATTTTTCTACTGAACTCATCATCATATATTTGTCGTGTTGTTTCTGACTCGGATGATCGATTTGACATCCATAACAATGTTCTATGGTCAGGACTGTAATTCTTTCAGCCAAGTCCATAGCAAAACAGGAGACTAAATGTTGTTCTTTTTCTGGCCATCTTGACAGCGTACATGGGTAAAATCCAGTAAACTTTGTAACACTACTGTTCCGACCACTTTTCTCTTCTTCACTTGTGGTTTGTGTCTGCTGTGGTGATTCTAGATCACAAAATCCTTCATCATCTATCTCCATAGGTTCTTCGTGTTCCATCTTTATTATTCTAATAGTCTAGAATCACTTCTCTCAAACTGTTGATTTCCAGAGTATTGTCAAATTCTGCATACAAGATGACGTTCACAGTGTTGACTAGAGCTGTGGCAAACTGAATTTCCACACGAAGTTGGCCTGATTTTATAGGGTGGAAATATCCTTCTTCGTTGCCTTGGTCGGGAGTGAAATCAAATCCCCACAAAGCATATCCTTTTGCATAATCCTCGTACTAAATACCGTGGCTGATGTTGGTTCCTTACTGTCCTGTGGCTTCAAACAGAGTCAAGTAAGATCTCAAGTACTTTTTCTGGGCAAAGTTAGGTTCAATAGGTCTGGTACACAACGTCTGGCCATCTCGAGTGACTTCTATCTTGGAGACATTGAAGTGTTGAAAGTCGAAAGGGTTTTGATCGATGGCTCCGTTGAGGGCTGCATTACTGACGATGCCGATAAGCAAACGTTTGGGGAGCTGTCCTTGGAACACATGATCTTCAACTTTGGATCGGAGTCCAAAGGCAATGGTAAACGTTTTCACTTTCACTCTTCGCACATGATACTTGGCGGTGGTTCTGCTCAAAGTTTGACTGATGTCGTTGGCCACTTTAAGTAACACTTCTACACGGCGCACGTAAAGTCTGGCTTCTTCGATGATGGTTTTGTACTCATTGGCATTAGCGATCAAATGGAAGACGGTACTACTGCGATTCAGTCTCAGGCATACATCCACTCCGTTCAGCAAATACTTGTCTTGCAACCACATGTCCAAAAGCAAACGATCCATCAGTTCTAAAGTACGCCCTTGTTTGATTTTCTTTCGACAGTCGTTAAATCCAACATTGTGAGGATCGTCATCTGCAGTCAACTCTGTGTCGTTGAACTTTTCCGAGGTGTCAGGTTTCCATACCACGGAAACATCCAGATGGGTGTTCTTGGCTTCTTTTCCGTACGTCAAGAGATTTTCCAAATAAGCACGGTAAGGGTAAGTATCCATGCTGCTGCTGATCAGTTTGTTATTCAAGCACAAATCCACTTCGCTGAACAACGAATGTATGAAATTATTGACGGGAGCTACTCTGTCATCGGCCCCAGGATTTGTGTATGTTTTTAGCACTTTGAGTTTCAGGTACAAGTGACTGCTATTCAGATCGCTGTAATCTTCGGTTTGTCCTTTGATTTCAAATTCGATAGGGACTGAGGTTGTCAAAGACGATACAGGATGAAATTCTACCCATTGGGATTCTTGAATCGTCATCAGGGTTGGTGGCATGTCAAACAGATCCAATTCTGACTTGGTACATTCGCAAGAATCTCGGTGCATCATTTTTGTCTCAGTTAGTAATCAAACACGTCTAATTCTCTGACAGTTCTTCTTTTCTTATTCTTTTTCTGAACACCGTGTTTATGAGCTCTGAAGGGGTTTCGACGTCTCTTTCTGCCTTGTCCTTGCTGTGGCGTTGAGGAAGAAGCAATGCCAGGGCCAGAAGTGTGAAGCAAATTTATGGGTGTCTCTCGGCGAACCAAAAGATCATTTCCAGTTTACATCAACACATTTTTTCCTGCTCTCTTAAAGGCTTCTTTAGGATTTTGTTTGTCGATGAAAACGTTTTGAAGAAATTCTTTTCCTTGTGTCAAAGCGGCATCTTTTAAGGCATGCCATCCTCGAGTCACCATGGGTTTCAAGATTGAGGCTACCGTACGAGAAGCGGATTTTAACATATCTCCTAAACCATGTCCTCGTTGTCGAGCAACTCCTCGGTACACAGGATACATCTTGTGTTACAATTTACTGGAGAATCGTTTTCGAAAATGTAGTTTCACCGTGACTTTTCCCTTAGTGAATATAATATTTTGTCTCCGATCTCCTTTTATACTAATGTTGACACTGTCAAAATACAATTTACTGACAGGAAGATAATGAGGATGTACAAATTCACGGTGAACGTGAAACGTGTTTCCACCTTCTTCGAACGCAGCGATGGCAGAATCCGCTTTGAAAGGAATGACTCTCAGTAACGGAGCGGCTGTACTCCACCACATCGGAGTACACAAACAATAAATTCAGTCCATCGTTCAATTCGACAGGGTAACGAAAATACTTGTAAAATCGATCGTTGCTGTAAACGTCTTCCATAGGAGCTAGTTGTGTGTATCCACCCAAAATATCAAACAACCCAGGACAAAAAGTTATGGACAATATTCTGGCGTCCAAAAAATGCATTTTAAGACGATGAGCAATTTTATGGAACTCGATTCTTGGCTTTGTCCAAGGCTTTGCCAAATTGGTCCTGAAAGATAACCGCAATGATGTCCATCAAATGTTGAGCATTAAAATAATACCCCACAGGAATTCTCATGGTATAGCTAGTCAATGAAGGAGGATTGGTGTGTAATGATTTTTTGGATTCGTAAATGACAGGATCATTTTTGTCCAAGTGTTTTTTTAATTGTTCGTACAGGATATCCACGATGAAAGTGTTTTGACCTTCGTTGATATTCATGGCTTGAGTAGGATGAATAATTTCTACCAAAGCCACTTTCCAATGAGCTTCGTAATCCAATTGTATGGACTGAGGTAATTTGGCTGTGAAACAACATAAGGTGTTGTTGGGAAACACATCCATCGAACTGTCACTGGGTAAGGTTAAATAAAATTGGTTATTCATAGTTTGAGGGTTCTGGTGTCCGAGGAGTCACCCGTTGTCAAATGAGAATGATGTTCAAAATGTTCCAAAAGAGGGCAACTGTTGTTGTTTCTGGAAGAAGGATGACTGGCGTTGCCTGCACCGTTGTGGTTGTTGTTGTTACTGTCCTTACTATATTTCAAGGAAGGACTAGGCAGAAGATAACAGATGCAACTGCTGAGTAAAATGGTCCACAATTGTTTGTCACTTTGTTGCAAACTCATATTGGCAATCGCTGCTCCGATGATACAATACACCACAAAGATTTAGGCACAAAAAGACGATTTGATTTTTAGGCACCACACCCACAAAGGTTGTTTTTGTAATTCTTGAAGAGAGGAACTCTGTGAAGAAAAGGTAGCTGCTGTGTTCAACGGCATGTTGGGTTACTTCTACACTTTATAGTCGACGACTGAGGAAACGGCAATCCAAGAATCAAAACTAGGAGGATATCCTTTCCAACGCACTTTGACTTCTTCCACTCGACGATTACCCACTTTACGTGTTCTTCGTTCGAGAATGCTTTCGATATCATACAAGTCGTCTTCTTTTTTGGTCACTCGTTGTAACTCAGGCAAGTAAAAAGTTCCTTTTAACACTTCTCCGTGCATGCCTTCCAATTTATAGACAGGAGGATCACGTCCACGAACTTGTCCAGTGACACGAAACAAATAACCTTTGTCAAAAGTGCGTTTAGTTTGTCCAATGCGAACCCAATCTCCCGTCTTGACCACCACTGCTTTCTTGTGTCCAATCTTAGGTGTACCAAACAATCGATCAAACACTCTCACTTTGTTTTCAAGGGTGACTTCTTCGGGGGCACATCCGATGCTACGAGGGTACGATTGATTGTAAGCTTTGACCAGACGAGGTAACACATCGATGTGCTTGAGAGTGTGTTGATGTGTAAAATATTTCCACATGCGTTCTTTCAAAGTTCTTTGAAAACGTTCCAAAACACTGACTTTGGTTTCAGGATTTTCAGGGGTAAAAAAATAATAATATGGCGTTGTTTCAATTTTTTTTGAAAAGTTTAGTTTAGAAATACGGTGCCTTTGTCTGTTTTCCATCGTAAAGGGTGACAACCACTTTGTTTCAACAGCAGTTTTAAATAGCGTACTAACTCGGCACTTCTTTTAGAAGTCAAAGGAACGACCCAAGCGTATTTGGAAAACACGTCAATGACACAAAATAAATATTTGTAACCACGATTGTACGCTGCCAAATGAGAGACATTAGCTAAATCTGCTTGCCATTGATGATCGATGCCCCTCGTTTTGGTTTGACTTCTGGAAAATTTTCGTCGAATGGGCTTGTGTAATGTGCACGTAGATTGTTCTTGTAACCATCGTCGTACTTCTGGCAAACGTACACTTTTCAATTTGCTTTTACCTGCCGGAAAGAATTTTTGAACTCCTCCGTAACCAGAGGCATGTGCAGGATTGTAGTAAATGCTGGCTAAAAGTGTCTCCATGATACAATGTCACTCCTCAATAAGTCACCCACTGTTCGATACTACTTTTGGAGTCGTGGGGTAGGGGAGGTTGGACGAAGCTTGACGCGTCCGACGAGCCACAAGAGTTGGTTGTGAAGTGGTGGGTTTTTTCTTGATGTCTTTTTCACTTCTGTCTTCCCTTTTTTCTTCTGCTGAAGAAGGGGTGGACATCATCTTTTTAACCCAAGCTTTCATTTCTTCTCGTTGAGGCGTAGGGGAGGGTGTTAAACAAGGAAGCTGCAATCTTGCTAGGTATGGCAGCAGATGGAGTTTGAAACACTTCTCGTGGCGGTGTCTGTCTTGGTAATTTTAGGTTCGCTTTTCATCATGGCCTTGAAGTCTCTCAGAGTGGGTTTAGCTGTTTCGTCTAAACCATTCTGGTGAAAGAGTTGAAGACGCTGCAGTACTTGACCGAACCGTTGCGATTTTTCTGCTTCTGACAAATCACTTCGATCCATTAAAGATTGTAATTCTTGTTGTACCTGTGACATCTCGTTGAGATTAGGATTGGGAGGTAAATGAGGTATCCGTTGTTCGTACCAACGATGGAGTTCCATCCATCGTTTGTAAGGAACTAAAGTCAGTGCAGTTTTCGTCCCTCCATAAGATCCAAAGGTACAAGTGTGTTGTCTTTCCAGAGAAGGGTGTACTTTTTATCTTCTGTTTCTTCCCGTCTTTATCTCATGACTCCTCCTAAAAGAGGTCCAGCCATCGATCCTAACAAAGGAGCCGCTATTTTTAACAACGGTCCTATCAGCATGGGTAGAAATAATCCTCGTTGCACTAGCATTTTTTTCTTTTGACTAAGAGGTATTTTCTTTTTGACCATTTCGCGAAGAACGTTCCGATGTTTTCCTAATTTCTGTTTCTCTATCTTGAACAAAAGTACCGTTCTTTTCAAGACATTCAAAAAGCATTCACAATCGGTATCGATGATTTCTTTCGGGGCTGTTTGAATGAATTGTTTTCGCAAGGGATGATTGGATTTAGTCAGGATGGACAATACATCCCAATGTTTTGCGAGACGAGGTGGAAGTCCTTTTTTGGTTTTGCCTTTCTTGGGATGACTAGGGTGGTGTGCATCCCTCGGATGCCACGCTTCTTTTTTATACTGGAACACGTCTCCACTGATGGTCACCACGACGTATCAACTTTATGTCAGGCATCACTCGACGTTGATGTATTTTCAATGGACTAAATTGTGTTAGGTATTGTTTGGATAAATCCAGCATACTTTGTAACACGCCTGTTCTGTCTTGGACTTTGGTTTTAGGTGAGGCTACTTTTTTTAGCGGCAGCCGCAGTGGCAAGAGCAGACGAAGTAGATGCCCCCGGAGAAGAAGAAGGGACTTTCGAAATAGGTTTCCATTTTTGCATCAAATTAGGAAACACGGGTCTTAAATAAGGTTTGGCAGGCATCATCACGAAGGGCGAAGAAGGAGTGGTAGGCGAGGGAGACACCGTCACTGCCTCTCGTGGCTTTCTGGAGTACGTGCGTGTCCTAGCAGTAATACCTCTCTTTCTGGCAGCAGGAGATGTTGTTGGTTTTTTCTTGGAGGGGCTTTTCTTCTTAGGCTTTTTTTTTCTTGTGTGTGGTGTGTTGTTGTGGCCGACTTTGAGGGGATTTGGGTTTTTTTTCTTCTTGGTTTTGGCTTGGGCATTAGGATCCCATTTCAAAAGAGAACGAATAATGACACCGCCTAAAGAACCACTGCCACCAGGTGTCAAAATGATTTGTTTTTTAGTGTGTGGATCGATTCTTGGATCTACCAGTTGTGAGAACGCACTTTTATGTTTTTCCAAAAGGCGTTGGGTTTGATTGGATATGTGAATGATGCCTGCAAGTAATTGACGTGCTGTCAAAGTAAACCATCGTAAAATTTCTTTGAGACTAGCTTCTAACAAATGAACACGGACTTGTGCATTTTTTTCGCGACTGATGCCATACGGGGCACGAATCAATTTGGCATGAGGATGAGATTGAAAGGAAGTCATTTTGAAGACTGTTGGAAAGAAATGACGTGGTGGATGTTTTTATAGGTTTTTTTTAGATAGTTACCGAAGGGGACGTGTAAATGACAGGACCTCCTTTGTGACACCAATGGTGAAACAAATGGGTACGAGATCTCAAATAATCGGGAGTGGTGAGTTTTAAATCGATGAGTAAATACGCATGAGGTGTTTGAGTGGCATCGTCGTACACATAATTTAGCCAAGGAGTGCCTAACTGTTTGGCTAACACTTGCACTTGAGATTTGTCTCTGGGGCTTTTAAACAACACCACATAATGAGCATTGAGACTGATGGTACGATGGGCTTTACTTTGTGGAAATAAATTTTGAGTAATGTAAATGATACTGGCATTACGATGATGTCCTTTTCGTGTAAACCAAAGTTTAATTTCTTCTTCGTCTTCTCCTAACATGTCATCGAAGATAACCAGATGTGTTATACTCAAGTCAGACAGGATCCCATCGTCTTCGCGAGGAATGCCTTCGACAAACGAAATGGCTTCTCCTTGACTTTCTTGAAGTAAGGTGTAAGATGATTGCCACTCTTTGTAACACCACACGATACGTTGGTGGGGTCGATCAAACAAATGAGATTTGTGTTCGATCAAACGTTTGACAAATTCGGTTTTGCCCAAACCACTGGGTCCAGCAATCAACATGTTAAAAGGATGGCGCAGATACAAAGCTTCCCAACTTGGACGTTCTAACTTTTCGTCAATCACTTTGACAACAGAAGAGGAGGAAGAGGAGGAAAAGGATGCAGCCATGAGAGTAACATGAAAGACACAAGACATTTTATACATTTCATACACATTTAATGTTTTAAACAAAAAAACATATTTACATGTCCAGAATTAAAACACGAAAACACATAAAGCAATAATGAGACCGTACATCAATGCGGCACACACTAAAAGAACCAAAGCTGCATATAAACAAGTCAATGTACAACAACAGGATGTGTGTGCCACGAAATCGACATACACGCACTGGTATTCTTGTCTCTGTGGAATTGAATGTCTCTAATTTCTCTGGCGGAAAGGTTCTTTGTTCCTCAGCTGTTTTGATTTGTACGATGGTATTGTCTTCCTTTGTGTCAGGTTCTTCTTCTACCACTGTTCTAATGTCATTTTTGACTTTGGTTCTAAGTTCACTTGTTCTTGTCTTGAATGATTAGTGACACCCAAGGTCCTTGGCATAGTGTGCCACTTCTTGTAGCCAAGCATCGAAACCAAAACATTTCCAGTCACGTACATCTTTCCAATCGTTAAGTTGTTGGTGTAACCAACTAGCGATACACACTTCTTGGTAAGTATGAAGTGTAGATAAAATTTGGCAAATGTCTTCTTCACACGGAGGTACACAACTTGTTTTCATCATGATTCTCAACACTTTGTTCATCAAAAATAATCCACAACCAATTTCCTGGGAAACGAAATCCAAGAAAAGTAGTTACTAACACACACACCACATATCGTCCAAAATGTAATGGAAACAGTTCGTGTATCAGTAGTTTGTAATCCTCTAAGGTCTGAACACTATCACTGACTTCCTTCCACGGAATTCGTTCCATGAGTGAAGACAACAGTCCTGGCATAGTCAAATTTTATATCCCGATTCACAAGATTTGTATCTTTGGTGATAGTCTACCCCAAGGCGTCTGTGATAGTTTCTCCCAAGAATCAGTCTTCTTATGCTGTGGAAATAACAATAGTTTAAACATCGAGAAATGTCTTTGAGCTTGCGTTTCACTTGTATCTTGACAAACTCTCTGTAAATGCGTTCTCGCAGCTCCGGAGGCAAACAATGAATGTGCTCTTCTAAAGTGTCCGACATATTACTTTTTTGGTCCGACCAAAGGCAGTTACTGACAGTGCGGTGACCATCTGACATGTTCCAAGTAGCTGAGTCTTTATACTCCCATTCGTGAAGGGTCACACCACAGCTAAAACACTGAACTTTATCTCCTTCTCCCAAGTAGACAAATCCAGCTCTGGCTAATGCTTTGGAAGTAGGTCCTTGCAGATATTTATGCCATTTATCTTTGAACGTCTGGAATCGACTTTCAAAATCACAATAGCTAGGCAAAGCCACAGGCAACGTGTATTCTTTGCCAGTGTATGGATGGCATCCACAGCTAGGTACACGATTAGCATCACATTGACCAATAAAGAAGAACGGGCGTCGTGCTGTATCACTTTCGCTAGTGTGGTGGTAAGGCACACGAACGGCATCGCTTTCGATGGTCCCAGAGGAGCGACAAGGTCGTGCTGCATCGCTGATGTCAAAGCGTATGGCATCCGTCTCATCGCAAGGCACTGCATCGCACTCGATGTCGTGATCGAACTTGGAGTCCACAGTAGATCCCTCACTCGGTGACTGTGTCGAGTTCGTCAGTATCGGTGTCTGTGTACTGGTCTCCATATTGAACTAGAAGTTCACAGTGAGTTCCTCACTCGGTGGCTGTGTGGAATTAGTATTCATCTTCTTCTTCTTCTTGCTCGGTCAACATTTATAGTCACAATGAATTGTTGATCTTGGAAGTTGTCCCTTTTTTATACTGAAGCTCAGCATGTCCGTACGGTAAAGTGGTCTGGAAGTCGCACTCGTTTCTGGTACACAATTTGATAGACTTTTTCTAAAGGGCGACTAACGATTTGGTGGTTTGGGAAACGTACAATTTTGTGGGGTTCTAAGGTTTTCACTCGAAAGTCTTGAGCTTGTCCGGACTGTAAAGCATTTTACAAGAGATCAAAGTTCACTACTTGGCTGGCTCAATGATTCAATGTAAATCCTTTGACTTTGCATTTGGTATGAAATTGACCTTGTCGGTCTTTGTATTGGATGCCGTCATTTTTAGGGCCACAGCTGGCAAAACTGATGATCGTCTCTGGTGGGTGCTCGTCCGTCCATGCCCCTAAACGATCTCCTTCGATGGTGGGGTGTTTGCTGCCAGGGTGCCAGGGCGATAGATGTACATACAACTGTCGGTGTCAAAGTACAGGACTCAATCTTCCAACACTTCTAAAGCCTCATCGTACAATTTTAAGCGAGCATTGGCTGTCACGTAGGCTGCAATGACGACATTGCTAAAGTCGTCGTGGAGTACAAACTTTGGCACTTCTTCGTAATTGACCAAGATCAAATTTTCACGGATGATTTCCACGTGTTTCATCAGTTTTCCGTTGTCGTCCACTAGTTGCAAGTAGCAACTGGGATCTGTCAAGTATTCCGTCTTGGGCAAGATCGGACGTTGTGCCAATTTTCCCCACAAAGAATTCAACATGACTTTGGCAAACGATCTTCTTCCTTCGTTCTTTTCTACGTCTTCCAAAGTAATGCCTTCTACAGAATGGTACTGTTCTTGGAATTTGACTTGGTCTTCTGGCGTCGTACACCAAGAGGGATAGCCGCTGGCTTCTTGTTTCAGTTTGAGAAATTCGTTGACGTAGCTTGAGAAAATGCCTGGATTCGAGGCGTCGTCCTTTTGGTATTGTTGGGTGGTAGGAAAGTGCCAAATTTCGTATACTTTTAACAAGCGGTATCCCCGATCCAGAGCCCGAAACAATTCGACGCTGCCCCAAGTTCCTGTCAAAGCGCGCTCTTCCTTCGTGTGGTTGCAAATGTGGTCTTAATTACATGTTTCAGCACACGTACGGCAAAAGGAAACATCAGTTTTCCTTGGCAATGATGGGGTAAGACAGGATGGTACAAGTTTGTCAGGGGTAAGACTTTGCATTTGATCAATCCTTCGTTTTGACGAATGTGTTCCACGTCAATGTATTCTGTCAGGATTTCAGGGTGTCTGGTAGGGAATCGAGCATATTTGCACACCCAAGGATACAACGAACACACGTCGATGTATTTGATTTCTTCTCCTCGAGATTCATCTGCATCGTACAGCAAGCGTGTGGCATTGGTTCGTCCTCCAAACAAACTGTGGCGTGGGTCCAAAGGTTCAACGTCTACCACGTCGTAACTTTCGGCAATGGGTCTAAATTCTAGATCGGTTTTGAAACGTCGATCATACTCGTGCTCCCACATTTCTACCACTTGGTATCCTTGACTTTTTAACTTTAGGCGTCGTTGGTATGTGTGTTCGTACAACTTTTCCATGGTGACCCTTGTGAGATGATTTTTTTAGGTCTCGTTGAGGAAAACAGGTACGGCATCCGTGAAATAAGCATCCCTGAAATTCGTACACCGTCTGAGGGTTTCCTAAATCCCAGCCATACACAGAAAGACTTCCAATTTTCTTTTCTCCACCGTTTCTTGCTTGTTGTTTGCATTTGTCTTCCTTTTCACACAAGTAATGGAGCAAACGCCATGCTTTGGGAGAGTATTGACGGCTGACTGAGAGATGAGTGTTAGGGGCTATGATGCCTAGTTGGTTCTCGGGCATGAACTTTATTCTGTACACTAATCCACACGCTTTGGCCAGTGTACACGCTTCCTTCAAAGGATCGACTTCTCCGTTATCTAGAAATAATTGTCGAAACTTTCCATAGCAACGGCGTAAAATGCCTACATCGGATCGACAATACTTCACCATTTCTTCTTGAAAATCAAACGGGTATGAAGCGTGAGTGTAGCACCAAGCGAAGAAGGCTTCTGGGTGTTCGGTGTGCATACCATCGGGGTCGTACTAGTGAACGTCAGGCAAATGCGGTAGTACGATCTAAAATCCATTGGGCAAAATCGGCAAGAGTGTCGGGGCCTGGAAAGATTTTTTCACGTCCTCCTGGAATCTTACTACAATGGGGACAGTGAAAATAGATAGGTTCTTGGATGCACTTCTCACAAGCCCGATGAGCGACGCAGAAATTAGGGATGTAAATACCCGTCTCTTGCATACATTCAAGTCAAAGAAGATAAAAATCTACTTCTGTCTTGTTCTTCTTCTTGTGCAGATCACCCTTTAATTCTTTCTCCATTGTATTGTCATATTTTTGAATGCAACATTGATGTTCAAAGTCTACGATTTGATCACAAAAACGGCATCTTTTCTTTCCGGGACAAACGTGTGCCTTGGGGTTGTTGGTTCGAATCAGCTGTCCACACGTGGAGCACAATCTCAATAAGTCACAAGCACTTTTCTGCTGGTGAACTTGTGCCATGCGATGTTGTTCGTAACAAGAGGGGCTAACAAAGGTTCGTTGACACGTCGAGCAATGAATGTGTTCTTCAGAAATGCATGGCTTGGAAGCTAAACAGCCCCGACATCTCTCACCGCAATGAATATGTTGGTCCCGATTGTTAAATCCTTGGTCACATTTCTTGCAGTAGTAAGCGTATCCAAGAAATCCTGTGATACTAGTGATGGCATCGAAATGTTCTTGATGATGAAACACGTGGATGTATTTTCCCTCGGGGAAATCGGGTCCTCGAAACAGCAGAGCTCCGCGAACCACTTGAGGGTACACTTTCAAGGTATACCGAGAAGCCAAGACGTCTTGAAGTTATTGTATTTCAGGAATGCCACACACGGTCTCTTTAGATATGCCTGCTTGTTTTAACAGGAATTCTGCTTCTTTTCGTTGTTTGGCTCTGTCCGATTGTCGAATGCTCTTCCATGCTCTTTTCCATTCTACAGTCTCGTTTTTGTCGGCATACGTTCGTCCCACGACGATGGCACGGGCTAAGTACATCTGGTCTTGGGAGTTGTCAATTTGGACGATACTGTTTTTGGTACTGCGAATGTCGTCCACCAATAACACTTTTCTGCGTGGTCCGCTACCTCTAGGAGGTGAAACGTGGGTCATGTGAAGTGCGGCTTTTCCATCGGTGATGGTAAACTCATCAGTGGATTGTTGAACGTGTTCAATTTTGTCCATGACTTTAGACGGTGTTAATTCTGCCGGGGTACTAAACTCGATCCAGACAGGAGACTTCAAACTGTCGTGATGGATGGAAAGTCTCAACCGATTGTCCTCTTTCGTCTGGCATTGCCGTTTCAATGTTTCTAGCAAAGAATCCCACAAATCAGTAATGCAACCCACAGCATTCTCGGGGGGTACTTCAGACTTGAAGTTTTTAAAGTTGACCGTATAGGTGTAAGCCGTGGTTCTAAATTTTCTAAATGTTACTATTTGAGTCTCTCGAATGTGATAGTAATTTTCGGGAGCTACGGAACGACTTTCTTTTTTAGGGATTCTAGACGCTCTTGGTCTTGTGGAGGTGGAAGGTATTGTTTCAGGCTCTCATGTCCTCTTCAAAATCGCTGGCATAGACTTGGGCTAACACTTCAGCTAGCGGTGTATGAGGCGGTACGGAAAGTCGTCGTCGTGGCATCTTAGTTTCTTCTTCTTCTTCTGGTTTCTCTCTGAAATTACGCGATCGTTTAATCTTGATTGCAAACTGTGATCATATTGAGTTTTACACAGGCTCTCTCCTATACATAGAGAGAGAGAGCTTCTTACCCTCAGAGTAACTATTCGTTATTCAACTTTCAAACTGTGAAGATGGAAGAGCAGTCAGAAAAACTTACCGTTCTGGTCAGAGATTTAGCACAACAGACAGCTGTTCCTATCAGACATTGAGAGAGAGTCCTTGGAAAGTATACCAATAAGACTAAGAACTACTCCTCGTCTCGAGATAAACGTCAAGATACTTCCTATATCTGCCAAGAGAAAGGACACTGGGCTCCAAAATGTCCACAACGTCAAAGCCAAGGAAAAGAAAAGAGAGACAAAGGGAAAGATACCTGTTATCATTGTCAAGAAAAAAGACATTGATCTTCAGAGTGTCCTAAGAAAAAAAGAGAACAAATAAGAGAGGGAGGAAGCAGAGGGCTCTTCAGCAACAGAAGAAGAAGAAATGTAAGAAGTCAAGACGACTGGAAGACAGTAAAGAAGAATTACCCTTGATGCCTGTGAAGAAATTCAAAAAGAGAGACAGACAGTGAAAGAAAAAAATGGACTTGAGTGATGTGTTATGAAATGTTGATTCTGATTTTTAAAAGAGAATATACCAAAAAAAGGAAAAAAGTAAGTGTCTCTTGATTTTGTTTTATATTATGGACCCACACGCACTCATACACAATCAAATGATGGGATTTAAGTTTTACTTGATTTGGCAATTTGATTTCTTTTCTAAGAAATGTGGGTGCCCCTAAAAAGGACCGTTGGGGTGTTTGTTTGTTTTTAACAAACTTATGGACTAGACATGATGAGCTTTAACTGCCTCAATCCCTTTCCACGGCTAAGTCCTACTCCTGATCCTGCTGCTTTGGTAGTCGTAGTAGTAGTCAAAGGCGGTGGTGGTGGCATCTCAGTAGTAGTGAGAGTGGATGATGTGATAGGCTTAGATTGCTTAGCCCGTGATGGTCTCTTTCTCTTGGGTTGTGTTAAAGAAGTCTGATACATGTTTCTCAGATTCTTTAATTCTGCCAAAATATCTTGTAGCAGACTCACCGTTGGATTGTCACCACTCCCTTCCTTCTGTCCTTCACACTTCAAAGATTTCTGCTTCTCTTCTTCTTCTTGTCGCTTTCTTCTTTCCTCTACTTGCTGAAGAAATGCTTCTTCTGCTTCTCTCTGACGCTGCAAAAATGTTTCTAATTCTTCTTTCTGTCTCTTTCTAAAATCATCCACCACGGGTAATGAAGGTGGTACTACGGCGGTTGTTTTAGGCAAAATTTCTTGCGACGACAGAAAATCAACAAAATCTAAATTAAAGTCTTCTGGATGAATGTTGACCACTGCCGTCGTAGTACTATCACTCCGAACATAAGAGGTTTCCGTAGCAGGCTCACCCCAATACATCGTCTTTGTTTGTATCAGCCATACTCAAACTATACCGCAAAAGATAAAACCGTATGAACACTGTGGCATCTATATACTGAAGGTGACGTAAGACACCCGCTCTCTTCTGATTGGAAGAGAGACCCTACATTTTGTAACGCGCGTTTGAATTGGTGGATCATTTCGATCCGATCTTAGGCTATATATACCAGCGTTTTTGTTACATAGTTTTACCTGTTCTCAAGACAATATGTATACTTCATAGAATCTTCAAGCATCGTATCGGGCATGCTCTTCAACCCGGACTACCCCATGTATGTCAAAGCATCATGGGCTATTACTAAGATTACAGCTACAGCTATTTGGAAGAGACGAATCTATGTGGAGAGACAAGGGTATCTGAAGCGGGTGCTAATCTACGGACCTGAAGTACGTAGAAGTTTGAGGAGAAGAAGACCAGTGAAGAGGTGTGATATGGGTTAACTACCTTTGGTTAACAAAACTCCAACGGTCCTTTTCAGGGCCACCCACAGCTCTTAGAAAAGAAAAATTCTTAAAATTGCCAATAGTGTTTCTATGTTTCTATGTTTGTTTGTTTGTTTGTTTGTTTGTTTGTTGGGTGTATGTGTATATTAAGTAAACCCTTTTGTCCCCATTCAACCTTTTATCCCTATAAACACTTCTGTCCACATAAATACATCTCCCCATAAACACTTCTGTCCCTATAAACTCATACCTATGTTAAACCTATGGAAAAATTTAACATAGGATTTCAGGTACGTAGCTATAGTGGCGCATATTGAGGTCAACTCTAACAATGTTACTATGTCACCGCCATTGAGGTCAGCCACTTCTAACAATGTTACCATTTTGAGGCTATAAACCTTTTTGAGGCTAATAGGGTCCCATTCATGTTAATTTTCTCCTTGAGCCTCAGATGGAACTCTATAGCCTCAAGACCCAATACCTTGAGGCTATAGGATCCCATTTGAGGCTATATCGCCACATATAACTACTGACAGCAATCTGTTTTAAATAAGACAGTTATACCTCTTTCGTAAGAAGAGCGCCCAACAAGAGTAAATCTTGCAGCAATCAATTTATAAGACATTGTTTATAAAATCAATGGCGAAATGGTCGTAATAGGCTAGTGTAAAATGTTCGGAATTAGACATGCGGTAAATTGTTTTCTAATTTTCTCGTACATATGAAAGAAAATAGCTAATTAGACGTCTTATAATCGAGACCAGACTGTATGTGTATTTAGAAGAGTAGAGAAGAGAAAAGATATGAAAACTGTCACTGTCACTGGTCTACCGTGAATTCTTACACCTTATTTTACAATTTTCCAAAGTCCATTTCAGGGCTACCCATGTATTTCAGAAAAGATTATTACACATGCCATCGATTGCCAAAACAAAACAAACAAACAAAACAATGGTGTGTGTGTGTGTTTGTGTTGGTACTAATATAGTTTTATGAAAGAAACTCTTACATTATCTAATAAACATCAATATATACATGACTTAAGATGGTGGGGAAATAAGAAATAAACAAAGAAATTAAGATGTGTGAATAAGAAACAGACAAATAAACCAACAACTCAAGATTGTTTGATTATGACTTACGGTTGGTATAATCTGATTAACAGAAAGGACATCGAATTAAAGCGCATACTTTCACAAAGTCATTTCGTCAGAGTCTTTGTTTTATTATCTTAGAGGCAGTGACTTTCCACTTTTCTCTTTTGTTGTGAAAACTTTCATGCCTAAAGTCCTTGCATATGGCACCCAAAACACTCATCTTTACTCTTGCCTTGGGTTCAGGCTTGACAGTTCTTGGCATATGTGGTTACTTTTACTTTGCGTTTTGGACATTCTTGTGTCATTTCTCTTGACAATTCTAACATGCATCTTCATTCTTGTCTCTGGAGGGGTTTTTTAGTTTCCGCATGGGTCTTTATGGACGGTATTTCAGGAAATCTCTTACCAGAACATGTCTGTTGCTGCTCTTCGAGCTATACCCGTTTGAGAGAGAGAGAGAGAGAGAGAGAGAGAGAGAGAGAGAGAGAGAGATTAAACGTAAAGACTATCAGGGTCATTGTTGATGTAATATTGGCGCAGTCATCCGTTTTTTGTTGTTGTTTTTTTCGAGAAAAAGAAGTCGATTTTACGTAATATATTAACTTCTTTTGGATCGCAGCTTGAATGTTGTGAGCGATAATGTAAATGACCGTTTATCACTTGTTTTAGGCAGAAAATTTAGAAAAGAGGCGCGAATTCTTTGGGACTATCAATTTCTTTCCACGTTCCAACTTGTTATAGTACATGTATGTGAGGGAAATCTATTCATTTTGTAAATATTCTGAAAGCAGAGGTTTTGGTGGACCAACAAGTCCGCCACCAGTTTAAAAAAAAAAAAAAAAAAAAAAAGGTGCAGAACAACTTGTTGGTCTAAGGTTTTTGGATGCTGTGGGGGAAAGCTGGTTACACAGTATATCCTTACATGGAGTTATGAGTAGAAAATCAGTTTTTGTATACTAATCGAAAATTTAACACGAACAGCGATAGGTATTAATTCAGGTTTAATTTTGTGGAAACAAATTTATTCCACAAGAGTAAGAAACATATGTGATAATTTTGTCCGCTTCGCTGATGTATCTAGATGAGAGAGAGAGAGAGAGACACGCACATTATGTGTTTATATATAACTGCCCTCACTTTAGCCGTGAGAAGAAAAAAGTGCCTTTTTATTCCAATCCTCTGTGCACAGAGAAACTTTAATATTACCCTTTACTCGACGAGACAGCAGTAACACATATAGTTTTTGTTTTTGTTTGCTCTTATCACAACTCCGCAATAATTGACAACAAAGGGAAATAACTCTTGAATTGTTCCCAGAGAGGATGTTAACTGTCGTTCTCGCTATGGACTTCCGGTTCTTGTTACCGATATGTACACTACATAACACTGTTGAGAAATTCTGATAGTTGTTTCAGTTATATAAGTTTTTGATTAAAACAATGAGTCGACTAACAGGAGAAATAACAACTGACCAGATAGATGAATGGTTTAGAATCGGGAAAAAGTCTGTAATTGTGAAAACTATTCCCCGAAGCAAGACGAAAGGGTATTACATAGACCCTCGAACTCAACAGCCAATCGTTCCCGAAAAAGAGCATGTGCCAGACTACAAAAGGTTATAATACTATAAATACAAAATTTCTAGAATTGATTAAAATAATGATGTAGTTGAGGTGATGTGCAGCAACTTAATATTAATGAGACCAGGGTTCTCCAGCACTCTGGAGTTGGCGTAATAATACGCTTGGTTTTCTGAGGATACGTATACTTTTGGAAAAACAGAGTACGTGTCAGTTTTTTGACAAAAATTACCTATTTATGTTCTCAACAAATATTGACCAATTTAAGTTTAATTTCATAGAAAAAAAGATGTCATGTAAGAGGATTTTTAGTATGTGTAATTGTACTCTATTATAAACAGTATATCATTCATACTTCAGTCTGAAAATGAAACTTGTAGACAAATGTTTTGGCCTGGAAGTTCAGAGTATCATATTTTTTACATAGCATATGATACATATTTTATGTTGTGTTAGTGATCACTAAATAGGATCAGTTGTTTCAAATGGTGATTTATTTCAGTTTAAACAACAAATCTGAAGTTAGATGGACAACATGAGACTATATTTTTGAAGGAAGAAATTTGTAGAAATAAATAATTTGTCATTAACTCAATGAATTATTAGTTTGAAAAGTAATTAACAGAAAGATAACAAAATATTAATTAAAAGAATGGTAAATGATGGGTTAAAACTAAAGATAAATGAGTACAGACTAAAGTTACATGAGGGCAAGATCCAGAAAGATAAATTCAATAGTGTTACCTTTTCTGATAAACCAAATCAATCAAACATGTCAACTATTTTCATGGGACCAAATTTGGTGACAAATTAGAAAATTCTAGTGCCAAAAAACCAGGATAGTAATGCTGAGGTGTGAAAACAAAATAGTTAAAACCGTGTGTGTTCACTTTATAATTTTAATATGGGATATCATAATGCAATCACGAAGATAAAACAATTGGGCAAATATGTATTGACAGTTCACATTTAAATACTTCACGCTTATTCATTTTGTTATTAATTGTTGTTCATAATGAGGTTGATTATATCATCAGAGTCACATATCACTTGCTGCATTCTTAAAGTGAGGTGTCATATTGTGAAGAATACAGTGTTCTCCCCAGGGACTTTTACCGTAGCAGTCCCGCTATGCTATCATTTCAGCCCGCAATGCTTTAGAATCCACTGCTACGCTATGCGCTTGCGCTGCTACACTTGTATGTTTCCTGCTATCCTTATAAAATTAATCTGTTAAATAAACATCCTGACACCTAATTAAAAGCCCTATTACTCAAATGACACCTGTTCTTACCTCTTCTTGGTATTTAATTAAGATAATCCAGGAAAATTACTCACTCATTTTGCGGTTATCTTTTGTACCTGGCTTGACCGACAGCTGGTGCATGACCTTTGATGCGATTTTTGTCTTTGCACTGATATAGTCACATGATTGGTCAGTGAGGATGGAGTCTGTTGGTAGTGTTATATATATATGTATCTATATATATATATATATATATATATATATATATATATATATATATATATATATATATATAAAATATATATATATTTTTTATTATATATATATATATATATATATATATATATATATATATATATCAGTAATTTCCACTGCCAGATAAAAAAAAAGTTACACATATTACATTTTAAGTTGAGCAAAATCTTATGAAAATGGACGCACCACCTTCAAAAAATCATAAAAATTACCCAGCACCCGGCTAGCCCCATGTTAGCCTGGCATTGAAGATCAGATTGGTGTCACCAGCTCTGATTCCAATTCAGATTTCCCCAGAGAAAGAGCTTAGGAAATGAAGGACAGGGTTAAACACTGAATGGATTACTTCATATCCTCAGGTGGAAATTGCTGGATCAGATGGTAAGTGTTCCATATTGCTAAACTTTTGTTTTGGATCTACTTAGTTACCAACAGGTGATGTGGGGTGGGGTGTGGCATGCTATTCTTCTGGCACTATTACAATATAATATTTTTGTTTTTATAGTACTAGTTGTAGTTGTGATTGTTGTCATTCTTATTAATTTCTGAAAAATGTGACGAGGAAGGAAAGTTGCGCTTTATCCATGAGTTGCTTTTATATTTACATTGTATACACTGAGCAAGAGAAAAATAGTTTGAGTTTGATCAGTTAACTTTAACTTAAGTGGGTGCTGCCCTATTAATTTCTCATTTCTCTTTTCTATCTAGCCAAGTAAGAAAAGGATAAATTTTCATCTTCCAGTTTTACTGGATTTGAAAACATGTAAATAAAAAGTGTTGGATTATTCCTTCATTTATATTTGAAATATTTCTCCAACAATAAACAATTTGTTTGCAATTCGAATATATTACATGATAAATTAAGTGGTGATATTTTTTAATCAGTATCTTGCTGCATTAAAATGCTTCATCTTTTTATTTGTCAGAATTGCAGATAAAAACATAATAACCTCAATCAGAGAGCTATTTTCTTACATAATTGTCACAGATGAAGTTAACAACAACATTATGTCTTTGATGTTTGGAATAAATATAACTTGGATAGTTTATCCATATCCTTGCTTATTATTTAGTAAAGTTATGACCGCCAAAGTTTTGTAGCTTTTTGTACATCCATTAATAAATTTTATGTTCCATTTTTTTCAGAATGTGAAAGGTCATTTTCTAGAATCAAGAGTGCGTTAAAGAACAGGTTGACAGAGGGAGCTGAATTACCATATGACAACTTGCACAGAAGGACTTTGTGTACAAGACTTTAATTTTAAAATGCAATCCAAATATATGGAGAAGTGAAGAAACAAAGGATATGATTTATTTAAATTCAAAGACAAATGATTTTTGACATTAAATCATATTGTAATATAGGGAAATAAAGAATGCTATTTAAATGTGTGTACTTCTTTTATATTATTATGCTATTTATTTCACTTTTATGATGATAACACATGTTTTTTAAAACATTTTGTGACACTAATGCACGCTTACCCTGATGCTTAAAGAAAATGTCTGGGGAGATCACTGTAATAGAATCGGCAAAGATTTAATTTCTTCTCATCATTATTGATGCTACAAACAAACGTTAAGTGTGGTTTGGGGTTAGGGCAGGTACATTATAACTTTGATAGCAAACTTTTCACAGTTAGCTCTTTGCTTGAAAGCTGACTTCTTCCTAAAATTCAGGTTTCATTTTGTTTTCCCCCTTGTTTATCCATTTGTTTATTTATTAATTGAACTAAATAAGAGTGCTGATAATGGGATAGTGCATTGTTTACTTGTGTGCAGTACAGTTTATGCTTATACCACTATAACATTTCATAGATAAGTAACGATTCATGGTAATCCTGAATTTATGATTGGAACTCTAATTTTTAGCTCTCCAGGTCATAAACCAGAAGAGCTTATGCGATGGTCTGTTGTGCATCATCTCTCAGCCCATTAGCCCAAGATTGTTATTGCTTCTCCTCCTAAACTACTTAGGCGATTGCCATGAAACTTTACAAACACATTCGTCCTAAGGTCTGCTTGGTTGTAAATGAAGATGGTGTTGCTTGAGCATCCAATATGGACGTCACAGTGGCCATTTTTTAAATCTTATTATCGCTACACCTCCTATCAACATGGGGTTTTCCGTCAAAGACTTATGAAGTCTGGTTAGTCCTAAAGAAAAATGGTGCTGATTTGATATCCAATATGGCCACCATCTTGAAAATCTTGTTATTGCTATTCCTCCTGAATGGATGGTCATATCAACATGATGTTTTCACCAAGAGTCCATATGGTATATAGTTGGCTCTAAATGCAAATGGTGCCGATCTGATATGGCCTTCATGGTGGTTCTTCAAAATTTTATTATTGCTTCTCCAGATTGGATGGTTTTATTGACATGGGGTTTTCACTGAAAGACTTCTGATGTTTAGTTGGCCCTAAATGAAAATGGTACCCTGACATACAAATGTCATCCATCTTGAAAATCTTGTTATCAGAGCTCTCATAATGACGTGGGGTTTTTACTAAAAGACTTCTAATGATGTCAAGTTGCTCATAAATGAAAATAGTGCTGTCCTGACACCCAGTATGGCCACCATGGCAACCATCTTTAACATCTTGTTATTGCTACTCCTCCTGAATGGATTGTATTGACCTGAGGTTTTCATTAAAACACTTCATATGATGTCTAGTCAGTTCTAATAACTGTTGCCCCACTGACATCCATTAAGACTTATTATAATTTTAAGTTTGACCTAAATGAAAATAGTGCTAATCAGATCTTCAATTTCATGGCCTTTTGAAAATCTTGTTATTTCTACTTCTCCAAGAATTGATAGTTGTAGCAACATGGGGTTTAACTAAAAGACTTCTTATGATATCAAGTTGTTCCTAAATGTAAATGGTGCTGGTCAGAAAAGTATGACCATCATGGTAGTCATCTTGAAAATCTTGTTATCACTATTTCTCCTGAACAGATGGTCCTGTAGACATGGGGGTTTTCACAGAAAGACTTCTTATGATGTCTGTTTGGATCTAAATTAAAATCATGTCAATCTGACATCCAATATAGCCACCATGCTGGCCATCTTGAAAATCTTGTTATAGCTACTCCTTAATGGATGGTCATATTGACAGTGGGTTTTCACTGAATGACTTCTTAAAATTTCTAGTTGCATGTAAATAAAAATTGTGCTGATCAGTGGTGGCCATCTTGAAAATATTGTTATCACTACTCTTAAAGGGATGTTCATATTGACATGGAGTTTTCACTTAGATGCTTCTTACTCTGTATAGTTGGTCTTAAATGAAAATGATGACAATGTGACCTCACAATATTTGAAAAATCTCATAACAGTTACTTCTCCTAAACAGATGACCATAGCAAGACTAAAAAAAAACACTTCTTTCTTGCAATGTAGTTATTCATATGCATGTCTTAACATAATGCTGATCAAACTTCCAAAATGGCTGCCTTAATGGTCAACCAGAAAATCTTTTTATCGCTACTTCTCCAGAACAGATGGTCTTGGCACCATAGTGGTCATCTAAAAAAACTTTTTATCACTATCTCCTGCATGAGTGGTAGCATTGACAATTTTTGCAATATTTCATCATCTGTGGTTACCAAACTTTGTGGATGGCTTGCACTTGGGGTGTGGAAGAATCTTATTGATTTTGGAATATAAAGGTAAGAGGTCTAGGTCACTGACTGAAAAATAAAAATGGTTTCCAAACAGAAACATCATTTCTACATCACATACCTCAACCAAACTTTGTGGATGGCTTGCACTTGGGATGAGGAAGAAGTTTATTAATTTGAGGGTCAAAAGGTCAAATGTTGAGGTCACAGACTGAAAGAAAAAAATTGGTTTCTGCACAGTAACATTACTTTTACATTACAGACCTTGACCAAAGTTTGAGGATGGCTTTCACTTTGGGTAAGGAATGTTGGTTATCTACATGGAGGACTATTAAACATGGGGTGTGCATATAACATATGTTACTCATGTTAAAGAATATCAAAGATGGTTTCAATGTTCAGCAGTTGAAATTAATAAAAGGACAGAAGAAATGGACTTGTGTCTAGGGGCTCTTGTTTGATCCATGATACAAACTTTTTCAAGGCTGGAAGTCCTGGACTCCAACTTTTGAAATCCTTGTGAGAACCCTGTGAGACCTTGTCTAAGTCTGATTGACAGTGTTGCTTTGGTACATGTTTAGCATGCCACATCATCTTTTCGCAGAGTTGTGGCTTCATATTGTCATACTCACCAACTTTCCTTTCTGTGCAGTAACTTCCTTGGTATGCAACTTATGTTGATGACATCTTGGCTTAGTTTGGTTTTTCAGCATTCTATATGCATCATCATTTAGCAGAGTTGTGGCCCCTGATTGTTGGACCTACACACTTTTCTTTCCGCACAATAATTCCCTTAATTATTATTGTTGGAATTAAAACACATTTTATATGGAGCTCAATATTGATAAAACTTTGCCAGATTTGATTTTCAGCTTCCTATATCATCATTTAGTGGAGTTATGGCCTCTGAATGTTGGACCCACATTTTGTATTCAGCTTTTTGATGATGAAACCTCACCTGGGTTTCATTGTCAGTGTTCAGCGTCATCAGTAGGGTCTTTCTTTACAAATGTACCTTAACTCATTTACAGTTGTCACCTAGCCCTTTCCTCGACATATCTACACTTCCCTGTTTCCCGCAAAAGGTGGGCAACATCGATTCTTGAAACTTTAGGGTATTCCCTGCTCCATTTAAAAAAGAGGAAAAGTTTCTCAATATAGCAGAGATTTAATGAAGAAATTAAGGTAGGAATTTTAATGAATTCAGTTGATTTTTCAGCACAATTTTTAGCTCTACTGGTCATAGACCAGAAGAGCATTTGGGATGGTCTTTTGTCCATCCGTTGGCAAAACTTTGTTATTGCTACTCCTCCTAAACTATTTTTCAGGATTGCCATGAAACTTTACACACACATTCATCCCATAGTCTAGTTGGTCCTAAATGAAAATGGTGCCACTCGGACATTCAATGTGGCCACCACAGTTGCCATGTTGAAAATCTTGTTATTGCTACTCCCGAATGGATGGTCATATCAACATGGATTTTCACTAAAAGACTTCATATGATGTCTAGTTGGTCCTAAATGAAAATCGTGCCAATATGACGTCCATAATGGCTGCCACAGTAGCATACCTGCCAACCATTATGCTTTTGGCATAATCATTCTGCTTTAATTCACCTAATTACGTCTTACACTCACCTGTATATGGATTACACATTTTTGGTACGTTAAATAAAAATAAAGCAATAAAATGTTGTGTTTATCATTTTTATTATCATCTCTTTAATCCCACACATCAAATAAATCTGAGAATATTCTAAAAAGAAGACTGCTGCATAAGAATAGTGAAAGAGTTCATTTGTCATGGATCTCCTTGTACTTTCCTTTTTTTCTATTTATAGCAATTGTATATGGCACATTTCCAAGAAAACAGATGGGTTTCTTCAATTTGTAAACCCGTCTCACAGATTCATTATATTAATACATATAATTTGGTAGCGGACCAGTCTACACTTTAAAAAATGGTGGCAGATGTTAAGTGAAACAGGCTTTATTGATGTGACTCTTGGATGCTATATGACTGAAAAATCTTAGAGAAGAAGAATCTTTTTAAACTTTCGGATCAGACAAAAGACAAATCAATAGTACTTTACAAATTTAAAAAGAAGAACATGAGAGGGGCAATACAGGTTGAGGGCATGGTAATGATTAGGGGTGAAACGATTAATCGATATATCGATACTTTTTCTATATCGATACCCATATCGATATAAGAGGGGAAGAATCAATACAAAATGATACTTACTCTATGCAAGTTACTTTAATCTTCAGCAGTCGTGAATAATTATTACTCATTTGCCTTTTCATTCTTTAACTTGAGAATTCATCTGAGACAGCTGTAGCAAGTACGTGCACTCATTTCTGTCAGTAAAAAGTAAAAGCAATTGAAAACACCCACTCACCTTCTACAAATGAACACAAGGTGACTAACTCACGTTCGAAATCTGTGCCCCTTCTCCCGCCCCAATTCCATGCTAATTAGTTTATCTCGTCTGCATCTTCAGCCACTGATAACATATATCAATGGAAAGAAGACATTGCAGATTTCTTCCCTACGTAAGATTTAAGCACTTACTGATCATTTAATAACCACTTTTATGCGAAATTTATCTGTTGCATCACATCTTGTCTACTTGGATCGAATTGAAGGCTACACATCCGATGTGTCACGTAGTGTTACATGCAGTTCTGATTAGTGGTTATTGTTTGTTCAAGTCCAGGGTAAAACAATAACCACCCATCATAACTAACCCATCATAACCACCCATCATAACTAACTGTAGTGTGTTCACTGCGTGACATACCGGAAATATTGGCATATTAAATGATATGTGTAAAGCACTTAAATCGTACATGGGGAATAAGTTTGGAATATCTCCTTTTACGTTGATATGTAATCTGCGACCGAACCTGGCGATGGGATATAAAAATATAAAATATTAAAAAAATAACACAGAATCAGCAAGGGGACAGATTCCAAACCACACGAGTTATAGCCACCTTGTCAATTTGTAGAAAAGGAGTGGGTGTTGTCAGTAATTTCCTTTTTCACTGACAGAAACAAATGTCTGTGGGTGCGGCAGTTGATTTGCATCTGCAGGAAGTACAATGTGCAGGATTTGGCTATTAGTCATCTCAGCTCCCACACTCAGACTTGTTCTAGATAAGAATTTCCTTGCACAAGGAAATTGCACTGTTTCTTCTGTTTTGAAGATAACACTGTAATCTCTTCAAAATTTAAGTGAAGACATGAAACTGGCAATAAGATGTTTTAAAAACATTCATTCAGTGTAAAACAAAGAGCGTGGTGACCAGGATGAGTTATGCATATGATTGAATGGAGCAGCCTGAAAAGGCCTAAAAGGGTGAATACAAATCACTAACACCTAGTCTGTTTTGGAAGTATTTTTTTTTTAAAAATCTTGTCAAGGATGAGAATGGCATATGAAAAGATGATAAGTCTATGTTTGTTTGTAATCTGCATACTGGAAATACACCCAATATGTCAACACATAAAAATGGCACCACCCTACCATTGACAGACATTCTAAAGATGAAAAGACCATCAAGTTGATATGTATATCGATAATGTATTGTATCATAGGCTGTGTATCGAGAATCGTATCGATGCGTGGCAGAGGTGTATCATTTCACCCCTAGTAATGATCGTTGCAGAATTTGTGGAGTTGACTTTACGATCACTCAGCGAAAGTTAGACATGTAAACTGGTTAAAGTGAGTGTTGTGTATATATAATTTGTCAATATGTTTTGTGGTTTGTATTCTTTACTAATCCACATGGATTTTTCCCATTTGTGACAAGAACTTTAACCAGCTGCAGATCCAGATTAGTAGCAAAACTAAATGTACATTTTTCGTACAGTTTATTGTAATTATGGCATGTAATATATAGATTACACTTTGTATGCTCAGATTATGCTTTTGCCACTTAGGTTATGCTTATACCTCTGTAGGGGTTGGCAGGTATGCAGTAGACATCTTGAAAGTCTTGTTATCACTATTCCCCTGACATGGATGGTCATATCATGACCATATATGTTGGGTTGTCACTAAAAGACTTCTTATGATATCTAGCTGGTCTTAAATAAAAATGGTGCTGATATGACATCCAATATGGCCACCATGGCCTTGTTATCACAACTCCACCTGAACAGAAATTCATATTGATATGGTGTTTTCGCCAAAAGATGTCTGGTTGGTCCTAAATGAAAATGGTGCTGATCTGATGTCTAATATGTCTGCCACAGTGACCAGCTTGAAAATTTTTTCATCACTACTTCTCCTGAATGAATGCTAATATCAGCTTGGGGTTTTCACTAAAAGACCTCTATAACGTTTTGTTGATCCTAAATTTGGTTCTGATCTGACATCCAATACATTTCTATCTTGTTTTTGCTACTCCTTTTAAATAGAAAATCATTTTGACATTAAGTTTTCATCAGAATAGTTCTTATGGTGTATAGTTGGAGCTAGATGAAAATGACTAACCCTCAATATGGCCACCATGGTAGCTATCTTGAAAATATTGTTATCTCTACTTCCAAATGGATGGCTATATCAACATGGGGTTTTTACCAATAGACTTCTTATGAAATCTGTTTGATCCTAAATGAAAATGGTGCCAATTGTACATCCATTATGACTGTCTTAAAATCTTGCTGTCACTACTCCCCCTGAATGGATGATCATTATGACATTGGGTTTTCGCCAAAAGACTTCTAATGATGTCTACTTTGCCCCAAATGAAAATGGTGCCAGGCTGATTTCCAATATGTACACCACAGCAGCTAATTTGAAAATCTTGTAATCGCTGAAGAATATCGGAGATGAGTTCAACATTCAGCAGTTAAAAGGAAAAAATGCTCTTACCTTGAATTTCTGGAAATTCTTTTTGCCTAGTAGAGCATCAGTCCCTTTGAGGGACTCTTGTTTGAAATTTGCAAAAATCCCTAAGTTGTGTCCTAGAATAGACCCAGTATTTGCTTGAAAGTTTTCTGGTTGTACATTAATGGGGTATTGGTGTGCAGTTTCATTGGTCAGCTAAACTTTTTTTTAACTTCATAATGAGAAAGCAGAATGAATATTCCAACTAACAATGACTAAATTATTTCTTGCAGCCAGCATACATTGCATTGTGGATATGACTATGCATCTCAGTATCAAGAGGAAGAAGAGAGAGAACTGTTATCACTGCATGGGGTAGCCTCCCAGGTACTGTTCATTCATAGGGTACCGTATGTACTCGTGTATAGGCCGATACCAACTGCAAACTGCATAGACCCAGATTTGCTGTCGCATATTGCATCGGCTGATCTGGGTCTATGCAGTTTGTAAGGACTAATCAGTAGAACAAACAATATAGACCCTGATCTGCTGGCGCATTATGTGATGGCAGATCAGGGTCTATGTTATTTGCATTTGGACCTTATATGCGAGTATATACGGTACTTTTTTTCTTGTAAAAATAGAAACATTATGATAGTGCTAATCAATATTTTTTTGTGAAGAAACATTTGTGGTAAAAATTATAGATTTTCTCACTTTAACTCATTAGTATTAAGATTATGCCCTTTCTTGAAAAAAGACCTATCAATGCAGTTTGTTTTTCTTGGGTGGGTATCAAACCAGCAGCCCGGATTAGGAGTCTGATACTCTACCAACTGAGCTACTGTGACTCCTTCTTCAGTGCAGAGAAAGTTCCACCTGTAATCTAACACAGAATTTTTGATGAAATCAGTTTTTCATTTGGAAATAATACCTTAAGGACAGCGTCTAAGCTGCATTAAAATTTTTGGGAGAAGTAACCTCAGTAGTAGATGGGGGGTAAATAGGTACGTGTGGGCACAAAAGGTATCTACGGGAATTTAACATGGCGGGGGCACTATAGGTATCTACGGGAATTTTAACATGGCGGGGGTGGGGGCACTATAGGTATATACGGGAATTTAACATAGAGGTGGCACTCTGGGTACCAAAGGAAAAAAAAAAAAAAAAAATGGCAATCATTGGAAAATTAATCTTTTCTTGATAAATGGGTGGCCCTGAAAAGGGCCGTTGGAGGAGGATTACTTTTTCCTCCAACATTTGGTTAGGAAGCCTGGGAGGTGGAACTTGTTGTTTTTCTTCTTCTGGGGTATCCAGTTGGGATGTCCCAATCGCCTGAACTTGTCCTGAATTTTCATCCAGTTCAAGTTCAGGCGATTGAATTCCTTTTCTTTTTTTTCCTTAGCCCACATAACCTTGATTTTTTGGACTTCCTGCTCCATAATTTTTTTAAGAATGGCCTGAACTCGGAGCAGGGCCGCTTCTTGTAGAGTGAGGATTGGACACTTTAAATTGTCTTCTATCTTTTTTAAACAATCCAGGGCTTCTTTAAGAAGCCCCACTCGACAAGGTGAGGAGGAGTTCTTGATCTTCTTTACTCCCTCCTCCTTCACTTCTTGAATCATGCCCATGGCCATGTTTATGTGGGCTAAGTATTGTATTTCCCAGTGTAGGTTCACTGGACACCACCACATCATTCGTTCTCTGTAATATTTGACTTCCACCATCCAGTCCCAGGCTTCCTGTAGATTTTCTACTATATTCATTCTTCAGTTGAAGTGTGAATGGTGCAACTATGGAAGACGCCGCTTTATATGCTCAAAGAGCAGACGTGAAGGAAAACATCCCTTTTTACCAAAACATTAATTTTTTTAATCAAACCCACTCTATACAAACACACTCTACAAACACATACCAGGCAATGTGACTAATTTTGTTTTTGGAGTGGGGAAAAAACAAACACACTCTATACAAACATACACACACCTATATATATGGCAATGATATGAAAATGAATCTTTTCTTGAGTAATGGGTGGCCCTGAAAAGGGCCGTTTGGTTTAAAGTTCATCTAGAGGTGCGGGCACCTCCCTGGCTTTGCCCGACAAGCGGGACAGCTTCCCCTCCATGTGGCTGCACTCATGCAGCGCTTCGTGATCTTTAAAACAAATGGAGGATGGGTCACTTCAGACTCCCAATTCTCCTCCTCCTCCTCCTCCTCCATCATCGGGTGGGGTCTGATGGGCTCCTTCTTCTCCCTCTCCTCCTTCTTCTTCTCCAGGTCTTGGAGGAGGTGCCACGCCACCTCGAGATGAACTCTAATTTGCCTAATAATTTTGATAGTGTTCATTCTGTTGAATAAAACGGGGTAGCTCTATCGGGGAAGGTGTTGTTTTAATATACTAGAAGCGCGGACGTGAAGGAAAACATCCCTTTCCAAAAAAAAAAAATTACTCACACTTCCCCGAGTCTGACGTCATCCCTATGACGTCATTCAAGGCTTCGCGGATTTTGCACTCTATCACCCTTACCCAAAAAAACACAAACCCAGTGCACGGACCTAAAAGAAACTACTTTTGATAAAAAAACACATACAAACACACCACCCTTTTTTTCATAAAGTTTTTTTTTATTTTTAATCAAACACACACCACACAATCCTTTTTTTATTTTTATTTTATTTTTATCAAACACAAACACGCACACACACACACATTCACACTATCCTTATTTTATTTTTTATCAAACACACACCACACACTCTATACAAATATTATTTTTTTGGGGGAAAGGGATTTGTTTTGTGGAGTGGGTAAAAACACAAACACACAAACACATATATATATATGGCAATGATATGAAAATTAATCTTTTCTTGATTAATGGGTGGCCCTGAAAAGGACCGTTGGGGTTAAGAAGTTATGTTGTTTAACTTCTAGTTGCGGTAGCAGCGGCAGCAGCAGCAGGGCGGCCACGTTTAGCTACCGGTCTCACGGCTTAAAGACAAGCTCTCTTTCTGGTAAAAGAGAAAGCAAACTCATCGCAGTCTATCTTACAGCTGACTTCTCCGTCGGGTAGTTTCATGGACTGCAAGAGTTGTTGTTGTTGTTGTTGTCTTTGCTGTTGCTGCTGCTGCTGCAGTCTTTGTCTCTCCTCCCATTCTGTTCTGTCCCTGATGATTTCTTCCCTCATGACTTCTTCCACCAGATCATGAGCCATTTGTAGGAAGATCATTGTCTTTCTCTCAGGGTTGGTCTCCATCAAATGATGCTTCACCCTGTGCATGTTCACCATAGCTTCGTTCAGTTTACTAGTCTTGCCTGCCATCTTCTTGAAGTGTTGTTGTTGAGATCTTGACGAGTCAACGAGAGTGACTACACTGGCCAACGCACCGCTTTATATGCTCGAAGCGCGGACGCGATGGAAAACATGGGGTTCAGATTGAGAGTGAGAAAATGGATAGAGGTGGTGACTTCAGATCGATAGAAAGAGATAGATAGAACATAATAATTTTTTTTCAAATTCAATAAACCACACAACACCATTTTTTCAAAAAGTCAACATTTTTTAATGAACAAGAAGAAGCTTCTCTAACATAAAAAGGTAATAACAATCAACAAGATATTAAACAGGAACATATTTACAGGGTTGACAACATTGGGAAGGTAAACTAAACTTCCACTTTTCTACATCTACATCATTCTGATGCACACTACGTTTCTGAGCTAAAGACAAGAGATAACCATAATGTTCACAAAACCATCGTTCTACTTTAGCATCGTTTCGAGCATAGTCTCTATCAAAACAAGTCACTAAATGTTCTAAGGAATATCCGAGACTGCGTTGATGAAGAAAATGTACACAATATTGTCCACACACCATGGAATCCGATCCTTGTAATCGGGCATTATTGAATCGAGTAGAGATGGCATTTCTTCTCATAAAGTCGATGATGTCGTCTTCCAAAGGAGGTAATCCATAAGAATCAAAAAATTCCACACCACCATTGTGATCGTTTTGAAAGTACACAGCTACCCAATGGGTTCCTGGTTGATGACTGTCGTCGGTATTGATGACATAGGCATGAACGTCTTTAGGTTTGCGATGAGGTAGTTCATCTTTAGCACACACCACAGGATTCCAAGAAGAAGTGTAGGAACTGCGAGTCAACAGGTAATGAAGTTCCCTGGTATCCATTTTTTCTTCACAGGAAATAATGAGTCATCAATTCATACTTGACTTTATGCTTGAATATATCTGTCAAGTAATTCCACGAATACTCACGGCGGATAGTTTCTGTACTCTGTTCAATGAGAGCTACGATCTATCTCCATAGGTTCTTCTTCCACGTGTTGCATCTTCTTTTTCTTTTCCTTCTAATAGTCTAGAATCACTTCTCTCAAGCTGTTGATCTCTAGAGTATTATCAAATTCTGCATACAAGACAACGTTCACCGTGTCGGGTAGAGGGTCTTTAAACTGAAGTTCCACACGAAGTGGGCCTGATTTTATAGGGTGGAAATGTCCTTCGTCGCTGCCTTGGTCAGGAGTGAAATCAAATCCCCACAACGCATACCCTCCTGCATAATCGTTGTACGAAATGCCGTGGCTGGTGTTGGTGCCTAACTGTCCTGTGGCTTCAAACGGGCTCAGGTAAGATCGCAAGTAATTTTTCTGGGCGTCGCTAAAGTTAGGATCAAAAGGTCTGGTACACAACGTTTTACCATCTCGACTGACTTCTATCTTGGAGACGTTGTAGTGTTTAAACTCGAACGGATTCTGATTGTGGACTCCGTTGAGGGCTGCATTACTGACGATTCCAATCAGCAAACGTTTGGGGAGCTGTCCATGGAAGACGTGATCTTCGACTTTGGATCGGAGTCCAGCGGCAATGGTAAAGGTTTTCACTTCCACTCGTCGCACAGGATACTTGGCAGTGGTTCTGCTCAACGTTTGACTGATGTTGTTGGCTACTTTTGGTAAGACTTCCACACGGCGTACGTAAAGTCTGGCTTCTTGGATGATGGTTTTCCACTCGTTAGCATGAGCCATCAAATGGAAAGCGACACTACTGCGATTCAGTCTCAGGCGTATATCCACTCCGTTCAACAAATACTTATCTTGCAACCACATGTCCAAATGCAAACGATCCATCAATTCTAAACTGCGTCTGATTTTCTTGTGACGGTCGTTAAATCCCACATTGTGCGGATCTGCTGGAATTATAGTTTTATCAACGGCTTGCGTCGCCGGCACTGACACCGCTGTGTCGTTGAACTTTTCCGAGGTTTCAGGTTTCCAGACCACCGAAGCATCCAAATGAGTGTTCTTGGGTTCTTTTCCGTACATCAAGAGATTTTCCAAGTAAGCACGGTAAGGGTAAGTATCCAAACTGCTGCTGTCCAGTTTGTTATTCAAGTACAAATCTACTTCGCTGAACAAGGAATGCATGAAATTATTGATGGGAGCCACTCGATCAGCGTCCCCAGGAAGGCTACTGTCCACCGTTTTGATCACTTTGAGTTTCAGGTACAAGTAGCTGTTATTCAGATCGATGTAATCTTCGGTTTGTCCTTTGATTTCAAATTCAATAGGAGCTGAATCCGTCAAAGACGATACAGGATGAAATTCCACCCATTGGGATTCTTGCATCGTCATCATGGTGGGAGGCATGGTAAACATATCCAGTTCTGACTTGGTACATTCGCAAGAATCTCGGTGCATCATTTTCAAAGGTTTTAGTAATCAAGCACGTCTAATTCTCTGACGGTTCTTCTTCTTTTCTTATACTTTTTTGGAACACCACCGTGTGTTTTATGAACTCTGAAGGGATTTCGACGTCGTCTCTTTCTCCCTTGTCCTTGCTGTGAAGTGGAGGAAGAAGTAATGCCAGGACCAGAAGCGTGAAGTGAATTTATAGGACTCTCTCGAAGACCTAAAAGATCTTTGCCAGTGTTCATCAACACATTTTTGCCTGCTCTCATAAAGGCTTCTTTTGGATTTTGTTTGTCAATGAGGACATTTTGCAAAAATTCTTTTCCTTGCGTCAAAGCGGCATCTTTTAAGGCATCGAATCCTCGAGTCACCATGGGTTTCAAAATAGGGGCTACCGTCCGAAAAGCCGATCTTAACATATCTCCTAAACCATGTCCTCGTTGTCGAGCCACTCCTCGGTACACAGGATACATTTTTGGTTACAATGCGTTGGAGAACTTTTTTCGAAAATGTAGTTTCACTGTGACTTTTCCTTTGTCAATGAATGGCACACTTTGTCCCAAATCTCCTTTTATACTAATGTTGACACTGTCAAAATACGATTTACTGACTGGAAGATAATGAGGGTTTACAAATTCACGGTGAACGTGATACGTGTTTCCACCTTCTTCGTACTGACCAGCAGCAGTATCCACTTTGAAAGGAATGACTCTCAGTAAGGGAGCGGCTGTGTGTCCTACCACGTTGTATTCTACCACATCGGAGTACACAAACATTAAATTCAGTCCAACCAACGTTCAATTCGATAGGGGTGCGAAAAGCTATTCCAAATCCTGAGAAAAAGTCATGGCCAAGGTTTTGTCGTCCGAAAATTGTATCAAGAGACGGCGTGCCACAGGATGGTAACTGATCTGTACCGATTTCTTGGCTATTTCTAAGGCTTTGCTAAATTGGGTGTCGAAGATGGTTGTAATTGTGTCCACCAAATGTTGAGCAGTAAAATAATTTCCCTCAGGAATTCTCATGGTATAGCTAACCCCGTGAGGTAATGTCTTTTTGGATTCGCGAATGCCAGGATCATTGGTGTCCAAGTGTTGTTGCAGTTGTGTGTCCAGGATATCCACGATGAAAGTGTTTTGACCTTTGTCTATGTTTTGGACTTGCGTAGGATGAATGATTTCTACCAAAGCCACTTCCCAATGAGCTTCGTGATCCAATTGGATGGATTGAGGTAATTTGGTGGTGAAACAACATAAGGTGTTGTTGGGAAACACATCCATGGAACTGTCACTGGGTAAAGTTAAATAAAATTGGTCATTCATAGTAGGTCTAAAGTGGTTTTGGTCTCCGAGGAGTCACTCGAGTTCAAAGGATATTCAAAGGGTTCCAAAAGAGGAGTGGTATTATGGTGACTGGAAGAAGAAGGTGGACTGGCGTTGGTCATACTACCGTGGTGTTGGCTGCTGTTGTTGTGGCTGCTGTTGTCCGTCGTCGTCGTAAATTTCAAAGAGGGACTGGGTAAAAGATAACCGATGCAACTGCTAAGTAAAATGGTCCACAATTGTTTGCCCCCTTGTTGCAAACTCAAATTGGCAATGGCTGCTCCGATGACACAATACACTACAAAAATTTGGCAGAAAAAGACGATTTGATTTTTAGGCACACGTTCTCCGCACCACACCCAGAGCGGTTGTTTTTGTAATTCTTGAAGAGAAGAACTCTGCGAAGGAGTCGAGGTCGTGGTTGTGTTGAATGGCATGTTAGGTTACTTCTTTTTCTTTTTATAGTCGACGACTTGAGAAGCAGCAATCCAAGAATCAAAACTAGGAGGATATCCTTTCCAACGTACTTTGACGTCTTCTACTCGATGTTTGCCTACTTTGCGTGTTCTTTGTTCGAGAATGCTTTCGATGTCGTACAAGGCGTCTTCTTTTTTAGTCACTCGTTGTAACTCAGAAAAGTAAAATGTTCCTTTGAGCACTTCACCGTGTATGTCTTCCAATTTATAGACGGGAGGATGGCGTCCACGCACGGGTGTAATGACACGAAACAATTCGGTGGTCCAGTTGGGTAAATAACCTTTGTCAAAAGTGCGTTTGGTTTTTCCGATGCGAACCCAATCTCCCGTCTTCAACTCCAGCAAGGTTTTTTTCTGAGGTGGTGGTCTGCTCCTCTGGGGTGTACCAAACAATCGATCAAACACGGTCACTTCGTTTTCAGGGCTGACCTCTTCGGGGGCACATCCGATGCTTCGATGGTACGATTGATTGTACGCTTTGACCAAACGAGGTAACACGTCGATGTACTTGAGAGTGTGTTGATGTGTAAAATATTTCCACATGCGTTCTTTCAAAGTTCTTTGAAAACGTTCCACGATACTGGCTTTGGTTTCAGGATTTTCGGTAGTAAAAAAATGAATCTGTCTTTGTTTCAATTCTTTTTGAAAAGCTTGGTTTAGAAATTCGGTGCCTTTGTCAGTTTGCCATCGTAAAGGGTGACGACCACTTTGTTTTAAGACCAATTTTAAGGCACGTACCAATTCGGTACTGCTTTTAGATGTCAAAGGCACGACATAAGCAAATTTGGAAAACACGTCAATGACACAAAACAAATATTTGTGACCATGATTATAGGTTGCCAAATGAGAGACGTCGGCTAAATCGGTTTGCCATTGATGATCGATGCCTTCCACTTGGGTTGGACTTCTAGAAAATTTGCGTCGAATGGGTTTGTGTAACATGTACGTCGATTGTTCTTGTAACCATCGTCGTACTTCTGGCAAACATACACTTTTCAATTTACTTTTGGCAGCTCGATATAATTTTTGAACTCCTCCGTAACCAGCAGCATGGCCAGGATTGTAATAAATGGTGGCTAAAAGTTTCTCCATGTTTTGATTCCTCAATAAGTCAACCAAGTACCAATGCTCTTTTCTTCGTGGGGTATCTTTTTGGATTGCAATGCTTTACGTGTCCGACGAGCCACTGGTGTAAAGGAGGATGTTGTTTGAACAGGGGTCATCGGTTCTGTTTTGACTTCTGTCGTCACTTCTTCCTTTTTCACTTTTGATGTCAATGGGGTAGACATCATCTTTTTTATCCAACCCGGTGTGGCTAACTTTTTTTTTTTAAGAGGTGGAGTTTGTAACTCTTCTTCTTTTACGGTCATCCCTGTGGCGGTGTCTGTTTTAGTGGTGGTAACTTTAGGTTCGCTTTTCATCAGGGTTTTGAAATCTCTCAGAGTGGGTGGAGCTGTTTCGTCTACAGCATTTTGGTGAAAGAGTTGCAGACGTTGTAAGAGTTGACCGTACCGTTGCGATTTTTCTGTTTCTGACAAATCACTTCATTCCATCAGGGCTTGTAATTCTTGTTGTAACTGTGACATCTCGTTGAGATTAGGATTGGGTGGCAAATGAGGTATCCATTGTTCGTTCCAACGATGAAATTCCATCCATCGTTTGTAAGGTACTAAAGTCAGTTTTCGTCCTTCCATTTCATCCAAAGGTACAAAAAGGTGTGGTCTTTCCAGAGAAGGGTGTCCTTTTTATCTTCTTTTTTTTTTTTGTTTTCGCATGACACCTCCTAAAAGTGGTCCAGCAATTGTTTCTAACAAAGGACCTGCTATTTTTAACAACGGTCCTAACAGCATAGGTAGAAATCCTCCTCGTTGCACCAACATTTTTTTCTTTTGCTGGAGAGGTATTTTCTTTTTCACCATTTGACGAAGAACGTTCTGATGTTTACCTAATTTTTGTTTCTGTATCTTGGACAAAGGTACAGTTCCTTTCAAGATGTTCAAACAACATTCACACACTGTATCGATGATTTCTTTTGGGGCTGTTTGAATGAGTTGTTTTCGCATGGGAGGATTGGATTTGGTCAGGACAGACAAGACGTCCCAATGTTTCGCCAGACGAGGTGGAAGTCCTTTTTTGCTTTTCTTCTTTTTTTGGTGGTGGTGGTGGTGTGTACGTTTGGGGGTCATCTTAGAGGTGAGGAGTAAGTCTGAAGTCTTTGGCAGGTCACCCTTCTATTTTATACTGGAACACGTCTCCACTGATTGTCTGCACGACGTACCATCTTCATGCCAGGCCTCACTCGATGTTGAGGTGTTTTCAATGGACTAAATCATCTCACTTCTTCTTTGGATAAATCCACTAAACTTTGTAACACGCCGGTTCTTTCTTGGACTTTGGTTTTAGGGGACGGTACTTTGTTTGCGGCTGCTGCCATGGCCAAATCAGCCGAAGTCGAGGGTCACGAAGTGGTGACTTTCGAAATAGGTTTCCATTTTTGCATCAAATTAGGAAACACTTGTCTTAAGTCTGGTTTGGCAGGCATCATCCTGAAGGGTGGTGAAGAAGACAAAGATGATGTGGACGCAAAAGGAGAAGGAGACCTCGTCACTGCTGGCTGTGGTGGTGGTGTTTTGCGGGTGTATGTTTGCGTCCTGGCAGCAGTACCTCTCTTGCGGCTCCTTGCAGTGGTTGGTGTTTTCTTCTTTTTGGCAGAACTTTTCTTTTTCTTGGGGGTTTTCTTCTTTGTAGGGCTTTTCTTTTTTTGTGTGGCTTTCTTCTTAGGGCTTTTCTTTTTTTTTTTGTTGTTTTGGGTTTGTTGGCTTGGGCATTAGGATCCCATTTCAAAAGGGAACGAATCATGACCCCTCCTAAAGAACCACTTCCTCCAGGGGTTAAAATGATTTGTTTTTTAGTCCGTGGATCGATTCTAGGATCAGCTAGTTGTGACAACGCCCCTTTATGTTTTTGAAAAAAACGTTGAGTTTGATGAGGGATGTGAATGATGCCTTGCAGTAATTGACGTGCCGTCAAAGTAAACCATCGTAACACTTCTTTAAGACTAGCTTCTAACAAATGAGCACGGACTTGTGCATTTTTTTCACGACTGATACCATACAAGGCACGAATCAATTTAGCAGGAGGATGAGATTGAAAGGAAGTCATCTCAAAGACTGTGAGACAGAAATGACGTAGTGGATGTTTTTATAGTTTTTTTTCAGAGAGTGGCCGAAGGGGACGTGTAAATGACAGAACCTCCTCCTTGACACCAAGAGTGAAACAATTGGGCACGAAATCTCAAATTGTCGGGAGTGGTCGGTTTTAAGTCGATGAGTAAATACGCATGAGGTGTTTGAGTGGCATCGTCGTACGCATAATTCAACCAAGGAGTGCTTAACTGTTTGGCTAACACTTGCACTTGAGATTTGTCTCTGGGGCTTTTAAACAACACCACGTAATGAGCGTTGAGACTGATGGTACGATGGGCTTTACTTTGTTGAAATACATTTTGAGTAATGTAAATGATGCTGGCATTTTGATGGTGTCCTTTTCGTGTAAACCAAAGTTTAATTTCTTCTTCGTCTTCTCCTAACATGTCGTCAAAGATGACAAGATGTGTTTGACTCACGTCAGACACGATCCCATCGTCTTCGCGAGGGATGCCTTCTACAAACGAAATGGCTTCTCCTTGACTTTGTTTCAATAAAGTGTAAGACGATTGCCACTCTTTGTAACACCACACGATACGTTGAGGTGGACGATCGAACAAATGAGATTTGTGTTCTATCAAACGTTTGACAAATTCGGTTTTGCCTGAACCACTAGGTCCAGCAATCAACATGTTAAAGGGATGGCGCAGATACAAAGCGTCCCAACTGGGACGATCTAACTTTTCGTCAATCACTTTGACCACAGAGGAAGTAGAGGTAGAGGCAGAAGAAGATGTAGCCATGACTGAGGTAGGAAGATTTTTTAGAAGAAGAAAGAAGACCCAAGACATTTTATACGTTTCATACACATTTATTTTTTTTTTTGTAAAAACAAAACAAACAAACAAACAAAAACATATTTTACAAGTCATGAAGGACAAAAATGCAAACGGCAAAAATGGTCAGTTCCAAGATTAAGGCTACCACTAAAAGAATTAAAGTTCTGTACAAACAAGTCAATGTACAACATTCTGGTGTCCTAGGAATGGAAGGCCCAGGCACTGGTGGTAGTATTCTTCTGGTTGTCTTTGTTTTGGTTAAAGAATGAAATGTCTCTGACGGTAAAGAGGGGGTGTGTTCCTCAGGGGGTTGTATTTGGACGACGACAACGGTGTGGTCTTTCTCTGCTGTGTCAGGTTCTTCTTCTTCCAGGATGGTTTCTAAGGTCATTTTTTTGTGTGACTTAGGTTCCCATTTCACTTTAGGAAACTTAGTGACGGGCCAGATCTTTGGCAAATTGAGCCACTTCTTGTAGCCAAACATCGAAACCCATTTTTCTCCAGTCACGTACATCTTTACAATCGGTAAGTTGTTGGTGTAACTCACTAGCAATACACACTTCTTGAAACGTGTCAAAGGTAGATAAAGTTTGACTAATGTCTTCTTCACACGGAGGTACCCCACTTATCTTCATTACCACTCTCGACACTTTGAGTACAATTTGTCTTTCATGTACCGATAAAGCATGAATGGTCATGTTTTTTTTGTTGATGGTTCATCAAAATAGTCCAAAACAACCACGGGTCCTCCAAAATAATCCAAGACAAACACTGATCCTCAAAAATACTCCAAAACGAATGCCCTGGAAAACAAAATCCAAGAAAGGTAGTCACTAACACACGCCACTGCATAGCGTCCAAAATTCAATGGAAACAGTTCTTGTATCAAGTCTTTATAATCCTCTAAGGTCTGAACACGATCGTTGACTTCCTTCCACGGAATACGTTTCACAAGTGAAGACCACAGTCCTGACATGGTGAGATTTTATAGGGTGAGATTCCTAAGGTAGGTATCTTTGGTGGTGGGTTTTTATATCCAGGTTCCCAAGGTTGGTATCTTTTGTGATAGTCTTCTCCAAGGTGCCAGCGATAGAATCTTCCCAGAATCAGTCTTCTCATACTTTGGAAGTAAGCATAGTTTACAGATCGAGGAATGACTTTGAGTTTGCATTTCACTTGGATCTTGACAAACTCTCGGTAAATCCGTTGTCTCAGATCCAAAGGCAAACCACGAATGTACTCTGGTAAAGTTTCCGACTTGGAAAGAAGTAACTCTCTTTTGTGTTCTTCATGATAGCGGTGATAGTTTCTCTCCAGAATCAGGCTTCTGATATGGTGGAAGTAGCAATAGTTTAAAAATCGAGGAATGACTTTGAGTTTGCGTTTCACTTGGATCTGGACAAGCTCTTTGTAAATGCGTACTCGCAGCTTCGAAGGCAAGTCACGAATGTGATCTTCTAAACTAGTCTTCTTGGTGACAAAATACTCACACTTTAGCCAAATGGAATCTGTGGGTAAAGGATATCTAAGATGATCAGTGAGAAGAACCGTATTACACGTCAGTCGATGTAAAGACGTTTCGTCTTGAGGTGACATTTCTAGTAAAAGTTTTTGGTATTCTTGTCTGTTCACATTTTTTTCCTTCACTTCGTTCCATCGAATTCTATGGATCACTGCCACATTGTAGGTGGTGCCTTCCAAACTCTTACAGGAGGCAGGTAGTCGTTGATCAATGTCTGACCATTTGAATATCTTGGTACTAATCAGTATTTTTATAACATTCAGATACCAATGGTTAAAACATGTATGTCGTAAAGGATGTAACTGTTCTTTACGTTTCACTTGTATCTGAATCCATTCTCTGTAAATGTGTTCTCGCAACTCCAAAGGTAAACCACGAATGTACCATTGTAAAGTATCCTCCGACATGTTACTTCTTCTTGGCATCTGGCTCATCGTACCCTGACCCTTCTAAGGCCACTAAAGGTAAGAACTGACAGTGTGGAGACCATCTGGCATGTTCAATGTAAGCTGAGTCGGTAGGCTCCCAATGGTGAAGTCTCACACCGCAACTGAAACACTGAACTTTATCTCCTTCTCCCAAGTAGATAAATCCAGATCTGGCTAAAGCTTTGTCAGTAGTTGATTGTAGTAGATATTTAGGCCACTTGTCTTGGAACGTCTGGAGTTGACTTTCATACTTGGAATAGCCAGGCAAAGTCACAGGTATCGTCAATTCTTTATGACATTCACAGGTACGTTTAGCATTCTTCCCAATAAAGAAGAAAGGTCGTCCTGCATCTCTAGAGGGACGGTGAGGCACACACACAGCATCGACGATGTCCAAGCATACGGCATCCCTCTGATCGTGTGAATCGATGCTGTCAGCGCTTACGGAATCTGTCTCGTCGCATGGCACTGCATCGCACTCCAAGTTGTGATGGTACTTGGAGTTCACTCTAGATTTCTCCCTTGGTGGGTGGGTGGCATGAGTATTCTTATTCATCTTTGGTGGGAGGATGACAAAATTACTCATCTTTTTTTCTTATTGCTCGGTCAACGTTGAAAGTCTGAATGAATGGTTAGGCTTGGAAGGGGTCCTTTTTTTATACCTGTTGACTGTACCATCCAAAAAGTACTGTAATGTAATCGGTGGAAATGCCAAAGAGAGGTAAGCACAGTTTGGACCCCATCTGACATGTTCCAGGATAGCTGAATTTTTAGGGTCCGTGCGAATGGTTACACCACAACTGAAACATTTCACTTTGTTTCCCTGTCCAAAGTAGACAAATCCTGCTCTGGCTAAAGAGTTGGAAGTAGGTAATCCATGCCATTTAGGCCATTTTTTAAACGTGTTCAAGCGACTGGCACAATCACAATAGTCAGGCAAGGCCACGGGAAATTTGTATTCTTTCAACTTGAGGTCTGTAGTAGTGGGTTCATCACACGGTGTTGTTGAAGTCATCGTCAAACTTGGTATTGGCTTTCTGTTCAAGGGATTCCTTTTTTATAATGCAGATCGACGTGTCTGTAAGGCAAAGTGGTGTGGTCTGGAAGTCTCACTTGTTTCTGGTACACCATTCAGTACACTTTTTGTAAAGGGCGAGTGACAATTTGGTGATTAGGTAACCGTACGATCTTGTGAGGTTCTAACGTGTGCACTCGAAAGTCTTCCACTTGTCCAGACAGCAAAGCATTTTTCAAAACCTCAAAGTTAACCACTTGGCTGGTTCGATAGTTGAGGGTCAATCCTTTGACTTTGCATTGGGTGTGAAGTTGTCCTTGTGGGTCTCGGTATCGGTAACCGTAATTTTTAGGGCCACCGCTGCCAAACTGAGGATCGTCTCTTGAGGGTGCTCGTCTGTCCAGGCTCCTAAACGATCTCCTTGGATGGTAGGGTGTGGGCAACAGGGGCGATGGATGTACATGCAACTGTCTGTGTCAAAGTACAGAACACGATCTCCCAAGACTTCTAAAGCTTCGTCGTACAACTTCAAACGAGCATGAGCTGTCACGTAGGCGGCAGTGACTACGTTGCTAAACTTGTCAGGTTTTACAAACTTGGGTTCTTCTTCGAAATTGACTAAGATCAAATCATCACGGACGATTTTGACATGTTTGACTAGTACACTTTTGTTGTCCACCAGTTGAAAGTACTTATAAGGATCTGTCAAGTATTCCGTCTTGGTTAAGATGGGTCGTTGTGCCATTTTTCCCCATAAGCAATTGAGCATGACTTTGGCAAACGATCTTTTTCCTTCATTCTTTTCCACGTCTTCCAAAGTGATGCCTTCGACGTCACGGTACTCTTCTTTGAATTGAACTTAGTCTTCGGGAGTCTGACACCACAAGGGATAGCCGCTGGCTTCTTGTTTCAGTTTTAAAAATTGGTTGATGTACCCCGAGAAAATGCCTGGATGATTCGTGGCGTCGTCATTTTGGTATTGTGCGGTAGTTGGAAAGTGCCAGATTTCGTACACTTTCAACAAACGGTATCCACGATCCAGAGCCCGAAACAATTCGGCACTGACCCACGTTCCTGTCAAAGCGCGTTCTTCCTTTGTGTGGTCACAGGGATGATCTTGGTTGCATGTTTCGGCACACGTACGGCATAAAGGAAACATCAGTTTTCCTTGGCAATGGTGAGGTAAGATGGGATGGTACAAGTTTGTCGGGGGTAAGACTTTACATTTGATCAATCCTTCGTATTGACGAATGTGTTCCACGTCGATGTGTTCTGTCAAGATTTCAGGGTGTCCGGTTGGAAAACGAGCATATTTACACACCCAAGGATACAAATAACACAAGTCGATGTATTTGATTTCTTCTCCTTTGGATTCGTCTACGTCGTACAGCAAGCGAGTGTCATTAGTTCGTCCTCCAAATAAACTGTGGCTTAGATCCAAAGGCTCGATGGTGGTCACGTCATAACTTTCGGTGATGCTCTTAAATTCAGGATCGGTTTTCAAACTGCGATCGTACTCGTGCTCCCACATTTCTACCACTTGGTATCCTTGACTTTCTAAGTGGAGTCGTCGTTGGTAAGTGCGTTTGTACAACTGTTCCATGGTAGAGTCTGAATAAGGACTTTTCAGGTCTCGGTCAGGAAAACAGGTAGGGCATCCGTGAAACAAGCAACCCTGAAATTCGTACACCGTGTTAGGGTTTTCTAAATCAAATCCATCCACGGAATAAGATCCAATCTTCTTTTCTCCCCCTCCGTTTCTGGCATGTTGTATCCATTTGTCTTCTTTTTGGCACAAGTAATGGAACCAACGCAAAGCTTTGGCCGAATATTGATGACTGGCAAAGAGAGACGTGTTGGAGTCGATGATGGCTAGTTCGTTCTCGGGCATGAAGTTTCTGGTGTACACTAAGGAACAGGCTTTGGGTAGGGTGCACGCATCTTTCAAAGGATCGACGTCTCCGTGATCTAGAAATAACTCTCGAAACTTTCCACAGCAACGCCGTAAAATGTCCACATCAGATCGTGCGTACTTCAGCATTTCCTCTTGAAAGTCAAATGGATCAGACTGGTGAGCATGGTACCAAGCGTGAAAGGCTTCTCGCTGTTCGGGGCGCATTCCGTCGGGGTCGTAATAATGGAGGTCAGGCAAATGAGGTAGGACGGCATGTTGATTAGCTTCCGTGTTGAAGAAGTGAGGAAAATAGCCTTTAGCCATTTCTGTCATGCCAAATGTTTTTGGCATTCGACTCAAAGGCATAGCCAAATAACTCGTGGAATCTTTAAATTTGACTTGTCCCACTTTCATGTAGATGAGCTTGTTTCCATTCATGGTGACTTCAGGGCGTTCGGTACCTTGTTGCGAATTATATCTTAACAAAATCTGTCCATCGTATCCCGAGAAATTGTGAGCTATGACGGTCGCATAGCGATGACAGTCTCTGTAACGTTGAATGTCCTCTTCGCTGCAAGTGTCATCGGTAGGGTCTAAAATCCATTCAGCAAACTTGGACAAAGTGTTGGCTCCACGAAAGATTTTTTCACGTCCTCCTGGAATCCGACTACAATGAGGACAGTTAAAGTGGATCGTTTCTTGAATGCACTTCTCACAAGCCCGATGAGCCACGCAGAAATTGGGAATGTGAATGCCTGTTTCTTGCATGCATTCAAAATCAAAAAAGATGAAATCCACTTGGTTCTTGTTCTTGTTCTGATCGTCCGTTAATTCTTTCTTCTCTGTCTTGTCGTACTTTTGAATTAAACATTGATGATCAAAGTTCACCATCTGCTTGCAAATAGGACATCTTTTTTTTCCAGTACAAGTGTGGCTCTTTGGGTCGTTGGTGCGAATCAGTTTTCCACACGTGGAGCACAATTTCAATAAGTCGCAAGCACATTTTTGTTGGTGCTCTTGTGTCTTGCGATGCTGTTGGTAACAAGAGGGACTGACAAAAGTGCGTCGACACGTCTCACAATGGACGTGGTGTTGTTCAGGAAGGCATGGTTTGTCCTCTAAACAGCCCCGACATCTCTGACCGCAATGAAGGTGTCGCTCTCGACTGTTAAATCCTTGGTCGCATTTCTCGCAGTAGTAAGAGTATCCCAAAAATCCGGTGATAGTGGTGATGGCATCGAAATGTTCTTGGTGGTAATACACGTGAATGTATTTTCCTTCAGGGAAATTTGGGACTCGAAACACCATATCTCCGCGCACTTCTTGAGGGTGAACTTTCAAAGTGTAGTGAGGAGCCAAGACGTCTTGAAGTTGTTGCATTTGAGAAATACCACACACGGTCTCTTTAGGGATGCCTGCTTGTTGCAACAGGAGTTCTGCATCTTTTCGTTGTTTGTTAGATTTGTTAGATCGTCGAATGTTTTCCCAGGCTCTTTTCGATTCTTTGCTCTCGTTCTTGTTGGCATACGTGAGCCCCACCACAATAGCTCGAGCCAAACACATCTGGTCTTGGGTATTGTCAATTTGAACGACACTGTGTTTGGTACCTCGAAGATCGTCCACCAATAACGCTTTCCTGCTTCGTCCACTTCCTCGAGGAGGAGCAACGTGAGTCATGTAAAGTGTGTCCTTTCCATCCGTGATGGTAAACTTGTTGTTAGATTGTTGAATGTGTTCGATTTTGGACATGACTTTGGTGTTAATTCTGCCGGGGTGCTGAACTCAATCCAAACAGGGGACTTCAAATTGTCGTGATGAATAGACAGTCTCAATCGATCGTCTTCTTTGGCTCCGCATTGTCGTTTCAAGTTCTGTAACACAGAACCCCACAAATCGCTAATGAACCCCGCCGCTTTCTCGGGAGGTACTTCGGACTTTAAGTCTTTGAAGTGAACCGTGTGAGTGTAGGCTGTGGTTTTAAATTTTCGAGAGGTTATTTTTTGCGTCTCACGAATGCGATAGTAATTTTCAGGAGCCACGGTAGTAGGTCTTTTTTGGTCAGGGGTTCTGGTGGTGGTAGTGGATTCTTTGGGTTGGGTTTTTTGGGTTTCAGGTTCACTCATCTCTTCTTTGAAATCGCTAGCATGGACTTGAGCTAGCAGTTCAGCGAGCGGTGTTTCAGGCGGTATGGAATGTCTTCGTCGTCGTGGCATCTTTGTTTCTTCTTCTGTTTTCTCATAGATTGGGCGTGATCGTTTCATCTTGAAGTTTGATTTGAAACTGATTCAGTTTCACACAGGAACCTATATATAGAGAGAGAAGACTATATATAGAGAGACCTTCTTACCTTCAGAATCAGTCTTTGTTATTGAACTTTCAAACTGTATAGATGGAAGAGTCAAGAAGACGTATTCAGATTTATAGCCCTAATACTTACTATTAGGCTATAGACGACAAGATAAATCGAAACATCTATGCTCGAGATAAAAGTCAAGATACTTGTTATATCTGCCAAGAGAAAGGACATTGGGCTCCAAAATGTCCACAACGTCAACAAAAGAGAGATAAAAGTCAAGATACTTGTTATATCTGTCAAGAGAAAGGACATTGGGCTCCAGAATGTCCACAACGTCAACAAAAGAGAGATAAAAGTCAAGATACTTGTTATTATTGTAAAGGAAAAGGACATTGGTCTTCGGAGTGCCCTCAGAAAGAACAAAAAAAAGAAAATCTACCAGAGAGGGAGGAAGCCGAAGGATCTTCAAACCTAGAAGAAGAACAAGAACATATCATCAAGAAAAGTAAGAAGAAAGTGAGATGGATGGAAGACAATGAGAATGAAGAAGAAGAACCCTTGATTCCTGTGATGAAATTCAAGAAGAACAAGAACAAGAGAGACAGACAGTGAACAATGAACTTTTTTTGGAGTGTTATGTGATGTTCATGGTGAATTATTTTGTAAAAAAAAAAATGAGAATACAGAAAAAAAGTAAGTGTTTTTTGTGTTATTTTGTTATTTTAGAGTATGGATGATACACGCACGCACACACTCACTCTTACACAAAAAACCAAGGAATGGGGATTTTTAAAGTTTTACTTGATTTGGCAAAATTTATTTCTTTTCTAGAGATCTGGCTGGCCCTGAAAAGGACCGTTGGTGTGTTTGTTTTGTTTGTTAAACAAACTTATGGACTGGACATGATCAACTTCAATTGTCGCAATCCTTTTCCACGACCCAGTCTAATTCCTCCTGCTGCTGCTGCTTTGGTGGTAGTAGTAGTGAATGGTGGTGGTGGTGGTGGTGGTAGCATCTCACTAGTAGTGGTGATGGGCTTCGCATGTTTGGCCCGTGATGGTCTTTTTCACTTCGGCTGAGTTAAAGAATATTCATATAACTTTCTCAGATATTTTAACTCGGATAAAATCTCTTGGAGAAGACTCACCGTTTTATCTTCCTGACTCTCTTCTTGCGGTGCATCACTCTTCTCCTCTTCTAACTGTCTTAGGTCTTCTTCTTGTTTTCTTCTTCTCTCCTCTTCTTGTTGAAGAAACACTTCTTCCACTTCTCTCTGTTGCTTTAAAAAAATTTCCAGTTGTTCTTGTTGCCTCTTTTTGAAATCGTCCATGACAGGCAGCAAAGAGGCTGATATAGCAGCAGCAGCAGTTGTAGTGATTTCAGGCTCAAATTCTTGAGACAGAAAATCTAAATTAAACTCTTCCGGCTGGAAGTTCAACAAAGCAGCATTAGTCGTTGCAGGCTCACCCCAATACATACTAGTCTTGGTAGTCTCCATTTAGGCTGTCCAAAAAGTAAAATCCCTACGAACGCTGTGATGCCTTTATACCCCAAATGACGTCACACCCCTACTCTCTTCCCATTGGAAGAAAAACTGACCCGCTTGTAACGCGCGCTTGGATTGGTAGTTCATTTCGATGCATTTCAATCCGATCGTAGGGTATATAAACGACCGCTTGTCTCGTAGAGCTTCACCGGTTTTCTCCAAGACTACTCCTAAAGAAACAAAACAAAATGTGGACAAGTGTGGAATCATCCAGTATCATCTCGGGAATGCTGTTTAACCCAGCATTCCCTATGTATGTGAAGGCCTCATGGGCCATCACCAAGATTACAGAGACCACTACATGGAAACGTCGCATCTATATAGAACGACAAGGCTGCCTGAAGAGGGTCTTGATGTATGGACCGGAAGTCCGTAGAAGTTTAAGGAAAAGAAGACCCTCCAGGAGATGTAAATGTTAAACAAAAAAAAACAACGGCCCTTTTCAGGGCCACCCATTTTTCAAGAAAAGATTAATTTTCCAATGATTGCCATTTTTTTTTTTTTTTTTTTTCCGTTGGTACTCAGAGTGCCACCCCTATGTTAAATTCCCGTAGATACCTATAGTGCCCCCCCCCCCCCGCCATGTTAAATTTCCGTAGATACCTATAGTGCCCCCCGCCATGTTAAATTCCCGTAGATACCTATAGTGCCCCCACCATGTTAAATTCCCATAGATACCTGTAGTGCCCACACGTACCTATTTACCCCCCATCTACTACTGACCTCTCTCCAGTCAGAATAGGGCAAAGTTGGGGTAAACATGGAGAAGTGAGTGTAGAGTGTTCAAAATGGTTTATCTCTAAAACTGTTTCTTATAACAGCTGTCTACTAATCCTTTAAGATGAACAATATAAAAACAAAAGAAGTATTCATTAAACATGAAAATATTAAATTTTTCCTTTGTTGCAGCCAATTTTTGTATGACTTTGATTTTGCTAAAGACTAACCTTGAAAATAGGTTACTATTGAAAACAGGTTACCTAAATCAATGTAGAAGTCCTCTCTTTCTACATCTGCAGGCTGAAATATGAAATAAACTTGTTTACCTTTAATAGCATCAGCCTGTAAAGTTCCACTCAGTAATATATCTAATTTACACTTAGTTTGACTTTAAATGCATGGAATTTTGCTTCTTCAAGCTCTCATTGGCATAAGAAAAGGGGGTGATTATATCAGCTCTTAAAAAGGCAAAGTCATCTATACAATCTCTTTGTGTGAAATGACTGGTAATCTATTTTGCCTGTATTGCTGCCTTGCGTGGACCCTGAACAGGGATTGTTGCTTTTTACAGTGAAAGAAAAACCAACCAATACCATCAGTTTTCTAGCAGATCATACAGTGATGAAGAGAAATACAGAATTCAAACCATCCCTTTCCAGACAAAAAATACACAGTTTTTTGAAGATGTGCGCAAAATTTCATTTGAAGCACTTGAAATGTCATTTTTGTGCTGAAAATTTTCTCAAGGCTTGCAGTGTGCGTGATTAATTATTATTTAAAAAAAAGACTATACTTAGTGCTGTTTTTTACCCCACCCCCACGAATTTTCTTGGTATGATATATATTATTTCATTTAATTTCAGACATAAATTTTATGTTCACATGCTAGTTGCCATGGAAACAGCATGTTGAAAAGAGGTAAAAGAAGACATTAAAATGTTATGACCTTCCTATGTATTTCTCATAGATGTGCCATTCCATAAATATTTCACTAAATTTAAATTGGTATAAATATATTTTTATCATTTTTATGCCAGGAAGCTGCATATTATGATATAATACAAAAAAGGATACTAATGTGTTCCTGGGAGTGAACAATGAATATCCCCAACTTACTAGTCAGCTTTTTCATTGCAAATTTAAAGCTGTCATTAATATTTCATTACAAGTAAAGAGATGAAAGTTCCTAATGTGGGAATCAAATTGGGTTCTCTTGTGTGGAAGGCAGCAGCCTTACCGACTGAGCTACTTATCCCTGTTGAACCTCACATTGCATTGAAAAGTAGATATAGTGTATTAACTCTATAGTTTAATGTTGAGGATAATCCATTGCATTTATTTTCTAAATTAATATTGTATTGATAAGAAGAAAGATTGATTCTATGAAACTTTCTTAAATATGCCTTGAGTTTATCCTTACTCTTTATATATATATATATATATATATATATATATATATATATATATATATATATATATATAAATATTTAGTAGTTTTGTTTCTAGAGTCATGAATATTCCCCATGGATACTGATGGAAAAGACTCGTAACAGATTTGAGAATAAAATTCAATCTTTTATTATATTCTGTGTGGAAACTAATCAGGTATTTACTCCATACATGTGAACCTCACAGCCGGGAGGGTTTTCCTCACAAGATGAGGGGTGTCACTCACTGAAATCTCCAGCATACACAAAATTATTATTGAAAAATTTAATTTTTCCATTTTTTTTGTTCACACCTTGCTTCCAGTGTAGTATATTTATGGTAATACTGCGTGTGATCACGTGACTGTGAACTGGCTTGAGTAGGGCAAGACAGTTTAGTTGCTAATTTCAAGCAGCATAAAACAATTAACATCCCTTTGATTATGTTGGCAGGGTCGGTTGGCTTCAGTGTTTGAATTTTGTCAACATATATATATATTTATGTGTGTGTGAAGTTTGTCGACATATATATGTGTGATCAGATGTATTTCCAAAAGGATTAAAGACATGAATTGATTATGGTTGGATTACTCAAGAGCTCAATCAGTATAAAACAGTTAACATTACTTTGATTCTCTGCGGAGGGTATGTTCTGCTTCAGGGCTTAAAGTTTTCGAGATGGATTAGAGTCTGTACTATGTGTGATCAAAAGTAATTCAGAGAGGATTAAAGATGTTAATTCATTATGGTTTGATTACTAAAGAGCTCAAGTTTCATAAAACAGAATCAGTTTGGCTTTGGTGTTTAATGTTTGTCGCGATGTCTAAGCATGTGTTATCTCCCAATTCTAAAACGCCAAACTCTAAGCAACTGAAATATCACATGAAATTCAATGGTAGATGGAAACAGGAATTTTAGTGGTTGGAATCAAGTTCAAAGGATGTGAATACGCATTCTGTCCTTCCCATAAAGCTGATTTTAAAATCTGCTACGGTGGCAAGAATGACATTTACATGTCATGCAGAAACCCCATCTCATGAAAGCATATTAAAAAATTACAGCAAATATGCCAGCACTGAAATTCATATTTGCAGAATCTGCATCAAATGTGGATAGAGATATATATGCCAAAGCACTGTTTGCCAACTTTATAGCCGAACATAATCTCCCATTTATGGTAGCAGATCATTTTTCAGATCTAGTCAAAATAATGTTCCCTGACTCAGAAATCGCCAAAAGTTGTTATACAAACGGATGAAAACTACTCACAGTGACCCAGACTTTGGGTCCTCATTAGCATAAGAAAGTCAGAGACATGTGCCGCAATGAAAAATTCACCATTCTTATTGAAAATCCTCCCTGATTTGAAGTCAAAACTCCTGACCAAATTGTGCAAATCTCCTGATTCGTCCTAAGCTGACTTCTCTGTTCTGTCACATGCAACTCATCTCTCTTATACTCATGGATGCTTGTTTGTGATAAGATAGCAATATTCAGGTTTGTTCAACAACAAAATACGACTTTAAAGAACCCCTCAGTCTGTTTCAGATCCCTCGTAGCACGCCTCCATAAAAGGTTAAGCCTTGTGCAAGGGGGAAAAAAGGAAAGAAAAAGACAGGAAAAGCTGAATAGGATTGTTTGAGACAATCTGAATTTATTTGTTTCACTGTATTTTTAAAGCATAATATATGTACTGCTACAAATAAAAATAAAGGCAATCAACTGTAGTTCGGTTTCATTATACATAGTGGTTCTCCAACTCTGAGGTGGATAGGTGGATATGATACAACAGCAACAAAATGTCAACACTGTGTAGTACTTTTATTTGGCAGGCTTTATCTTCCTAGTTTGTTTGTGCAATTCTTCATTTTTACATTTTTTAAATTTTACTTCTAGTTGACACCATATAGCTGCTATTGTGCTGAGATGTCGTTAAACGCTGCTACATACATATATACCGGTACATACATACATACATACATACTTCAAATATTTTGTTATTTATATACCAACACAACCTTACTCCATGATATTTTGAACAAAAGTTCATACACAGTTTGTTGAAATTTCTTCATGGAGCAAGCCTTCAGTTGTATCTAATTTCAAGTTCGAAGTTGCTGAGCTGAGCATGTATTTTGCAATTTCCAAAATACTAGCCCATGTTTCACAGACTTTTTTTCTGGTATGAAATAGAAATCTATAAATAAAATAACTGTAAAACAGTTTGAATTGGTATACTGAATGACACATTAGCACAATATTGAAATTTATGAAATTCTGCTTTTGATAAAAATAGGGGCAAGAAAATGGCCATTATTCAATAGTCCCATAGACGTTTCCCAACAAATTTGTTAGTAATAAGTTTGAATATGCCTGCCATAAGGCAGAGTGCATTATGTGATGATCTCCCTCCTTTTGTTTTCTATTTCACACAGTAACTCAAGCTCTCCACCATCTACTGTTACCAGACTTTGTAAGTAGCTTGCATTTGGGGCAAGGAAGAAATCTATCAATTTCTGACTCCAAAGGTCAGGGTCACATGAACTGACAGAAGCAAACTGTTTCCAAGCAACTTGTATGTCAGACTTTCTAAATAGCGTTTGAGACAAGTATTCATTTTTAGATCAGAAGGTCAAAGGTCAATGTCACAGTGACTCTTAGAAGAAAAATGGTTTCTGCGTGATATCTTTAGTTTTTTTATCACCACTGACCAAACTTTGTGTATGACATGCATTTGATACAAGGAAGATACCTATTAATTTTGTGGTCAAAGGTTAAGGTAACAGGGACTGAAAGAAGGAAAAACAATTTCATTAAAACTGCTTAGGTTCTGTATCACATGCCTTAACTTTGTGGATGGCTTGCATTTCAGAGAAGAAAAGCACCTATTAGTTTTGGGATCAATGTGTCAAAGGTCAAGGTTACCAAGATTGAAATAAGAAAAATGGTTCTGCAAAATAACATGAGGTAAATCACAGAATTCAAAATCACAGATCACCATAGAAAAAATGCAAACCTTTCCACTGATACCATGGAAAGCATAAATCTAGCACATGCTATGACATAACTGTCAAAATACCCAATGATTTCATTGACCAGAGAAATAGCTTGTTTCATTTAGTATTGCTAGGCAATGTCATTTAGTAACAGTAGCATACTACACAGGTTAAACAGGTAATGCAGCTTTTAGTGCTTGAGCATCCGAGCAACGAAAGAGGTTTACATAAAAGAAGTATAATAATATTTATCACATGGAGGGCATATAATATTTATCACATGGAGGGCATATAATGTACCATTTACAATACTCTTGCTGTAATGTTTCATGGCACTAGCTTTACTGAATTAAATAGCTACATGCCACTGATGCCATATTGTTCAGTTAGGCCCTACATTTCATCTACAATGCAGCAGACCACTTCAGTTTTCATATAGAAAGACCTGTGGTGACAGGTTACCCTGAGCTACTAAACTACAAAGAAACATGATGAACAGTGGTCAACCAGATTATCATCCCCATCAAATATGGCCACTATTCCCAAAAATATAGAAACCTTTAAACAGCTTTTTCTCAAAACCTTTTCAAAAGAATTAGATCAAATTTGGTTGAAAACATTATAGCATTTAGGGCTTTCAGTTTTATAGAAATGATTCTGATCCGCCATCAAATAGGGCTGCCATTGCTGACATTTGAAAAACCATTAAATTACTTTTTATGAAAACAGCCACTAAGCAGAATTGAAACAAATTTTAGAGAACACCTCCAGGCATGAAGGGCTTTCAGATTTCTACAAGTGATGTACCATCAAATATGGCCACTGTTGCTAAAAATAGAATATTTTTTTAATAGCTTCTAAAAAACTGCTTAACAGAATTTTACCAAATTTGACAGTGTCCTATTTTGAAGGCATTTCATATTTATACAAATGATGTAGAACTGCCATGAAATATGTCTGCACTACTTAAAGTAGAAATACATTTAGTATTATTTCTAACAAAACACAAAAAAGAATTTGACCAACTTTGACAGAAAGCATCTTGGAATAAAGGCCTTTCAGTACTGGACAAATGATGCTGATTATGGATGAAGATTTTTGAAAAATAGGAAACTTTGAAACAAATTGTTTTCGTAACATGCAATCAACAGCATTGGAAGAATTTTCTACAGAACACATCCTACTGATTGAGATTTCTTGATCAACTGCTCTTGCATTTGGTTATTAGTAGATGTCAGTCAGGTGAGTGATCTCTGGCTACTTGGGCCTCATGTTTAAATATTTTACATAGGGATTGGGGCCTAGTTTATGTGAAATGGGGAATTCTGGATAAGTTTGAAATATTTTACATTACGATTCTGGCCAGGTTTTGGCCCTTTGGGACTCTTAAAAACAAAACCCATGAAAACAGAATTGAGTAATGGAGTATACATCGAAAATGTCATGAAAGTTTCAGTACAGAAGTTTTGAAGTATTGATGAGTTCATTTTGTACATTAATTGATTGTATATTTTGACACAAATGGTTGGGATTGGACAGCTGGCAGTGCCTATGAGTAACTGTCCCATGAAATGAGACAGAAAATTGGATTTACTACATGTACTTGATGGGTAATAGAGTCAATATAAAAGTTTTTTTTAGAGTTATTGGATTATAATGTTTTCATGCATACATTTTTGAATGATTTTGTACATGTAATATGATGAAAATTACTAAGGTGTTATAATCGAGCTACGAGTACAGGTCCAGTAGCATAGTTTTTCATATTATGATCATTTCATTTAGTCATTGGAATTCAAAACAACCATTTATTTATTGGCATGTGGGTGGAGTTGGCTGTTCATCAGTTAATAGCAATATACCATAAATCATTACTTTCAATATCATAAATTCTTGGTGAATATAATAGAACTTCATTCTGTTATCAACATATAATTTTGCTTTAGTACACTTTAACACAGCATTTTATTGGTATGGTATCATATACGTCTTTAATGCCCCACCATGAATGTAGTAGGAGCACATAGTGTTACCCTTGTCCATTTGTCCATCCAGTAAAGTTTGCATTTAGGTCAGTTTCAGTATTTGTGTTCTGTGAACACCTTTCTGATTGAATATTTTCATGCATATAATTTTATCATGAAATTCTCAAAAATGTATTATCATGGCACCTTTCATTACTGTATATACTCGCGTATAAGCTAATACCAACTGCAAACTGCATAGACCCAGATCTGCTGTCACATAATGCACCAGCAGATCTGGGTCTATGCAGTTTGTAAGGATAATCAGTAGAACAAACAACATAGACCCTGATCTAGCGGTGCATTATGCGATGGCAGATCAGGGTCTATGTTGTTTGCATTGGATCCAGCTTATACGCAAGTATATACGGTATATCTTTTTAGGAAGGTGCTGGCTATGGCCAGTTAAGAGGAGCCCTAGAGAGCCTGGAAGTGGACAGCGAAGCTGCAGGAGGGATAGCTATGCCAACAGATCTGATCCCAGAAAATGCCACTGAGGTCTACAGACAGTACAACTTCAGCCATGCATATGATGGAAAGCTGCCAATATCCCAGTTCAAGGATGAGGTCGGTATGCCTGTTCTCAGCAATGATGGGTTTTTTAGTAGGGCTCCAAAGGGGCTAAAAATATGCACCAATCCTTGTCCTAGTGTAGAATAGTCCCAATTCTCCAATCACCACCAACCCTAATTTCCGTCCCCTTCTAAGAATTGTACAGAATACTAATTTTATCAAGCCCATGTTAGTGAGGAGTGAAATATAGCAGTAGCTTTTTCATTGGCATCATGGTCAAAAGTTTATTACCATTTTGGTTGAAGTTTTTCATTTGTATATATTTCCTACAACCCTTTTTAGATTTTCATCATACTTGGCATGAATCATTATGAAGCTAAAACTCATTCAGTGACATGCTTGTTTGCCCCCTTTGGGGTCAAGGTCAGTCATAGAAAATTTGTGTTATGATTTTGGTTAAAGTGTTTTCATTGGCTTATATTTCCTAAACCACATGGTGGATTTTGTTCCTACTTGGCATGAATCATGATAAAGCTTAAACAATTAATTTTGTCACATTCTCACATGCCCCTTTGACCTTTTAGTCAAGGCCGCAATCATGGAAAATTTGTGTTAAGACTTTGGTTAAAGTATTTTTATTTGCTTATATTTTCTAAGCCTCTTGATGGATTTTGTTCATACATGGAATGAATCATTATGAAACTAAGACTGTTCATGCTGTAAAATACTCGCTTGTCCCTTTGACCTTGGGTTCAAGGTCATAGTTATAGAAAATTTGTGTTAACATTTTTGGTTTAAGTTTCCCAAAATAAAACCAAAACAGTGACTGGTGTCCTAATATTTTATGAGTTAAAACGTGACATGTTTCAACAAGCTAAAGTATAAAAAACAAACTAGTGCTTCCAAAACAACTTGATTGGGATACTGTGCATCTGGAAGTTAGATGAGTAAATAAAACCCACTAAAATTCTAACATTGTTACCAAATGTAACAATACACCAATCTGCCAATATAAACCTAACTGTCAGAATAGTGAACTAAACTGACGTAATTTTCCAGAGAAACCCATACATTACTAGGATTGGTTTGTAATTATTGTCAACATGGTTTGATGGTAAATTGTTACTTTCATTAAGCCTAATCAAGCAAACACCATCATTTTGAGGTGATCCTTGCTGGAGGGTGCTACTTAACAAAAGCAAAATATTAAAAATAGCATTGGCTAAGCAGGACCCCCCTGAGGTATCTGGCATTTGTGTTTTTAGCTGACCCGACTAGCTGACCCGACTGGAAGGCTAAGTGAGCTTATGGTATGGTCATGCATCTGTCATGTATCGTCCATTGAGCATCTGTCAACAGTTGTTATTTTCAGCTTCTTCTCAAAAAGCCATTCAACAGAATTTGACCAAATTTGACAAAAAGCATCCAGTGAAGACCTATCAAATTTGTAAAAATGATGATGATCCACCATCAACAATGGTCACTATTACAGAAAAATAGAAAAAGCTTTAAATGACCTCTCAAAAAATGCTCAACAGAATTTGACAGAAAGCATCTTGTCATGAAGATGTTTGAATTTTGTACAAATTATGCTGATTCATTATCAAATAAAACTGCCATTGCTAAAAATATATATAAAAAAACTTTCAACAGCTTCTTCACAAAACTACTTTGCTGAATTTGATCAAATTTGAAAGAAAGCTTTGTGGCATGAAGGCTTTCAGTTTTACAAATGATGCCAATTTGCCATCAAATATGGCTGTTAGTAATAAAAATAGAAAAACAGAATTTGACCAGATTTGACAGAAAGCATCCTGGCTTGAAGACCATTTAAATTTCTTACAATAATGTTATTAAATGTAGTTACTGTTGCTAAAAATTGAAAAACCTTTATATAACTTCTCACAAATCACTGAACAGAATTTGACCAGATTTGTCAGATGCTGATCCATTATACAGTAAGGCCGTTGTTTACTAAAAAAAGAAAAACTTTTGAATGACTTCTTTAAAATCTGTCAAGAGAAGTTGACTGAATTTTGCATCAAGCATCCTGGTATAAAGCCTTTTTAAATTTACACAAACGATGTTGATCCATCATCTAATATAGCTGCCATTACTAATAAAAAAAAAAGATTTAAACTTCTAAATGCATCATACTAAGCCAGATTTCATGGTGAACTGCTCATGTATTTGGCTGTTAGGTAGATGTCAGCCAGGTGAACAATTTGAGGTGCACTGGGGTCTCTTCTTAGCTCACCTGACGTCAGGCCAAGTGAACTTATTTTATGCCTTTGTGTCCGCCATTGTCCATCAACATTTGATATTTTAAACTGCATCTAATAAAACACTGACCCAGTTTCAGCCAAAATTGGCTGTAAGTTATCTAGCATGAAGGGCTTTCAAGTTGGTTCAGAGGATGTTGCTGATCCACTATTAAAGAGTCAAACCTGTCTACAGTGACCACCCATGGGAAAAGGCCAAAGTGGCCTTTGTAGACAGGTGACCTCTGAAGGCAGGTTCAGCTCTCAAACTTGGTTCATGACAAATACATGTACTATACACTGAATACCATTAGCATTAGTAGTAATAGTAGTATGCTGTCAAGATACATATATTTAGTTTAGCTATTTAGCAAAAAGAAAAATAGCAAAATAATAAAATAAAAAATTCCACTTTAACTCATCATGTACATTTAATCATCACTTATCAGTAGAAACAGCATCTAAATAAAATTACTACTTGACAGCTTACCTGTGATTGTTAAACACATTACTGACTTTTTGTTAAGTCAGCTGGTATAAGTAGGCATGAAACAGGTGTTCACACTTAAAACAATTGATGGATTAAGCAGTTGCTCAAACTCACCGAGATCAAAAAGACAGTTGGCTTTTGTGAGAGACCTTTGATGATTAGGGAATGAAAAGAAGCTTCCTGCGGCTATTATTAGTAGCATATAAACCATAAGGGATATCATAAGTGCAGCATACATGTATCTCTCCTCATTTGGTGCGATTGTACGTAATCTCTTACACTCTGGATTGACTTTGTTCTCAAAATGGCCATAATATCTTGCTTACACTTAATAATCCCTTGGATCTGAGTTCACCTGACTCCCATTTCTGCTGCAACTACACAACTACTTTGTCCACTATCCAGCAAACAAATTGCTTCGATTCTCTCATGTAAGGACAAAAATCACCTTGCTTTCGAAACCGACATGTTGATACCTTTGAGTTTGACTGACAGCCTGACTGGACTATGGTAAATACAATCGAGATACGAAATGCTTGGAGTGGTCACTGCTGATACGCTCCAGTGACCACTTAAGGCAAGGTGAAACCAGTGTTAGAATAGGAAACATCTGGCCATAGACTGCTGAATATTAAATACAGGGCATTTATATAAAGAAATTTGCTGGGGGGAAATTAGAATGACCATTGTGACCAGGTGACCGCTGAACACAGGTGACCATTAGGACAGGTTTGACTGTATAGCCACCATTACTAAAAATGGAAAAACCATTAAATGGCTCTTTTAAAACAAACTGCTTGACAGAATTTGACCAAATTTAAATGATATTATCCTGGTATGAAGGGCTATAAAGTTTTGTACAAACGATGCTGATCCACCACTACATATGGCCACCATTATCAAAATTATAAAAGCCTTAAAATGACTTTTTCTCAAAAACAACTTAAAAGAAGTACACCTAATTTGCCAGAAAGCATCTTGACATAAAAGGCTTTGAAATGTATAACATGAAATCAGTTGTAATGAATTTCTACAGAAAGCATTCTAATGATCAACTGCTCTTGCATTTGGCTTATAGACAGATGTCAACCAGGTGGGTGATCTTAGGCACAATTGGGCCTCATTTTATATTCAAAATAGGTCTTCTATTGACATCAGCCAGTTGTTAGTGTTAGAAAAGGAATCATAAATGGTTTTTGCAAGATTAGCGATGAAATAAAATTTAGTGTTGTATGTGAACAAGTCCCTTGAAACATTGATTTATACATGTTATGCAGTCAATCCAGGTGTCTTACCATGAGGGCTGCAGACATCTTATCAGACAAGCTTGGCACATCCGGTGTCATTACATAATTGATTACACATTGCCCCAGACAAGATTGGCACAACCGGTGTCATTACATAATTGATTACACATTGCCCCAGACAAGCTCGGTGCAAGCGGTGTCATTACATAATTGATTACACATTGCCCCAGACAAGATTGGCTAGAGGCCCATTGTAATCTCAAATAAACAACTATTGACTGATAGCTGATGGTAGATATGTTTATTTGTGTGTGTGTATTGTAAGATAGATAGATAGTTGAATGGCACATCAGCACCAACATGGCTATATAGTGCCCGGTAAGTTGAGGCTTTTGAAAAGTGCAAAAATGGCATACAAAACAATGATAAAGGCAATAAAGGATAAAATTCTTAAAATACAAAACTTTTGATCAGATTTGTAAAGTTGTATAGATTCATTAGATTTGTTAGGTCATCAATACTCTTGTAAGTTATTTATTCAGAACAGCTTATTTTTCTCATCTCTCTGTGTTGTAGGTAGTGAACACCATTGAGTCCAACCAAGTAACTATAATCCAGGGATCAACAGGATCTGGTAAAACAACACAAGTGCCACAGTTTATCTTGGATCACTATGCTGAGCAGGGAAAATACTGTAACATTGTTGTCACTCAGCCACGTAGAATTGCTGCCATGAGCATCGCCAGGCGGGTATGCAATGAGCGCAACTGGAATATGGGCACTGTTTGTGGATATCAGGTATACTGTTTATGGTGAAAATATCAATTCATTCCAAACAAGCTTAAGTAAAGAGGCATGAATGTTGAAATGTTTACTCTGATTTTGTGACATGTTTTCAGCATCATAAATTTAAAAAATGCTTCTTGATGCAGGTCTTTTTTTGTATATGTTGTGGAGGAAAATATGCATCTGCTTTTTCTTCACATATGGTCTTGTTTATCAATGTTTTGTTCCAGATATGGTATTTATTGTCTTGCTGGCATTTAGAGACATGCAGGGCTCAGGAAAACCACTAGTCCACTCATCCTGAACAGATAAAAATTGGCTGGGCTGAGTAAAACTTTACTACGTACTTAACCCTGGGCCGAGTAGATGCAGATTTGCACCGTGAGAATAGATCTGAGTGCATTTTCTGACTTTAACAAGCATCGAAGTTTAACATCACTTAACATTTGGCGTTCATCAATTATAAATGACCCCTGCCAAATTTGCCAACTTGTCAGTCTAGAACATGTCGCAAAGGAAATGACCCTATGTAAGCTTGATACTGAAATGGGTAGATATTATGAACATATTATATTGCAGTTTCACGCCTGGCCCTTGATTTCTTAATGGCGTTTACGTTTACAGTGACACTTTTCAGTAATTTAGGCATCATTTTGATGCGGAGAAAGTTTCTCTTTCAACAAGCTGTCACACATCTTTATGAGTCAGACCTCAGAGAAGTTAAAAGTCAGAGAATATCAAAGTTTTTGTGATTTTTCATCTAGTGAGGCAATGTTACAGTTGCCCCAGGTAACCAATATTTTCAAGACTGAAGCTTTACTGATACATTGCCTTGACACAGGGAAGATGCCAGCAGATATTGCTATAAGGATGTAATTACTTTTCATAAGAAAAATGTTGCCAACTTTGGTTTTTAAGTCTCTCAGCCGATTCCCACCAACTTTCACACAATGCACGCTATTGTAATCTATTTATGAAGCAGATAATGTCAACAGCTGATTGGTCAAAATCTGGTTGAGTTTATGACCTTGAAATATTCCAATTCTTTTGGCCAATCAGCACTATTCCTTTTTATGGCGCTTGTGTATAGCTCTCTTGAATGAAGGTTTGACCAAAATGGGTCATTTAGTATGAAAGTTGGTGGAAATTGAGATGGTTGGAATTCTTCTTTCAAATGCAAGTTATTGACATTTTCCTTGTGAAAAGTAATTACATACTTATATAAATATCTGCTGGTGTCTTTACTTTAGCATGACACTATAGTAATAAAGCTGCACAGTCATGAAAATGCTGGTAATCTGGGGCAAGCGTAATAATGTCTAACCAGATGAAAATCATAAAATGTTGACATTCTCTGTCTCTTAACTTCTGTTATATCTAATTCGTAAAGATGTGTGATAGCTCATTGAAAAGGAAAATTATGAGACCTAGATTACTGTAAACACGAATGCAACTAAGAAATACGGGCTATGTGTGCAACTGCAATTTCTCGAGTTACAAACATTGTCTCTTATTATATGTTTGTCTAAGAATTCATGTGTTAGAACATAATGTTTTCTTGGTTTTGACCCATTTTAGTATCAAGCTTGCATGTGGTTCTTTAGTAAAGGTGTAAGCAGTGTAGTAGAGAAGTGTACTGTGCTGGGTATAATGATTACAGGGACGAATAACTCTTGCAACTCACTCTTCCCAGAGACCACTGCTTGGGCAATTTTGTTTTGAGCCCAGGACATGGTTACCATTTTTGTATCTGTCAGTATGCTGATAGATACATTAGAACTGTATTGTCTACGGACCTTAGAATTCAACTCCAGATGCAATTTTTCTGACCTTTACTGAATAGTCCCACAACTGTAATGGCAATTGGAGTAAGTAGGGGTTTTAGGCCAGTAGTTTTCATGAATATCAATATGTCTAGAATAGATGCCATATGATGTATTCGTAATAATGCCATTTGATGTATTAGTAATAATGCCATATGATGTATTAGTAATAATGCCATATGATGTATTAGTAAGAAAATATTACTGTCCTGTGAAAATTAACGTGTCAGTGTATCTATATGGAAACTTCCTGTATTTGAAAGAGGTGCTGATGTCAAAAATAGTAACAATTATCATAAAACATTCTGAAAACTAGACTTTTGGCCATGGGGATAAATGATAGAATGGTTCTAAATTCAGACTTTTGGGGATAAATGATAGAATGGTTCTAAATTCAGACTTTTGGGGATAAATGATAGAATGGTTCTAAATTCAGTATTTTTCATTGAGGCTTATTACAAGTCTTTCATTATTCCATCAAGTGTAAACTGAGTTTTCAGAATGAAAGTCGCTTCCAACAGTCTGTTGACATTTGGGGGTGCATATATTTCAATAAAGATTCTCTTCTAAGTCAGCTTGGGAGGAGGTTAGTTATGATTTCTGGAATAATTTTCCAATCCGCTGCTATCTGTTATCATATTATGCATACATATTGTTTGCATAATGTCGTTACATGATCACAAGTGACATTTGTGGGTTCTGAATGAAACACCATTTCATCTTCAAATACATTACCCAATCATAATACATCACTCTCTTGTTTTAGCACGCTTGAATAACTCGCAAACCCGCTTATAATGCGGGAGCATGTATGGATCCCATTTTTTCTTATAGAAAATAACAAAATAATATGTCCCGATTTGCTGAAAATGAATAAAATCGCAATCAAGATTGGAAAACAAATCCTTGATATATCGCTTGTTTTATCATCGTAAACAGCAGTTACTGCCCAGAAATTTGGAATCAACATTATGGAATTTGCAGCTTTTAATAAGAAGTCATATATTTTGTTAAATTTTCTTTTTAATAAATCGTCAATGCATTGTAGATAACAATATATAACGAAATATCAATCAATGGAAATGTTGGTAATGCCTGCTGGCGGCAACACTTTAAGAAATAAATACTGTTTTAGTTTTATCTTTTTTTACAATTTGGTTTCAGTGTAATCATCATAAATGTGATATTCCCTCTTGTATTCAAACATGAATGTGTTAATCAACTGTCAGAGCGATGTCCAAAAGCCTTTCCATGAGAACTGACTTAGTGCCACTGTGTTTGATCTGACTTGCGGAAGTCTTTATTGCATTGTTACAAACAATTAAATAAAACCTGCTTTGTATTATCATATTAATTATGTCTCTTGTATCAAATCAAGTAAAGGGATTGAATAAAAACTGTTCAGAGGCATCCATATCCTTCATGTGTAAGAGCAGGCGGTCACGGTTGTTCGTCAAGCAAAACTGTCTCCAATTGAGCAATTGAACACTATTGTGAATATTATTATGTAAATAATATTAAAGTATCTAACATGAATCAGTGGTTTATCTTAATCATTCATAGATGTGATCAAGGTTAGCAAGAGAACCAATCCAAAGGCATACTCTGTGCACAAAAAGATTAGTTTCATAGATAGGATTCGTAATGGAAATGTGAGATCCAATGTTTGTTAGTGAGCTTAAAATTTCCAACTTGGCACTCAAACGTTTACTCAAGGATAAGCAGAATTTTCACACTTAATTGCAGTGAAATCACAGCCTAAATATTGTACAGATAGAACAATAGAAAATTGAGTTTTCACATTGTTTTTCTCAAAATAACTGTCTGTTTAAAAAAAAAAAAGAATCTAGTTCTGTTCTGAATCAATGATAACACTAGAATGTATCCACATTTACTGTTTTCACAGGTACATAATGTGTCTTGAAATGTCTTGGAGTAATCTTTTTAATGATCTTTTAAAGATTGGTTTTCTTGAAAACAAAGGTAATTTATACATTAAAGTGAACAAGTTCATTAGAAAAAGGCTATTTATTTACAATAATTCCCAATGCGATTATAAAATGAGTATTCAACAATTTAACCCCCCCCCCCTTCTCACTGTTGATGTCCAGAACTTTTCTTAATTTTTCATAGGTACCTCGGTAACTCACTTCATTGCTTATGTTGCGGTCTGGTTTTGGACCCCATTGTGCATGAGTTATCAAGGGAGAGGTTACCTTAGGAGTACATCCACTACCTCGCAAATCTCTGACACCCTAGCTCTCACACTTACTTCCACCTCGTATAAACTAAACTATAAAAACCGAAAACCCTACCACACTTGTTTGCCCAAAGTTCAACTACGGATATAACAAAATGGTATTGTTCCTCGATGGATATGATCAAAACATGGAATTTCAACAAATAATCACAAATGATATTGTTTGTCAACAGACATGATCAGTGCGTGAATTATATCAACAGATATATGGATTTATCAACAGATATGATCAGTGAAAGGAATTATCAATAGATATGATCAATGTATGGAATTATTAACAAATATGATCAATCTCTTTTTCATCAACAGCTATGATGGTGCATTAGATTGTCACACATATATTGACATTGACTTTTAGGTTCAAACTCCAATACATATATTATATCAGCATATGTAATGATGTTTATCTTGTAGCATCAAGGAGATGAATATGAGATATTTCTGATCAACAGCTCCCAACAAATGGTTAATTGATGACCCCGTGTAGTCCACTCCTTCCAGCCTGAAGAAGGATCCCTCAAGAACCTCCCTATCCTGCAGATTTATTGATCCCAAACCTCTGAACCTCATACAGAGTTACACAGTATTGTTCCTCGATCCAACCCCACAGAGTTTGAGAACTCCCCGTAACAGCTAAAGATACAATAAATGAGTTGTGTACTACATGAGATACGTTTGAGTGCGAATACAGTGATGTACATTATGCATGCATGCACACAAACTGACTTTGTTACACCTCAAATTCTTTCGTAAGAACAACTCTACATGATTATTATTATAATAGCCATATTCATTCATGAATCTGTCTCCAACAAGAATAATCACATAGGACTTCATCGTTTAATGCATACAACATATGATTGAATTCAGCTTGTCTGTTCAACTATAAAATGTCAAACCTGAAAAAGACTATATTCTATCCAATAGCATGGCATTATGTGATATAGGTCTGACTTCCTGAGAAATTTATAATAAATTATGAAACATTTAATATATAAAACAGTTTCATCATATGTAATGGATAGCAAGAAAGAATAAAGTATTACATTTCACATACCGTATATACTCGCTTATAAGTCGACCTTTTTAACTTAGAATTCGACTCATGCAGAGTAGGGGTCGTCTTATAAGCGCGACATTAAAAAAATAAAAAAATCTTGGGGTAATGTTGTAAACTCTAGATGTTTGCAGTACATAAAAATACTGTCAATTCATATATTTTTACGTTTTCATGCCACTATTCCTATGCAGTAATGCATATATGGTATGCACTGTGTTTATCCGTTTCATGACTGTATTCATTACACAATACATGTATCTACAGTTATTTGGATTTTATTAATTTGAAAATACTACCGGTAAATTAAATACTACCTACCGCAAAATGAAGTGTCCGTCCATGTTTACCGTGGGTGTTTACTAGTAAGTATATTGCCTCCATTTTCATGCAAATCCGAACAACCTGTATTTGTATTAATATTTGTGTTTTGCTGTATAAAGACTGTGCTTGATGCAATAAGAGTTTTGATTTAATTTGTATTTTCCTTTTCCACAAGTCAGATTTAATTCCCAAATGATATTTCCCAAGTTATCTGCCAGTGCACGTGGGCCGATAAGCCTTTGGCTTGTAAAGGCACTCACTTTGTTTTCAAATTGACAATCCTTTTGATCGAGCTGCCAAGTAGAGTTCTACAACTTCCTGTGCATATACTTTGACCTTAATCCCTTTGCTTGTAAAGGCACCACACTCTTTGCTTTCCCACTTGACAACCCTTTGATCAAGCCGCGAGTTTGATACATGTTCTGTGCCAAGTAACAGAAGGTGGCTATTTGAACTCCCTGTGATCTTGCTGCACAATTGACATGTGTTCAGTTGCAGCCTTTAATAGATTTCTGACTTTATGATTAAAGTGTTACTCACAAATCCCAAGTTCAGTCTTTGCATAAGCACCTGCATATGACAGTAAAGCCGAGAATCGGAGTCAGACGAGATTTACGATGATGATTTACAATGACTAGATGACATTAGATAGTGACATTTATAGGATACCGTGAATCACAAATAAGTGGACCTATCTTTCATTATTTATTTGTACGACGTGTGGAATTAACATATTACGGGATATTGTGAATCGGATCATTCTGAACTTCTATTTTTAGACTGGTATGTGACCTATAATTGAATTCGTGGATTTATCATATAAATGGATTTAAAATGTCAAGCATTATGGATTTCAATGGACTTTATTACACAAAGATGGACAAATTGTAAGTTGTCAATTTATTTGTGACATATTTCACTCAATAATATAATTGTATTTTACCACTTGTTTTGTCTTTATTTTTCTTATCTATCTATCCAGTTTGGCTTGTTTATATTTCCAAAGTGCGTTTCTGACTCACTAAGAAGTCACCCCTTCAGACGGATCTGACTTCCAAAATACACCCTGACTTATAGGAGGGTAAAAGAGAAAATCACTTTTTGCAGCCCTAAAAAGGAGGGGTCGACTTATAGTCAAGTCGACTTATAATCGAGTATATACGGTACCTTTACAGCTGAAGATCGCTTCCATGCAGTGGACAGTTTCCTGATAAGACTCAGCTGTATTGTGATGATACAAAGAGAATTAGCAGTATTACATACCTGCCATATTCCCAGACAGTGTTGGGGGTTTTTGGGACTCAAAAAGTGTGTTTTGAAGTCTCAGGTGTGTGTGACCCCAAAAAGCGATGTCATCCAATTGAGAATAAGCTATCTTTTTATATCAGCCTATAGAAAATTACTGAACAATTATTTTTGAATAAAAGAAAATAACATGTTTTCTTTGAAGCATTTAATTTACTTACAAACAGTAACAAACTTTTTTAGACCTATCATTGTCAAATATCATCACCACACACATACAAACACATGTGTACACAAACACAACCACACAGACATTAAATAAAAAATACACCAAGTCTGTCTTTAAAATCCATCGGACAATTGAATATAGCCGTAATTAGATGCAGTCTTTGCTGTTCAGTAAGGGGTTTGAAGGTAATGCAAGTGTCATTTGTGTTCATCTTTGCACTTATTAGAGACTGGATGGTACTGTTGTTCAAACTTCCCTGCTGGATTTGCTGAGCAAATCCTGGTTAGAACTGAGTTTTTCTTGCTGACCATAATACTGGCATTGTCAGAACTGTATCCAATGCAGTTTTACCATGAGATGTGCTTTTCTGTATAGAAAAAAGAAAATATAAATCACATTAGGGACTGACCATTTCATTTGGGCTGTGGGGACAATGTTTTTTTTCAAGCCTTACATGTAATACAGCAGTAATAAATGCCTCTGTCCAGTAAGGGTGCAATCTCTTTATCAACACAAATCAACTGTGTTAACATGAGCGTGTGCTTATCGGTCTATTTCATGGCTAAAATGTTCCTGAAAAGTATGGGTCAATTAATAATTGGTAGTTTAACAAGATTAAGATAATGATTAATAATAAATAGAACTAACCTGAATGTTCCATTCAGCATGTTGATTATGTTCTGGCTTGACCCGATATTAACAGGTGTTGTTGCTATGTCAACACATGTCATACACTCCAGAATGACTAATGTCGATATGGTGTTTGCAGTATGTGCAAAGAATGAAATGCTCCCCCCCTTGCTGTTGCGCTTCACCAAGTCAAATTCGCCAACCAGGAGTTCTGAAATTTAGTTTTGCTGGACTTTGCTCGCTTTGCAGATGGCTCATCCTTCCCTGAATCACAGCTGCGTTTCAACATTTAGCCTCAAAAATGATCACACTTGAACACTATTCCAACTACAGAAATAATCATGTTTTGCATTTGATATATGTAGTAAAATCCAACTTCAAAGAAACATTGCCACTGTTTATGAACTTGCCTATAATCTTTAATATTCTCTTTCAAGGCAGTGATGTGTAATAACTTTTGTTCTTCAACACAAATCTCTTTGATATACCTAACTTCAAATGAATTGGGTTATTCCACTTTCTGAACATTATCTTTGCAAATTACCCTAATGGGCTCCCTCACAGCAATGTTCAAAGGACTTACATGACATCACGCAAGCTATTGTCAGCCAGTTTAGTAATATATGAAATGATGGTTGTTTATCTCTGACCACCATACCTTTTTTTTGGCTCTGTGACAATTAGTTGTATAAACGGGGGTTTGGGAGTCAAAAATTGTTTTAGTGTGACATGTCATGTTATGGCATGTATGGTCGTTGTCTTATAATACATATATAAAGACCATGCCTTGCAAGTATTCCCATTATAAGTTGCACGTTTAAGTAAAGCTGTAGATGGAATGTAACAAGGATCACATCAGTCAGGCTTGTATGCATATTCCACAAAATCTTCAACTTTTTTAAGTTTGACAAAAGTGAATTCAAGGGTCAATTTGTTTGCATTTTGAATTAGTGTATGTGGATAATGTTGGAAGAAATTAAATCTCACAAAATTTACTAAAAACTATTATATAGAATATTTTTGTCAAATCTCACATTCTGGGACTGTATAATATGCGTGTGCATTCTCAGAAATAGGTGATGCTCAGAAATATCTACTTGAGGATAGTCAGTACACAGGATATATAATCTATTTTTATAGAGAGGCTCTGGAAGGGATATAGTTGCATAATTGGCTTTGTTAGCAAATAAAGGTTTACAAATTAGATGTTTTAAAATCTTAATCCTATTTTTTTTTTCAAGTCGGACTGCATGCTGTGAAGTGGTGGTGGTCCATATCGTCCATCTCCCAAACTGTTTGTAAACACATGCAGTCCACATAATCAAGAGAAATCAAATCAAATTATCTCTATGTGCCACTATATATATATATATATATATATATATATATATATATATATATATATATATATATATATATATATAATAATGACAGTTAAAATTGTCATTTGTAATGAAAAATCAAACCAATTTGTGTAGAATTGTACTCATGGTAAACTTGTATGTTAACTCCGACATACCAAAATACAACATGTGCTCAGGCCCCTGAATATGCCCAAACACAACATAACCATAACCAGCATCATGATCATCAAAGGGTAACAGCTGTGTTCACAGTCATGTACTTCATGGAAAACACACAGTGGTTTGTGATGTATGTTGAATGAACATAATACATCGAGTTGTGCAAGCATGACAGTATAGTGAGATACCATCCTAGAATATGGAATATAAACCATGTATGCTATTCATGTAAAATTGTTAGAAAAATGATAAAGATAGGTAACATGCAACAGATGTTCTGGAGTTTGCTGCCTCCTGTTGCATAGAATGTTGTGTACAAAACCACAACTACAGTGGCTATGTAATCTGGACCATACATGATTCTAGGTTATTTAAAATATGAAAATCTTCATATGTATAAAATATTTGTTAATTTATCATAAATTATCTTTTTTTCCTACTGACAATGGACAAAGAATTAGGAAATGTATCCTCTGTTGCATAACAGCAAAACTTGCAATTCTATCACACCTCTCAAAAGATTTATATTGTTTTGCGTACTCTAACTCATGCATAAATATTATTGCAACCTCCCCCATCCCTCTTCGAAACCTTAGCCCTTTAGAGATCATGTTCATCAGTCCGTCTGTCAACAATTTGGTTTCTAAATGGTAACTGCTGGGAATAATTGGATTTAAGCCAAATTTGGTATGCAGTTTTATGCTAATGAGACCTTGGAGAAAATATAATTTCAGCATTCTGTGTCATTATTTCAAGGAGTTATGGCCTCTTATTGTTTGTCTCCCTACCCAGTTTTTGCAACTAAGAATTGTTGGATTATAACCACATTTTCTATGCAGTTTTATATTGATAATTCTTTAAATGACTTATATTTCCAGCTTTCCTCATCATCATTTACAGGTGTTATATGCCCATCCTTCTAATCTTGGTTTCAGCAGCATAACTTTACAAAGAGTTATTATATGCACACTTGTACAGAGGTAGGGGTATATCCTAATCCTCATGTCCCTTCCATCCAGCACACAATCTCATGAGCACAAGTAGTTTCGCAGTTTTTAGCTCTTCTGGTCATAGACTAGAAGAGCTTAAAGGATGGTCTATTGTCCGTCATCCATTGCCCGTTGTTCATTCATCCATTAGCACAAGTTTGTTTATCACTACTCCTCCTTAACTACTTGGAGGATTGCTGTGAAACTTTACACTCACATTCATCCCTTGGACTAGTTGGTCCTAAATGAAAATGGTGCTGCTCTGGTGTCCAGTATGAACAGAAAGTCATATTGACATGGGGTTTTCACCAGAAGACTTCTTATGATCTTATATGTCTGGTTGTTCCTAAATGAAAATGGTTCTGCTTAGACATCCAATATGGCTGCCACAGTGGTTATCTTGAAAATCTTGTTATAGCTACTCCTAATTGAATAGTCATATAAAGATGGGAGTTTCACTGTAAGACTTCTTATGATGTCTAGTTGGTCCTAAATGAAAATGGTGCCAATCTGACATCCAATATGGCTGCCACAGCAGCAATCTTGAAAATCCTGTTATTGGTTCTCCAGAAGAATGGAATGTCAAATCGACATGGGGTTTTAACCAGAAGACTTCATATGATGTGGTCCTAAATCAGAATGGTTCTACTCACAAATCCAGCACATTGGTCAATTTGAAAATCTTGTAATCTCCTCCTGAATGGATGGCCATATTAACATGGGGTTTTCAGGAAAAGGCTTTTTATGATGTGTACTTGGTTCTAACTGAAAATGGTGCCAATCTGACATCCAATATGACTGCCATGACAGCCATCTTGAAATTTTGTTATTGCTACTCCTTAATGGAAAAAAGTCATATCAGCATGGGGTTTTTACCAAATTACTTCTTATGGTATCTAGTTGGTCTGCTGATCTGATATCCAATATGCCTAGCACAGTGGCCATCTTGAAAATCTTACTGCTGCTCCTCCAAGATGGAAGGTCATATCAACATTGGGTTTTTTCACCAGAAGACTTTTTATGATGTTATAGTTAGCACTAAATGAAACTGGTGCTGATCTGACATCTATTATGGCCACAATTGCCAGCCGTCTTGAAAATGTTGTTATTGCTACTTTTCCTAAATGGAAAGTGATGTCAACATGAGGTATTCACCAGAATTCAAATTATTATATCTAGTTGGTTCTGAAAGAAGATGATGCCAATCTGACCCCATATGGTTGCCACAATGAACATATTGAAAGTCTTGTCACTAATTCTACTGAATGGATGGTCATATCAACATGGGGTTTTCACCAAGAGTAAGAGTAATCTAATGGTGTCTAGTTAGTCCTAAATGAAAATGGTGCTGATCCTACATCCAATATGGCTGCCACAGTGGCTGATTTGAAAATCTTATTGCTCAAGAATATCAGAGATGGTTTCAACACTTGGCAGTTAAAGAGAGGAAATGGTCTTATCATGAATTTATGGAAATTCTTTTTGGACAATAGAGTGTCAGTCCCATCGAGGGTCTCTTGTTTTAATTTACTTGTCCATGGATGACTGGATTTTGACAAAGTTTCTGCACCCCTAGTATAGAACTAAATTTTGCCATAATCAATCACAGGAATTGTAAATAGTTCATCTCATTACTGAAAGTAACTGATTCTCAGCAGTCAAGTAATCAGAGCAGCATCAGTTGGATTTTAACTAAATCTGACATGAAGCTTTATATTGTTGAGACCTTGAGTGAGCTCTGATTTCCAGCATTCCATAGCATCATTTAGAAGAGTTATGGCTGCTGATTGCCCATTCTAATACTAATTGTATAACATTATTAGAGAATGTAGAATTTAGACTAAATTTAGCATTCAGCCTTTTATTGATTAGACCTTGAATGAGTTTTATTTCAAGTGTAAACTCATCATTTAGAGGAGTTATGGCCCCTGATTGCCCACGTTCCAAAAGTTTAGTTTCTGCAACGTACCATTACCAAGGACTGTTCAAATTCAACAAAATTTCTTTCAACATCCTCATATAGAGAAGTTGTGGATTCTGATTTCCTGTCTCCCTAGACTGGTTTCCCCAGCATGACTTTTCCTATGAATGTTGGATGTCAATTCAGTTTTGATGTGCAGCTTTATCTTTACAAGATCCTGGATTGGTTTTACTGTCAGTCATCTACTTCCCATGAGATTTATTGTAAGATATAATATCGTTTATTGGAGGAGTGGTGGCCCTTTTTCCCATTCTGTGGTTTAACACCCTTGCTATACCAGTCATCATTGGATTTCAAGCAAATTTCTTGCGCAGCTTGATATTATTGAACTCTTGCATGAATGTGATGCATTTTATCTCTTTTTAACTCTGCTGGTCATAGACCAGAAGAGCTACATGATTGCCTGTTATCTGTCATTTCACATCCATCCATCTGTTAGCACAAGTTTGTTATCACCACTCCTCCTAAACTACTTGGAGGATTGCCATAAAACTTTGCACACACATTCATCCCAAGGTCTAGTTGGTCCTGAATAAAAATGGTGCTGCTCAGACATCCAAATGGCCACCACAGTAGCCATCTTGAAAATCTTGTTATCACTACCCTCCTGAATCAACGTGGGGTTTTCACTGAAAGACTTCTTATGATGTCTAGCTATTCCTAAATAAAAACAGTGCCATTCTGACGGGCAGTATGGCCACCACAGAGGACATCTTGAAACTTTTAGTTATTGCTACTCCTCCTGAATGGATAGTTATATCAACATGGGGTTTTCAATGAAAGACTTCTTATGATGTCTAGTTGTTCCTAAGTAAAAATAGTGCTGATCTGATGTCCAATATTAACACCACAGCAGCCAGCTCTATGCAAATGGATGGTTATATCAACATGAGGTTTCATAATAAGAACTTCTTATGATGTCTTGTTGGTCCTAAATGAAAATGGTACTGATCTGACATCCATTATGGCCACCACAGCAGCCATCTTGAAAATCTTGTTATGGCTACTCATCCTGAATGGAAAGTCGCATCAATATTGTGTTTTCGTCTGAAGATTTCTTATGGTGTCTAGTTGGTTGTAAAGAAACATTTTGCTGATCTGACATCCAACATGGCCAACACAGCTGCCATCTTGAAAATATTCTTATTGCTACTCCTCCTAGATGGAAAGAAATATTGAAATTGGGTTTTCATCAGAAGACTCCTTATGCTACATGTATCTGGTTGGTCCAGAATGAAAATGGTGCTTATCCAAATTAAAATAGTACCAATCTTACATTCAACATGGCCACCACAATAGCTAATTTGAAAATCTTATCGCTCATGAATATCAGAGATGGGTTCAACACTCCACAGTTAAAAAAAGATATGGTCTTATCTCGAATTCCTGGGAATTCTTTTTGGACAATGGAGCATCTGTCGCTTCAAGAGACTCTTGTTTTCATAGCGTTCTGGTCCATTATAATTGGATACACCCCTGTTATATCTATGCAATTCCTCTCATTAAGGCCCATTAGAGCAATTCTAGCAAGTGGGGTCCATTGCAAGCCACCCATTGTTAGTAGCTGTTGTTTTTGTCAAAGCTTGTCTAACATTGCTCTCTATAACTATGTGCAAGTAAAGTGAAAAAATGTTTAAGGTCTGTTTATCAGGGCCTGTCTTCATCAAAGTTGGTGGATCCCTATGGAAATGATGTCCATCAACAATTTGTTTAACTTTACTGGAAATTGTTGGACTTTTATCCAATTTTGTGTGTAGCTTCATATTGTTGAGATTTCAAAATAGTTGGATTTCCAGTCATCATTTAAATGAGTTTTGGTCACTGATTATCTGTCATCCTAATTTTGTTTCCATGGCTTAACTTTTCCAAGAATTATTAGATTTGGAACACAGCTTTATGTTGATGAAACCTTAAAAGAGTTAAATCTCCTGCATTCTATGACATTTACCCCTGATTGCCCATCCTCCTAACTTTGGTTTCCACAGCATAACTTTACTAACATTAGTTAGATTTCAACCAAATTTATTATGTTGCTTTAGACTGAGGAGTTTTTGATATAATTTGATTTTCAGCTTTCAAAAACATACTTTACAGGAGTTATGGCCCCTTATTGCCTGTCCTCCTAACTTTTGTTTCCGCAGAATAACTTTACTAAGATGTGATTCATTTCATCCAAATTTGACATGCTGCTTTATGTTTATGAGACTTTTAATGAGTTTGATTTCCAGTATTCAGTGGCAGCACTTACAGTATTTATGTCCCCAGACTGTCTTTCCTCCTGACTTTAGTTTCAACAGCAATACTTTATCAATACAAAAGATTGCTGGATTTCATCAAAATTTAGCAGGCAGATTTATATTGATGAGTCCTTGAATCTGAATATGATTTCCAGCATCAGGACATCATTATAGGAGTTACAGCACTGATTGCCCATTCTCTTGACTTGGGTTTTTGCAACGTAACTTTACTAAAATTTGTTGGATCTCAACCAGATATGGTGTGCTGCTTTTTTTTGATGAGCTTTTTAATGATTTTGATTTCTAGTGTTTCATTCCATCATATACAGGGGTTATTATCTATTCTCCAGCATTTTTATAATTGGGATGTTGGATTTCAACCAAATTTGGAATGCAGGTTTATACTGATGAAACCTTGAATAAGTTGCTTTTCCAGTGTTCCACAGTATCAATTAGTGGAGTTGTAGCCCATGATTTTCCGTCTTCCTAAATTTGGTTTCTGGAGCGTAACTTTATTAAGGACTATTCTATTTCAACCAAATTTAGCATGCATCTCTATGTTGAGAAGACCTTGAATAAGTTAGATTTCTAGTATACCATGACATCATTTACAGGTCTTATGGCCCCACATTGTCCAAGCATTGTTTTACCAAGTATTATTTAAATGCTACTAAACAATTTGGTATGCAGATTTATATATTCATATGACCTTGAATCAGTTTGATTGTCAGCAATTCACATGATCATTTAGAAGAGTTACATCCATTGATTGCCCATCCTCCTGAATTTTTTTTTATTCAGCATTACATTACCAAGGATTGTTTGATTTCAACCAAATTTGGCATGCAGCATTACATTACCAAGGTTTGTTGGATTTCAACCAAATTTGGCATTATATTTATGATTCCTTAAATGAGTTTCATTTCCAGCATTTCACATTATCATTTAGAAGAGTTATGGCCCCTGATTGACTTAACTCCTATTTTTGGTTGCCAAAGCATAACTTTACAAAGAAATGTTGGATTTTAGTCAAATTTATCATGCACCTTTATATTGTTACAACCTTGAATAAGTTGGCTTTTCAGCACTCCACATCGTGATTTAAATGAGTTATGACCCCTGAATACCCATCTTCTCATTACTTTGGTTTCGTGAATGCAAATTCCTCTCTTGAAGTCCCTGCCAAGTGAATTGTAGTATGTGGGCCCTTTGTACCCATTGCAAATATCAATAGTATATGTATGTATTTGTAATAGTAATTACTCACTGTCTTTTATCTTTTGGTTATAAGAAGCTGTGTATTGCTCCTCTGGTGTAGAGTTGATTGAGCTTACATTTTTTACTTTGGAGTATTATTTCTTTTCAGGATTTAACATTATCCTTCACTCTCCTTTCAACAACTTTCTTTATGAACATTTCATCCGTATTGTGGATAGTTTTAATCTGGTACTGGAAGCAGTAACATTAAGATTTTCTCTTGGAGATTTGTATAAGTTACATGAAGAGAGAATACAGCATAGCACACTTCACAAGAGTGACATGGTGTAGTGCTTACAGCATAGCACACTTCACATGAGTAACATGGTATTGTGCTTACAGCATAGTACACTTCACAAGAGTGACATGGTGTAGTGCTTACAGCAAAGCACACTTCACATGAGTAACATGGTATTGTGCTTACAGCATAGTACACTTCACAGGAGTGACATTGTGTAGTGCTTACAGCATAGCATACTTCACATGAGTAACATGGTGTTGTGCTTCAGCATAGTACACTTCACAGGAGTGACATGGTGTTGTGCCTACAACATAGCACACTTCACTGGAGTGACATGGTGTTGTGCCTACAACATTGCACACTTCACAGGACTGACATGGTGTTGTGCCTACAACATAGCACACTTCACAGGAGTGACATGGTGTTCTGCATTTTTTGACATAACCTATGTTTTTGTTATTTGGGCGAAAAAAGAACTTTGATAAGAGAAAGGAGACATGGATGGACAATTTGCCTTGCCTGTCTGTCATTGTTCTCAGTAGAAGCAAGTGGATACACATACAATTACGTTTTTTCAAGACTTCGTCATATCTTTTAAGCATGAATAATAATGAAAATGTTATTTTATAACATTTGGAATAGTTATATTATGGGACACTTAACAGTCAGCATCCTTGCACATTTTACATGCCTGGAGAATTTCTCCTTACAGGTTGGCTTGGATAAGACTGCTTCTTCTGACACTCGGATCTTGTACTGCACCACAGGTGTCCTGCTACAGAAACTGATCAATGCCAAGAATATGCTGGAGTTTACACACGTCATACTGGATGAGGTCAGTAATCAAAGTATCATGGAAACTCACACATTTGATAATATGCTGAAGTTTATATGTCATACTGGATGAGGTCAGTAATTAAAGTGTCATAGAAACTTGCACTTGTTAATATGCTGGAGTTTACACATGTCATACTGGATATGGTCAGTAATCAAAGTGTCATAGAAACTTGCATCTGTTAATATGATGGAGTTTACACATTTCATACTGGATAAGGTCAGTAATCAAAGTGTCATAGAAACTCACACCTGATAATATGCTGGAGTTTACACATGTCATACTGGATAAGGTCAGTTATCAAAGTGTCATAGAAACTCACTGATAATATGCTGGAGTTTACACATATCATACTGGATAAGGTCAGTAATCAAAGTGTCATAGAAACTCACACCTGATAATATGCTGGAGTTGACACATGTCATACTGGATAAGGTCAGTAATCAAAGTATCATGGAAACTCGCACATTGATAATATGCTAAAGTTTACATGTCATACTGGATGAGGTCAGTAATCAAAGTGTCATAGAAACTTGCATCTGTTAATATGCTGGAGTTTACACGTCATACTGGATAAGGTCAGTAAACAAAGTGTCATAGAAACTCACACCTGATAATATGCTGGAGTTTACACATGTCATACTGGATGAGGTCAGTAATCAAAGTGTCATAGAAGCTTGCACCTGTTAATATACTAGAGTTTACACATGTCATACTGGATGAGGTCAGTAATTAAATAGTCACAGAAACTTGTACTTATTAATATGCTGAAGTTTACATGTCAAACTGGATGAGGTCAGTAATCAAAGTGTCATAGAAACTTGCACCTGATAATTATTCTGGAGTTTACACATCATACTGGATGAGGTCAGTAATCAAAGTGTCATAGAAACTCGTACCTAATAAAATATGTCAAATCCTGCAATTTGATTTGATTATAAATATGAGGATAAGTTCATTTTCTGCACGAGCAGTAGGTCAATGTGCTTATTGAAATGATTTACTGAGAACACACCACAAAGTCATACAATGATCTATGTATTGTTCAGTTTTCTGCTCAGTAGACCAGACATAGATCAGTAAATACAAATGAGGATTTGCAAATTGAGATAGGAGACATTGGTCCCTTACTGATTTCTCATATCCAACCATCTTACATTATATTCATGGCCATTTACAAGAATATTGGGAAGTCTGATTCTTGTTGGTACAATTTTACATATTTTTCTTCAGGTTCATGAGAGAGACCAGAACACAGATTTCTGTTTGCTTGTTGTGCGCAAACTCATGCGAACCAATTCCCGCCACGTGAAGGTTGTCCTCATGTCTGCCACATTTGAGTCTTCTCTCTTTGCCAACTATTTTGCCCTTCCTCTGAGGGAAAAACTTGAACCAGCGCCAGTGGTGAATGTAGAGGGGAAACCATTCAAAGTGTCAGAATTCTATGTAGAAGATATTTCCAAACTTGGAGAGGTAATAAAGAGATGATTAAAGTAAAAATGTAGGAACCTGTTGAGGTCATTAGTTCACTCAAATCATACATAATTCTTTGAAACATTCTGTTTAATAGTTGGATAGTTGGATATGATTCATACAACCTTGAAAAATCTTTGAATTTAAGGGGTTGACTTGAAAACTTAAATCTTGAAAAAGTTGGTTTTATCCTTGATAAGTCCTTGAATTTTTCCCCAAACTCCTTCAGTTAATTCAGAGGGAATACACTATGTTGAAACTGAATGAAATATATTACTTTTTTAAATTCAAAATTTAAGTTATTTAGGTTTTTCCAGTAATACTAAATACATAAATAAAATGGGATTAAAATTGGGTGGATCAAATGACACAGGACATAGGTAGTTAACACAAGGAGTAGCATCCCTTTGCCATAATGGCATACTAATTAGTTGCATGATTTTTTCTTCTGCATTTGTACCTATTTTACTCTTTGAAAAGTCAGTGAACAAGAACTCTCTGGGGCTTTACAAACCATGTAGGACAAATGAGTATGCTGCTTTAAAAGTGGAGTCTCCACTAGCCATATTGGGTTGTCAGTAAACTCTTTATATATTCCATCACAACAGTGGTAGGGGCATATAGTGTTAACCCTGTCCATACGACTGACTGCACGTCATATATCCATCTGTCCATCACACCTTGGTTAAGTTTTGCATTTGGGTCATTTCGGGCACGCACTGTGGTGGAGCATCCATGTATTGCATTTGGATCATTTTGGGCACAGTGGTGGGACATCCATGTTTTGCATTTGGGTCATTTCAGGCACTTTGGTGGGGCATCCATGTATTGCATTTGGGTAATTTCGGGCACTGTGGTGGGGCATCAGTAGTTCTGTGCCTATTATTGAGAGCTTAATAATTATCTGGAGGCCACTGTAATGATGTGTACTTTGCTTAAAGACAGATAGAGTGTATCCTGTAGATTTCAACTTTGTTATTCACATTATTAGCTTTTACCGAAAAATAAATCTTAGACTGTGTCTAAGGAGAAAATATACCAGTACTTTACATAATGAGTCTATGTCAACTTTGAAAACCCTTCAAATCTTTGAATATACTTTTGACTTTTACACAACCTTGAAAATTATCAAGTCCTCTTGTACAGTTTTTTTTACCCCTGTGCCTTGTTATATTGTGATTATGGATATAATGCGGTACTACTATGGACCCCATGACCAAAATTATACCAATGTATAACAATAAGGGTTGAAAGAAAACAAGGTGAAACTTAGTCTTGTATCTTCATATCTTCTTCAAAACACCGTTATTTAACAAATTTTGATAGTCCCGGTTATACCATGGTTGTGTATATTATGCTATTTTCAATATATCACAGTTCTCAGTATAATGCAGTTCGGTTCATAACATGGTTGGCAGTAATGAACCCCAACTACCATGTTATAACAAGGGAAAGCTGTATTAATATTGAAAGACTGCATTTTTTAACACATAATTTATATTCTTTGTTATTATCTGATGCTGAAGAGGCATAATAGATAACATGGTTTAATGTAGGCTGTGTTTTTGTACCAGCTGCACCAAATGCAAACAAATGTTTTCATGAGGGAAGATTTGCAGATATGTTAACTTTTTCGCCGAAAAAAGTGATACTATCCAACTTAAATTGTCTAAAAAGGCTTCCCAGTTTTCATCAAGTCCACTTGTCTGTTAAAAAGAACCCATCAGCAGTCAGTAATGACTGCAGCATACTGGCTAGCACAAGACTAAAGCACTTTTAGTGAATTTAATTAATTATAAAAATCAGAGAAACTTTTGATTTCTCTACATTTGGCCTGACTATCTTGCACAGGCAATCCATTATAAACATTCCTCATTTTGCTCTGAATTAAATGGTGGATAGTTCCTTTAATGAATGTGGGAAGAGTACAGATGACTTTACAGAAATGAAATAATTTTGAATATATGTTTATTTACATAAATATTATAAAATGGCATAGTGAGAAATTACTGAAAAACAAAAACATATTTTTCTATTAAAAATAAAAGGTGTAAAAAAAATATTCGTCCATTTGAATCAGACCTGAGGCCTTTATAAAATATCAAGAGGCCCTTGACCCTATTTCCTTGGATCCTAAATTGAACCCTGAGGTCAGGAATTCTTTCAGTTATACATCTTTGACCATAATTTGGTGGTTTATCAAAATCTAATAAATATATTTATTATCACCATGCCAACAAAGTTTGAAGGAGATAAAGCACTTTGCCTATTTGTTTGTGTGTTCATTTGTTTGTGTTTGTTTGTGTGTTTGTTTGTTTGTGTGTTCATTTGTTTGTTATGCCCTCAATATCTAAGACCCTATTTCACCAGCATTCATGAAAATTGGTATGGTATGTGAATGCATCTTTGGAAGAATAACTCAGCAATAGCAAAACCAGGTCACTGTGACCTAATTTTATGCATGATTGATGTTTGTATGTTCAAAATATTTAGTTACACTTTTTATATCTTGGACCTGGTTAACTTACACTCATGGAAATTGGTATGTGAATGCATCTCAACAAGAGTAACTAAAACAAACCAAAAGTAGGACACAGTGATATAACACACACACACACACACACACACACACACACACACACACACACACATTGGACATTTGGAATTTATGCTTTGGAAACTCATATTCCAACTTGACAAATAATTGTTTTAATTGAAACTCCTTCATGGGTATTGACCTTGTGTTATACACAAGATGTGCATTGCACCAGGTGAGAAATTGCCTTGGGGCTTCTATTGACCTTGTGTTATACACAAGATGTGCATTGCACCAGGTGAGAAATTGCCTTGGGGCTTCTATTGACCTTGTGTTATACACAAGATGTGCATTGCACCAGGTGAGAAATTGCCTTGGGGCTTCTATTGACCTTGTGTTATACACAAGATGTGCATTGCACCAGGTGAGAAATTGCCTTGGGGCTTCTATTGACCTTGTGTTATACACAAGATGTACATTGCACCAGGTGAGAAATTGCCTTGGGGTTTCAGTAAATGGTACAATGTAACCTCTACCAGGCAACTTGTTCCCTGCCTCAACCAAGTTTTAGAGTAAAGCATTCAGTTGCAGATGTAAAAGAGAAATCCCCAACAAACAGGTATTTTTCAAAAAGATATTACAAGAAAAAGTGAAATATTCCTTATTCAAAATATTATGTATGTAGATAGCAATGGCTTTGGATTAATGAATAGCCAAAAGATGGAGTAGCAGATTTGGTTCTAGCAGCAAACCGCCAATCTGCTTCACCACTACAGCTTGAATGATTCTGTTCCGAAGCGATTGTCCAGCTACACTTCATGTAGCCTATCATACTAGTTAGTAGGCCTACTGTCTAATATGTTGAATCACATTTCACATACCCAGTCAACAGATTGATCAGGGGAAAAAAACGTGTCATTTGACTTTGTTAAATTTCTTCTTCAGATATGTTACCTGATAATACCTTGGGAGAACTGCTACTACCTTGCAAATCCAGCCCTCCCAGCTAAAACTTTTTAGAAAATTAGCTAAAAGTTACTCACCCACAAGGTGGCAGTTAGAGTGATCTCCCCATGATATAGGGATTGGTGCCAAAAGGGGTGCTCTACAGATATTACGTGCTTCTAAGAGAGTGACAGGTGTAAGATGAAGTTGTTTGCATTTGCAAAATGCACAATGGAGAGAATGTTGGCATACCTCTATGCAACTTTCATATACTGTGGCTGAAATTTCTTTACATATTGTTCTTTTGGAAATTGTACATGATCTAAGCACACAGCAGACAGAAATGGCCACTCCAAAGTACTTGAAAAATCAGCCTGAATTAGTCAAAAGTACAATATTTTCAGCAGTGATTAAAATGGGGAAACACATTTTGACAGAGTAGGCAATACCATCCTCTGAAAGTACAATGAATGAATTACAAAATACATAAAAAGTAAAAAAAAAAGTTTTCTGCTCTTTTATTTTTTATTTACCTTTGAAGTCCAGGAAGTGAAAATGACCAAGCGGAGCTAGCAGTTTTTTGAGAGGTGCACATCTTAAGCAAGACCAAGTTGTATACTCTATAGCCCAAACTGCACCCATCAATCATACACCAAAATAAAGGGACTTAAAAGTTCTTTTAACAATACCTAAGATATACAAGGTCTTTTTTAAATAGCCAGGACAACCAGTGAGGAAAACCTGGGAAATTCTTTTTCTTTAAAAATCTAACCTATGCAAAGTACAAAACTGTAGAGCGCCACCAAATCCAGTGAATATTTCAGTTTCTACTAATGCTCCTGTCGAGTTGCGTGTTCTCTCTGAAGAGAGTCCTTGCAAACCATGCTTCAAGTATTCTGGAAGTTATTCAGCATAAAAGCAAGTTGGAGGCATTTTCTCATTTAAAGGAAGTATACTCCATCTATAATTTTCCAACTTTTCTTGTTCCTTTCTATCCATAGCAAAGTTTTCTGCCTTTTGTACATTATAGCTTTGTCATGCTTACACATGAAGGTGAACCTTGTATTTACCTGCTCAGGTCCCTAGTGCCCCCTCGCAGATTTGTGCAGCATTATTTTATGAGCAGGTATTGTGTGTGCTGAGAAAACTCGGATATGAACAGGTCAGTTTTCTATACCTAGTTTTAGTCATAGTATCAACAGCTCATTTATTAATAGTGATGCTTTGGAGCATTTACCTGCATAGGCAATCTATTAAGCCTTTCCTACAGGTAAGCTATATAATTATTTTTGGACACTTCAATATGGTTAGCCTGTATTAGCTGCCACATGGGCCCTTACAGGTAAATCTGTCACATAGTGTGTAGCTCTGCATATCCACACTCTTGAGTTCATAAAGCAGGTCACACACCAGGCTACACTGGTGTATATTGTCTGCTCTATTTGAAAACTCAATAATTTGCTGTATAATTTTCGCTATGGTCAGATACATACAGGTAAATTTTCTATACATACTCTAGTCATAAAGTCCACTTCGTTGTTATTATAAGTGACGTTTCGATGATTTTTTTCTGTTTAAGCAGTCAATTGGCCTTTCTACGGGAAAGTTTTATGTAAATTGATATTATCGTGTCCAATTCGTAAGTATTAATAGCGATGCTTTAATAATTTTCCTGTATAATCTACCACCTGGGCCCTTCTTACATGTAAATTTTCATATAGTGTGTAGCACGGTACTTCCACTCTGTGAGTTCATAAAGCAGGAAATGCGCCTGGCGACACCTGTGTATATTGTCTGCTGTATTTTTGTCTTATAGATTTAGACCATGGGCAGGATAAAGAGTAATTTATGTAATCAGTGGAAACACGGGAATGACAACCATTCTACATGTCTAGCTAGCCCCAGTTGCCACTCAGGAATACATGTGAATGTCAGTGGGTTGCAGTACTGGGGGCACATAAGGGGAAGGTGCAAAAGCGCACCTCGATGGATGAGGATGCCATTACCATGGTGAATGATTTACTTTCCGAAGGGTATCACACTCCAGACAGCTTATCAGTCACAAAGCGTTCCAAGTTTTCCTGGTCAGCAACAGCAACAGCTCTGTTGCCACCCTCACTGCCTCAACCTGACAAATCTTTATCTGTGGAGCCAGTCGGCCTGATACGTCATGGGTTCCATGGACAATCGTCTTTATCGACTATATTTTAGCGAGATTGAGATCAAAGCGAGCCTTCTCAGATAATATCTCGCACATCAGAAGTACAGACTGCTTTGTGGATCAAATATCCCCTTACCTGTCCCAACACAAAGAACTGGACAATGTCATGCAAGATAAAATGGCACTCTTCTGTCATGACCGGACTCTGCCATATGTCTCAGATCACAACAGGTCATCACCACAGTCCATCATACCATTTACGCCAAAAGACGGAAGGTCTTTGTCCAGTTTGCCTACCGATCTCATCACACAGGCACTCTCATGGATCAGCATCCCCAGCATAGTGCCATAGGTCACTCAATGAACCTGGTGCCCAGTTTAGTGCCCCAGTATATGAATTTACTGCATTTTCATGCCTTTGCCACTCAAAGGGAACACTTAGTGATCATTTGGAAGTAACATTCTCCCAATCAGGATGTTCTTTGAGCATTGTAGTCCACCCCTTTGGACAGTCTTCTCCAGCATCATCTCAGATTGCACAGGAGGCATCGGTGTCACCCCATTCACCTGGAGACAGCAAAGTATGCTCACAAGCTTCATCATCTTTACTAGATCTCATTGTAACAAGAGAAGACTCTACCTTCCAAGCATCAATCGAAGAAGTCTTTCGCTTGTTGCCACTAGAGTTTTATCCTCCCCACCCCTTCACCATCAACAGCCTGGTCTAAGTTTCCAGCATCTGTTGATTTACTAATTAGGAAGGATCATTTGGCTTCCAAACTCCTACCATAGTCTGGGCGAGTTGCTGAACTTTTGAGTTGCTTACACAGACAATTATAGGACTATCACAGGACAGGACAATTACAGGACCCAAGTGTCAACAGACTCTTCCTTTCCCAGTGACCCCATTTTTGTTAGAAGGTTCCATAAGACCCACACTCCAGTTTCTCACAAGGACACCCCAGCAGTAGACAGAGACATTGCAGCCTTGGGAGATGTAAAAACCCTACTCAGTACGCATGGACTGGAAGTCATTTAATGACACAACAGCTGGTGCAGAATGTTGTTGCAGTGGGTTCTGTCTTGGACCTGGTATCAAGGGCAATCTTCCAACAGACAGAAAACACTATATCATCTCCCACCTTGAATCCCACAGGACACGTGTGCGAGTCTATTTCTCAAATGGCGGTAGTCCTAAACCAAGGTGCTCAACACACCCTGGCCAATGCCGTACCAGCAGCAACAAACATCCAAGTGCCAGAAAGAGATGCAGTGCTCTCCACTTTCACCCTTCTGAAAAACCATCACAAGTCAAGCTAAGATTGCAGCCATACTCTTCTACTCTCCTCTTCCATGGCCAGGTCAAGGAAATACATTAACAAACCACCAAGAAACAAATGTCCCTCATACACAGCCTCAGGCACTGAGAAGGAATTTTCAGGTAAGTAAACAAAAGGATAGAAAGGACGCCCCTAGGACACAATAGACAGGGAAGCAGTCCTACTGATCCTATATCTGTAGGAGGCCACAGTTCTTAAGAACAAAAGTGGACAAGAGGCACAGAGAAAGTGATTGTTTTCACCCTATATTCTCTCCACGCCAGCCTCCCTATAACAAGAAATTACACCAATTTCATGCCTCCCTTGTCAGATATCCTGGTGGGGGGAAGGCACCTATTCTTTTTGGTCGATTGGGAAAGTATTTGCAACAACGATCAATGGACCTGGCAAGTGGTTTCAGAGGGCCTCAGTATCATGTTCAAAAACACACCTCCTCCATTGTCCAGGGATCCTTTAGCTACAGACATCCCCAAAGACCAGTTCTAGGCAGACGTTCTGCAGCAAGAAATCAACAGCTTTTTCCAAAAAGGGCAGTAGAGATCATTCACAATATAAAATCACCAGGGTTTTATTTGAGACTGTGCCTGGTCCAAAAGGCCAATGGCACTCCTCAACCAGCCATAGACCTAATCACCCTCAATTGTTTCATTCGTGCCCTATTTCAAATGGAAACACCAAGGTGGGTTTTAAATCCCGTTCAGTTGGGAGACTTTGCTACCAGTATAGACGTGTAAGATGTGTATCAGCATGTCCTAATTTGCAAACTTCCAGGAAGTTCTGGCAGTTCACTTTCAGGGGACAGTTTACCAGTTCAGGGTACTCCCTTTTGGACTTAACATCATTCCCAGGGTCTCCGCATGTCTTAGGGACAGGGTCATGGCATATTTCAGGACCACTGCCATGGCTGCAATATCCGACTACCTGGATGATATTTTTAAAAAAACACCAGGTGAGTTATAGCTTGGAGCAAGACATGATAGCCTTTGTTACTCTCCTTCTCAGCCTTGGATTCCTTGTCAACAAGGAAATCTGAGCTCATACCAACTCTGCATTTTATCCATTTAAGTATGGAGTTCAAAAAACAGGTAAACAGAGTATGTCTCTCTCAGGAATGGGCATCAAAATCAGCTCAGTAGTGGCTTCTATTCTTACACAAGGCAGTCTCTTAGCCCGAGAATTCCTTCACCTACTGGGTTTGCTCTATGTTACTGCTGAAACTCATCGTCCTAGGTCACCGTTTTATGAGACCATTACAAAATATTCTATTGTCCCAATGGAGGCAGAGACTTTGCCCCTTGGACCAACCTACAACATACATATATGAGGGTCCATCTCAGAAGATGGGACAACCTCAATTGGCTCACGTTGGGTGTTCCCTTGCAAGTACAACTTCCTGAGATCACAGTGTGTACAGATACAAGCACAGAGGGCTGGGATGCACATCTCCTTCCATCATTCCAGAAGGCCAGTGGAGTGTGGCCCACTCAGGATTGTCTTTTGCATATCTACATCCTCAAGATGAAAGTCATACTGAAAGCATTTCATTGGTGGCAGGAGGAGCTACATGGAAAGGGCATTCTCATTCTGTCCGACAACCAAGTCCCCAGATCTTTGCATTAATGTTTTTGATTTTCTAAGGTGGTGTCTCCAACGACAAATCCACCTACAAGTTTGTCATATTCCAGGCCAACTAAATGTATTACTGGACTCACTGTCCCAGAAGAATCAACTAATACAAAAGGTAGGGTTGCTTCATCCCTCGGTTTTTCACTCGCATATGTGCCCGCTGGGATCAACCAATGGTGGATCTTTTTGTAACGAGGTGGAATCCAAAACTCCCAACCTTTGTCCCAACAGTCCCGAATCCAAATGCCTGGGCGACCGATGCTCTTTCCATAGATTGGAACAGTTTGGATGCATACTCTTACCCTCCAACACCTCTGATTCAAAAGGTGATACAGAAAGCAAGATTGGAGGGTCCAATCCTGATTGCTCCACTCAAGTGGGAAAAATCATGGATCAGTGACCTCATAAATCTCACAGCGGAAATACCCAGGAAATAGAGATATTTCCTCATCTGCTCAAATAATCATGATGGCAGGCGTTCCATCCCAATCCAGAGTTGTTGAACCTGCACATCTGGATCAAGCCCTCGAGAACAAACAGTTCTCTCAACAAGTGGTGGAGAGAATTGTCCTCCACTTTGAAAGTGTACAAAGGAAAATGGAGAATTTTCACACAATGGTGTGACCATGAATACATTGCGTGCACAATACCTCAAATACCTAACTTTCGGCTTTGGTCTTTTTATGAGAAACAGTGCCAATTATGATAAAGGCCACCATTCCACAATCTCTGACATGCTGCAACATCATGGAAGAGAGGATATAGGACAAAAAAAGGACCTATCCGATCTTCTGTCAAATTTCGATTTCACACATCTAAAGGCGTTGGCTCTGTGCCAAAATGGGAATCTATCATGGGTGCTAACCTGGCTGAATAAGACACGATTTGAACTGCTCTCAAGGGCTTCATTGGTTCACCTCTTATATGCAACCTACTTCCTACTTGCATTAGTGACCGCAGCAGAATCAGCGAAATACATGCTTTATCACTTGAACTGAACTACATCCAGTTCTGAACAGATGGGTTAGTGTCCCTCATAACGGCCCTTGCTTTCATTGCCAAGAACAGCGCCCCCCCACTTATGTGAAATCAGGTTTTCTGTGCTGAAACTCATGTCTACTCTCGACACTTCATCTCAAGGTCTACAGGACCCAGTGAGAACTCTGAGGTGGTGCCTGAAAAGGACCGAGCTGTTGCATCAGAGGAGATCCTGCCTCGTCTTACTTCCTAAAGAGGGAAAGGACGATATATCAGCACATGCACTTTCATCCTGGATAAAATGGGTTATCCACTCCATGTATCGGGATTTAACCCAAGATTAATTAACTTGCTACGCATCAAACCTCATGAAGTTAGGGCAGTCGCTACAAGCATTACATTCGAGCGAAACAGTTCCCTAGCTGACAATATACAAGTCATGGAATGGAGGTCAGAGTCAACCTTCTCCAGCTTTTATCTCAGAGATCTTTCAACCCAAATGGCTCAACTAGACCTGGTGGGATCTATCACCATGTCACAACAGGTTACCTTCCTAGGTCATTCGTCAGCTTCTGAAAGACACGGCTTCACAATTTCTGCTGGATTTCGGGGGGGGGGGGGGGGGAATTTTTCCCTTTCAGAAGCTGCCCCCTGGCATATGGAGTCACTCTACAGCTAGGTTATCTATTGACAAGCTACCTCACATACCTTAGGGGACCGGAGGTGGTCTCTCTGGGATAAGGGGATGTAACTCTCTCCACCTCTTACCTATTTTCCTAATGTATTATGATCAGGAAACGTATTTGAAGAAGAAACCAATTTTTTCTAATACGTTTCTTTAATAATACTTACCCGATCATAATACACATACACCATCCCAGCCTCCCCACAGTTACATCTACATAGAGAGCATTCACTCTGCTCCAGTAGTAACTGAAGTATTGAGGGGATTTGGAACCAATCCCTGTATCAAGGGGAGATCACTCTAACTGCCACCTTTGTAAGCAGGTAACTTTTAGCTTATTAGCTAAAAAGTTTTAGCTGGGAAGGCTGGATTTGCGAGGTAGTAGTTGTTCTCCTAAAGTATTATGATCAAGTAAGTCTTATGGAAGAAACATTTTACTAGAAAAAATTGGTTTCTCATTATGTCATTTGCAGCACGTGACCGACTGTATTTTATAATGATCATAGGCATCATGAATTAGATTAAATTTGTGGATAACAGTTGCTCATTCTTTACATCATGTTTGTTATTTTATAAAACCACGTCATTATTTGAAATAAAAATGCAGTGAGCTAACTTACTCTCTCCCTTTCTTTGTATATGCACATGACAGTCGGATTGAGTTAAGTAGATATGTCAGCGCTAACACAGCAATAACTGGAAGTGATGGATACATATCACAAATTCAGCGGCCTCAATGAGAAAACAGTCTGTGTCAGAAAATTTGAGAAATTAACGGCTGATTTCTTCTAAACTGTTGTGCCAATCGTGCTCAAATTTTACAGGAGTAATAAATAAAGTGAACTCATTCGATTGAGTACATATTATCTATTAGCCTGGACTTTTCCTTTAACTAAAATCTTCACTCTTTGTTACTTCTACCATTTAATCCTCACACAATTTATTTTTTTTCTGTCATGGTCTGCATCAAGAATATTAGGGCTTGGCAACCTAAAAATTGAAATGGCCACTAAAATGTTCAAGTAGGTTTCCCTTTTGGACTTTACCTTTAACTCAAATCTTCACTGTTTTTTACCTTCTACCATTTACCGTATATACTTGCATATAAGCCAGGTCCAAATGCAAACAACATAGACCCTGATCTGCCATCGCATAATGTGCCAGCAGATCAGGGTCTATGTTGTTTGTTCTAATGATTAGTCCTTACAAACTGTATAGACCTAGATCTGCCGGCGCATTATGTGATGGCAGATCTGGGTCTATGCAGTTTGCAGATGGTAATGGATTATACACAAGTAAATATACGGTAATTCTCACACAATTTATTTTTTTCTCAAGGTCTGCATCATGAATATTATCTGCATCATGAATATTAGGGCATGGCAACCTAAAATTTGAAATGGCCACTAAAATGTTCAAGTAGGTTGCCTTAGGCTACACAAGTTTGATAGGTACTTAGAGCACTGATTTTGTTCTGTTTAATAAATTTAAAGTAGATTCATTCATTCTTCAGATCCCACCACTAGATGAAGCCTTACCAGAGATTTCACCTGAATCTCGTAACCTCTGTATTCGACTTATTCAAGAGTTTGACAAGCTGGAATTAAAAGAACAAGGGTAAGAATAGTCAATTCAGAAGATTAATTAACATGTGATATTATACTGTAGTTGTTCTAATAGACACCCCGGGTGCAGTGCAATTTGCAAAGGGGGACGTTTATTAGAGTACTATTAGCATTAGTACCATTGTCCAGCAGTCAAAAAATAGACTTGGACCCCAGCAACAAGCCAGCAATATACCAGTTATATTTAATCACGCGTGTAACAGCTGATCCAGTGCTGTAACTTTCCACTCGCATTCAATCTCATGTGTTTACGATGGGTTGGGCATTCGTGTAAACTGGACTCATTAGCTGTTCTGTGTTGATTTTTTAAAAATATTGTACATCACTGTTTGACTGACAGTGTTTGGAAATTAAGTTGTGTTGATTTTTCTAACAGTCGTTGGATTACTCATGTACTGTTTTAATTATTTGGACATACCATAATGGGTATATACAGATCTATAAACCTCAGTAAGGTAGGAATTTTGTGAAAAGAAAGGGGGGTGGTTGTAGAAAAAAAGGCTGGGCGTTTATTAGAAGGGGGCTTCTATTAGAATAACTACGATAGGTATGTCTTTAAAAAAGATGGGTCTAAATTATGTAGTTAAGTAAATTCATTAAGATGATATTTTGCATTGTCATATTACAAGCATACATTTCTCAGTTTCTGATATTGAAGAAGAATCAGTTTTGTAGGATGAGGTATAATATTTGAAAAAAATACTTTAGCTTGAATTCAGAATATTGATGAAAGGTAGCTGCATCCTGTCTGACAATTATGCGTGCTGATTAAGATAGTACAGCAAATGGCGATGTACTGTGAACAAGAAATGCCTGATGCAGTCATAATATCACAGGACTAGCAGGCAATTGACATTGGTTTTCATGGCTTACAAATGATGTTGCCTGTTTGGAAATGTATCCATGACTGACTTGATATATACATAAAACTACATAAGTGTTTTGTTCTGAGCCAGCAGAATAAATGAGTTGGATATGGCATAGGGACATATCAAGATTGTCAGGCCAAAATGTATTTATAAGCCAAATCAAATGAATTCTTTCCTCCAACTAGGAACAAAACATGAATGTGGTTTCGTATTTATTACATACCTCTTCTTTTTTGCATTCAATATTTTTTTAGTTGTATAGTGTAAATGAAATTCAGAATAAATTGGGATTTATAAAAGTTCCATTCAGTGCATCTAAGAATATTAACACATGGACAGCTGAGGAAACAGCTCATTAGTTCCAATCTGGGTATGTGATACAGAAATATGGATTGAATGTCTGTGTTGAATGCCAGATCAACCATGTACGATGAAATGGGTGTGTAATAAATGTAAATGATCACTTATAACTCGCATTCCTGAAACTTTTGAAGAGTGGAAATGATAACACTAAAAATTTTAACACTTAGCTAGTATAAAAAAAAAGCCTGGAAATTGCTGTAAAGTCCTTTTAAAGAAGGGGCCCCAAGTGGCTGAGTGATCTAATGTGCTCGTCTATACAGATCACTGACAACTCACCTCTGTCTGTGTGGGTTCGAGACTCGGCTTGGCCAATGAGGGTATGTAAGAAAGCTTGCCAGTAGCTTCCTGTGGGTTGGTGGTTCTTCCTGGGGTTTTCCCAAATTCTTCCTTCACCAAATATACTGGCCGCCATGTGTAGCCTATCATGTCTGAAAACGGCGTTAAACCCATAAAACCAAACCAAACCTTTTAAAGACTGGCAATGATGATAGTTATTGTTTGAAGTGGGCTATATTGGACCTAAACTGAGCAAATGAACTTTGGTCAACAGTCAACATCTCAGTATTTTGATTGTAAAACATTGCTTGTTCACTGTAAATTGACATTCACTAGTGTAGATGTTGGATCAGGACAAATGGCCTTATTGCAAGGTCACTGTGTAAAGATATAATCACTACTATTATTTTGTGTGGCAATGTGAAACTTAGGAATAAAGTGTTATATCTTACACAACCAGTTTGTGTTGAACATTAGTCTTCCCATTAAACCAAAACTTTGCCTGCTTCAAGCATCATTAGTCTCCCCATCCAACCAAACATTGCCTATTTCAAGCATCATTAGTCTCCCCATCCAACCAAACATTGTCTGTTTCAAGCATCATTAGTCTCCCATCCAACCAAACTTTGCCTGTTTCAAGCATCATTAGTCTCCCAATCCAACCAAACTTTGCCTGTTTCAAGCATTATTAGTCTCCCCATCCAACCAAACTTTGTCTATTTCAAGCATCATTAGTCTTTCCATCCAACCAAACATTGCCTGTTTCAAGCATCATTAGTCTCCCATCCAACCAAACTTTGCCTATTTCATGCATAATTAGTCTCCCCATCCAACCAAACTTTGCCTATTTCAAGCATCATTAGTCTCCCCATCCAATCAAACTTTGCCTGTTTCAAGCATGATTAGTCTTCCAATCCAACCAAACTTTGCCTATTTCAAGCATCATTAGTCTCCCCATCCAACCAAACTTTGCCTATTTCAAGCATCATTAGTCTCCCCATCCAACCAAACTTTGCCTATTTCAAGCTTCATTAGTGTCCCTGTTCAACCAAACTTTGCCTATTTCAAGCATCATTCGTCTCCCCATCCAACCAAACTTTGCCTATTTCAAGCATAATTAGTCTCCCAATCCAACCAAACTTTGCCTGTTTCAAGCATAATTAGTCTCCCCATCCAACCAAACTTTGCCTATTTCAAGCATCATTAGTCTCTCCATCCAACCAAACTTTGCCTATTTCAAGCATCATTAGTCTCCCCATCAAACCAAACTTTTCCTATTTCAAGCATCATTCATCTCCCAATCCAACCAAACTTTGCCTATTTCAAGCATAATTAGTCTCCCTATTCAACCAAAGTTGTTTCAAGCATAATTAGTCTTCCCATCAAACCAAACTTTACCTATTTCAAGCATAATTAGTCTCCCCATTCAACCAAAGTTGTTTCAAGCATAATTAGTCTTCCCATCCAACCAAACTTTGCCTGTTTCAAGCAGTCAGGTAATCATTTCCAACAGTGTTTGTTGCATGGAATTAAAAAATTCAAAATCCCCACTGGCAAGACAAACAGGTCATCCAGGATTACTGATCATATGAGCGACCTGATGAAATTTTGAATTTGTTGCTTATTTAAGAATTGAACTTCATATTTTACAGGATTCATGTGGTCATTGAAGCTTCAATATCGATTACACTATGCATGAAGGGCCGTAGCATAGTAAAGACCGTTCATGCATAGTGTTAATCGATTTTCAAACTTCATAACATCGTGAATCCTGTCAAATATGAAGTTGAGTTCTCATAATTACAAAAAGTTGTCAAAAAAATAACGAATCTCAAAAAATAACAATTGTATTTTGACCATTGTTTACAAATATTGTTAAAGCACACAAGAAGGGCATATGAATACAGAGGTTGTTAAAACACACAAGAAGGGCACATGAATACATAGGTTTTTCCTTTCTTGGATTATAAGCAAATAATTTCTTGTTTTTCTGTGTCACATGATGTGATTTTAACTAATGTAAATGCTTGCCACAGAGGTCTGGTACACAATTTTTAATTATTGGTGAGTGGTTTCTCTTCATTTATAGTGCCAGCAAGACTCGTTTTGCCCCAGTTAGAGGAACTGTCCTAGTGTTTTTGCCAGGTGAGTTCCATTTACAGTGTTTTCTTTTGATTTTTAATTCCACTATAGCAGATGCTACAAACAGCAAAGGAACATTAATGATATCCTTGCCATCCATCAGTTTTTAAATCTGTACCAGAGCTAGGTGATCTGCATGATTGTGCCAAAATAAATTTTCATAAATGAAATATTTTAAGTTTGTTCATTATCACTTGTTGGTGACCTTGGTAGATTTTACAGTTATGATTTACATTTTTTTATGGTACAAATGAGTGTACACAGGTGACAGTATGATAATAGTAACAATATTATCTAGTGGACAGTTGCAGTGGTCCAGAAATATTAGGGTACTTATTAACCAGTATAGCTTGGCAAGACTTTCCAGCCTTGTGGTGTGAGTGTCTGACATTGAAACACGTATACTGGGTTTGATTCTTGATGGTGGCTCTTCTTCATTTTTCAGCTACATTTGGTCCTGTAAATAATCCTCCATTGTTGGGCACTGCACTGGAAATGTGTGAGAGGGTTTTGACCACTTTTCAGTGTTAGAACTTGACAGTGTGAGATGGGGGGGGGGGGGGGGATTTCAAAGCAAGGTGGAGGAGATGGGGGGGGGGGATTTCAAAGCAAGGTGGAGGATTGTAGTGGTTAAGGATACATGGTCAGTGTTGTCTGAAGGACATATGAATCCCCGCAAAATTTCATCAATCCCCCCTTAAAAATAAGCAAGCATGCTAAAATCATGCACAGTCAGTTTGCCATGAGCGTAACAAACCTGTAACATTCATTAATATTAACAAAGCTCAACCTGATCCTGTAAATGCTTTACTTTTAGATCAACTGCCATAATGAAGTGCTTACTGAGTAACTTGTTCCAATTGAGCAGTCAGATGCTTTTATTGATTATCTAGTTATTGAAAGCATTTGACCAACTGCACTTATCTTGAGGTTGTACAATGATGGACATGCAGTTTTTGGTATTCAACAGTAATGTCTCTGCTATTACATGCAGTTCTAATGTGCCACTGTCATAACACACAATCACTGCCTCTCTGTTTTATCTTTATTCATTAAAAGATATTTCTCACACATCTTTGTTGAAACATACTACAAGGGGTCTATTTATCAATACTTTTCTCTTATAAAAAATGTCCTCCTTTAAAGAATGAAAATCCCCCTTTATGAAAAAATGACAGATGGGGGGAATTCCCCCTTTGTTTTGAAAATCCTAGAGAGATCACTGCATGATGCCATTTATGGACCAGCTTAGCTGGCCCAGGCCTTGTAATCTTGTGGTAAATGTCCCTGATTGTGAGACAAAAGTACCAGGTTCAATTCTTTACCACAGCTTGCATGTTGAAATTAGTATCAGCTCTTACCCAATCTTCTATGTTTGGGCATCTGTCACACAGGTCATGTGTTTCTCCATCAAATATATTAACTAGTCACATTAACATTAGGAAATAACCTCTGATACTTCCAAATCCAGCCCTCCCCGGAAGATGAAAAAACATCTTTCCATCTATATGTCATATAGATGAAGGGTAGTAAATCTTACAGATTAACTCCCCATGCTCCAGCTAGGTGGCCATCTGTATCCCAGATATTTACCGTTTATACTTTCGCTCAAACTGTTAACAGTGCCTCTAAGAATCCATTGCAGTTTATCAGAATTTTAGACCATCCAACATTTCTTTTCCAGTGAATTTATTCATATTTATTCATATTTATTGCTGGCTGTTATTGTCCATGTGATATCGATCAGTAACACTCATATGTGGTTTTCACTGGTGTTTTTGTATTGCGCTCTTAAACTTTGGTTTATTATGCATTTCTTATAGGTCTCAGTAATGCTAGTTTGCCTTATTGAAAAGTTTATTTGTTGTATGCACTTGTTTTTTTAATTATCATTTTAGAGATGTCAAGCAAATGCAAGAAATGTAAGCACCATAAAGTCGCTGAGGATAATCACAAGACGTGCCTTGCTGGCACAAAATGTACATCATCACACCCATGGAGCATGTGTGCTATGTAGGCAGAAGACATATGGTCCAATGTTTTAAAAAGGGAGTTGAAGGGCCGAGAGGAAAGGGCAACATTTGAAATCATCCAAACACAAAGTGTTAAGTATCCATCTGAATTCAGAATCGTTGGTGAGCTTTATGGGAGAATGTTGAGATGCTGTCCCAACCCCTGGTGATGATACCCAGAATGGCATCTTCAGCGGTGATTACTTGGATTCCGTCTAAGCTATAGCAAGCGATTCCACACAAGCTCTTTTGGAATCCGGCAGTTGATATCACATATAGGGTCAAGGCCTTGGTGGACATTGATGAAGATGATGAACATCTGTCCATCAGAATTTTACTGCAATCAGCAAAGATTGCCAAAAATATTGGGGTGTCTCTTGTATAAGATTCATGACTACAATAATTCACTGGCCTTTTTTTCATGAAATCAGCTGCTTGCAACTTTCACACCCCACTGGTATAAGCACATACCAATGCGTACCACTTGGATGTGCTTAGTCTCGATAAAGACATTAACATGTCTGCTCACCTCTGTTTTAAAGTGGACAGACAAGTATTTCACACCACATATAAGTTGGTCAGGAATGTCGTGTTGACTTCCTCCCTACATTACTTGGCATCTCTTGTGATCTTTCACTTCGCTGAGAAGGCAGGGAGCGATCATGAATGGGAATTAGTATGCTGTATTGCCAAGGTAGTCAACAGATTGGCTTACCACCTTGATCTGATAAGAAGAAATGCACTCTGTGATCTTCCCTTAAACCCACAATGCAGCAACCCTGTGCTTTCTCCCTTTCGGTTCCAACCTTGTGCTTGGGGGCCATATTGAGGAGGTGAGAAAACAGGTCACACAAAAGTACTACTTTTAGATCTCCTAGAAAGCCCCAATCTCTTTGGAGCCTTGTCAGGGGTTGTACCAGAGAAGGAATGATCATTGACAAAAAGACCACAGGGTACTTCTCAGCAACAACAACAACCTTTTCATGGCCAGGCGAATTTCAAGCAGCCATATGTCTCTAACTTTTGCAGGCATGCCTGGAGGGTTGAGAGTCAAGTTTCTCCTCTTCCAATCCTCCTGCCAACCAGCAATAACTTGTCATCTCTCCCACCCACCAGTGACACTCATGTAGTTGCCAGTCTCCCTCTGTTTTGCCAGAGTTGGATCAGCCTTTTTCTGACAAATGATTGGGTGATTCAAATCATTTCGGAGGGGCTTTGGATCTCATTCATCCTACCCCCTCCACTTTTGTCTTCCCCCTTCATGATGGAGATCCCAAGTGATCCCACAAAGGGAAACGTGTTACACAAGAAGAAAGAGCATTTGCCACTAAAGCGGGTTGTGGAGGTAGTTAAAAAATCAGACTGCACGAGATTTTACTCTAGACTCCGTCCGTTTTCAATCAAGTTTGTGCTCTGTAGGTCTGACTGATGTTAGACTTATTTACAGTGAGGTGGAACAACAAACTGCCCATCTTTGTATCTCCATCCCTGGATCCAGAGACATGGGCTGTTGATGTCTTTTCATTCAGCTGGAAGGGGATATGGACCTATGACCTCCCATCAGTGGTCCTAATACTGAAACTTTTTCAGAAAATGAGGGGCAGGGCTTGCATAATAGTTTTAATTGCCCCTCTTCTACAGGACAGGTCCTGGGTCAGTGATCTGCTCAATCTAGCAACAGACATGCCCAGGAAAATCATAGTGACCCCCATACAGCTCAAGCAGCCAAGGTTGCCAGTATTCCATCCTTGACCAGAGAAACTACTCATTCATGTCTGTCTCGTGTCAGGGACAGCCTGCATGAAAAGGAGTTCTGTGATTCAATCGTGGAGAGGATCTCAACAGCTAGATGACTCTCCACTTTGAAGGCATATGAGGGAAAGTGGCACATTTTCACCGACTTGTGTCACATTAAAGATGTCACACAACTCTCAGCTTCCATCCCCCAACTGGCTAACTTCCTTCTTTTTCTCTTTGAGGATAAAAAGCTAGCCCCAATCACAATCAAGGGATCCTGTTCCATGATTTCAGACATGTTCAGACATCATGGAACAGGCAATATTGGCCCCAACAAGGAACTTTGTGACTTGTCCAGTTTCGACATATCCAGACCCCGCTTGCTCATGTTGTTCCCAAAATGCAACCTCTGCAGGATTTTAAAGTAGCTCAACTTGTCCAAATTTGAGTCCCAGTCTTCTTCAACCTCGATGAAGCTGTTATACAAGACTTGCTTCCTGATAGCACTAGCTTCAGCTTGCAGGGTGAGAGCGCTGCATGCGCTGTTCATGGACCTGAACTACATACAGTTCTGTTCTGATGGCTCAGTCATTCAACTGGCACAACCTGGTTTCGTATCTAAAAACAGGTTACCATCTATAGGCTATCAAAAAATAGCAGTTCACCCTCGCTCCTTGATTGACCTATCGAGCAAGGCAAAGCTGCAGGATCCAGTACACACTCTCAGATGCTATTTAAGACACACTGAGAATGTCTACGGCAACTGTCAAAGGCTCTTCCTACCAGTTAAGACGGGAAAGCAAGTTATAACCCCACAAGTGCTGGCCGCTTGGCTAAAGTGGATTATTAGATCAGCATACTCTGAACTTTCACAGGATCAGTTATGACTCATGAAGATTTCAGCTCATGAAACACAAGCGATTTCCATGAACCTGGCCTTTGAACATGATGTCTGAATTTGAGACATAGTGGAGTTATTTTGCGGTACACTCAGTCTTTCTCCAACTTCTATTTATGTGATATGGCCTCACAAAGGAGAGAGCTGAATCTTGTAGGGCCACTGGTAGCTGTCCAGAGAGTTCACACCAAATCCATGACAACACAACCTTAGTCCCCGACATGTCCATACAACTTTCATTTGATTCACCCAGTAATCTTTTACACACAAGGCAATAGCCAGGTGCGGGACTCCAGAGGGATCTCCCTCACATGAGTATAAGCATATAATCTTCGGTTGTGCTGCCTTCACATTAGGAGAAGTTCATCCATTCAGTTGAGCAGTCATCATCCTCTTACAGGGTGCTCAAGCATTTCCTCTTCCTCTTACCTATTCTAATATTAATGTGATTGGGTAATGTGCTTGACGAAGAAAGGAGATTGTTTTAGTAAATTATATTTCTCTGAAAATACTTACCCAATCACATTAATATCAGCCCCTCCCACCCTTTCCTGCAAATGTGAACATCCTGCTTTAGATTTCGCTTAGGCTTAAACTGGTAAACATCCAATATTGGTGTGTCAACCTAGCAGGGCAAGGGGACTTGATCTGTACAAGTTACTTCCCTTCATCCATATGATATATATGGAAAGACGTTTTCTCATCTTTCAGGTAGGGCTGGATTTTGAAGGTAGCAGAGATTATTTCCTAATGTTAATATGATTGGGTAAGTATTTTCAGATAAGCATAATTTGCTTTAAAAAAATTTCCTTTTCTGGATATTCCCCAAATACTTATCATGTCATAGAAGAGATGTGATTTGCATGCTTGTGTAACGTCAGTTTGACACATTAGTACCTCTTGAAAATATGTTTGAGGTCTTGTGATATGTTTATTTTTTGCCCTTTATCTGCAGCTGTAGTTTAATAAAGCAATATTCTTATTATGAAGCCCCACCACACAGTGTTACCCTTGTCATTACTTCCATATGTCCATCCACCCATTCATGATGTATTGGTTAAGTTAGGAACAGATTTATAGTTATACTTTTGTTTCTAATTTATTGTTTTACAGGAATCTATGAAGAATAAAGTTTCACTGTAGGAAATGTTTACACATTTTGTTTTATTGCATTTTAGGTATTGGAGACATTACAGACCTTGATGAAGAACTTCAGAATCTAGCTCAAGACCACCAGTAAGTTTATCTTTGTCTGTCTGCTGCCATCTTTCTCTGTATCTCATTCTTTTTTCTCTTGCATATGCACCAAATGCTTCCCATATACTGAGTGGAATTTTTATATATAAATGACAACATAACTCTCAAAGAAAACATCTAAAGAGAAAATTGATGGTATAATTGATGAAGGATATGGATAGTAGTTTCTTCTTCTGCCATATTTGGGGGTGAGGGGGCCATGTCACTCCATATATCTATCCCATCATGAATTGGTCATAGTCTATAAGAGCTTGTGAGATGGCCTGTTGTCTGTTGTTGGTCTTCTGACCTCCAGCATCTGTCCATCTGTTTGTTATTGCTACCCTTAAACTACTTGGAGGATTGCCATGAAACTTTACACACATTCATTTCAAGGTCTGGTTGGTCATAAATGAAAATAATGCTGCTCAGACATTTAAAATGGCCATCACAGCAGCCATCTTGAATTTTTTTATATTGCTATTCCTTCCGAATGGATGGTCATATGAACATGGGGTTTTCACTAAAAGATTTTCTTATGATATCTAGTTGGTCCTAAATGAAAATGGTGCCTATCTGTCATTCAATATGGCCACCTTGGCAGCCATCTTGAACATTTTGTTATCACTACTCCTTCGGAACGGAAAGTTATATCGACATGGTTTTTTCACCAAAAGACTGCATATAATATCTAGTTGGTCGTAAATGAAAATGGTTCCGCTTGGACATTCAAATACGGCAGCCACAGAGGCCATCTTGAAAATCTTGTTATCACTATTCCTCCTGAATGGATTAATATATCCACATGGGGTTTTCACTAAAAGACTTTTTTATGATGTCTATTTGGTCCTAAATGAAATTAATCCTGATCTGATGTCATATCAGCCATCTTAAAAATTTTGTTATTGCTACTCCTCCTGAATAGAAAGTCATATTGGCATGGGGGTTTCACCAGAAGACTTCTTACGATGTTTAGTTGTTTCTAAATGAAAATGGTGTGCCCAGACATCTAATATGGCCACCAGAGTTGCCATCTCGAAAATCTTGTTATTGCTACTCCACCTGAATGTATGTTTATATCAACATGGGGTTTTCACTAAAAGAGTTTTTATAATATCTGATTGGTCCTAAATGAAATTGGTGCCAGTCTGACAGAGAATATGGCCACCATAGCAGTCATCTTGAAAATCTTTTATTTCTTCTCATCTTGAATGGAAAGTCATATCAGCATGGGTTTTTCACCAAAAGACTTCTTATGATGTCTGGCTGGTACTACATGGAAATTGTCCCAATCTGACATCCAGTATGGCCACCATAGCTGCCATCTTCAAAATCTTATTGTTGCTACTCCTCCTAAATGGAAAATCATATCAACAGGGGGTTCCACCAGAAGACCAATTATGATATCAAGTTGGATCTGAATGAAAAAAGTGCTGATCTGATCTCAGATACAGCAGCCACAATGAACATACTACCCTCTAAATTGGTTTTCCTTGCTCAGTTAGTTAACGAAAGCCTTGCCTTAATCATTTAAAGGAAGTTGCTCCATCCCTTTTGACAATACTCTCTGAATAGATCTGATAATTAGCTGTGTATTTAAGTTGAGATGGATTTAATCTTCAAAATTTCAGGTTGGTTATTATCCCACTTCATTCAACAATAACATTAGAAGAGCAGTCTCGAGTCTTCAACATACCACCAGAGGGGTACAGAAAGGTTAGTTGGAAACAATTGACAATATTTTTGTGTAATCTGTTGCTTTATCCTGTAGCTTTATGATAAGTGTAAAATGCATAGACTCTCTGCAGTATATGCAGCAACATTGTCAGACCTGCCAACCTAATGATTGGACTGTAAGTCTTACTGAAATGACCCTTAAATTACCGTCTTACGGAATATAAGCAAAAATTATGAAAATATAATCGTTGTAGTAAAATCCGGAAACTAGCTTGTCCATGTTTGATCTGGATCCGGGTTTCATATTAGATTCAGTGGAGTTGGTCAGGGATCCAGTCTGACTTTTACAATAGTACCTCAAACTCTTTAAATTACTCATATTTTTAATGCTAAATGCCTGCATGATCAAGCTGGTGCTTATAGCATTGTCTAGAAATGGCATCGAATGAACAAAAACACTTTGAAGATGAAAGGGACAATAAGAGTGTTAAAAAGTTTAAATAGTATAGAAGTATAAAAAGGAATATTCAGATTCTTGGGAAAAAAGCGGGAAAGGCAACAATTACATTTATTGGGCATTATGTTGTATTGATTTGAGTATGTCTCGTGGCAGGAGAGATGATTGCCATCACCACTTGAAATTGAAAAGAGACCAAAACAAACCTTAAGATTATATAAGTTGAGAGATCTAGCAAGAAGCCCTTGAGCTCCATGGGGTTTGAAACTGCAGTTTCTGAAACTGTACTGGAGGTAATTAAGGTCTAAGTGTAATTTACAAACTTTTTTAGTTGAACATAATGTTTGCCTTCACTGCATTAGTCTCAGATCACACTTCTGAACTTTATAAATGTATATTTCCATGTTGACAATAACAGTACATAATAATTCGTTACACCGTACTGAAACGTGGTCTAACTTGTGGAAAAATTTTGACTGCCTTACTGAGAAGATCTTGCTAGGGTTGGCAGGTCTGCATTGTTAAGTACATAATTTTCGCCCCATATGGTGTGAGTGCTGATGGCACATTTAGTTAGATGGTTAAAAGGAATATTTCTGAACTAGATGGTCATTGTTCAAGCCCAGTGATGTATTTTTTCCCCATGCCTTACAGAAATATTGAATCCAAGATCTTTATCATCAGGAACAAACCATGTTCTCATAGATCTGTGTAGCCACATTGAATGGGTCAAAAGACATATGATCTGATTTTCATGCTAGTGATATGTTACACTGCAGATGTATTCAGTGATGGAAATTCAACTAGTACTCTACAAATAACCAGTCCATATGTCTTTCTACGTCTGTATGGTAGGTAGGCAGGTAGATTAGTTGGTGAAGAAAAGATGAACAAGTTTCAAATGGCCCTATGTGTGGAGTTCACATATTCAAACTCCACACAGTGAATATTATACAGTGGTCCCCCTATTATAAGGCCACCCCTTCTACAGAGAGGACATTGGTCTAATACAAGAGGTGGCCTTTCAAAAGGGGGATCACACAGGTATGAGTAATACTTACATATAAAGTAATAAAGGCGTAACTTATTTTAAAATATTTAATATTTTCATATATAAATCACATGTAAGTTATGGAATTATTGTGATAAAACTTACATTAATGCTATTTAAGATAATTATTAATAACCATCAGTCACGGTGCAAAACCATTAAAAAACTTGTCAATAAAATCAGGTACAAACATCTGACTGTAACTATCATTCTCCATCTGATTTGATGCTACGGTATTGTAGCTATGTCTGCCAAATCCATTTTCACAGCAGAATGTATGTTGATGATGTTTATTTGAATCTTTTTGATGTCAAATTTCTTAGCAGTGATCATAGGACTCACCCTCGTTTTGTTTAGTTGACTGGTTTTTACTTTTCGTTATGACAGCATTTTGCACTCTTTGCAACAACTTATTTCTTTTATGGCAACCATACCACTTTCAGACTAAATTGTAGCTATTATGGTAAACTCCTGTATCTTACTAGCTAATTACACAAAATGCTCAGTATTTACAAAGGAAGTGAGCTTGTAACGTGATCGACTGGTTTTAGTCTGGTACCCTGTCATGTACCTCTTGTAATCTAACAGAGATACGCAATGGTGGCTAACATACCAGTTTTAATTTATGGCAACTGGACATCATATTGACTTCAGCTAAACAATGAACTGTTCTTCTCAGCTCTTAGCTTTTGTCATCTTGATAATTATCGGTGGTAATAATAGCCTGTAATTATAAAAGTGACAAAGCCTGGCATCTAAGGAACACACAGCAGTAAGGATAATCGGATTACATACCTCTTTGCATGAATTAAAGTAAGGTACTTTATTGGCATATTGGAACAAATGTCAGTGTGTTGAATTTAGAAACAACAAATATTCTTGAAATTTCCATCTGTAAACATCACTATGTGTCTGCTCGTGAGGGGTAGATTTTAAATTGTTTGCACTAACATACTGGCTGCTAGCTGCATTAGAGGGGTAACCATTCAAGAGGGGTTCTTTTGGACACAAACTTCTCAGTGCCAATTGATTCTGGCCATAACAAATGGGTGGCCACTTTTCATGGGGGAAATTCAAGAGGAGGATAACTGTAGCAAACATCTGAATAATAAATTAAGAATAATTTGGATAGTAAATTAAGCATAATTTCTTCACACTGTGATAATTTCTTACTTCACTGCAATTAAAAAATATATCTAGTCAGTGTTCTAGTTATCTATTTATTAATGTATTTGATGATTTCAGGTTATCCTGTCAACTAACATTGCCGAAAGCTCGATTACTGTGCCAGATATAAAATATGGTAAGTTTGTGCAGTTTGGAAATTTGAAACAGCATGCATTTGGAGCATGTTTACCATGGGAAGATTTATAAAGTGGAACCTGTGTTGTAAAGTCATTAAGTATGTCCACTTTTGTAAAATCAATGCACACAGCTTGAAATTACATGATTATTGCATTATGATGTCATCTATATGACACCAATTGTTACCTACTGTACATACTTGCGTATAAGCGGATACCAACTGCAAACTGCATAGTCCCAGATCTTCCGTCACATAATGCGCCAGCAGATCTGGGTCTTTGCAGTTTGTAAGGACTAATCAGTAGAACAAGCAACATAGTCCCTGATCTGCCAGCCCATTATGCGACGGCAGATCAGGGTCTATGTTGTTTGTATTTGGACATGGATTATACGCGAGTTTATATGGTAAGTGTATCATATCACTATGAACTCACAGAGGGATTTCACATAATTTGGTATGGTTGTGACTTCAGTTTCTTATTCAATAATGGAAAAAATATGCTTACAAAATTTTAATAATCACAATAACAGTCCTGTGAAAGAAAATGATAAAGTCAACAAAAAGTATACAAGATCTTTTGAAATCATTTGTAATTTATGACCTGCTGTATATTTGCTGTATCAGCTTTCTGTTGCAAAAAACTGACGTGTAACATAGACAGAGAGATTTTGTTTTTGTCCTGTCCATTTTCACTACATATCAAGACATTGTAGCTTGCCCAGAAATGATAACCATGCACTTTTCTCTTCAAATACACAATCATAAATATGGTAGGAGATCTACTACCTTCTGAATATAGCCCTACCAAGCAAAAACAGATGTTAACCATATATTTTGGTTTGTTTTAGCATTAATTAGTTTCTGGATGTTCACCAAAGTTATGGACCCGGTCGTATCACACTTTGGAACCACCTTCATGTTCCTGACATTGAATTACTTGGATGATATTCTCCAGAAACACAAGGTGAACAACTTTTTGTACAAAAACATGAAAAACTTTGTTTTTCTCTTTCCTTGCTTTGGATTCCTTGTCAGGAAGGAAAAGTCCAATTTCATTTCATCCCAGCACTTCATTCATCTGAGCATGGAGTTCAAAACCTCTCTGAATAGAGTTTGCCTCACTCAAGAACATACCTTGAAGACTGTCTCCATGGTGTCTTCCATATGCTCAGAGAGTCAAATATCAGCATGGGAATTTCTTTGCTTCTTGGATTGTTGCAGTGCAGCTGTGGATCTTCATGTTTGTAGCTACTTTATCACATGACCCCTGCAGATAATTCTTCTGTCTCAATGGTGGCTGAAACTTTGCAAACTAGACCAAATGATCAAAGTTTCAGATTATTTGAGGCTCCATCTCAGCAAATGGGATGACTCCCCTTGGTTTATGGTGGGCATTCCAATTCAGAATCTACAACTGGAAGTCATGGTTTCCACAGATGCCAGCACAACTGGCTGGGATACCCATCTGCTGTCCTCCTTCCAAGAAGTGGACAGGGTTTGGTCCTCTCCATTTAAATCAGTCTCCTGGATATGAAAGCCATAGCGAATGCCATTTAATCATAGCAGGAGATGCTATCTGGAAAGGCCAGTTCTGATTCCAACCAACAACTCTGCTCTCATCAGTTATCTCTGAAGGCAATTGGGAAACCATGTCCCCAAATCGCTGCCATCTTGTTTGGGATTTTTTTCAGGTGGTGTCATTGTCAACAGATCCAGATTCAAGTCTACCACATCCAAGGCAGGTTTAATGTCCTAGCAGATTTGCTAGGTGGAATGCCAAGCTCCTAACCTTTGTCTCCCCAGTCCCAGATCTGAAAGCCTGGACAGGCAATACTCTTTCACTGAATAGGAATAGTCTCAATACATACGCATTTACCCCCAACCACTCTGATTTCTAAGGTCATTCAGAAGGTGAGGGAATCTGAGAGCAGACTAATTCTGTTTGGTCTGCTTAAGTGGGAGAAGTTGTAGATAAACAACCTCCAGAAATCGAAATGTGGAAATTCCGAGGAAATTTCTGCCTTCCACTCACCTTCTGAAACAACTGCACATGCAGATTTTCCACCCCATCCCAAAAATGCTGAACCTGTATGTTTGGCTCATATCAAACAAGCTATAAGAAAGATCATTTCTGCAAACAGGTGGTGGTCAAATTGCTTGGGCAAGAAGACCCATAACTTCAAAGCCTATGAGGGAAAATAGTCTGCTCCCAGTGGTGTGAGCAGAGAAACATCACTCCTGTAAAAGCCTCAGTACCACCAATAGCCTACTGTTCCCTTGGTCTTTTAAGAAGTTAGCCCTGATCAAAATCAAGAGCTACCCTTCCACATTCTCCAACATGTTTCACCAACATGGAATGGAGGAAATAGGCCAGAATAAAGACCCCTTCGATATTCTGGCTTATTTCTCTTTGTCTCGACCAAAGACCTTGGCCTTTTGCCCGAATGGAACCTGCCTTTAGTTTTTAAGTGGTTAAACAACTCACACTTTGAACCACTGTCTGAAGCCTTGCTGACTCACTGCTCATATAAAACCTGCTTCCTAGTAGTCCTAGCCTTAGTGCGCAGAATCACTGAAATTCATACCCTATTGGTTGACCATAACCAGTTGCATTTCTGCCATGATGGTTCATTTCTCTGATGATGGCCCCATGCTTCATTGCCAAGAACAGGCTGCTACTCATGAAAAATTGGTCTTTTATTTTGAAACCACTGTCTTCAGTAGAATTTTCATCCCAAAGGAGTCCTCGGGATCCAATCAATGCATTGGAGTGGTACTTGAAATGTACTGAGCTGATTAGAAGATCTCACTTGTTCTTACAACTTGGAGAAGGAAGGGACAGTATTTCTGCTTAGGCTCTGTTGTCTTGGATATATTGGGTTATCCACTCGGCCTACAAAGAATTAACCCAAAACCATATAAATTTCTTACACAAATCAGCTTATGCTTTAGGGCAGTCACTAGCATTCAAGTTAAACTGCTCCCTGTCTGACATTATTCAGGTCGTGGGGTGGAGTTCTGATATAACATTTTCCAGCTTTTAGCTAAGAGACCTTTCATCTCCAAAGGTTAAGTTTGACCAGGTGAGGTGTTTATGAGCAGTGCAACAGTCTACGTTCCTTGGTGCCACAGCAGCTTTGTAACAACACAGGTTACTCATCTTCCACTGGATGTGCAGAAGCCAATTCTTTTTTGCCTTAAGACCGTAGTTTCTTCATGCATCTGTGGTATACTTTGCTCATATCTCACACAAGACTTGAACCTGCTTTTCATACTTTAGGAAACTGGAGTCAGGGTGAACTCTCAGGTAAGGGGATGCAACTCTCCACCTCTTACCTATTTTCCAAACATACTATAATCAGGTATTGTATTTGAAGAAGAAACCAAATTTTGGAGTAAAAATGTTTCTTCAGTAATACTTGTCCAATTATTATATGGGCACTCCTTACCAAGTGCTTTCCATAGTTACATCCCTGGAAGAGTGTGCACTTCTGCTCCAATAGTAACTGACAAATGAATGAATGTTATGCCTATCCCTCTATCCAAGGGAAGACCACTCTTGTCTGACTTCCATCTTCAAAATACATGGTTAACAACTTTTAGCTTGTGAGGGCTGGATTTGCAAGGTAGTGGAAGGGTTCCTAACATATTATAATCAGGCAAGTATTATCAAAAAAACAATTCACTAAAAAAATTGGTTTCTCAAATTTCTATTGTGCACCTGTTCGTTTCTTTCCTGTAGTTATCTTTCGGGACTCAAACTGGGTCCAGTAGAGATGTCCATATGCCAGGTAATCTTGATTTAACAATCATTTTATTGTTGTAAGGTTAATAACATAAAGGGTAATGGAAATAAAGCTCAAGAAGGATAGTGAGGAAGACTCCCATAAAAGGGTACCTATTATTTTTTTGTGTGACACAAACTTGTTCTGTTCTTTTGATTTCTTTTGTCAACACATTTCACTGTATTTGTATATTCTTTTTACCTATGGTATGGTATATATAGACTAGATGATAAAGGAACTTATCTTCATTTTCCAGTGATAGACTTTTGTCTAACCAAGCAGCAGGTGTGTGACTTTGAGACAAACTACACCAGTCTGCAGGTCCAATGGACATCCAAGGCCAGCTGCATACAGAGGAAAGGTCTGTACGTCTGTAACCGCACTATCAAAAATCATATGCCAGGGCTGAAAATTTCTTAAGCCCAAGGTCTGGGATCCACTTTTTTTACCTCAGGACCCAACTGTTTTTACAACCAAAAAGTCCAATGGACTGCATCTTGTTTAAATCAAAACAACCATATAGATGAAGATATAGGCAGAAATGAGAAATGAAACATTTGGGATCTAACAGGAAAATATATTTACCATTGTAACCAAATACTATTCACATTAATATATTCTGTATTACATTCTCAAAAGTCTGGGAGCCAGGGATCAAGAATTAAATTGTCAGCCCCTGATGTCTGATTATTATTATAACACAAGTTATCACCAGGTTAATCACTAATTCACAAACATCTGATAAATATTGGCTTTTTTTATGCCCTGCAGTGAATGAGGAAAGAGCTTCTGGTCTTAACATTGTCATTCCATCAATCTGTCATCACAGCCTTGTCATTCCATCAATCTGTCATCACAGCCTTGTCATTCCATCAGTCTGTCATCACAGCCTTGGTTATTAACATTGTCATTCCATCAATCTGTCATCACAGCCTTGGTTATTAACATTGTCATTCCATCAATCTGTCATCACAGCCTTGGTTATTAACATTGTCATTCCATCAATCTGTCATCACAGCTTTGGTTATTAACATTGTCATTCCATCATCACAGCCTTGGTTATTAACATTGTCATTCCATCAATCTGCCTTGGTTAAATGTTTTATGAACATATTTATTGTTTTTCTTGTTCTGATATTTGATTTGAAAGTGATTTACCACTTTTTTGTGAATGTTTTTTTTTTAGGCTTGTGCATAATATAGTCATTTAGAGTATTTATAACACACAATATGGCAGGAGTATAACAACAAATATGTTAATCTATTCAATTTGCAATTTTGGGGTTTTAAATCTGCTGACATCACCAAGTCATTTGTTAATCCTGCTGGAACTGGTCTAATTATGTAAGAATACATAATAATAATAATAATAATAATAATAATAATAATATCTAAGTACAGCTCATAAACTTGTAAAAATTGAGTTAATTATTGTCTAGCCAATGGATGGTAAGACATAGATACAGCACTCCCTCACTATAAGGCCCTACATTATAACTCAGTTCTGGTTATAAGGCAAGTATGGTCATGAATACCATTTCATTAAGTAGTAGTAAAATTAAACATATCATGTACTTTATTATAACACAATCTCACTGTGAGGCAGTCTACTCTATGGCATCTTTATTTTTTGTTTTTTCTGTAGAAGTTCCACACAATTCTAAAACATTAGGCATTTATTCTTGGAATAGAATATTGAGCTACAAACTTGCTATATTATTGATTGAGAAATCTTTCTTTCTGTTTTCATATTGTAAAATCATGTTCATATGCCTCAATAGGCATAATTTTTGTCGAACCCACATAGGCAGAAGATTGATATAATGATTGTGTCCATCCACACTATAGATTAAGGTCAGTGTTAAAATTTTTTAGCTCAAGCTTAGCTTTTAGCTTAAGCTGACTGTTAAAGTAGGGAGTTCAGGTCATGTGACAACACTATTTGTTGATAGCAGCGGTCTACTATGAACATTAGACGAGTTATGTTTGAAAGCTAATTCCAAGCATGTTTATGATAAAACATTAAAAACTTTTATCTTGTTTGAGTGGTCAACCATTATATATCATTTCTCCTAAGTTGTATGTCGGTACATTCACTCTTTCATAAAATTGAGTGGATTATTCAACAGTGATGAACCATGTGACTGTACATGATCCATGATGATGTAATGGTCATGATAATAAACATGATTTTGATTGGTGGGTACTTTGGAAAATTGTAGAATTGCATCACTTGTTACAAAGTGGGAACTGCCATTTCATAACCAAATTGAAGCAGACAAAACGCATTTTGATGTTTTTTTCAAATGGTAAGTTTTTAGATTAATTATTAGCACAGAGAATTTCTGATTCACATTTTTCTGGACTTCAGAGAGTTAATTTTTTCAAAAAACACAAATTGTATAAAAGCGTAACTTCTATAGCTGCCTTTTATTCATCATTTCTCAGACTGGATGTCAAGTACACAATGCAAAAAAAAGCTTTTTATCACCTACCCCTTTTCTGCCCATTCAACCAGTCTGTCAGCCATGTTACTTGTTAGGATGCTACAAATGCAGTAAAACTTGTTAACAATTTAGAATTTATGAATTATTGTTAGTTAATCCATTTTATTATGCCTTTATATCAGGAGTATAATAAATAACAATTTAATTTTTATGTAAAAAATTAATTCTTTTGGTATTGCCCTTAATGAAGTGAGAAGGAGCTCACAGCTATTTGCTGTGAGTCATCAGTTATTTTTAATATATGATTATGAGTATTCACAGATTATAATTTATCAGGATGAAAGGTATTTGTAAACAGCGTGTGGAACTAATAAAATATCAAACATGCAAGGTAAAATTATTTTAGTACCAATTTCAAATCAGGTCGAGCTGGTCGTGTTTCCAATGGTCGTGTTTATAGACTGATCACTCGCAAGTTCTGGCAGGATAGTATTCCAGACTACAGTGTGCCAGAAATGCAGGTTTGTTATGATTTCAGTGATATCTTTTTGCTAATTATGTGTGTGGTGTAAATGTTCATAGTATAAATGTTAAATAGTTTATATGGCCAGGTCCCATATTTTCCAAAAATTGTTTAGCAAATAACTCTAGCTCAAAAGTTTGACTGATAGTAACTTAAAATAGAAAAAAGTTGGAATCATACAACTTTTAGAATTTTCGTAGCTTGGGTCCCTCTAGTAGACTCCTAAATTTCATTGATTTATGTGTACTCCAAGTATCATTTCATTGATGTAAGTGTACTCCGAGTATCATATCTGAGTTTTATGTTTTGAGCTTGAGCTGTTTTCATGTTCAGAAGGTTTTGAAAATACAGGACCTAGGGTCATAGCACTGCAAATCATACATTGACCATAAGACTCTTAGGATTGGGAAAATCAAAAGCTTACTTGTAATATTATGCCAATCCAGCTACAAGTTGTTGAATTTTTCAATACACAATCAGTAGTTTTGTAATTAAATGTGAACTAATCCCATTTAAAAATTGAATTGACTGGATTTACAAATAAACTGTTTTAACTGAGAATTATTTTCAAAGAATGGTTCATTTCAGGTGCCATATTCAACTCATAGTTGGTGTATATTAGGCAATGTTTTCAAATTCCACTGTTTTAGAATAAACCCTGCACATCCAAATATTTTTATTGCCCCAACCCCCCAAAATACAAATTTTGTCATCTGTCTTTGATGATGGGTTAAGGGACATAACTTGTGTTGATCATTCATAACTTGTGTTGACTGAGTATATGACCCTTTACATGTTGATCCCATCAATTCTCTTGAGTGTCTGACCTGTTTCTGACTTTGAGAAAAAACTCATTCCTTCACCAGCTATTTGAGGCCACATGTCAGATAAACAAACAATTTTGTTTGCATGGTCTTCTCTTTCCACACATGTAAGTTTATACCATGCCATTGATAGTTATAAAAAGGAATGTAAATAAAAAGGTTGTTGGATAAAATTGAGATTAACAAGACCATACTGTATTTGTTAAGAAATTTTGAGAGTTCAGTGTACCTCGTACATGTATATGGTTGTGAAAGATCTTCAATAATGATGAAACACAGTGGCACTGAAAAAGTAAGTTAAAGCCATTAATCTGACATTTCATAAAGAACTTTTGCCATCCTTAATATGTTATGATTTTATAAATATTGCCAAGTTCAGTATTTAGGAAATTTAAATAAAAGTAGGGATACATTAATTAAAATCTATGATCAATTTTATAAAGATGTAATTTACTGAGCCCAGGTTACTATTTCACACTGGGAATAAATTACAAATGGTTGTTAAATCTGTAACTAGCGAGTAAATTGTTTAGTATTCTGTAGTATTCACTCTAAATCCATTGCTTGTAAATCTGATTCTAACTTGCAGGTAAATTGCCTAGTATTCACTCTAAATCCATTGGTTATAAATATGCTTCTGATTTGCAGGTAAATTGTCTAGTATTCACTCTAAATCCATTGGTTGTAAATCTGATTATAACTTGCAGGTAAATTGCCTAGTTTTCACTCTAAATCCATTGGTTGTAAATCTGTTTCTAACTTGCAGATAATTGACTAGTATTCACTCTAAATTCATTGGTTGTAAATCTGTTTCTAACTTGCAGATAAATTGACTTATATTCACTCTAAATCCATTGGTTGTAAATCTGTTTCTAACTTGCATGTAAATTGACTAGTATTCACTTTAAATCCATTGTTTTGAATTGTTTTTTTTTCTTCATGGATATTACTTTTCATTGTTTTGCAGACAGTGGTGCTTTCATAGGTACTGAAATTAGTGGATATGACACTGAGGGAACAAGGGTCCTATTTTCTTCATAGGTTGATCACTTGTTCATTTGTTTTTTTAAAAATCCACTAAAATCAGTAATACCAAGAATAAAAATGAATTCTCAGTACATAAAATATCTTCAATATACATGTTTAGAATGTTTTACATATTATTGCATTTGTTATATGTGTAATGAATTTACATGGAGTTTAGATCTGGATTTACAAACACTTGTAACTTGTGAACTTTTTGTGAATGAGTAATTGTGTTGAGCCATAACTATGTAGTACATCCTTGTATTTTTAGAGAAGCCCTCTTGACAGGCTGATTCTTCAGGTGAAGCTGCTGGACTTAGGTGAGCCCAAAGCCATATTAGCTCTAGCTCTATCACCTCCCAACCTGGAAGACATTGAGAGGAACATTCTCATGCTGAAAGAGGTTTGTAGTATTCTTCACATTATGGCTAAATTCTTGTCAAGTCATCTCCTTGCACCCTGTTCACTTAGTACACTATCTTCTAGTGAAATGTTATAGTTGTACTCTCTGTGCAGGAGTAGAATTTTTATTTCATATTTTTAATCTGCTGCCCATTCTATGGAGGTGGCATATAGTGTTGCCCATGTCTATCACATCATGTCATGTCACATTCAGCTGGTGGCATATAACGTTGTCCATGTCTGTCACATATGGAGGTGGCATATAGTGTTGCCCATGTGTCACATCATGTCATGTCACATTCTGCAGGTGGCATATAGGGTTGCCCATGTCTGTCACATGGAGGTGGCATATAGTGTTGCCCATGTGTCACATCATGTCATATAACATCCAGCAGGTGGCATAGAGTGTTGCCCATGTCTCTCACATCAAATTGTATCACATCCTGCAGTTGGCATATGGTGTTGTCCATGTCTGTCACATCACATCATATTCCATCCTGTAGGTGTCATATAGAGTTGCTCATGTCTTTCACACCACGTCAAATCACATCTTGCAAGTGGCATATAGTGTTCTCCATGTCTGTCACATCACATCATGTCACATCCTGTAGGTCTCATATAGAGTTGCTCATGTCTTTCACACCACATCAAATCACATCCTGAAAAGTGGCATACAGTGTTGCCCATCTCTGTCACATCACATCTCATCACATCCTGCAGGTGGCATATAATGTTCATGTCATATCACATCCAGCAGGTGGCATATAGTGTTGCCCATGTCTGTCACATATGGGGGGGTCATATAGTGTTGCCCATGTCTATCACATTGTATCACATCCTGCAGGTGGCATATAGTGTTGCCCATGTCTTTCACATCACATCATATCACATCCTGCAGGTTGCATTCAATGTTGCCCATGTCTGTCACATATGGGGTGGCATCTTGTGTTGCCCATGTCTTTCACATCACATCATATCACATCCCGCAGGTGACATATAGTGTTGCCCATGTCTTTGACATCACATCATATCACATCCTGCAGTTGGCGGGGGGGCCCAGGGGGCCGAGTGGTCTAAGGCGCTCGCCTTTACCGATCACTGCCATCTCACCTCTGTCCGCATGGGTTTGAGTCTTGGGCTCAGTCAATGTGGTTATGTGAGAAAGTTTGCTAGTAGCTTCCCGTGGGTCAGTGGTTCTTCTTTGGATTTTCCCGGATTCTTCCTCCACCAGATATACTGGCCGCCATGTATAGCCTATCATGTGCTGAAAAATGGCGTTGAACCTATAAAACCAAACCAAACCTGCGCAAGTTGGCATATAGTGTTGTCCATGTCTGTTATATCATGTCATATCTCATCCTGTAGGTGTCATATAGAGTTGCTCATGTCTTTCACACCACGTCAGATCACATCTTGTGAGTGGCATATAGTGTTGTCCATGTCTGTCACATCACATCATATCACATCCTGTTGGAGGCATATAGTGTTGCCCATCTTTGTCACATCACATTTCATCACATCCTGCAGGTGGCATATAATCTCCATGTCTGTCACATCACGTCGTATCACATCCTGCAGATTTAATTTTTGCATAGTAACTTTTGAAGGACTTCATGGATTAAAACAAACTTAGGTATGAGGCTTTACATTCAGAACACTTAGGTCAAGTTCAATTTTCACCTTTTTCTCCTAAAATTTTATTGAGTTATGGACATTGTTTGACTTTGCCCTTCAGTTTCATTTTTCCACTCAGTAACTTTGAATGAATGAATGGATTTAAATCAAATTTGTTATGAGGCTTTACATTAAAAATACCTCGGTCAGGATTGATTTTCAAATCTTTGTGGCAAAATTTATGGAGTTATGGCTCATCTTTGACTTAGAACTTTGCCCTTCAAATTTGTTTTCCCTCAGTACATTTTGAATGATTTAATGGATTTAAAATCAGATTTATTATGAGGCTTCACATTACGAAGACCTAGGTCAATTTCGATTTTGCACCATTTTTCAGCAGAATTGTATGGAGTTATTGCCCTTGTTCAACTTAGAACGTTGCAATTCACTTTCATTTCCGTTCGTTAACTTTTAAAGGACTTAATGGATTGAAACCAAATTTGGTATAAAGCTTTACATTAGACCTTTGCAAAAGAAATTTTAGTTGTTTTCTTTCAAACTTTTTTTGGAGTTGTGGCCTTTGTTTGACTTCAAACTTTGCCTTTAATTTTGTTCCTGCTCAGTAATTTTTGATCGACTTAATGGATTGAAATCAAATTTGGTATGGGGCTTTACATCAGAAAGACCTAGGTCTAGTTTCATTTCACTGTTTTCCAGCAAATTTATGTGGAGTTATGGCTCTTGTTTGACTTTAGTTCAGTTCATAAAGAGTTGGAATTGTAATCCAAGGGTTGGGGGTTTCAGTACCCGACCAGGCCAGCTTTTTGGCCGTCTCATCATGTCCTTGGGAATGTCACTTAGTTCCCTTTTCCTCAGCATGATATAGACAATAATGTATTAACAGTGCCATTAAAATCAATGAAACAAACAATCTTTAATGTTTAAAGGACCCAATGGATTGAAACTAAAGTTGTTATGAGACTTTATATTAAAGAAGGTCCAGATCAAGTTTTAATTCTATTGTTTTCCTGCAAAATATTACATTGTTGCATAATATAATTATAGCCACAGTTTTATATTTGCCTTTCAATTGCATCATATTGGTGGGGCCATCTGTGTCATGTGGACACATTTCTAGTTTTTATACCCCTGCATCTGTAGTGGAGATATATAGAAATCTTTATGTCTATCCATTCAACCTTCTTTCTGTTCCTCCTTCTGACCATCACACAATCTTGTGAATGCAACTGGTCATGCATTATTTGATTATTTGATGAATTGCCATGAAACTGAAGATGTGCATATTGACAAATCACTATGTTCCCACAAGTTTTAGCTCACTGGGTCAAAGGTCAAGTGAGTTTATGGTATGTCCTTTTGTCTGGCATCTGGCATTTGTCATTCGTCATCCATAAGTCAACATTTGCATGAGCGACATCCATGCATATTAATGAGGTGTTTTTGCATCTGATCGTCTGAGCTTGTGAACACTCTAGAGGCCATAGTTTCTTATCAGATTATGACCAGATTTGGTATTTAAGCCTGTATCATCAAGACATGGGATAATTTTGATTATGGGTGACACCCACACATGGTAATAAGGTAATATATCATAAAGATCTTGGATGAGATCGATTATGAACGACCTCTATGCATATTAATGAGTGATGTTGCATCTGATTGGCTGAGATTGTTAGCACAATAGATGTCATAGTTCTGATCAGATTTGGACATGGAATGTAAGCTTGTATCATCAATATCTCAGATGGGTTCAGTTATGAGCAACATCCATGTATATTAAAGAGGTGGTCTTGCATTTGATTAGCTGAGCTTGTGAACACTCAAGAGACCATATTTCTGAACAGATTTTAATCAGGTTTGCTTACACAAAGATCTCAGATGAATTCAATTATGTGCAAGATCTATGCATATTAATGAGGATCTGAGGTGATTAGATGGTGGGAATCGAACTTGCAAACTTCTGATCACGACTCCAATGCCTTAGCCACTGAGTCACTGCAGCTCTCCAGGGGTGGGACTACAGGGTGATAAGGACAGACCCATGAATGCAAGCTGACTGTATAGATTAACTCCCCATATAATGCCAAGTAGTGTATATACACCTCTCCCTCGATAACTCGTGAACCCGCTTATAATGTGGGATCAGGCGTGGATCCCATTTTTTTTCTAGAAAATACAAAAAGAATTAGCCCCTATTTGGTGAACATGAAGAAAATCACGATCAAAATTGGCAAATGAAATCTTGATATATTGCTCATTTTATCATTTAAAAAAGTGGTCAGTGCCTGGAAATTTAGAATCAACCTTATGAAATTCGCAAGTTTTAATAAGAAATCACATATTTTGTTAGATTTTCTTGGAAAAAATATCTTAATATACTGTAAATAACAATATATGGCGAAACAATGATCAATGAAAAATGCTGGTAAATGCTAACAGGTGGCAACACTCTAAGAAATAAACCCCAGTTAAAGATGTGACGTGAAATTCGTGTTTTAATCTTTTAATTATGTTTTAATGTAATCCGTATACTCGTGATATGTTCTCTTCTATTCGGACATGAATAGAGTCAATTGACCTTCACTTCAACACCCGCAAGCACTTATGTGAGAACCTAATTAAATGCCAGCAGTGTTTTGATCTACAACTTGGGGAAGTGTTTGTTGCGATGTAACAATCGATTAAAGTAGACCTGCTTTGTTTTATCACATTAATTGTTGTTTACCCTTGGGTGTTTACTAGTAAGTATATTGCTTCTATTTTCTTGTAAGTTTGAACAACCTGCATTTGTATTATACCATGTGTTTTCCTCTATAAACACTGTTTGTGTTTGATGCAATAAAAGTTTTGATTTGATTTATATTTGCCTTTTTCGTAAGCTAGATCTAATTCACGAGTAATATTTCCTAAGTTATCCGCCAGTGCAAAGCCCATAGCTTGTAATGGCAGCACTCACTTTATTTTCCCAGTTGACAATCCTTTGATTGAGCCATGAATTTGATACTTGTTCAGTGCCATTTAGAGTCTTACAACTCCCTGTGCGTGTCTGACCTTAATCCCTTAGCTTGTGAAGGAAGCACCCGCTTTGTTTTTTGCAGTTGACAACCCTTTAATCAAGCTCGAATATGATACTTGTTCAGTGCCAAGTACAGTCCTATATTCAGTTAACATCACTTTGATCATGCTGCACAATTGACACATGTTCATTTGTGGCAAATCCTTTAATAGATTTCACAGAATGTACGCTCAAAGTGTCACTTACAGAAAACAAGCTCAGTCTCCACATAAGCATCTGCAATTGACAGTAAAAATGAAGAATCAGCATTGGATGAGGGGCTATGTACCAGATGACATTAGACAATAACATTTATAGGATATTGTGAATCACAAAAGTGTGGATTTTTCTTTCATTGTTTATTTGTAAGAAGTATGGAATAAACATATATGGGGATATTGTAAATTGGATCATTCTGGACTATTATTTTTATAACAGTATGAGACCTATAATAGAATTCATGGATTTATCATATAAATGGATTTAAAATGTAAAACATAGATTTTTATGGATTTTATTACACAATGATGGACAAAATGTAAGTTGTCAATTTATTTGTGCCGTATTCCACTCCATAATATAATTGTATTTATTTTACACTGGTTTTGTCTTTATTTTCCCTATATATCTATCTATCTGTCTATCCAGTTTGGCTTGTCTATTCTATGTTTATTTTTCCAAAGTGCAACTCCAACTCGCTGACGACAAGTCACCCTTTACAAGTTTCAACAATTGTTGCTCTAAATTAATGTGTACCTTTTGAAAAAAGAAATCTCGTTTTATTTTGAATGAACAATAACGCTAGAATGTATCTAATTCAACACAAAAAGCAGTGATGTAATACGCAATGTGTTTAGCGGTACATGTGAAGTGTACTGAAACCGCTTGGAATACTGTTTTTAACAATCTTTTCAAGATCATTTATCATTAAATTAAAGGTAATTTATAAAGAAAAATGAACAACTCCATTATAAAAAGCTATTTATTCAGTTATTCTCAACACGGTTATAAAATGAGTATTCATCAATGTAACCTCCCACCACCCACAACCCCACTTTCGGCTCTAAGTCAGTTTCCATCCCTTTTTTAGTTTTTCAAAGGTCCCTCTGTAACTTGCGCCCTTGCTTATATCGCAGTGTATGTTTTAGGACCCCGTTGAATGTGAGTTATCGAGAGAGAGGTGTACCTTTAGGATTGGGCTATGAACTGATTTAAGTTATGAATCGGGGACTAGTCCCTGGAGGCAGTTAGAGATCCAGGATTCTTGTGAAACTTTGTACATAATATGGTCATCATCTGACATTGCTCATATCTACAGACTCTCTGCTCCTGGGATTTTAGCTCTTTTGGTCATCGACTAGAAGAGCTTATGCAAAATGGTCTTTCATCTGTCATCTGTTAGCACAAGTTTGTTATTGCTACTTCTAAACTATTGGGAGGATTACCACCAAACTGTACAGACACATTCATCTCCAGGTCTAGTTCCTCCTAAATGTAAATGGTGCCTCTTGGGCCTCCACTATGTCCCAGTGACATCCAACATGAAATCGAGTTATTTTGAAAATCTTGTTATCACTACTAGTCCTAAACAGATGTTCATACTGACATGAGGTTTTAACTAAAAGACATCTTATAATGTCTAGTTGGTCCTCAATGCAAATGGTGCAGATATGACATCTAATATGGCTCCTGTGGTTGCCATCTTGAGATATCTAGTTATCACCAGTCCTCATGAATGAAGGATTGTATTGACATTGTCTTTTCACTAAATGACTTCTTATGATGTCTAGTTGGTCCTAAATGAAAACAGAATCAATCTGACATCCAGTACGGCCACTATGGTGACAAGCTTGAAAATTCTATAATTGCTACTCCTCATTAATAGATGATCATTTTGACATCAGGTTTTCACTAAAAGACTTCTTATGATGTCTAGCTGGTCTTAAGTGAAAATGGCATTCATCTTGAAAGTCTTGTTATTACAACTCCTCCTGAATCGATGGTCATATTAACTTAGTTTTTTCGCTAAAAGATTTCATATGACTGTTGGTCCTAAATGAAAATTGAATCAATGTGACATCCAATATGGTCACCATGCTGGCCATCTTGAAAAAACTTATCAGTTATTCTCCTGAAAATATCTACACAGGAGTTTCACTTACATGTAAAGACTTTTGATGTCTACATGGTACTCCGTGAAAATGGTACCAATCAAACCTCAAACATGGCCACCAAATATTTGCATTACTACTTCTCCCAAATGGATGTCCATAGCTACACCAGAAGGCTTCATATAATGTCTAGTTTGCACTAAATGAAAATGATGCTGATCTGACACTGGTCAGCATGGTGGCCATCTTGAAAGTCTTGTTATAATTACTTCTCTGAATCAGATGGCTATAGAGGCTTGGGGTTGTCACTAAAAGATTTCTTATAATGTCTCATTGGTCTTAAGTGAAAAATCTGCTGCTCTAACATCCAATATGGCCACTATAGTAGGCATCTTGAAGATCTTGTTATAACCGCTTCTCATGAATGGATAGTCATAATGACATGGGTTTTTACTACAAGACCTTTTATGATATCTAGTTGCTTCTAAATAAAAATGGCACTGAACATAGCTCCAACATCATGACCATCTCCCTGTGTTTTTGGAATGTGAGGATGTCCCTTCCTTTGTTTAAAGGTAGGGCAGACATGACAGGCCATGGACCTGCTCCATCCTGCCTGAGCCAACAAATAGGAGGGGTGCGCCACTTGCCTCCTAGATGATCTAGAAGGGATCAGTGATCCCATTTGCCTAGGAGGACTGCTAGTAGTATTAGTCCTATCACACCCCACCCCATGAGCGACTTTGGGAGGATGGCAACCCTATTTTGACATCACCCTCTCCACAGAGAGATACTGGGAAGGGCAGCCCTGTCTCACCTCAGGGGCAGTCTCAGGATGACTATGTTATTTCCATCATGGTGGACTTAAGTGAGTTCTCAGAGGAGCAGGTGGTGCTGGTTCCTCCCCTTCTGTTGGGGTCCCCTGCTCCTTCCACCTGTTGAGTCAGGCATTGGAGGAGGAGGAAGTTTGGACCTTTGATAAAGCAGTGAATGAAGTTTGCTGCTGCCTTCACTCAGACTTGTATCATAAGCCTTCTTGTGGACAAGAAGATTCTCTCCAGTCTGGAGAGGCTTTCTGGGGCATCATCTCAACCAGATCTTCTGTACTCTGCAATGGTTGGAGAGCTTACACATAATTATTCCTGGTGATAACAGTTCACCAGACAGCAGAAGGAGTGGTCTATCCCCTCTTATACACTTCAGCCACTAGTTTCTGCCTGCAGCTATCAAGTTCATTTTCCAGCTTGGTCCCTTAAGCCCCCCCCCCCCCCCCTTGGACTCAGGGGGTCATCACAAGCTGGGATATCAGCTGGGGTCTCGGCTGGCCTCCTGGTTAAAACCTTGGAGCTTAAGGCCTGCTCTCTAGTGACAATTGGCCTTGCATACCAATCACTTTTCAGTGGCTCCTTCAGTTTCTTACAGGAGCAATCATTGTTTCCAATGGTGCTTCAGCACTTACTGGAGGCTGTAGCAAAGATGTGTCATGCGCTTTCCATGTCAATGGTTCTCTCAGCTGAGCTTCTTCACCTCTGCAGGGATGCTGCCTTGGAGACATTGAAGGTCTTGCTGGACCACAACAAGAACCTTTTAAGGTCTGTATCTCTTGAGACAGAGATGCTCTTCAGAATCCTCATCCCCTCCGTGGCATCACAGGATTTGAGGGACCAGCAACATGGGTCCATGGCAGTAGCTCCAGTCCCTTCGAAACAGGCCAAGAAACGTGCCCACCCTGACTGCCCTATGGGACCTTCTCCCAAGTTCTTCAAGCAGGTGTGGAGCCCTAACAGTCTAACAAGCAGCCTCAGGTCAAAGCTCCATCACCCCTGTCATTCATTAAGTGATGCAGTCAGAGGGGCCAAGGGAGAAAGTCTTCGGACTCCACCTTCTTCCCCAAGGAAGGAGGTAGTCAGCCCTAGGAGTTGCACCCTCTTCCCAGCATCCCAGTAGGTGTTCATCTAGCTCTTTTTCAGGGGTTTGGTTGGACATCATGGATAATGTATGGGTCCATTACTGGCTTTGTTTCTGGCAACATCTTCCCCTATCACGTACCCCCATCTTCTTTCACCAGTTCAAACTGGCGCAATTAAGGGAACAAGTACACACACTTCAGCAAAAAGGTGCAGTTATGACGGTAAAAAAGGACCAGACTCCAGCTTTTTATTTCCAGATCTGTCTGGTGTCAAAATAAGTCAGAAAGTTTTGGCTTATCATCGACCATTTCACCTTAGATTTATTTGTGAAGAACGCTTCAAGATAGAGACTACCACCTTGGTCAAGAACGCCATAAGGCCCTGTGACTGGGTGGTCTCCATTGATCTTCAGGATGTGCACCTTCACATCCCCATCTTCCCACCACACAGAAATTACATCCAGTTTTATCTTGACCAGGAGGTATTTCAATTTCCAATTCTTCCTGTTTGGCCTCATCTTTGCCCCCAGAGCCTTTACCAGGATGATGGGGGTAATTGCAGCCAACCGGAAATCATTAGTGATCCCCATCCTCCAGTATTTCTATGACTGGTTGATGCACAACATCCTCAGAGATTATCTTGTGAAAGACCTGTCCCTTAGTTGGTCAATGGTGACCCATCTCAGTCTTATCCCCAACCTAGTGAAGATGGATCTCATCCCTTCTCAGGACTTCATATATGTGGGGATAAACTTTCTCACCAGCCTAGGCAGCGTTTGTGTTCCTCTGGACATGATCGACCAAATCCTGTCATAATGGCTTTTCTGGCCAAGACATTGTTGGCTTGTCTTTACCTCTCTCCCTCTCCTGGGAACTCTGAACTTTACTGCAGACTTAGTTCCCCAAGGAAGACTTTACTTGTGCCCTTTCCATTTCCTGCTTCTAGCAAACTGTAGACTGTGCAAGGACCCTCTATCAGAGGGGGATCCGATTTTCGCCATCATATGTGCTGAAGTCTAAATAGGATAGGTTTCTGACCGGAGTCCCAATTCACACCTGCAAACCCCACTCCTTTCTGTACACTGACACATCACATTCAGGATGGGGTGCTCACCTCTAGCCACAGGGAAGTGACCCTTCATACAAACAACTTATAAATGTGGGCAATGTTCTTAGCCTTACAGGGGTATGTCAGCCTCACAAGGTGTCATTGTGTTATGGTTGCCACAGACGTGGAAGTCTAGAACCTCCTCCAGTGGGCAGTCTTGGAGATCACTCTCCGAGTCTGCCATATTCCGGGCAAGAGGAATATCCTGGTGGACAGTCTGTACAGAGGGGGGTCATGTTGTATTCATGGAATGGTCTCTGCACCATTCGGTAGAATAATCATTTTTCCAACTGTGGAGGAGACCTTGGTGAACTTGTTTGCTATAAGACATAAAAAGCTCCCCTTTTATGTCTCTCCAGTAACAGAACAGAGGGGCTAGGTGTTGGACACTTTCAGTCTAAAGTAAGTGGGATCGTCTGTATGCGTAGGCCTTCCCACCTTTCAAAATAATTTCACAGGTGTACCACCAAGTCAAGATCTCCATTGCTTGGTTCATCCCAGTAGCCCTCCCTGTAGCCCCAAAGGTCATGGTTCAGCAACCTACTCAACCTGTTGGTAGATAAGTGCAGGAGATTACCACAGAGGAGGGACCTAATGTTACAGCACAGGGGGTCTCTCCTCTACAACAGCTCACAGATTCTGCACCTTCACGCTTCGCTCATCTCAAGCGATCAATCCACCAGGACCAGTTTTTGAGCAAGGTTGTCAACTGCATCATCCAGGCTAGGAGGCAATCTACTTGCAGGGTTTACAATGCAAAGTGGAGAATCTTCTTTAATTGGTGCAGTAGGAAGCATGTTGAACCTGGCTGTCCATCTTTAAACACAGTTGCAGATTTTCTTTTTCTTTTCAAGGAAAGATAATGTTCTGTGTCCAATATTAAGGGCTATAGGGCAGCCCTTTCTAACACACTCAAGTTCTCTAGGGGTTCTATCATTGGGTTGGACTCCCATCTTTCTGATCTCATACGTATTTTTGAGCTTCAGAGACCAGTATCTTGCTCAGTAATGCCTAGAACAAATCTTTCATGTGTTCTTTGGGGATTGTCAAAACCCCTTTATGAACCTTTGAGTGAAGCTTCCTTCAAGAATCTTACCATTTAGACTGTTTTCCTGCTCTCCTTAGTGTCAGTGAGAAGGAGTGAGCTTCATGCCTTTTTAGTGGGAAAGGGTTGTTTATGGTTCAACAGTAATTATGATCCGTTTTTTTTTCTTTGCCAACCTTGGTTTCTGGCTTAGAATCAGCTACCTTCAGTAGCTCCACTTCCTGTTAAGATTTCCAGTGTGTCGTATATGTGCTGGGGATGATCAAGAAAGGCTCCTTTACCCATTTAGAACTTTAAGCTTTTATTTGCTTCCTCTGAAGGGAGAAGGAAGGGTTGGAATGATCTCTTCCCACCTCTTAAGGATTCCTCTGATATTTCGGTGGCCACCATTTCCAGGTGGATTGTCTTCACTATCAAGAGGGCTTATCAGTCCCTCACTGAGAGGGACTTTTCTTTCATGAAAATTAAAGCCCATGAAGTTAGGGCTATTGCTACATCTTGAGCCTTTTTAAATCACTTCTCTTAAAATGATGTTATGAGAGCCACTTTCTGGCAGTCTCACACTACATTCTCCTTCTTTTACCATTGATCTTTGGTTCATCATAGCAAAGGAACTTTTTTGTTGGCCCTATAGTGATGGCACAGCATGTGGTCCAACCTTCGACCAGCCTACAGGAGTGAACACTTCTACCATAAGGATAAGTGCAATAGTTTTCTATACCAGAAATGTTGAGACCATAAGCCTTGCTCCTGGCTGTTAAATTCAGCAATGCAACAGTAGTAGGTATTATATTGCTGCTAATGTAGTTTTTTGGGGTGTAAAACTAATTTTAATTATGTAATACTTGCCTAATATTGCAAAGACTCCCTTCTCTGATGTCCCGTACTCTAGATCCAAGTCAAAAGAGGATGGTATTCCATATGTTGGCTGTGACTAAGGAGTCAGACTGGAATCATGTTCTTGTCATTTCTGGCTGTCTAATATTAATTGGAGGAGGCAATAATTAGGTTGGTCTGGGGACAAAGTGTCCGGGAAAAGGAAAACAATGCAATAGTAGCTGGTAAGTATTACATAAATTAAAATTAGTTTTACTCCCCCCAAGAAATACATTTTCAAGTATAAGTTTTTTTGTTTTTTTTTTATAAATAGCACTTTTAACACATTATTGGCTGTATCATGCCAAGGAAATGGGAGCTAAGTGCCTTTCCCAAGGACACACCAAAGCATCCGATCAGGGCTGGCCTGGGTGGGTAGGAAACTATTGACCCTTGGATTATGAATCCAATGTTCTACCAACTGAGCTAGTGTTGCTCCCTTTCAAGTATAAAACAAACTTCTATGTACGGAATTATTTTGTTAAAAAAGAAAAATATAACATTTATGATCACCTGTGTAAAAAAAATGTAAAGGGTATGAAAAATTATATGAATTATGGTACAAAGTTTATAAACAGCCCAGCAAGGCTGTTGCTGGCATTTCAAAGATAAATATACTTGGAGCTTAGACTTTTCTATGAGAACAGTTTAGCATGAAACTCAATGGTATGTTTATCAAGAGGTCTTTTTACTCTAGTGGTTAGTGAAAAAAAACATGACATTATTCAGAGTCAAAAATACTCAGGTACACTTATGCTTTGTACACCATGTTTTAGGCCTGTTCACGTAAACAAATCTGGCAAGGTTACATAGTAACAATTACTTTTGCACCAACGTTTTTGATGACAGATGAACATGTTCATCTTTGCAAAGAAATAAATCTCATACCTTGGGTAATTCTTTTCTTACTGAATACCTTGTTTTTAATTTCTGCAGGTGGGTGCCCTGACCAGTCAGGTGGGAGGAGTTCGGAAGCGACATGATGGTGATCTGACATTTGTTGGTCGGGTCCTGGCAAATCTTCCAGTGGACATCAGGATTGGCAAGCTGATAGTGTTTGGACATGTCTTTGGCTTGCTGGAGGAGTGTCTTATTATTGGTAATACTTTTAGCTCACCTCTCCATAGTAGAGAAGAGCTATTATTCTGCCCATGGCATCAAGAATGGCATCCCCACAGATACAAGCATATACATATGTACACCCTCACTGAATCTTAACTATTCTTTCTTCCTAGGTTGTAGGCAACAGTTTGGAATGGTTTCAATGCACCTACCCCCTGGGAATGAGGCTGAGGGTTATAACTTTGTACATTAACTTTGGTTGTACAATCTTGGTTATGTTTTTGTGTTTTACTCAGGTTTTTGCACACTGCATAAATACTGTTATGCCTGGAATCATGAAACTTGGTGATGGGATGCATCTTGATGAGTACTACACCCGCATCTCAAAAGTAGATCACTGTTACCTATATTTCATTCTTCATTGACTTGGGCTCAGTGTCAAGTTTTTATGCCAGAATCATCAAACTAGATGATGATATGTATTTTAAATAGCACCACACCCTTACATTTCACATTTTATTGCCTTATATTAAGGTTTTGTGTTTAGCTCATGCTTACATGGGTTTTTTTGTCTCCTGTATAACACTATTATAACTGGAATCATAAAACTTGGTGAGAGGATTCATCTTAATGAGTACTACATCCTTCTCTTAAAAGTATGTCCTTGTGACCTATATTTCAAACTTCCCTGACGTTGGTTAAGTTTGATGTGTTTACTATTCATGCTTGAATCATTCAAAAAGTCTCTAGGACCTACTTTTTACATTTGACTGGCTTAGGTGAACTTTAAACTCTACTGCTCATAGATCAGGAGCGCTTATGGGATGGTCTGTTATCCGTCGTCTGTCATCCATCTGTCTGTTAGCACAAGTTTGTTATTGCTACTCATCCTAAAATACTTGGATTGCCATGAAATGATATACAGTCATTCATCATAAGGTCATAAGGTCTAGTTGGTCGTAAATGAAAATGGTGCTGCTGAGACATCCAGTATGGCTGCCACAACAGTCATCTTGAAAATCTTGTTATTGCTGCTCCTTCTGAATGGATAGTCATATCAACATGGGGTTTTCACTAGAACACTTCTTATGATATCTAGTTGGTTCTAAATGAAAATGGTTCTCCTTGGACATCCAGTATGGCGCTATAGTGGCTATCTTGAAAATCTTGTTATCGCTACTCTTCCTAAGTGGATTGTCATATCAACATGGGAGTTTCACTAAAAGACTTCTTAAGATTTCTAGTTGGTCCTAAATGAAAATGGTGTCCAGTATGGTCACCATGGCAGCCATCTTGAAAATCTTGTTATTGCTACTCAGGAGGAACAGAAAGTCCTATAGGCATGGGGTTTTCACCAGAAGACTTCTTATGATGCCTAGTTGGTCCTAAATGAAAATGGTGCCTCCCATATATCCAATGTGGCCATGACAGTGACCATCTTGAAACTCTTGTTATCATTACTTCACTTGAATGGATGATCATATCAACATGGGGTTTTCACTAAAAGACTTCTTATGATGTCTAGTTTGTCCTAAAGAAAATTATTCTATTCTGACTTCCAATATGGGCACAACTGCAGCCATCTTGAAATCTTGTTACTGCTTCTCCTCCTGAACAGAGTCATGTCAGAGTGGGTTTTCACCTGAAGACTTCTTATCATGTTTAATTGGTCTTGAATCAAATTTGCGCTGATATGATTGCCAATATGGCTGCCACAATGGCCATCTTGAAAATCTTATCACTACTTCTCTTTGATGGAAAGCTATATCAGCATTGGGTTTTCACCAGAAGACTTTTTACAATGTCTAGTTAGAACTAAATGAAAATGGTGCCAATCTGACATGCAATATGGCCACCATGGCAGCCATCTTAAAAATCTTGATATTGCTACTCCCCCTGAATGAAAAGTCGTATCAACATGGACTTTTGACTAGAAGACTAATAATGATATCTAGTTGGTCCTGAATGAAAATGGTACCAATCTGAGGTCAAAATCTTGTCACTAATTCTCCAGAATGAATGGTCATATCAGCATGGGGTTTTCACAAAAGTCTTCTAATAGTGTCCAGTTTGACCTAAATGAAAATGGTGCCAATCTTACATCGAATATGGCTGGGATGTGGCTAATATGAAAATCTTAGTGCTCAAGAATATCAAAGATGGTTTCAACACTCAGCAATTAAAAAGATGAAATGGTCTTATCTTGAATTCCTGGAAAAAAAATTCAGCCAGTAGAGCATGAGTCTCTTCAAGGGACTCTCGTTTGCATTTAGTTTATGACCACATAGTCTTTTGGCATGCTATGATACTATCCATCAAGAATCATTAAAGTTTGTGAGGGGATGTATCTTGATGAGCACTACTCTCTCATTTTAGTAGTAGATCATTATGGCCAATATTTTACATTTCATTGACTTGGGTAAAATTTTGCATTTTATTCATTTCTCATGCACTGTTCATGCTAGAATCATGAAATTGATGATGATATACATCTCTGTTACAAAAAAACAACCTACATTTTATCTTTTACTGGCTTTGGTTAAGTTTTTGCATTTAGTTCATTACCACATGCATTTTTGGTATGTTGTATTCATACTATCCTACTTAGAATCTTGAAACTTGTGGGTGGATGCATCTGAGCAAGTTCTACATTTATTGCAAAAAGGATCTCCGCAATATATACTTCAGGCTTCAGTGGCTTTCTTAACATTTTGTGTTAAAAGTTCATTTATTGGGTGCTGTTTGTGTTCAGATCATGAAACTTGATAATTGCATGCACCTCTGTTACTACTACATGCTTACTACCAAAGAAGGTCACTGTGACCTTCCTTTCTCACTCTCATTCATGATAGATACCTGCATCTCACAACTGCAGATTTCAGACATATTGGTCACATTGTCATTTGTCCTTTTTGCATTAACTTTTAAAACGTATTTTTGAATTTTTTGCCCATCATGATAAGTGATTATCAGCAAATTTGTACATAGCCTAATTAGGAACTTTTACAGAGCTTGTGTCATTTGGTCAGAGTCGTAGCAGGTAGTATTAGTCCTTTTTGGAGGACACCCCTCCATCCCCAGCTGGCTCGGAGATGTAGAACAGGCTTGCGTCATAAGACGCAACTAACAGAGGCAGGAGCTGAGGTGGTTCAGTGGTTAGGGTGCTGGAAATGTGACCAAAAGGGTGCAGATTTGAAACCATTGGACCAGCCTGAGCTGGCTACCATGGTGTGTCCTTGGGCAAGGCACTTTACTCCAATTGACTCAGCTCTAAACAACCTACTTGTGTTGCTGTGTCATAAAACAGATAACCAACAAATGAAACCTTTTGGGCAAGTAAATCACAGTTCAGTCTATCAATTATTAATTTATTTCTTCATAGGACAGAACAATTCAGTAATATATATAGAAAATCCCCCAAGCACCCATTTTTTATCTCAACTGGTCATAGACCAGAAGTGCTTATGCAATTGTCTTTCATCCATTTTGCAGTGTTCATCATCTGTCACTCATAAGCACAAATTTGTTATTGCTATTCCTCCTAAACTACTTGAAGTATTGCCACAATATTTTACAAACACATTTCATCCCAATGTCCAATTACTCCTAAATGAAAATGGTGCCTCTTGGTCATCCAATATGGTCACTATGACAGCAATCTTGAAAATCTTGTTATTGCTTCTACTCCAGAAGGAATGGTCATATCAGAATGGGGTTTTCACTATAAAACTTCTTGTGATGTCTGGTTGGTCTTAAATGAAAATGTTGCCTGTGACATCCAATATGGCTTCTACAGTGGCCATTTAAAACTCTTATTGTTGGTATTTCTCCTGAATGAAAGGTCATATCAACATGGAATTTTCACTAAAAGACTTCTTATGATGTCTAGTTGGTACTAATTGAAAATGGTGCCCCTCAGCTTCCAGTATGGTTACCATAGGGACCATCTTGAAAATCTTGTTACCATTACTCCTCTCCTCCCTAATGGATGGTCATATGTACATGGGGTTTTCACAAAAAGATTTATGTTGTCTTTTTCATGTTAAATGAAAATGGTGCTGATTTGACCTCTAGCATTGCGGCCAAATCTTGTTTTTGCTGCTTGCTGGATTTTTATCATTTAACCCAGTTTTGGGGGAATATCTAAAGAATACCTTGAATAATATCACTTCAGTCATTTTTTTTATTTGCAACAAATATTATCTTGACACTGTCAGACAGGTTCATTGAATTTCTATCCATGATATTAGGTTCAAGGTCAATAGCCATGACAGAGAAGTTTGTACTGTATTTACAGTTATCTTGTGAACATGCTAACTCAAACATAAGCAAATAGTTTTGTTACCAAATTTGGTAAGGTGGAGTTTCTTAAGAATATACTCAGCTGTTATAAAGAAGAAAAAGACTTCTCTTGGATTCATTGAAATTCTTCTTGGCCAGAAGTGTCTCAGTTCCTTCGGGGGACTATTTGATCAAATTGAGGGGGAAATTTCTCCCCTAAATTTTCATTCTAGAATAGACCCGGCATTTTATATTTGGGGTGACAAGGGTCTCGTGTTGCTTCTGATGATCACCTTTGAAATTGCTGATGCTCCAAGTGATTCTGACATTATTTTCCAGAGATGAGGTACAGTATGTGTTAATCACTCTCTTGCCTTTGCTTTCTGAGCACTTTGGGACAATATTAGATGCTTTGTATCCTAAGTACATAACATCCTTTTTACTTTCAACTCATGCTGCATAATCTCAGCATTGTATACTTTTGATTATGCGGGTATATTTTCTACTTCTAACAGTTAGGACAATGTCAATTCTTAATTTCAGGTTCTGCTATGTCTCTGAAAAGTATTTTTGCAAAACCATTCAAGAAGAAACTTGAAACCTATAGGTAAGATATACACCATGGAAGATTTATTATCACCTGCTTTTCAAAGAGAAAGTGGAGATTCTGTGATTTTGTTCATCTGGACATTTGTGCATGTATGCATATGTAAAATGACACAACTCCTACGCCATTTAAAATTGAGGCAACAAAGTTCATGATATGATTGGGGGTGGTCTGCTGATGTACAGAACCATGGGGTGAAGCTTATGAGGTTGGAGCACTTCTGCATGTATATTTTATGATGGGTGGGGGATGTGTATGTGTGTGTGGGAGATAACTGGACAAATTGTAGTGATAATGCTACTTGGTTTCAGACTTCTAGTTGCCAAATTCAAGGAGATTACACACTGTAAGCAAGTATATTTCATTACCTTAGTTCACTATTAATTTATTAATTATCCCATGAAGGCTAGATGCTGCTTATCTAAAGGCAAAATAAAACTGGCAGTAATGAAGGGAAAAGAATTCATTAAAAAAACTCTCTTTGGGGACCCTTTTTTGAAAATAATACTATCTTGAAATTTTCATTTTTGGTCTGTTGAATCATTATGATTACAATTAATTATTTTATGAAGTTCTGTTTAAAGTTTGCTCTCTCTCTCTCTCTCTCACTCTCTCTCTCTCTCTCTCTCTCTCTCTCTCTCTCTCTCTCTCTCTCTCTCTCTCTCTCTCTCTCTCTCTCTCTCTCTCAGTTGGTAGAACATTAGACTTGTAATCTAAGAGTTGTGGGTTTAGTACTACCGAGGCCAGCCTGGTCAGCTGCCTTGGTGTGTCCTTGGGAAAGGCACTTGGCTCCAATTTCATGATATAGTCAAATAATGTACTCAAAGTGCTGTTAAAAACCAACCAATGACTCTATCACTCTCACCCACCATGAGACTCCCTATGAAAAGTGACGTTAAATAAATAAAATTCCTTTTTGGGCTTATATAAATCGAACAAAAACCCCACAGTAACAAGATCATGGTTCGTGTAGGTCTTGAAAAACACTTGAATTTGATGTCTGGTCTTGAAAAAAACCCTGAAAATTTAAAAAAGTGAAGAAAAAAAAGCCCTTGAAAAGTTCTTAAATTTGCTTTGACAGCCCTTTAAATGCCCTTGAATTGTGATAATAATTGACTTAATACTATTGTTTCATTTTTACCTGTGTAATTATTTGAGGGCAAAACTGAGCATTAACAATCATTCTGATCCTTCATTTTGTCATGTATTATGTTTATTTGGATACCTGCAGTAATGTCCCTTGTCCAGTGGCCAGACTGTGATACATTTTTACTTGAACTTCCCAAAGCATAGTTTAGGTGTCTTTATTAGTAAACCAGTCAATGCAAATGGCAGGTGAATCTTGACTTCATCATCTGCAATAACAATTGGCATATTCATGTTCAATTGCAAATGGATCACAGATCCCAAATACTCATGGATTAGAGAGTTCAAAAGAAATAACCCAATGCAATGTGTGCTTTGTGTAACAAGTTAATAGATTTTGGGGAAAATCAGGGAGTATGCCCTTTCCTTGCATATGAGGAGTAAAATACACCAATCATTAGTGAGCACTTTGGAATCATCTGAACAGTCACTGATGATTTATTTTTTTAAGACAAATTCAGAGAAGAATTATATCTGTCGGCTTATATCCCCCTCCCCCTCCTGATGAATCGAAACTTGCATTTGGACCAGATTTCCTCCCAAGCCATCACGGTTAAAGCTGACAGCCTCAGTGAAGGCAGAAGTTATAGGGCAGTTAACATTCATTATTCAGTCAAACTATCTTAGGAAAAGATCTAAAGAAATGGCTAATGAATGAAATAATCTGGAAGAAAATTGGATATTTGGTAACATTGGAAAGTGTTTGGATAAATATAAGATTTTATCAATTATTTATTAAGTTACAGCCCATGGAAATTTCAAAATGCACATTTTCCCTTTCCTTGAATGATATGTTAGAGTCCCTGAAAAAGTAAAATGTAGAGATTGGACATAGCTTTGAAGATACAGTTGAATGATTTGACAAAGTTCACATGCAACTGGAAAGTTAGTAATGACAGTAAGCTAGTAATGACAGTAATTTTGGTTGACATTGCCATTATTGTATACATGTTGAGGTTTATATTTTAAGACAAACTTTTCGCACTTTATTTTTAATTTAGAAGATTGACTCAACATAAATACAGTAAAAGAGGTTTCAGAATTCGACTTTAAAAGTGGATAAGTTATTTAATGTAAGCCCTTGAAAGAATTATAACAAGTCCTTGAAAAGTCCTTAAATTTGGTCCTGATATTTTTGTATGAACCATGAAGATGTTATTGTAAGGTGTCCTTTACAAAATGTCCCATAATTTCACACAGCAGCCATTGATGCCATGAAAGCTTTTGAGTTTAAGATCAAAAGGCCAGAAATAAGGTTACTAGACCTCATAAAAGACACAAAATGTGGAGTAATGTATAGTATTTGCAGCACTCATGTTTATTTATTGGCAAATTGCCTGCTTTGTACTTCACAGGATGAAGTTGAGCTGGGCTGATGGCTCATTCAGTGATTGCCTGGCAATTTTAAATGCCTACAAGGTAAGCATAGTTTCACATTGTACCTAGCCTGGGGTGTTACATTTTTTTTCTTCATTTGTTCTTGCAGAATGATTATAAAGAATTCATACCGTATATACTCGCATATTATTCGGGTCCAAATACAAACAACATAGACCCTGATCTGCCGTTGTCGCATAATGTGCCAGCAGATCAGGGTCTATGTTGTTTGTTCTACTGCTTAGTCCTTACAAACAGCAAAGGCCCAGATCTACTGGCACATTATGTAATGGCAGATCTTGGTCTATGCAGTTTGCAGTTGGTATTAGCTTATACATGAGTATATACAGTAATTATTTTTTTGTGTGTGGAAAATTTCTCATTTAAAAACCTTTTTGTATAGCTGAGAACTTTTTATCAGATAATATCATTCCTGCATGTTGTAGCATTCTTGTATTATGCATATTAATTCAGTGGTTGAGTGGTTGTCGTTTCTAAATCAGATTTTCTTTTTAAACATCATATTTTGTCTTAATTGCAACAGCGTATTGAGACATATATATCACTTTTTAGATGGTTATGGATGTGGCAGCAGTGATGTTGTCATCTTCTTTAAAATTCTGTGTGAAAGTTTTAGTGTTTTTTATTAAAGTGTTTGCAGGATAGATAAAGGGGAATGCATTAAAGTATGTGAGAAACCACATTCCTTAGAACCCTTGTTACAAGTTTGAAATAATTAGGGCCCCACTCAGTGAAATCAGCAGAGCCCTGTAGTAATCACATTGACTGTCCATTGATCCATCCATCCATTAACAGTTTGGTTTATGCAAGATAATTTTACTGTAAATAGTTGGATTTTAAACCTGATATGCAGCTTGATATTGATAAGACCTTGTTAGAGTTCAGTTTCCTATTTTTTATTTAGAGGTGTTATTGCCCCTGATTGTTCAACCTCTTAACTTTTATTTCCACAGGTTAACTTAACAAGGATTGTTGTATTTCAACCAAATTGGGCATTGAGCTTTATATTGATAAGACCTTGAAAAATGAGTTTGAATTCTAGGGTTCTAAAGTAATATTTACAAGAGTTATTACCCCATGGTTGCCCGATTACCTTTGGTTCTGCAATAATTAAAAGGAATGATGGATTTCAACCAGATTTGACTTATAGCTTTAAATTGATGGGACCTTGAATGAATTTGATTTTCAGAATTCCACAACATCATTTTCAGGTGTTAAGGTCCCTTATTGCCTGTTCTGCTGACTGGTTGCCACCACATACATTTACTAACTACTGTTGGATTTCAGCGAAGTTTGGTATTGAACTTCATCTTGATTAGACCTTAATGAGGTTAGATTTCCAACTTGCCACTACTACAGCATTTACAGGAGGTATAGACCCTAATTTATCATCCTCCTAACTTGGGTTTCTGCAGCATAACTTTATCAGAATTATATATTGGATTTAAATCAAACTGGTCATGCAATTTTATATTGATGAGACCTTGATTGAGTTTGATTTATAACATTCCAAGATTTCATTTTGCAGGATTATAACCCTCTTACTGCTTGCCCTGTTAACTTTTGTTTTTGCAGCATAACTTCACTAAGAATAATTGGATTTCAAATAAATTTAGCATGCACCTTTGATATTGATGAGACCTTGAAAGTTTTTTATTTTCAGCAGTCCAGGTCATCATTTAGAGGATACATATCCCCTGATTGCATGTTCTTTTTTTGGTTTCCCAACATGACTTTACCAAGAACTGTTGGAATGCAACTAAATTTGGCAAGCAGCTTATACGAGATCTTTAAATTAATTTGATTTCCAGCATTCTGCAGCATCATTTGGAAGAGTTATAGGCCCTGATTGCTTGTACTGCTAAACTGAAGTTTTCACAGCATATCTTTAACAAAGATTGTTGAATTTCAAAACAATTTGGTATGCAACTTAATATTAACAAGATCTCAGATGAGTTTGATTTCCAGCTTTTGAAATCATCATTTAGAGAAATTAAAGCCTGCAATTTTCCATCTGCTTCATTTTGGTTTCTGCAGCATTACTTTACATAGGTTTGGATTTCAGCCACATTTGGCTGTGCAGCTTTATATTGGTGAGATCTCAGATGAGTTTAATTTTCAGATGTCCACTTCCCATGAGAATAATTGTAACTACACAGTTTGAATAATTATTGGAGTGATGTCATATTGTCTTCAACTTTGGATTTTGCACACTTACAGTGCCATTAATAATTGGATTTAAAGTGAATTTCATGTGCAGCTTTATACATTCTTGCCCGGTTTGATAGTCAGCATTTTAAATCATCAGTTTGTAGAGTTATAGCTCATTATTGTTGAATACACTGCTTTTTGTTTCTTAAACAAAAAAATGTTAAGGTCCTGCTGAGCAAATTGTTGTAATAAGCAGTGTCCTTTCTTATTTACCCATCACTAATAGCTCTAGAATACTGCAATTCGTTGTAATAAGCAGTGTCCTTTCCTATTTACCCATCACTAATAGCTCTAGAATACTGCAATTCATTGTAGTAAGCAATGTCCTTTCTTATTTACCCATCACTAATAGCTCTAGAATACTGCAATTCATTGTAGTAAGCAGTGTCCTTTCTTATTTACCCATCACTAATAGCTCTAGAATACTGCAATTCATTGTAGTAAGCAGTGTCCTTTCTTATTTACCCATCACTAATAGCTCTAGAATACTGCAATTCGTTGTAATAAGCAGTGTCCTTTCCTATTTACCCATCACTAATAGCTCTAGAATACTGCAATTCATTGTAGTAAGCAGTGTCCTTTCTTATTTACCCATCACTAATAGCTCTAGAATACTGCAATTCATTGTAGTAAGCAGTGTCCTTTCTTATTTACCCATCACTAATAGCTCTAGAATACTGCAATTCATTGTAGTAAGCAGTGTCCTTTCTTATTTACCCATCACTAATAGCTCTAGAATACTGCAATTCGTTGTAATAAGCAGTGTCCTTTCTTATTTACCCATCACTAATAGCTCTAGAATACTGCAATTCATTGTAGTAAGCAGTGTCCTTTCTTATTTACCCATCACTAATAGCTCTAGAATACTGCAATTCATTGTAGTAAGCAGTGTCCTTTCTTATTTACCCATCACTAATAGCTCTAGAATACTGCAATTCCTTACATTTTGATGTCATTAAATTTTGCAGATGATTGTATTTAGTAAGTAAAATATTTGCAAATTAACAATTTACTTGGAGTAGATATATGCATTTTGTCTTTGCCCAGAATAATATTTTCACTAGTATTGCCCAGAATAATATTTTCACTAGTATTGCCCAGAATGATATTTTCACTAGTATTGCCCAGAATAATATTTTCACTAGTATTGCCCAGAATAATATTTTCACTAGTATTGCCCAGAATAATATTTTCACTAGTATTGCCCAGAATAATATTTTCACTAGTACAGTTTTATCTGCAAAATTTTAGTTTTTTTAACCCCATGGCCAAAAGACTTAATTTTGTGATGAAACGCAAGACCTAAAGATGTAAGATAGTGTTCTTCTGTTCCTTTGAACACAGGTATTATTGTTGTCAGTTTCAACAAGTCACTGTGTTCCATAAACCAATTTCTGTATTCCATAAACCAATTGCTGTTTTCCATAAACCAAAAGCTGTGTTCCATAAGCCAATTGCTGTGTTCCATAAACCAATTGATGTGTTCCATAAACCAATTGCTATATTGCTGTGTTCAGTAAACCAATTACTGTGTTCAATGAACCAATTGCTGTGTTCCATAAACCAATTGATGTGTTCCATAAACTAAATGCTGACTAGGCATTGTAGCAAGATATTGGTCTTACAGTCCAGACTTGTGCAATGAACATTATAGAGGTTGCATCCTTTTGGATGAGTGCATCATTTTAAAGTTAACACTAACTCTTGTTTTCGATATTGATATATGCTCGTAAATTTTTTAATGAAATATTTATTTAGGTCTGGGAAGACAAGAAGAATAGAGGAGAGTTCAAGAGAAGTGGTCGCAGTGAATATGCCTGGGGTGATATGCGATACATTCAGATTCGGAGACTGAGAGAGGTAAGATAAAAAAATAGATAAAAATGCATCAGTATTGGTATTGTGACACCCTCTGTCTGTCTATCCATTTGTCCATTACCACATCCTATGCTAGGTAGAAATTCACAAAACTTTGTAGTTATGTTCCACTTGGGGTGACCATCAGCAAGAGGGCCGTCATTCTTGGCTCCCATTCCTCGTGTCCCTGGGAGGGGGTCAGAGGTCCGATTTACAAAAATTTCAATTACAATGACATTTTACAATATTTTCCAATCAAATTGTATATATGCAGTCATTGTAGGAATACACAACATGTGTGTGATGGATTTTACATTATGACCCCTACATCACTGTGTGGGGGTTGGGGTGAGTACAATGGATGTTAGGTTTGGAATATGCAATAAACATTCTGAGGATTTGTGATGGTGAGTCATGGCAGTTGCTCTAGTTATTATTATTTTTGTTATTATTATTGGTATTTACATTATTATGAAATTTCACAAGTGTTTGTGAAAGACTGATTGGTCATGAATATAATAAAAATATAAACCCCACATATTAAAACAGTATTTATAGATAATAATCACTTTATTGGCAACAAATATAGTCATCTTACTACTTTCAGATTACTGTGTTGATAAATGACTTGGAAAAGAGATTGCAGGCACTGAACATCTCCAAGCCCAAAAAAGTACCTGGTTACAAGAAGTCTGAGGACCAGGAGCGACTTCTACTGAAGGTACAACAGAAACATCTAGAATCTTACATGTGTGACTTACAACAGAAACATCTAGAATCTTACATGAGTGACTGTTTCCTATGAATTATTTAAAGCCGTTGAATTTGTTTATTTCTTTTCTTTTTTGTGTGCCTTGGCTAACAGTGGAAATAGGTTACAAGGAACAAAGTAATATATTTTCCCATGACATATTTTTTTCATGATTGACATAATACTGACTTGACTTCTCTAATTCAGATAGTCACAAGGCATAATGTTTACATTTAATATGTGCCAATTGCAAAATGGAAATGCTTGTTTAAAAAGACCTGTAGAGAGTAGATTTTCACCAGTTTATATTGTAACTAACAAATCAGGTCCAGGCCAAAAGATATTTGCCACTTGTAAATTAATAAAAAAAATGGAAAGTTGCATGTTTGTGACAAAGTTTGAAGTGACATTTCTATCAGGTATCAAGAACCTGCTGCTTAAGGAAAAAGTAGCAAACTCACTTTAATATCATGTAGCAAATATAAAAAATTTCATGCCTTAACCTCTTTACATTTAATAAGTAGGTAGAGTTGTCTCTGTCCATAGTGCAGAGAGTAGGACTCTAGCTTCTTTCCTGGTATACATCATGCAGACACTACAGGTCTTGGATAAAAATCCGGAATTTGTGTGGTAGAAAAAGTTTTCTACAACTTTAAGTGCAAATAGCAAATTGAATGTTGGGTGACCAATATACCGTGAACTTTGATATCTAATGTCAAATATAATAATTATCATGATATATATGATTGTTAACAGCTTGTGATGTGTGCAGCCTTCTATCCAAACTACTTTGTGCGAGGAGAGATTGATGAACAAGAGTCTCTGAAGGTCATGTCAGGATGTGACCCTCTAAACACTGTCATGGTAAGTCATATCAGGGATTGATCTGACAAATAATTGTAAGGTGAACTATTTTAGGATTGTAAGCCCATGCTGTCATATCATCATGTCATATTTGACTGGTCATACAGAATGTCTTGGTAAAGCCCTTGGTATCATATCATTATGTCATGTTTGACTGATTATGCAGAAGGACTAGGTAATGCCCCCACTGTCATATCATTATGTCATGTTTGACTGTGATCATACAGAAGGACTAGGCAATGCACATGTCATATTATGTCATGTTTGACTATGATCATACCGAAGGACTAGATAATGCCCTTACTGTCATATCATTATGACATGTTTGTCTGTGATCATACAGAAGGACTAGGCAGTGCCCTTGCTTTCATATCATTATGTCATGTTTGATAGTGATCATACAGAAGGACTAGGTAATGAACGTTTTTTCATATCATTAGATCATGTTTGATTGATTATACAGAAGGTCTAGATAATGCCCCCCCCACAGTCGTATCATTATGTCATGTTTGACAGTGATCATACAGAAGGACTAGGTAATGCCCGTACTGTCAAATCATTATGACATGTTTGTCTGTGATCATACAGAAGGACTAGGCAGTGCCCTTGCTTTCATATCATTATGTCATGTTTGACAGTGATCATACAGAAGGACTAGGTAATACCCCCACTGTCATATCATTATGACATGTTTGTCTGTGATCATACAGAAGGACTCGGCAGTGCCCTTGCTTTCATATCATTATGTAATGTTTGACAGTGATCATACAGAACGTCTTGGTAAAGCCCTTACTGTCATATCATTATGTCATGTTTGACTGATCATACAGAAAGTCTTGGTAAAGCCCTTATTCTTATATCATTATGTCATGTTTGACTGTGATCATACAGAAGGACTAGGTAATGCCCTTGCTCTCATATTATGTCATGTTTGATCATACAGAAGGTCTTGGTAAAGCCCCCACTGTCATATCATTATGTCATGTTTGTGATCATACAGAAGGACTAAGCAATGCCCTTGCTTTCATATCATTACATCATGTTTGATCATACAGAATGTCTTGGTAAAGCCCTGATTCTCATATCATTATGTCATGTTTGACAGTGATCATACAGAAGGACTAGGTAGTGCCCTTACTGCCATATTATGTGATCATACAAAAGAACTTGGTACAGTTTACATTACATGGTAGGTTTTGGGCCATATACTTCTGTTGTGCAATTGCTGTCTTTTGAATTAACAACAAGAAACAAATGTTGCTCATTGTGTTCTGCCATCTTGAGATAATATGACAGTTTAGATAAATTTACACATGTTTTCACTGAACAGAGTTTCGATGCATATCCTTTTAGAAGTGTAACATGCACTACTTTAAAATTGATATCTACCTACTGGTGGAGGAAATTTCACAAAATCTCGAAGAGTAATATAATAGCTATGATACAACCTGAGCTTGGACATCATGATAGTTATAAATAATTGAATCCAGTGTCTGACAAATCTTGTGCCCAGAGCTCAGGAATATTAAAAATACTAGCTTTTGGCACATAAAAAGCTCATGATGTCATGACTTTAACATTTCTTCTTCAAATACATTACCCAGTCATAATACATTAGGAATTCTTCTACTACCTCACCAATCCAGCCCTCACAAGCAAAGAAAAGATATTAACAACGTCGTTTGGCTTGTCATAGCACTAAAAGTGCTAAAATGCAATCTGCTGACTGAGATGGCGGCCAAATGGGAGTGGTCTCGCCTTGGGCAGAGTTATTGGTGCCATACCCTTTCATTCATCAGTTACTACTTCTGCTCATGCCATGTCAGCATGCTCATTTAGAGGTCTCACACATTCCGATAAATTTTGTGTTCTTTTTTAAGTCAGAGTGATCTAAGGAACTTTTTCATTACAAGGGAAGTATACTCCATCTATTCTCTCATAGAATTTCACTCTTATCTTCATTGAAGATGAATATTTTTTTATCTCATCAGGTTGTTTTGTCATGCAATAATTCATACAGTGCCATCTTAATTTTCTATTCTAATGGTCAACAGTACTTACTCTCCATTTCAGTACTCTACCTTATTGCAACTTATTTCAAGTAAATGATCATTTAATCTTAGAATTGTCATCTTTTCAGGAATTCTTTATAGCATTTATTCCATTTCTTAGTGTCCATTTCACCATAAGCTTAGCATGGGACTTGACTGATTTGCCTGTATATGTCATTGCTTTGTTCTCTCTACTTACAGGTACTTAAGGGCAGTGTTAGGTGTGAAATCAGTACAGTTTGGTCAGAGGACAGATTGGCAATGATCTTATCAAAACACTTTTCCCAGGCCAGTGAGAAAGCTAGAAAATGGTCCAACAAGGATGCAGATGGTATTAGCCTTGTCACCACTGCCATTTTGGTAGCTTCCTGATATTGCGATCACTTGAGGCTGAGAAATCGCAGACAAGGAAGAAGGCCTTGCAATCTTGGGTCACCCACAGAACTTTAGATGGTACAGATCCTTGGGACCTGATGTTAGCTGACATCATACACCATCCATACCAGTTCCAGCATTGTCACAACTTAATGCCCATTGTAACCAGAACTGTGTACAATGATCCACTTTCATGGCATGCCCAGTTTTGGACCCATGATTTCAATGGTGTCTAACACCTTGCCTTGCTATTTCCAGCCCAAGCTTTATCATGGATGCACAGTACAATTGGAACTGGATTTGGTGATCAACCTTCCCACAATATCCTGTACCGGATTGATGAAGTCAATGAAGACTGGCACTGGACCATTCCATCACCAGTCCTGGCTTCATTGCAACTCATGCACAGTACCGGTTATGGTGATTTTGCATTCCCAGATACATGGTTTGAATCTCAGGCTAATACCATTTCACTACATGGATGGACTCCCAGCACTCATTTTATAGTCTTGCTTCCCCTGTTCAATCCTTGATACCATTGCAGAAGGCTTCTCTTTTGCCTCACACCTCTGACATTGAAGCCTCTTCTCCACTTGGTCTGGTGATATCCAGGGAGATTCTGCCTTCCATGCCTCCATTAGCCCCCATTAATGAAGAAAAAAAATTGCAACACAAACGCACTGGGATTTTACTTCAGAATTTTCTTAGTTGCCAAGTTCAGTGGAAAGCTCAGGCTGGTCACTGACCTAAGCTCTCTTGCAGTAAACACATACAGGCACCCAAATTGAGTATGTATACCCTGACATCAATCCTGATTGCCATCTAAGAGGGAGACTTTATTGTCATCCTAGACCTTCAGGATGTATATACCTTTATATTCCCATTCACAGGTCTTCCCATAAATTTATGAGGTTTGCTTTCATGGACACCATGTTCCAGTTCAGAACTTTTCCTTTAAGTATGAATCTCAGAGTTCAGGAAAGTCTTGGACTGGATTGTGTAACACATGAACACCTCTGTGTCCCTGACAGAATATTTTGGATGACCTTCTCCAGAAAGACAAAGTGAGCAATTTGTTTTACAAGACATGAAAACCCTTGTTGCCCTCTTGCTTTGCCTTGGATTCCTTACCAACAAGGACAGATCTGATCTTATCCCATCCCAGTATATCATTCATCTGGGCATGGAGGCCAAAATGCAGTTTGCCTCTCTCAGGAATGTGCTTTGAGATCGACTCCATTGTGTCTTCATCCTGAGCATTTCTTTACTTCTTGGGCCTTCTCAGTACAGCCATGGATCTTCTTGTTTTGGGCTGCTTGTTCGTGAGATCCCAGCCTGAAATCTTCTGTCTCAGTGGCAGCAAAACTTTGCCAACTAGAACAAATGAAAAATATTTTGGATAAGCCTCTGTCTTAGCAAATGGTAGGTTCTCTCATGACTTACAGTGGGCATTTCACTTCAGAGCCAACTGGTGAGAACCACAGTTTGCACAGACACCAGTACAAATGTCTGGAATGCCAATCTTCTGCCTTCCTTCCAAGAAGTGGGTGGAGTTTGGTACTTTCAGGAGCGGTCCATGCAAATTAACCTCCTAGAGATGAAAACCAGAGTGGATGCCTCTCGGTCGTTATAAGGGATGCAATCTGGAAAGGGCATTCTGATTCTTCCCAACAACTCTGCTGTTATCAATTATCCAAGCTATGTGGGAACCAAATCCCCAGATCTCTGTTTTCTTGTTTGTGATTTTCACAGGTGGTGTTGTCGTTAACAAATTCACATTCAAGTGCACTACACTTCAAGCAGGAACATTGTTGTTTTGAACTCACTGTATTGATGGAATCAGCTGGTTCACACATAATGGTACATTCCCTTTTGTCTTCAATCAAATCTGCCTCCAGATTAAATGCCATGCTCCCATGAGGTTAAATGCCAAGCTCCTAATCTTCATCTCCCTTGTCTCAGATCTGCAAGCCTGGCCAGTCAGTTCCCTTTTGCTGAATTGGAATGGTCTCGATACCTATGCCTTTCCCCCAACCTGTCTGTTTTCCAAGGTCATTCAGAAGGTGAGGAATCCAATTGCAGAATAGTTCTGATTGCTCTCCTAAGTGAGAGAAATCATGTGTCAACAATGTCCTGAATCTAGCAGTAGAGATACCTTGGAAAATTCTGTCATCTCCATGCCTGCTGCAACAACAGCACATGCAGGTTTTCCATTTTATCCCCAAAATGCTGAACTTGTATGCTTGTTTATATCAAACAAACCCTCAGAAAGAAACATTTCTGCAAGTCCATGGTGGACAGAATTGCTCAGTTGAGTAGGTCCACCGCTTTGAGGGGAAATGAAGAATTCTCTTCAAGTGGAGTTAGCGGAGAAAACATCAGTCCCTTAAAAGCCTCTGTACCACAAATTGCTAACTTCCTTCTTTGACTTTTCAAGGGGAAGTTTACTCTGATCTCTATCAAAAGTTAGTGTTCCATGACTTCTGACACGTTTCATCAACATTGAAGGGTGGAGGTAGGCTAGAACAAAGACCACTCTGATTTTCTAGCCAATTCTGAAGGCTTTGGCCCATTGTCCGATAAGGAACCTGCCTTTTGGTTTTGACTTGGTTAAAGAAGTCAGATTTCAAACCAAAATATAAAGCCTCACTGACTGACCTCTCATATAAGAACTGTTTCCTAGTCACCCTAGCCTTAGCAGGCAGGCAGCATCAGTTTTGCAGGCAGCATCAGTGAAATTCATACCTTACTGGTTGACCTGAACTTATTGCAATTCTGCCATGATGGTTTAGTTTCTCACATGATGGCCCCTTGGTTTCATTGTCAAGAACAGGCTCTCATTCATGTAAAATCAATCCTTTATTTTGAAACCTTTGTCTTCACTGTAGCCTTTTTCATAGGTTCATAAGAGCATATTCAGAATCGCTTCATGGAGGTGAAGTTATACCTGATATCCATTGAGCAGATCAGAAGAGGGAGATCTTGCTTGTTCTTAATACTCAAAGAAGGAAAGGGTAATATTTCCGCTCAGGCTTATTTTGTCCTGGATTTGTGGGTTTGTTGGATCATTCATGCAGCTTGCACAAAATTAAGCCAAGACCATATGAATTTCTTAAGTATTTTGGGTTGTGAGTTTATTGGATTCGCTACCAGCCTAGCAAAATTACTCCCTTACTGACATTATTCAAGCCGTGCGATGGATGTTTTATACGACATTCTCCAGCTTCATTCTGGGAGACCTTACATTTCAAAAGGCTTAGTTTGACCTGTTAGGGTCTATGCCAGCAGGCTACATATGTACCCAGGTCCCTCTGCATCATCATAATGATGTGGGTTACTCTACGTAGCTGATTTGTGGAAGCAAAAAAGTTTTCTTCTTAAAACCGTATCTCTTCATCGATCTGTGCTCTCCTTTGACCAGATCTCATACAAGGTCTAAAGCTGCTGCTCATATGTTATTTTTTTCAGAACCTGGGCCAACTCTGGGGTAAGGAAATGTAACTTCCTCTATCACTATTCTCCTAATATATTTTGATTGGTAAAGAAACCAATATGTTTCTTTGATAATACTTACGCAATCATAATATGGGCACACGCTCCCAAGCCCTCCCCACAATTACATCCCTGAAAGAGCATGTACTTCAATCCAGTAGTGACTGATGAATGATGGGATTGGGCACCAGTCCTTCTTCAAGGGGAGACCACTCTTGTCTGACTTTAATGTGGGTAAGCAGATGGCATTTTAGAACTTGTTAACATCTTTTTTCTCTTTGGAGGGTTGGATTTGCGAGGTAGTGGAAGGACTCCTGACATATAATGATCAGGTAAATTTTATAGCAGAAATATATTTTGCTTAAAAAATTGGATTTTTAGCTCACCAGAAAATAAGGCCAAGTGAACTTGCAGTAGAGTCCTGCATCCGGCATGCATCATGCATTGTCCATCAACAATTGCTATTTTCAGCTTCTCAAAAATCACTGGACTAATTTCATCCAAACATGGCAGGAACTTTCTAGCATGAAGGCTTGTCAGAGTTGTACAGATAATGTCAATCCGGTGTCAGATATGGCCACCATTGCTGAAAATAGAAAAACCTTTAAAAGACTTCTTTTCAGAAATCACTGAATAGAATTAAATCAAACTTGACAGCATAATGGCATAAAGGCCTTTCAGGTTTATACAAATGATACTGATCCAACATTAGATATGGCCACCATTTCTTAAAATAGGAAATCTTAAAAGGACTTCTCCAAATTCACTGATCAGAGTTTCAGCAAATTTGACAATGCATCCTGGCATAAACGCCTTTCAGAGTTGAACAAATTATGCCAATCCATCATTAAATATGTCTGCCATTACTAAAAATAAAAATCCTTCAAGCAACTTTCAAACTTTACCTAAACCGCATAACAAAATTTGAGCATATTTGACAGCAAATATTGTGGCAGGCCCAAAGGGCCAGTTAAATTTTCCAAAGTTGTTATTAAATAACTTCTTTTAAATCATGAAGTTTGATCTGACAATATTTTTCTATGTTCCATTGTTTTGTCAAACATCTGAATATAAATATCATCACATTTTATATTGTCTGGTTCTGGGGTATCTTACGCTAAATTAAAGATGGTTTTTAACAAATCAAAATATGTGATTCATTTATGTATTTTATCATGAAGCAGAATGGGTGTCTTGGTGACCAAGTGGTTATAAGCACTTAGACTATGACTCACTGGAGCGTAAACTTTTTTGTTAGACTGCAGACCAATGTATCTCTTGTTCGAGCCCAGGAAACAGCACAGAGGTGATATGTCTCAAGTCAACCCCTGTTGAAACAACTTGTCAAAAACTGCTGAATAGAATTTGAGCAAATTTGACAGAAAATATCCTGGCATAAAACCCTTTCAAGTTTGTACAAATGATGACAATTTGTCATCAAATATGCATACTGTCACTAAAAAATATAAAAACCTTTTAAATGTCAGAAAATATATTAACCCAGGTTTCTTAGTTGAAACCATGGCATTCAGCTTTGAATTAGATGTCCAGCCTTGTGAACAATCTAAGGCCCACTTGGGCCTCTTGTTTGAAAACATGACTATGCAAATACTGTATTTATAATTAGAATATGTATTAATGATTAATAGCAAGAAAGACTTAAAGTCTTGGAGCTAACACTTTCATACTAAAGTGCCTTTTTATTAGTATGTTGGGTTTCCAGCTTATTTTGAAATTTGTCAGACCCTTAAATCTATGCCAGGGTTAACAGGATCATAATAACATGGTTTCTGCTAGAATATTTTTCCAGAGGGTTAGTGTACCAAACCAGGGGTCTCAAAGCAACTTGTGCAAAGTTCACCTCAAGACCAAATGGAAAAAAAAAAACAATGTCAAGACAATATGTGAGTTTGACTTGAGATCATTGTTTCCCCTATTTCCAAGGAATTCAAAATGACATTTCTTAGTTGAAGGGTTATTAAACATGCAAATACCACAAATAAATTTTCTATAATCAAGGTAAAAACTGCACATTCACATTTTTGTATGGTTTTTCTTTTTCACATTGGTATAATTTATCGGTACACATTTCTAAGCTGTAGGTCATGCCATGTGCCAAAAAATAGGCCAAAAATATTTAACACACTGAATTATTTCTATCTCTAATTACTAAACCTCTTATACAAGAGAATATAAAAAAATTCCTTACATTAAGAAATTTGACAGGACCCATTTTATGAAACTAATCCATGCTACAGTAAAGTCCTGTGAGAAATATCTTCCCAGCACTGTTGCCCCATATTTAAATAAATAATCGCTAAAATCTGTCAAAAATATAAATGGAGACATAAATACAGATAGCATATTCTAGGTTTGTTACATTACCCACACCTCTGAAATCACTTGTCCCCAAATGATCTCAAATGTCATACTTGTAGTCATGAATTGCAACTGATTACTCTCCAAGAATCAATCACCAACATGATTTGTGATTCTCAAACATGATTATAGAACAGTAAAGAGGTAAATATCTCTAAAAATCAAGAGGTCAAACAAATGACTCATCACTCCCATCAAACTTAAGAAAAAGCATAATCACCGATTGCAAGTGCTTTCAACAAACAGCAACAACGTATTTATATTTTTTATGTTCTATTTGTTCAGGATATGCAACTCAGACTGGAAACAGTTCAAAATAAGCATGATTCCAGTACATATGTTTGAATAAAGTTTTCAAAATAAATTTTAGTTTACTATCATTTAACACGGAAAATAATGACTGCTATTATGTCACAGATGTGAGGCTTTTCCAGATCTCTCCAGAATTCTTGATTCACGAGCCTTGTTTGTGTATTAAGGCAACTATAGGAAATACTGTGAAGATTACTTCACGTCCCAGTCTACCACTGTAGTGCCAAAGATGTTTCAAAACAATGTTTCATGGCACAAAAAACTACATTTTGAAGGTGGATCTTTTTACTCTTTGCTATTTAGAACACATTAACAGATTGAGTCATTTTGTATGGTCTAATCTCAGGTGAAGGGACTGCCAGCCAATCAGGGTCTGCTGTACAAGATGGCTTTGGAAGACCAGTTTAAATGCTGTGACAAGAGTCCAACTGTCTTCTTTGAAGAAACACGGTATACAGTCTAGTCCAGGCCTAGAATTTAATATACAGTCTAGTTAGACAACTAGACATAAATTTCTTTGTAACCAGTCCTGCTGAATCTTCACTAGCTGATTGATGACAACTGAAACTTAACTAGCCATCTGACTATTGAAATTATGAAAACTACTCGTCCAAGAGGAAATTTACTAGCCTCATGCTAGGGAACTACCGCTAATTTCATGCCCTGTAGTCATGTTTATCTGACCTCTCTCCATCTGAATATAGTTTAAACAGGATACCATGAGTGTACACAGTACATACAGTCTAGTCATGTTTATTTGACCTCTCTTTATCCAACTATAGTTTAAACAGGATACCATGAGTGTACTCGGTACATACAGTCTAGTAGTGTTTATTGGACCTCTCTTTATCCGACTATAGTTTAAACAGGATACCATGAGTGTACTCGGTACATAGAGTCTAGTCATGTTTATTGGACCTCTCTTTATCCGACTATAGTTTAAACAGGATACCATGAGTGTACTCGGTACATACAGTCTAGTCTTTTTTATCAGACCTCAGACCATAGTTTAAACCGGATACCACAAGTGTACACAGTATGTACAGTCTAGTCATGTTTATTGGACCTCTCTTTATCCGATTATAGTTTAAATAGGATGCCATGAGTGTAGATGATGTTACAGTTACAATCTGGTTTTGTTTATCCTACCTCTTTTTGTGACAGTCTTGTCTTGTTTATCCAGCCTCTCTTTATGTGACTAGTTTAAATAGGATGCCATGACTGTACCTAGTATGTACAGTCTGGTTTTTGTTTATGTGATAATTTTTATGTGACTGTAGTTTAAATGGAATACCATGAGTGTACACAATATACATAGAATATAGTCTTCTTTATCTGAATATAGTTTAAATTGGATGCCATCAGTGTACACAGTACATATTGTCTACTCTTTTTTATCCAACCTCTCTTCATGTGACTATAGTTCACATCGGATACCGTGAGCGTACATGGTATGTATAGTCAAGTTTTGTTTATCCATCCTCTTTATTTGACTACAGGGCTCAAAATTAGTGGTAGTCTGCATGCCCAAGGCTAGTAAATTTCCCTTCGGACTAGTAGTTTTCATTATTTCAAAAGGCCAATGTCATAAATATTCAGTTGTCACTAGTCTGCATTTGTAGAAAGGACAACTGAAAATTCAGCAGGATTAGTAAATTTCTCAACCTACTACTCCTTCTGGCTACGAAGAAATTTATGTTAAATTCTAGGCCCGTGACTATAGTTTAAATAAGATGACTTAAGTGTGCACAATACATACAGTCTAGTCTTGTTTATCCAACCTCTCTTTATGTGACTATAGTTTAAATAGGATACTATGAGTGTACTTGTTATGTACAGTCAGTTTTTGTTTATCCAACTTCTCTTTATTTTGCAATAGTTTAAACATCATGAGTGACATTTTTTTATAAATACCTGTGTCTGCAGTATATCCAACTTCACACAGTTGAATCTAGTGACTTAAAATTGATCAATCCAATGTCATAAATTTTAATTGGGACACTGATGGTGAAACTGAAGCCTGATCAGATGTACGTCTTATTTCTGCTTGTGATTTAAAGAGAGCAGTTTAGACCTATTATCTGCCAGTGCATCATGCACAGATCAGGTCTCTGCTGTTTATTCCACTAATGATTAAAAGTGAACATCATAAACTGTGATGTGCTGGTGCATCATGTGATGGCAGATCTTAGATGCTGCTCACAGTTGGAGTTACAGTATGCATGGGTAGTACAGGTTGAAAGTAACGTAAAATTAAACCTATTCATTAGAAATCAGGCTTATTAAGCATTTTTAATGGCAACTGCATGTTAAGGTGAAAAAAGACAAGGCTTTGTATCCACTCTTTTCAGTTTATCCAAGAATGCTGGAAGTCTGGGTCTAGCCTGTCTTTGCTGGTATTGAGTTTTAACTTATAAAATAAATACACATTACATGTAGTACTAAAGTTGACCTCAATATCATATATTTATTATATATCTTAAACATCGCAGTCTTCGAGTATTATTTATTCTCTGAGTGCAAACACCACAAACTCAGAAAATCGTTTAAGTGCTAAACCAATTAAGCTATCTATAGTTTAGTCTTCAGGGAAAAAACTACCCTGTTTACTATATATTATGTTTGCAGGGCATATATCCAGTTTCCATGGAAACCAAATATGAGGTCTAAAGTTCAACCAGGAGTGTATATGGCTATCAAAATGAGGTTAGTATGGACTTTTCAGTTTCGTTTAGACACTGAAAATTTACATCAACAGGCAGATTATTTTGTTTCAGTCATCTTGATAAACAAATTCTTATTTTAGTCATGTTCAAAATAATCTCTTTTAATTTGTCACAGAAAAATGCTTCAGTCGTAATCTTTGACTTTTTTCATCTCCTTTGAGTTCCAGTAAGACTCCTCAACACCCAGTACTCGCTACCAACTCTGAAAAACTAAAAGCACAAGATTGAAAACAAAAACCTGGCTTAGAAACTTATAAGTTTATGTTGGTAAAAACAGCATCATCTATAGTGAAAAAGTTGGTTCATGAGAGGTAACCCTATCTCATGAGAGAGACAAAATGACAGTGATGGCAGTGATGTACTACTCTGGTAACCTTATGTCAGGGAGTGGTATTTTACGTGTGTATATGTTTTAATATATAGGTATTATTGGCATGTCAGCACAGGACTGGCTATATAGTGCTGGTTAAAAGGTAAGTCCTAAAAATGTCAGGATAAAAAAAGATTGAAGAAAAAGAAGAAAGGTGTAGGAAGGCCACATGAGTATCATATGAAAATCAGTGTTTCTCTGTGCTTCAGTGCATGTTTAACCTGATCTTGCAACCAACTATATATAGCAACCACTTGTCGATAGCAATTACCATTTTGTGATTCCCTCCAATTTCCCTATAAGAATTGACCCAATATAATGACCACTTCCTGCAGTGACTGTGGCAAGGAGCTTTTTTTAAATTTTTAGTCTGATGGATTCTGATGTACTGCATATTGCAGTTGTCTGTCATCTATAGGAGTTTGTCTGGTCTGTCCTATACATGAAATATGGTAATTTAAATAAATCTATTGTTGTAATGCATACCTGTATATGGAAATGAGCACCTGTCTATAAAGACCACTTTTGGTTGACCCCTCTATTGGTTGTCATACACAGATTTGATTGTATGCTATGCAATACTTATTACAGTTCTTACTACTTACAGACAGTTGAGAATGCCAATCTCTGTTGAGCTGTACTCTGTAGAGGAAACGATAGATATGCTGAATATGTTGAATCTAGAACAAGAGAAGGTAGCAAGACCTAATCGACTGCGCACACACAGGTATACAGTGCCTAATTTTGTATTTATGTTGTTGCTGTGCAGGGGATGGACCAAACATTTAATAATTCAGAAATTGCTACAGGATTTAATTCTCATGATTTGTGTGACCTTGTCACAAATAGCTATACATGACCTACAGTTCATGGCTACTTCATTTTGTGTCAAGCTATTTTGGGGCTAATCAATGTCATCCACTTGCTACTCTTTGTGCTTTCACTTTTTTTCAGGAAATACATTTTGACTGTTTAATTTCAATAATAGATTCCCCTCAAGAATTGTACATTAAAAAAAACATGTGCAAATTGTAATTATAACAGCTTACACAAATTTGAAAAAGGTTAAATCATACAAATCAAACACAAAAATTTGTCAGAATAAGAAATGTGGAAACATTGTAAAAAGCTGAAATTTTCATGTATATATGGTATTTGCCTTGATTTGCCTGTTCTGTCAGAACCCTTGTCATCCCCTACATTGAGGGGCACATAGTTGTGTGTATTTTTTTCATGGCCATGAAATAATATCTTATTATCTAATTTATTTAAGGACAGAGAATATCATTTGGTCTACCAAACAGATTTCTTTGCAAGTTTTTCTATGTGAAGAGGAGGTGTTGCAAGGAGTAGGTTTTACAAGGGAGAAATGATTAATAAAAAGTGGGTGTGACTAGATTAACTTTTTTCAGAGAAGCTAAAAAAAAATGAGGTCTTCATGACCGATATAATTGTCAGAAACAGAAAATATGACTTATGGTAAGAAAAATGAATAAATTGCACAACTTCTTGCAAAGGGGATTTTACATATTTTCCTCATCAAATTGAATAAGACTTAATGGTTCCAATATTAGCATAACATAGACTCTCCACACTTTAGTTGGCGAGATCACTAATCTGATAATATATTAGATGGGGTAAATAATTGTTACAACTAAAAATTGTGATCCTTTATAAGAAAAATGAAAACATTGAAATTATTTCAGCCAAGAGAATTTTAAAATGTTTTACCTATATATAAAGTGAAGTCCATTGTTTCCAAATTTAAAATAAAAATTTAAAATAAAAATTAGCACTCGCCATTGTTGTTCTCTAGGTAAAAGAACTTTTGTTATATATATAACATAAAAGAAGAAAAGCATAATTGATCATTTGATAGAAGTATTGACAATATTGTAATCATTTTATTGTTGGAAATTCTATAACATCATAAAATATATTATTTTAAAATTCTCCTTTTCTTACATCAAACATATATTCCCCTTTGCAGTTGTTTTCATAGGCACTTGTCGCTCTTTTGATAATTCAAAACACTCACCATTTAAAACTGTGCTGTTTATGGTTGAATTAATGTATTGCCATATGACACTCAAACTCTAACATGCCAGTACCTATTGACCAACGACCAATACTATTGCTGGCAAAGATGTGAGCATCACACGATTTACAGGCACATTGGTAGCTTGTTGGAATTTCATGCCTGATGTCTGTTACCTATGCAACTACCATTATATAACATGTACAAATTGAAATCATCATAACTTAAACATTTTTCAACCATTTTTCATGAAATTTTCAATATGCACTAAAACATTAACACTACCATATATACTTGCATAAAAGCCAAGTCCAAATGCAAACAACATAGACCCTGATCTGCTGTCGCATAATGTGCCGGCAGATCAGGGTCTATGTTGTTTGTTCTACTGATTAGTCCCTACAAACTGCATCGACCCAGATCTGCCAGTGCATTATGCAGTTTGCTGTTGGTATATGATTATATGCGAGTATATACGGTAATTCAAACTGGATAGATTTAAACATAAAATACTATTATTTAATATGATGTGCTATGCTAATGAGTAGGACAAGGCAATAGGTCAGTTACATTTAATGCTTGTATGTATAGAAATTCATTAGGTCTTAGATATACACATTTCTATTTAAATTTATCGATCAATCCAAATATTTCAACAAAATCTTTGTTCAGCTGCTTAAAGCAGAAGTGTAGAAGCATGCACAATCAATTGTACCCTATGTCCTTAACTTTACAAAATGGGAAAAAATAACACCAAGTCAGATATTTTGACACTTTAACAGTATATATTACATCTTTTGATCTCATTTTGGTATGCAGTGAATTTTTATATGTAATTAGATTCCTCGTTAATTGGGGGACTGAACTCAGTTACTTCCCAAGAAGTAGAATCACATCTTTGAATACGTTTTGTTTCTTTGCAAGCCTTTAGTCATTATAACACTTTCTTCATACAAATTATCTTTTAGTCATACTTGAACTGTTTTAAAAGTATTAAATTTTTAATTTAAAATCCATAGTATACAAAAATGGATTTTTAATGAGTTTGGGATTACATTTTTTCCATTTATTTAAATTCTGAAAAAATAAAAACAGTTACTTATGTAAGTATTATTTTGTCATTGGTTTCTTCTGTTCTTTCTCTTTTTTGTTCCCTTTTTAAACACTCATCTTTAGCTATGCCCCTATCTGTCCATCTGTCTGCTGACTTTTCCTTTTTTGCATGATAACCTCAGTTCTCCATCATCTTTAGTTACCAAACTTTGTGGATGCCTTGCAATTGTGGTAAAGAAGAACCCTATTGAATTCAGGGTCAAAAGGTCAAAGATCAAGGTTATTTTGACTCTGAGGAAAAAAATGGTTTCAGCACACTAACACAAGTTCTAGATCACATACCTGGACCAAACATTGTGGATAGTTTGCACTTGGGGAAAGGAAGAAAACCATTGATTTCAGGGTCAAAAGTCAAGGTTGCTGTGAGCACCTGGACCAGTTGTTGTGGATAGCTTGCACCTGGGGTATGGAAGAAGCCTGTTGTTGTAGTAAAAAGGTCAAAGGTCAAGGTCACTGTGACTGAAAGAAGAAAAATGGTTTCTGCACAAACATTTTAGTTCTTGGCCATATACCTTCACCAAAGTTTGTGGCTGACTTGCACGTTTGAACTTTACCTTTAGTTGGCACCATATATCCACAATTATGGTGAGGTGCTGTAGAATGCTATTACAAACATACAAAAAAGAAGACCATAGATTTTGGGGTCAAAAGATCAAGGTCTCTTCGACTGAAGGAAGAAAAATGTTTTTGCCTAATAACTGTAATTTTAGACCATTTACCTTGACCAAAGTTTGTGGAGGGCTTGCACTTAAGATATGAAAGAGGCCTATTTGTTTGGAGTTAAATGGTCAAAGGTCAAGGACATTGTGACTCAAAGAAAAATGGATTTTGCAGAATAAATCTTTGTTATAGAGTAAGTTTCAAGACCAAACTTTGTGGATAGCTAGCACTTAGGATAATTTGAAGTCATGCAGGGTTCCCACACTATTTGGAAATCAGGAAAAAATTGGGAGAAAGAATAGGTTTGTTCCCGACCAAGAAAAGTCCTTAAATTTTGCAAATATTGATGAAAGTCAGGGAAAAACCCGGATTTTTCAGCTGTCACTTGATGACACAAAAAATATGTAATTGAACTGATTGTTAGTTAGTTTATTGAGTTCTTACTGGAATTTTCAGAGGTTGCGGAACTCTTCAGCCATTTAAGATACAATTGTTGTATGGATCATATGGTTGCTTGTCCTAAACATATTTGTATAGTCAATCCAAGCACTCCGGAGATCAGATTGGTCAAGTAGACTGTTTACCCCTTAGTCCGCTCCAGATTGGTATCTTTTATTATGTGGAAGATAAGACCAGTCAAGCATCACACTGTACCAACACATTGTCTGTGGTGTGTGATCTCAGAAAATATTGGAGAAAAGTAATAAAGCCTATCTTCCCCAGTTCCCCTTTTGATATGTAAATTTAACAAAAATAGATTGTGTTAAATCTTTGCCTCTTTATTTGGTAGTTCACACTGGGAACATGGTGTTAAGCATTATTGTCAGTAGTAACCTTTGACAACCCCAGCTAGCCTTTACATTGAATTTTACTATCAGACCTTGCTAGATAAATAGAAGTCTGGGTATCCTTGACCATGACTGCATTAAATATACAGTCCAAAGTCAGATTACATTGAAAGTAGCTGTTAGGGCACCAACCAGACATATTCAGCGCTCAGGAAAACCACTCATCCTCTTGTCCTGACCACATAAAAATTGGCTGTGCCAAGGAAAACTGTACTACTTACTCATCGCTGTGCCAAGTAGATGCAGATTCACACCTTGAGAATATATGTGTGCATTTTCTACCCTTAACAAGCTCTGAAACTCAACATTGCTTAACATCTAGCATACATCAATTATAGATTACTTTTGCCTATTTTGTCTACTTGCCAGTACAGAACATGTCATAAAAGAAGCCAGCTTTGGTTTTGATGCAGGCACCTGAAGCAAACTGATACTAAAATGGGTTCAAATTATGAAAATATTACATTCAGAGTTAAGACAGCAGGTTAAAAACCCTTCTAGTATCAGTCTTGCATTGGTGGGTGAGTGTTTTTTTTTTTTAATAAGATCATATGTAGTGTTGTGATAAGAGTCCTGTGTTAAATTGATTTTTTTTAAAAAAGAGTCCTTCTAAGGGCTTCTTGTCAAAATTTAAAACAATCCTTTTCTAAAAATCTTTCTTCATATGAATACAAATATATACAGTTAAGCAGAGCAAAGTCAACTTTTTTTTCTGTAAATTAAATCAGTTTTTCATGCAAATTTATACGAATTTCAATAGCTACACTTGTTTCTAGTGATATGTCCCATGGTTTAGTGCATGGTCATATGTCTAATTCATATGTTATGGGAGAGTCTCAAAATAGAAACAGCTTTTGATTTTAAAAATGCATGTTTTCTAAGCCAAAATGTTTTTTTTTTCTGTTCAGTAATGGTCATGGTAAGTCTAATAAGAAAATATTGGTTTCTATACAGTAATTTTAGTTAAAGACCACATACCTTAACCAAAGGTCAAGGTCACTGAGAACCACTGGTCAATAATCTGCAGTGTCAACCATACCCTACTAGTGCCAACCATACCCTACTAGTGCCAACCATACCCTACTAGTGTCAACCATACCCTACTAGTGTCAACCATACCCTACTAGTGTCAACCATACCCTACTAGTGTCAACCATACCCTACTAGTGCCAAAAAAATGACTATTAAAAATGAAGTGGGTGTATAATGTGCCATTAATTGTACTCTTGTTTTAATTTTATTAATTTTTTTTTGTTTTTTTTTTTGTTCTTTGATAATCATTTTTTTTTAGTATTCTTTTCCTCATTTACAGAGGTTGAAGATGTCAAAATCATTCAAAAATGATTTGTATCTTTCAGCTTTTGTATTTTTTAGCATTAAATTCAATTTATTACTATGAGTATTTTTTTCCCCTCGTTTGTTAATCATTTTTCAAAAAATTTATTTCAGCAATTTTTATCAGAGAAAAAAGTCTTGACATAAGAGAAATAATGAGGAGATTATAAATTTCAAAACGCAGTTCCTATTTCTAATTTACATCAATGTTTTGTTCAGTATGTTATGAATCCTATGTAAATATTGTAATGCAGTTATGTGAAATTCAAATTTAGTGCAGTTCAAAAGAATGAAAGAAAATATCTTAAATTATGTTGTTGATGACAGCAAAAAAACAAATGTAATCTGAATGTGATTTTGAAATTTGACATTACATTTTAAAGTTAAAGTAAATAAAAACACTATTCGCTTTGTCTAAACTTAGTAGCGATAGGATTTGTTAGAGATGATCCATATGCTAAGGACCTGCTCTTCCTGTGGTGCCATCTGTATGGAAGATAACTAGCACCGAAATCCATTTCATAGAAATTGCTGTCTGTTTTCTGGCCATTGTTATTTCATGATTGCTTCACCAATGACAATTTGTTGCATTTGACACAGTCTTTGTGATTTTTGTCTTGCTTGCAAACCATAAACAAGACGTGGGTATCACCTTTCCAACAGTTTGTAAGGACTAATCAGTAGAACAAACAACATAGACCCTGATCTGCTGGCACATTATGTACATATATAACTTTATGCTTATAATAAAGTTCAGTACATCAGTTTTCAGTGGTAAGTCAACAGTCACTTTTCATGGAAGGTTTGTGTATCTGTTATGTACAGTAAGTAAAATACACACAATTTAAAAGCAGAATGCAATTTTCATTTCTTTTCTCAAACAGTTCAACACTGAGGGATCATGTACTACACAACTATATACCACTTTAAGAGTTAAAGTGAAGACAATTTTAATTCATGGAAAAGGCAGTTTAAAAAAACCTACTGCAGCATCATGTTAAATGCTTGAGTATCAGACACACCATCGTTACCAGCCACAGGTGACAATCTGCTGAACTCCTTTATCACCCTTAGCTGTCTCTGCTGAGATTTCCTCATTTCTCATGAATATGGATAAACCTGCTTAACAAATCATTGTGAACATGAGTAAAATTGTATCCATCAAAATATATTACCCAATTATATTAACATTAGGAAATTACTCTGCTACCTCCAAATCCAGCCTTCCCTGAAAGAACGTCTGTCCATCTGTATATCATATAGGCAATGTCAAGTAACTCTTACAGATGAATCGTGAATGATATGCACACTACAGCAAGCTGTGTCGTCAAGAATGTTGACAAGCAAGTTGGACAAAACTAGGACCATTTTTAACCCAATTTGGCAGCCCACTGGTTATAAGTCCCTATCCTCCCCTCTGCATGGACTTAGGAACGTTGAAGCCATCCTAACTGTCTACTAACCAGTCCAGCCTTCCTGACAATGTACAGTTTCAGAGGTCATGAATCTGTGATCTCAGACTGGCAAACAGCACATCACTTGACAGTATCTACAATGATGGCATCCTACACCAAGCAAACTGTTCTGGCCAATTGACCAGCCAGACTGACCATATTCTTGATACTAGTACATGGCAAATCGGCATCACAATTGGAGCCATCTGTCCAGCCGTTTGGTCAAGCCCAGCTGACCGCACTGGACTAGCATTCCCCAGCAGTGCTGGACATGACTTAGCTGGCCACACTAGCATATCTGACAGGTTGAACCTTTTTTGTTCCACATGATGACAATTCGGCATCATCACTGCCATACAGAATGCTATACCCCTGAACACAGAGTACACAGGAAAAGGACAACCCCCTGGTCCATAAGGGGGCGACATGGACTTGCCTGAATATTCTGATCCAACAATGGAAAGGACAGAATTCAGTTTTAGGGTGGCAGTCAGAGAGATATATCGAATTTAGCCTCTGTCAGAGTGACCTCCTCCACTTGCAGTTAATACTGTGTACAACGTCAGGGTCTCAATGGACATAGATGAAGATGATGGACATCTTCTATCCATCAGATATGCAGAAATTACCAGGCATCTATTGGAAAAAATCTGCGACCCAGGTAATTCCAGGGCATTCTTTTTGGTACAACTTTCTCACCAGACTGGTACAAATCGCATACCAACGTTTATCATTCAAATGTACCTAGCCTTGACACAGATATTACTGCTGTCAGCATGTCTGCTTCGCTCTGTTATAAAGTGGGCAGACAAGTGTTTAACGCCTTGTCTGAGATGGTCAAGAAGGTTGTGTTGACTTCCTCACTACACAACCTGGCATCTCTTGCGATCTTTAGCCTAGCCAAGAAGGCCAGAAGTGACCATGCCCGGTAATTGGTATGCCATATTGCTAAGATAAGAAATAGGGATGCTCACCACACGATGGTGATTGCCCTAATGGCCTCTTGTAACATCAACTTGACAAGAAGATACTCACTCTCTTTTCTTAATTCCACCATGTGATGACCCTGCACTCCCTCCCTTTCAGTTCCCCCATTCAGTTTGGAGTTCGAATTGAATAGGTAAGAAAGCAGGTGGCACAGGAGTTGCCCTTTCAGCTCTCCATGCAAAGCCCTATTACTGCACAATCCCATCTGGGGGCATACCAGAGAAGGGATGATTGTTGACAGAAAGACCACAGGGTAATTCTCAGCAAGAACAGCAACTTTTTTGTTGCCAGGTAAGTTATAGGTAGCCATATACCCCTAACTTCTGCAGGCAGGTCAGGAGGGGGGAGAGAAAATAAGGTTTCTCTTCCCCCAAGCCTCCTACCAAATGTCAATGACTTGACATTCCTCCCACCCACTGGCCACCCTCCTGTGGGTGCCAGACTTCTTCTGTTCCACCCAGACTTGGATCAGCCTATTTCCAACAAACAATTGGGCCATTCAGGTGGTTTTGGATGGGCATTGGATCTTGTTCATCCAGCTCCCTTCACTTTTGTTGTGCACCTTCATAATGGAGATCCTAAGCAATCCCATGAAAGCAGACATTTTATAGGAGCTTTTTGCCTGTAAAGTGGGCAATGGAGAGTCCAAAAACCAGACTCCCTGGGTTTCTGTTTCAGACTTTTTCTGGTTACAAAAATCAACGGAAAATTGAGACCTGTCATAGACTTGAGCAGACTCAATCAGTTTATTACTGATGGAGACGTTAAGGTCTGTCTCTGTGTTGGTGTAATACGAAAAATACACAATCAGTTTCAACCTGTCCAATGTGTATTTCCATATACCTGTTCACATGGTATCATGCAAAAATACCTTTGCTTCAGCTACAATTGAGTAGTGTACCAATTCCATGCCCTTCCATATGGCCTCAATCTCAACCCTTGGGCCTTCACCAAGACATTGGACCACCATATCACACTTCAGGATGTCATCCACAGCAACGGTGGCGTACCTGAATGATACACTGCAAAAACATTTGGTAAGTCCAGTTTTGCTTCAGGTTGTGAACAACCTTCTTTACCTCATTTGCAGTTTAGAGTGGATAGTCAATATGGAGAAGTATAATCCTGTCCCTTCTTTTGTTCATCTAGGTATAGAGTTTCTAACTCGTATCAACCTTGTTAGTCTTCCTCCCAAATGCATCAACAGTATCATTCATGCATTGGAGAAGGCATCCGCCAGGATGTTCATTTCAGTGAGGGAGTTTCTTCAACTCGGCCTGCTCAATACCTTGGCTACCTTTACACATGCCCTCTGCAGATGGCCAGTCTGGCACAGTGGTGCCCGATTCCAGGTCATTTAGTTCGCCAGATTACAAACACTTCCAGCTTCAAAGGCAAGACAGGGAATGGCTAGCGTGGGAATACATGTAGAAGCCCCACAACTGGAAATCACAATCTGTACAGAGGCCAGAAGACCGGGTGGTGAATAAACACAGCTGGTAGCGAGCAATAAACTCATTGTTTCAACTTAAGTAGGATATCAAATACAAAGTTTATTTTATTACAAAGCAAGCAGACCATGGAAGCCAACTTTGGATTCTTTTAAGTGTGCAGATTTTTTATATACAAAGTCGGCAGACCAAGGGAAGCTGGCTTTGCTTTCTTTTAGCAGTATTCACAGGAATTTTGAAAATAAATTATTCCAACACACCCTGGGCAGACTCAGTGTCCTAGCTGGCTTATTATCAAGGAGAGGCCAACTGCCCCTTATGAAGTAAATTTTAAATCTGCACCCTATGGGGTTGACCAGTGCTAGACCTATTTGCAACAAAGTGGAACAATAAACTGCCCACCTTCATCACTCCATTCCTGGACCAAGAAGCATGAGCCGTCAATGTCCTTTCAATCAGCTGGGAGGGAATATGGCCATATGCGTTCCCTTTAGCGGTTCTGATACCAAAAACTAATTCAGAAAATGAGGGGCAGGGCTTGCAAGCTTTTTCTGATTGTCCTCTCTGATGGGACAGATCCTGGCTCAACAATCTGCTAAATCTGGCAACAGATATACCCAGAAAATTGTAGTGACCCCCATACTGTTCAAGCAATCGTGGTCATCAATATTTCATCCTTGTCCAGAGACACTTCTCCTTCAGGTCTGGCTCTTGTCAGGGATGCCCTGCATGAAAACAAGTTCTGTGCTTCAGTCGTGGGGAACATCTCAACAGCTAGATGGCCCTTCACTTTGAAGGCATTTGAGGGAAAGTAGCACGTTTTCAATGACTGGTGTCACATTAAAATTGTCAGACCACTCAGAGTCTCCATCCCCCAACTAGCTAACTTCTCTCTTTTCCTCCTTGAAGACAAGAAGCTAGCCACTATCACAATCAAAGGATACCATTCCATGATCTCTGACACATTTAGACATCATGGAAGAGATGATATTGGCTGCTATGAGGAGCTTTCTGACTTGTTTTCCAGTTTCGACATATCCAGACTATGCTTGCTCACCTTGTTACCAAAATGGAACCTCTCCTGGGTGTTGACTTGGTTCAACTTGTCCATGTTCAAGTCCTTGTCTTCCACCTGGCTGAAGCAGTTATCATAGAAGATTTGCTTCTTGATAGCACTAGCTTCAGTGTGCATGGTGAGTGAACTGCATGCGCTGTCTGTGAATCTGAAGTACATGCAGTTTCATTCGATGGCTCAATTGTACTAATAGTGCAACCTGGTTTTGTTTCTTATAACATGTTACCATCGATAGGCAACCAACAAATAACTATCTGCAGTCTCTCTCCTCGATTGGCCTGTCGAGAGTTTGGCAAAGCTGCTTGACCTAGTATGCGTCCTCAGATGCTATCTGGGGCACACAGAGAATGTCTGCAGTGGCCATCAAAGGCTCTTCCTACGGGTCAAGGCAGGAAAACGAGATATGACCGCACAAGCATTCATCACTTGACTAAATGGGGTTATTAGATCAGTGTACTCTGAACTCTACAGGATCAGTTATGACTCACAAAGATTTCAGCTCATGAAATACGAGCAATTTCCACAAGCTTGACCTTCAAACGAAATCAATTAGAGACATAGTGGAATCAGTTGGCTGCATGCTCAGTCTACTTTCTCCAGCTTTTATTTGTATGGCATGGCCTTACAAAGGAGAAAGCTGAATCTTGTTGGGCCACTGTTAGCTACACAGACAGTCACCATGCCCCATTCATGTCAGTACAACCTCAGCCCAAGGCATGACCTTGCAAATTTGGATGGATTTGCCCAGGGAACTTTTTGAATGTAAGGCAATAGCCAGGTGTGGGATCCCACAGGGATATCCCTTGCATGTGTATAAATGCATAATCTGTGTGTTAGGAGAATTTCATCCTTTCAGTAGAGCAGTCATCATGCTCCTACAGGGTGATGTGGGTAGGGGTTGGATGCTCAGGCATTTCCTCCTCCTCTTACCTATTCTCATAATGTTAATGGGATCGGGTGATGTATTTGTCAGAGAATGTAAATATTTGAGTAAATTAGGTTTCTCTTAAAATACTTATCAGATGACATATTATCAATCCCTCCCACCTTTCCCCACAAATGCAATTATCCTGTTACACCTTTCCCCACAAATGCAATTATCCTGTTACACCTTTCCCCACAAATGCAATTATCCTGTTACAGGTTTCGCTCGGACTTAAACTAGTAAATATCTGGGATATGGGTGACCACCTAGCGGGAACAAGGGGAGTTAATCTGTACAAGTTATTTCCCTTTATCTATATGACATATAGATGGAAAGACGTTTTTTCATCTTTCAGGGAAAGTTGTTTTCAGAGGTAGCAGAGACTAATTTCTAGATGTTAATATGATAGGGTAAGTATTTTTGGAGAAATATAATTTACTAAAAAAATGTCCTTTCTTGCCGTTGTAACCCAACATGACCTTTCACACTGTTTGAATGAGCCAATCAAAGTTTCTCTTCCAAACACAGTCACTTATCGATTGATAAAATGAGCACTTTCATTATTGTATAGGAGATTATTACATCGTGTTGTTGATGACATTTTTTGTTTATGTGAACTCATGAAAAACGAGGAAATCTGGACACAGGCAGCCATGGGTGATAAAGGAGCATAGTGGATTTTTGCCTATGGCTTGCGACAATGCAGATACACTCACAAAAAAAACTCTACATTTTAGACTGACCCATGCTGCCATGGTAACAGAAGAGGCTGGAGGACAGAGGGTTGGCTTTCAGGTTCCACCACCCCCCTCCACTCAGCAGTTTGTCTGTCTGGGAATCACAGAGGTGAGGCTGATCTAAAATTTGTCAACAGCAATTTGTTATCAGCACTATAAAGGGTATTCTATTTTTATTTTAAGTTTTGTTGAGCCTGCATCAAACAGATAGTGAGATATAATTATCATTTTAAGCCATTGTGGGGTGGTACTTTTGGATCTTATACAATGTATGTACTCTGAAAGGATAGGTAATCTATTCGATACTCTACACTGGTTCTTGGTTGAGATAATTTTCAAACTAATGTTAATATAATACTAAAATTTAGAAGCGGTTCTTTTTAAACAGCAACTTGATGAAGCACTACAATAGTAACAAGCATCACCTTTAAATATGGCAGAGGCATGCCATTTCCTAGCTGAATACTATTGAGTAACTCACTGAAATTGTTAGGAAATTGGATTGAAAATGTTTAGTTTCCTTGCATTCACCTCTATACAGTACAATGTGGTTTTAGCAAACATCCAAGGGACTGATGTATTCTGTACATTATAAATCAAGAGTAATTGCCAGTGAAGTTGGGAGGGTGTTTTGCCTGTTCAGGTGTTCATTCATTTGTTTGTTCATTCTTTGTTTGGATTGTTCATTACACCCCCAAAATATCTTGGACCCTATTTCACCTGCACTCATGAAACTAGGTATGTGGATGTATCTCAGGGAGAGTGATTCAGCTATACCAAAAATAGGTCACTTTGAATTAATTTCCATGCTTGAGTGACTTTTATATTTTCAGCTGTTTGCCGTTACACCTTCAATATCTTGGACCTTATTTCACCCACACTCAGAAAATTTGGTTTGTGGAAACATGTTGACAAAATTAATGCATCCATACCTAAACTTAAATCAGTTTGAATAAATTTTTATGCTTGAGTGACTTTTTATTTTCAGCTGTTCATTTAACACCCTCAGTATAAAGACGTCAACATTATTAATTCAAAGTTATTAATCACAGACACATTGGTCGAAATATACTGTTATGGGTCATTTCATTGATATAATGTTCTCATATATGTGTGAAAACAACTCTCCACATAAAAATAGAAAATCCCTCCTTATGAAAATGCCAGAACAGGAATTCTGTGTGAAAATCCTGGACAAATTACTGGGATTTTGCTATGTATACACAGGTAGGGTCAAAAGTATGACAGCACCAACATGATAGACTGGTACAGAGAATGTAGTTTATGAATGAAAAAAACAAATATATAACAAGAAACCATTCGATTTGACTTTTAATAAGTGAAAATGGCAACAGATATGAAGAGAAAAGAAAGATGCAGATAATTCATGAGGAAAACTAATGTTTCTCCTTTTAATATATTTCACCAATCACATTGGTTGTTTTCACACACACTGCTGATATTTATTCACTTATTTAGTAACAAACCTTTAATCAAATTTAATCAATGCTTGTTACTAAATAAATGAATAAAAAAATCAGCAGTTTGTGCAGGTGAACACTTTCATGCTTGTCTTTCAGAAAATTGATAGACAATGTCGATGAAATGCAGGGATGATCCCAACAATTAAATTTTGGTGCCCCCATTCCAAGAATTGGGAATTTTTCATTACAAAACAAGTATTTGAGGGAAGTTTCAACACAAACACTTATGGTTTCTAACCTCATAAACCTCATCACTCACAATTTTGTTGCAATTTATTTTCAGATGTCCCTTTATAGCAGATAAGAAATTAACATTATAAACCAAAATTACTGGTAGTTATATCATTTTTTTGTTGTTTTGTAGAGATATTGCCTTTTTAAACAGTAATAGTCATAGAACTTGCAGTTCTTGTGTTCTTGGTATTATAAAAAAGTTTTTTTATAACAAGTCCTTAATATAAAATAAATGTATTTGTGTATTTATCTAACATAATATCAATTAAGGCTGCATTATAATAATTCTCTTTGTTACAGGTATTATTGGAATAAAGTGCCCTATGAACATATGACACTAATAGTTAGTTTCGCATAAATTACAATTCTGTGTTTTAAAGGATAGGAATCTTTGCAGAATATTTACCAAGCAGACACAAGTCAACGAACAAGAATATTGAACACTATTTAAAACTATATTCCATTTTCCCCCAAAAAGCATGAAGTAGAATGTCATAAAAAAAACATTATTTAGTTCATTAGAAGTAAAGTAGTCAAAAAGTCATTTAGTGTTTTACACTAGACCAAGCATACCTTGGCAGATGAATCTCAGGCCATGTGTTTTATATAAACTATTCAAAGCACAAAATGTGTATATCGACCATTACCAATATGTACTGTCAACTATCCAAACAGCTAGTCAACAAAAATTTTATGATTAAGGAAGGAATACATCTCTGTCGTCATGGAAATGGGGAGCTGTCTGCTATCTTGTCAGCTTTTCAACAATGCTCATATGCCGGAGAATCCTAATACTTAGAGGGTCCATGCTAAGAGGTGATTCGGGCATGATAGTCACCTTAGAGTCTGTCATTTCACCTAAATAGGGCTAAAAGACAAAGTTCACTTTGCCTTGCATCGATTTCATGACATTAACCCACCCCATTTTGTTTCAGTACAATGCATTAATAGTTGAAGTTAATCATTGACTTTTGTGTCAATTTTCCCCTCAAAGAAGAAGGTAGAAAGACAGAAAAAGAAGTATTATGTTCTGTAGTCAATTTTGCTAATTTGATGATCATCACTACCAGAATTTTCATTGCTATCTACAGAATTGCTGCCAAAAATTCACAGGTACCTTGAAAAACATGTGAAAAATTGAATTTTGTTGTCCAGTCCAGTCTGAAGCAAATTATGGCTCAGTGGACATATCCCAATACATTACTAATAAAATTAATAATTGTATCCAATATTTCATCATATAAACATATGAAAAGAGGACTTCTTCTATGGAAGATGTTGCCGAACTTTGACTGTAACCTATTTTTAAGGTTGCCATTTTATGTTATACAACAACTGTGGTGAAGCGAAAAAAGAAAAGTTGTAATATCTTTTTTTTAAACTTTCAATAATATTTCATCATCATTTTAATTATCTGACATGAAAACATAAACATTACTTTAAAGCAACTATTTTGTGCTTTGTACACCTACTTCACCCTATTGTTGCCAAGTTCACCTATTTTGGCTGAAGATATTAGGATCCAGCTTGGACCCTGACTTATTATGATTAAATGCACTTAAAAGTAATGCCAAGCTTTTGTATGATTAAGATGACTTCAGGTAAGGAAACATGTAAAATTACAGTTCTAATCTAGTAACACATGTAACGAATATGAATGGAATGAGGGAAAAGTTAATGCAAGCAAGATTTGCTAACTTTCGACTGGGATATTTCAGAATAAAAATTCAGTGGCTGCCAATGGAAATTGGGGCCGCCAGGCAGCCCTAATTATAATATAACAGAAACATGCCTGGAAATGCATAAAATGCAAAAGATTTAACTAAGTTGAGGACACGCATGGGACTTGCATTTACCAAATGTTCATCTACAGCTACATGCAGTGTTTGTGCATCATGGTCAGACAATATATTGTTCATAATACTGTGACAATGACTAAAGATAAAAGAGAGATGCAGCAAGTTCAGATAAATGGACTTTGACGTGCTAAGTTTGTATCCAAAGACATTATCACTGGCCAGTGCAGTGGGGAGACACTTTGATGGTTCCTCTCCCATTGAAAGTGATGCATCCAGTGACCACAGCAACTGTAAAATCGGGTCAGCTGCAGATATAAGAACAAGGGGTTGCAGAGTTGCCACACACTCATTCACCACAGGTATTGTCAGAGCCACAGATACGGTAACTAGTGCAAGAGACACTTGATATCCCTCTTCTTTCTCCAGTGATGATTTGAAGCTTACAGGGGACTGTCCTTACTTTTCTAGGTTGCCTCAGTGGGTACAAGTCCAGTCACACATCTGAGCTCGTCCATAGGGCCTGTAAGTCTGGGCATATGGGGTATTTTTTCGACTTGAATGATGCGTTTTACCAATGCAGGCCATGTAATCCTTTTCTGGCTGCTGACTAACTGGCTGGCTGACTGGCCATACTCCACAATTAGTAATTAGGAATCTGTCACTCCGGCTAGCCCTGCCATATACTGGCCAGCTGCACCATGGTATACGGAGCCAATCAGTCAGTTTCACCTCCACAGACCAACCAGGCTATTACCAAACCAGCCATCTAACTGACAACTGGGCCATTCATCCACCTGAGAGCCCAGCCAATAGCCAGGCCCTCTGTCCAGCAGATAGCCGAGCCATCTTGCCTATCAGCCAACACACATACCAGCATTCTATACCAACAAGACAAACTGTGGCACTTGTCTGACCACCAGTCCAACCACCAGCTCAAATCTTTATGGTTTATCCTTTGGAGAGATATCAAATCGTACACATGGATGATGGCACAGCCTTATCACTGCCCCCCACCCCCCTCCCTCCAGGTTGCTTTACTCTAATGTTGCCTGAATTTGGGTCAATATCATCCATAAAAACATCCTTATGTAAATTTGGGTCACTATCATCCATAAAAACATCCTTATATAAATTTGGGTAACTCTCATCCATAAAAACATCCTTATGTAAATTTGGGTCACTATTAACGCTAGTATAGAGAAATTCATAATAAATTGTTTGTGTTAACAATATTTCATTATGATTTGTTATAATAGAGCTACTGCCCAAAACTAATTTTGAAATTAGTTTTTAGGAGTAATTTCCTTTTTCTAAGTTTCTAAGTTACAAAAATATCTACTGTTTTTCTCACCTTCTACCTGCCATCTAGTTTTTGATCTTGTTATAATTCCCTGTATCTTTTTGTTTCAGATATTCTGAAGTTGTTGTTTTAAGAAATTCATTTCTGATTGGATAGTTTCTGAAGACTCTAATTTGGTTTCAGTTTTTTTGTTCTTCCAAAACGTCATGTTTTTAAAAAATTCTCATGAATAATAACTTATTTTCCCTCTAAGCATAACTTTCATAGTTTCCCAAAAGGGCCAAGAGTCAACTAACAGATATCCTTCAGTTTCCCAAAAGGGCCAATAGTCAACTAACAGATATCCTTCAGTTTCCCAAAAGGGCCAATAGTCAACTAACAGATATCCTTCAGTTTCCCAAAAGGGCCAAGAGTCAACTAACAGATATCCTTCAGTTTCCCAAAAGGGCCAAGAGTCAACTAACAGATATCCTTCAGTTCTTATATATATTTCCTTTATAAACTGTATCTCTGATTTAGCTAATATCACAAATACTTTATCATGGAGCACAGAGTTATTACATTTCCAAGTCATTTTCCTCTTTCTTGATTTAAGAAAGATAATTCTATCAAAGTAAGTGAATGGTCTGATGTGTAAACTGATACATATATTGCAAGAATAACCAAGAGGATGAATATCTGCCAAAATTAAGAAATAATCCAATATACTAATTTTTTTTCTGGAGTTCTCTCCAAGTATAATGCCTTTTGTCAGAGTTCCTCTCTCTCCAGATGTCTATCAAAACTCAAGTCTCTCCACTATAGAGTGAATTTTTTACTGTGAGTTGATATTATTTGATGGAGGTACTTCAACAGTATTTAGTTCAAAGCATTGGGGGAACATTCCAGTCTCTTGCTATTATAATTGATGTATTACCAATATCTTCTAAAAGATTTTTAGATTTTATTTTTAAAAATATGGTTTATCATCATTTGGTCTGTTATATTGCACATAATGACATTCTCTATAACCTTTGATGGAGATATCCAAAATAAAATAGATACCCATTGAATATGCTATTGTTTTATGTAGTTGATACCAAAAAGTGGTATTATAAAGAATTGCACAACCCTTGAATTACTCTTAAATTAGCTGAAAAAAACTTTATATTCCTGCCCTGCCAGCTAGGTACTGTTCAGTATCTTTTGTAGAATGTGTATCCACTAGAATTTAAACATCCTATTTTTTCTGTTAAAATCAATGTAATATATCTCCATTTGGTATTATCTGAATACAACACTACTCATAGTGAACAAATGAATCATAGATAACAGGTAATAAATAGGAATTATTGCTGTATATTACATTTATGAATGACAATGTATGTCAGCGTCATTGAGCTTTTTAAAAGGAAAAAAGCCTTTATTCACACTCATATATATTCGTTCATTCATCCCTTTGTCTTCACACTCAGCCTCGTAACAAGTACATCAATAGTTTACTAAGGAAAAAATAATTCATCAATTTAATTTAATAGGTTAAGACTTCCTATTCTACTGTCGAACATGAAACATATCAATATCAATGTAGAGAGTGAGGGAGAGGGAAAAAAGAGGGGAGATAAATGTAAGCAAGTATGAAAGCAAAATGCATGCACTGTTCAACGAATGGCTTAGATTGCATATGTAGTGGAAAATACTCTCTTGATTGATGGGTGTTAATATAATTTGAACAGAAATTCCATAATTGGCTACTTTTTTCTCTGGCTCTTCAAGGAGAAAATGTTAACCCCGCCCACCAATTACGATCAAAGGCAACAGCTTCGTGATCTCAGACACATTCTGGCATCATGGTAGAGCAGATATAGCTCATGATAAGGATTTATCAGACCTATTAGCCAATTTTGATTTTAATAGGCCAAAATCTCTCACCTTGTTTCCCAAGTAGAATTTGTCATGGGTGATAACATGGCTCAATTCAAATCAGTTGGAGCCCATAGCCAGCACCTCCTTGAAGCTGCTATGATATAAAATGTGTTTCTTGATAGCTCTAGCTTCAGCGTACATGGTGAGTGAGTTGCATGCCCTTTCAGTGGACCTGAACTATCTACAATTCAGATCAAATGGTTCCATGTTCCTGATGATGCAACCAGGCTTCATAGCAAAGAACAGGCTGCTATCAATGGGTAATCAAAGAGTGGTAATCGTCCTCTCTCCTCCATTGATCAGTTGAAGGAGGTGGTGATGCATGACCCGGTACATGCACTCAAACACTACATAAATTGCACGGAAAAGTGCCATTGGACCAGCAATGCCTCTTTCTTCCAGTCAAGCTGGGGAAAGAGGATATAACCACCAAAGTCCTGACATCATGCCTAAAGTGGGTAATACACTCTGTGTATTCTGAGATCTCAAAAGATCAAGTATGCCTCATGAAAAACTCAGCTGATTAAATCAGAGCTATCTCTGCAAGCCTCACATTCAAACAGTACTTGGCAATCTGAGACATAATATATTCATATGGCTGGGGTGCACAGTCAATCGTCTCAAGCTTCTCTCTGCATGATCTAGCTTCGCAGAGACAAGAATTGAATCTGGTAGGTCCTGCAGCTGCAGTCCATATCATCACCAGACCAGTTTGAAGTCAGCACAGCTTTACTCAATGATTTTACTCTGTAAGAAAAATCATTTGCATCCTTTTGTCTAATCCAGTTACTGTCAAAATGGTTTAAGTGAACATCAGTTGTGCTGATCTGATATTAGGAATGTGGTTTATGCTCATAAAGGGAAGAATCTTTATTGCCTTGAGAGTGTCTATGGTATGGGTAGGATGCTCAGCATCATCACCTCCTATTATCTGTTCTCTTAACATTAATGTGATTGGGGAATAGCAAATCTTTTAGTAAATTATTTTCCTAGAGACTACTTACCTGATCACATTACTATTAAACATTCCCACACCTCCCCACAAATGTGAGCATCCTCGTTGAGGTATCGCTCAAGCTAAAAGTGAGTTAACTATTATAGGCACCCAGCGGTGGTGAGGGAAGGTAAGGGGAAGGGTTGGGAAGAGTTTCTTCCCTTTGTCGATATTAAATATAGATTGGAAAGACTTTTTGTGATTGCTGGATCTGAAAGGTAGCAGAGCTTCTTCCTAATGTTAATGTGATCAGGTAAGTATTCTCAGAGAAACATAATTTACGAAAGTTTTGCTTTTTTGGTTATTGATTTGACCAAATATCTTAAAGAAATTCAGGGTTCTGGAATTGGAGGAATGGATATACCATTATTCTCATTAGACCTTAAATGGATCTATACAAGTTTGTTGCCTTTAAAGAACATGTTATCCATTCCACACCAGCTGCCAAGATTCAGAAGAATTGATTCCTGATAAATGTGTTCATGGGTTGGAACATATGTCAATATCTTAGACCCTATTTCACCTGTATGTTCATAACACCCACAATATCTTGGAGTCTATTTCACCTGTATGTTCATAACACCCACAATATCTTGGAGTCTATCTCACCTGTATGTTCATAACACCCACAATATCTTGGAGTCTATTTCACCTGTATGTTCATAACACCCACAATATCTTGGAGTCTATTTCACCTGTATGTTCATAACACCCACAATATCTTGGAGTCTATTTCACCTGTATGTTCATAACACCCACAATATCTTGGAGTCTATTTCACCTGTATGTTCATAACACCCACAATATCTTGGAGTCTATTTCACTTGTATGTTCATAACACCCACAATATCTTGGAGTCTATTTCACCTGTATGTTCATAACACCCACAATATCTTGGAGTCTATTTCACTTGTATGTTCATAACACCCACAATATCTTGGAGTCTATTTCACTTGTATGTTCATAACACCCACAATATCTTGGAGTCTATTTCACTTGTATGTTCATAACACCCACAATATCTTGGAGTCTATTTCACTTGTATGTTCATAACACCCACAATATCTTGGAGTCTATTTCACCTGTATGTTCATAACACCCACAATATCTTGGAGTCTATTTCACCTGCATGTTCATAACACCCACAATATCTTGGAGTCTATTTCACCTGTATGTTCATAACACCCACAATATCTTGGAGTCTATTTCACCTGTATGTTCATAACACCCACAATATCTTGGAGTCTATTTCACTTGTATGTTCATAACACCCACAATATCTTGGAGTCTATTTCACCTGTATGTTCATAACACCCACAATATCTTGGAGTCTATTTCACTTGTATGTTCATAACACCCACAATATCTTGGAGTCTATTTCACTTGTATGTTCATAACACCCACAATATCTTGGAGTCTATTTCACTTGTATGTTCATAACACCCACAATATCTTGGAGTCTATTTCACTCTTATGTTCATAACACCCACAATATCTTGGAGTCTATTTCACCTGTATGTTCATAACACCCACAATATCTTGGAGTCTATTTCACCTGTATGTTCATAACACCCACAATATCTTGGAGTCTATTTCACCTGTATGTTCATAACACCCACAATATCTTGGAGTCTATTTCACTTGTACTTGTGAAAATTAGTATGTGGATACATTTCAACAAGGGTAACTTAACCATACCAAAACTACTTCAGTGTGAGCGAATTTTCAAGCTGGAGTGACTTTGTATTTTCAGCTGTTTGTTACATTTGCAATATCTTAGACCCTTTTTCACATACACTCATGAAACTTGAAATGTTGATGCATATCAAGGTGAGCAGTTCTACTATATTAAAGTTAGGTCATTGTGATCTAATTTTCACATTTAAATAACTCGTGTTTTCAGCTATTTTTTTATTACAGAGCCAATATCTTGGATCCTATTTCACCTACACATGAAACTTGGCATGTGGATGTATCTCAAGGAGGGTAATGAAATCATACTAACCTAATTATTATGCTCAAGTGATTTATGTGTTATTTGCTATCCATTCATAACACCCTCAGTATCTTGGACCCTATTCACATTCACTCATGAAGATGGGTACATGGATGCATCTCAAGGAGAGAACTCAACCATATCAAAAGTAGGTCATTGTGATGTCGATTTCAGTCTTAAGTGACTTTTGTATATTTCTCTATACCAGTATGTATATTGCCAGCTACTCCAAATGTGTTTCTGTAGATGAGGGGATTCATGTTTATAAATAAACACTTTGTTCTTCTGCACTCAAGACATGTAATGTAAAAAAAATAAATCACGTGTTGAATACTACAGTGAATGATGATTTACTGTGATGTGAACAAGCAATTTATAATACAATCAAAGTATTGAGACACAGGCCACTGACCTATAGTCAATTTCAAACCAAAAAGTATAGCTGATTGCTGGTCTTTAAAAGGAATCTGATTTCTGTTTTTAACATTGGAATGATTAAATTGTGAAGAGTAAGATTGTTTTTTTTTTTGTTGTAAAATAATTTATGCTCTTCTAAATCTGCAGGTATGCAAGTTAAGAAATGTCCTTTTACATATCAGCATTCAGTAAGAAGTACATTTCCAAAAAGACAATATCATTTGTTGGCCAGGGAATGACTGTCAGTGGCCTTCCAGTGTTTTGATATAATGATTGCATCAGGCATTGGTTGTTTGCATTGAATCACCATTCACTGTAAGAACAATAATATAATATATATAAATGTTTTGTTTTATATGCCTATTTAAGTATCTATGCACCTGAAATGTTGCATATAGAGTGATTGCTTTTTGAATTCCTCATATATTGTCAAAGCATGGATAAGAATGAGTACAAAAAATTACACATTTTAAATTGATGCTGGAAACAAATAACAGCATAATATTTTATGCTAGGCAGTGAATTACTGGATTTTCCAAAAGAAATAATTTGATAATTCACTGGAGTGGAATACTCTATAAGTTTTTTCACTGCCTCATCAGTAGACATCGATAACATTATGGCCAAGAAATATGAGCTTATTTTAGACGCCAGCTTGGTCTAATAGTAAGTATGGCTTCCTCGCATGCAGATGAACCAAGTTCAAATCCTACAACGTGCATATACTTTTTTCTTCTTTTAAAAAAAAATGTATGTGATGTTTTATCTTGAATTATGAAATAGAATTAAGTTACTACTGATATTTTCTGTGCAAATATACACAAAACACAGCAGAACATAAACGGTAAACTGCTGACAATATCATGCGAGATGCAGTAAGAAATATGCTACTTCAATCTGTTATACATATTGCTAGCCAACACATTTGAGCATAAAATAAAAAGAAAATATGCTTGCTTCTTGTGAATAATGGATATATTTCATCTTGTTTGGGAAAAATTTAAGTATTTTCACTTGTGGCTTAGCGTATATCTTGTCTGTACTTGGCACTGAAATATTTTGAATTCATTATTATGTTTGAATTTGATTGTTTCCTAGGTGATAGATTGTGGACATTTCTGGGCCCAGTATCAGGATGAGAAAACGTATCACCAGATGTACAAGGTTCAGGAATCTCTGAACATCAACAGAGGTCAACACCTGAGGGTAAACATTATGTTTTTAGTTTACCATGCCATACGGCCAAGTCATCCTATGGTGTGCTCCTTAATCCATCATGCACTGTGTGTAGTGCATTGTCTGTTCACAATTTGTATTTGCAACTTCTTCTCATAAACCACTCAACAGCATTTGATCAAATTTGACAGAAAGTATCATAGCATAAAGCTTTTTAAAAAATGTTCAGATCATTCTGATCTAGCATGAAATATGGCCATGGCCACCAATAATAAAAATAGAAAAACCTTTAAATGACTTCTTCTCAAAAAAATGCTCAGCACAATTTTACCAAAACAAATCATCCTAGCATGATAGTATTTAAAGTTTGTTCAAATGATGCTGATCCACCATCAAATATGGCCACCATTACTAAAAGTAGGAAAATCTTAAATGAAAAAAGAAATTGAATGCACCAAAGTGGCATAGAAAGAATTATTGTTTTTATGAAAATGGACAAAATCCATCAAGCGATCTTTTCCAGTGGCATTATTTGCCATGTTCAGACGATCTATTTTCCCTCATTTATCCAAATCCCATCTATGGCAAAACTTGGGATTGTCTGGAAATAATCGTGTAACATATTCATAATATCACTGCAAAGGTGTTTATAATGTGCTCTTCTGAGCATAACTACTAACTTTAATTATTTGTTTTTGTCTGATGTATAAGTCACATAGGTCTTGTAGGCATTTGGTACTTACTATTTCATCTATAGGTGTCATTTTTGAGAATTTGTTTGATTATACATACCTTTAAATGGTTATTATACACTTTATTTCACTCCTCATCAATCAGTATTCTTTGGAAGATCATTATATAGACGCCCCAAGAAATACATACAACAAAAGCAGTTTTAAAGTATGTTACATCAGCATTGTTACACAAGGCCAAACAAGAGATGTGATCCAGTGTAAACTGGATTGAATGTCTTGCTATGATATCACAAAGAAAGTGCCACATATTGGACAAAATTTGAACTACCTCTTGCACTGGTAATGATTAGACCCAATGTCCACTTTTTCTTGATCCAATTTAGTGCCAGTCTGGCAATGTGAAAGTCCATAGCAGTCAATAATTTTCATCTGAAAGTTTATATGATGACAACTAAGTCTGCCAATGTGAAAGTCCATAGCAGTCAATAATTTTCATCTGAAAGTTTATATGATGACAATTAAGTCTGCCAATGTGAAAGTCCATAGCAGTCAATAATTTTCATCTGAAAGTTTGTATGATGACAACTAAGTCTGCCAATGTGAAAGTCCATAGCAGTCAATAATTTTCATCTGAAAGTTTGTATGATGACAACTAAGGTGTAGATAACTCAACAGTCAGAAATGAACAGACTTTGGCAAAACTAATTTAGTATTAAATTTTTAGAACAACAATATTTTGTTTTAATCAGTAAAGCTGCCTACCTGACTGCATTGACATATACTTGATGAGTGTCAAGAACCTCATTCTGTTTATGTTCGAAATAGAGAGAAATATGTTAGCTATCTTGAGAAACATTTAAGTTTTAAATATGGTACAGACATTGCATGTGTCAAAAGCTGCATTTAATTTGATCTCTTTTTTTAGAGGGAGAGAGAGTGGGAGAGAATGCAAAATTGAGAGACAAATAAGGCAAGTTAGTAGGCGTGCTCACAAGATTATGTGCTATAAACACCTTTGGCATAAATAGGTTATGGGAAGATTGCATTGGCTACTGGCACATGCTGCATGACTGCTAGTTACTAGTTAATAGGGAAGAACATCATCAGCCACAATTCATAACAGTAAGTGGCAACTGGGTCAGTTGGACAATGCAATCAAAATCTGTAGTACCAATCAAGGTTGGGAGGTTAAGAATAAGCTTGGCATGATACCGAATTGTAACAGTCTCGATGAAAATGTGAAACAAATTCAAGTGATGTATTGAAGTAACTTCCTCTCCTGTTTTATTAATGTTTTTGACTGTAAGAAAAAAGTTGTAGTCTCAGTGATTTTTTAAAACTCTAGTTACATGATACCACCATGATATAGCACCATTTATTATTTGTAAAGGTAACACATTTTTGCTCAGAGGTAGATATGGAACAACAGATAACTGATTTCTTTACTCCAGTATCTAGCTATGATATCATACCTTGACGGATATTTGGATAGGTCGAGGATATGAAGTTATCCTTTAGTTGTTAATGGAGCAACAAAATTCCAGTGCAAGTTATCATGCAGTTTGTGTCTCTTCTTACAAAACATAAGCATTTACATGATTTGGAACTTTGTCTGTGTGTCAGGCTCATCTAATCAGATGCTGCATTCAAAATGGTGGCATATTCTTAAAGAAAGTATGCTTCGATGGTTTAGAGGACACTTAGAGTTGTTTTTGGTAAGATCTTGCATTTTTTGTTTTCAGCCAGAATAAAATAAAGAGACTGTAATATTATGAACATGAGGGCATGTTGGAAAAAACGCCCAAGTGTATCACACCCAGTTGCTTCATTGATAGATGCAGGATATAATTATAGACCAACAAGTTGTTCACTGCCTCTTTTTATATTTATCTGACATGACTGGTGGCACCACCAATCATGTCAGATAAATATAACAAAGAAGCAGAGAACAACTTGTTGATCTAGATCCAATTAGAACTCTGCCAACAAAGGAAGGTAGGAGTACTGATATTAGTATTGCCCAGTATCACACTCAGATCGTGAAAGTGATAACAATTACAGCAGATGATCAAGCTGGTAAAACCCGCAAAAGCCAAGAAGAAAGTAAAACAGAAAGGGACACCTCCAATGAAGAAATGGATTCCAAAATAGTGGAACCAAAGAAGAAAAACATTCACACACCTTCAAGAAATCTCTGTAAATCTGCAGCTTCTGTAAGACTGATGTTGGAGGGGCATACAATTGTAGACTTTGACTTCTCCTGTTATAGTATGGTCGGACGCATAAAATAGGAGAATCTTAAAGTAAAGAAGGTTATTTATTTGGTTTTTCATGCACAAAACATAACATAGACTTTATTGTGAGGTTGGCCCATTATGATCACATCAGTGGCCCACTTTTTCAAATGCCCCTTTTTCTCAAACCTGGTTGCAACACGGATGTAGTGGTGCAGGCATTTGTGTCTCAGAAATAATGCAATTTAACCTATATTCATGTGTCAGTTTTCAATTTGAAAAGACCCTATGTTTCATAGTTTAATTGCAATTTACTGTAAACAAATAAAAGTTCTTTGTAACAATTTCCAGTTAGGTTATTAGTGAGATGAGTTTTTATTATAGTTACGTAATTACAATCGATTTGGCTACTTCTTATTAGAAATTATCATTTGCAAAATATTTAGCAGCAATTTAAAATATATAAAACTTTTTCTTTACATTTCAGCCAATCAGGGGACCTGTGCGAGTGGGTTCTTTCTGCGTGGCTCCTTACATGGACGAAGCAGTGGAATACTACAGAGCCAAAGTACAATCTTTGGACAGGCGGTGCTCAAAGGAAAATGGCAAAGATGTCTGGAGGGATGTTGTGGAGGTAACAGGAATATTTTGATAACATCCATCTAGCTGTCTATCCATATGCCTGCTACCCTTTCTCTTCCTGCACTATTGGGTATATTAAAATCAAACATTAATTTACTTGCTTATCTTAAGACAAGGCATATGAAGGGTATTGATTTTTGGCTTTGCCCCCCAGAGCACTTAGGGAGAAATCAATGGTCAGCTAAAAAATGTATTAGAAAAATTAAAGAAAGACTTTTTAATATCATTATAAGTCATTTGATATTTTCAAAACATTTTCATACTTTTTGATGAGATGTATTGAGTTATTTTCTATACAGAAAATTTGTTTTTATAAAGTTTAAATTTGAATTTCATTTTAGTTGAAACAAAGATAATTCCTTTTAATTTATGGTCAGTAAAGCATAAATATGCATCCATGAGGTATACAATTTTTAATGTGTAGCAAAACCAGTTAGGAAATGTAATTGAATATATAATGAAACAGGTGCAGATATACAAGGATACATTACATTCATTGTGAATTAGATCATATCAGTATTGAATTTAAGATGCTTGTTTAAAGCAGCAATACATTTGGCAATTTGCTTCATCATCAGTTGTTGTATTGTAATTTAGGTTTTCTTTGTTGACTATGGCAATTCTGCAGAACTTCCAAAAGAGGAACTGAGAGAACTTCCATCTGAACTTCTTCAGATACCTTTTCAGGTAAATCATTTAATGAAAGAATAGTTTTCTAGCTAATTAGTCCATCCTTTTTTTATACAGTGAAAATAAATAAAAGACAAAATATAAATGAAATATAATTGGCCAGATAAAGAGCTCCTGCCAATGTAATATTGGTGGATTAAAAATCTTATATAATACCGTATATACTGCTGTATAATCTGATACCAACTGCAAACCGCATAAACCCAGATCTGCTGTCGCATAATGCGCCGGCAGATCTGGGTCTATGCAGTTTGTAAGGACTAATCAGTAGAACAAACAACATAGACCCTGATCTGCCAGCACATTATGTGACAGCAGATCAGGGTCTATGTTGTTTGCATTTGAACTCGGTTTATATGCGAGTATATATGGTAGATCCTTTTGTCCGTAAAAAGAAGATTGCAAATGTTGAATAAGTTAAATATTAATAGCATTAATAAACCAACTGTATAAAAGATAAAATATTAAATAGGAACCAACAACTTTGTTCATTTTTTCATTCATCTGACTGATGTTCAGAATATTGAAATCATTTCATGTCATATAACTTGAAAACTTTAATTTCTGTACAATAACCTGTAGAAAAATTATTACTAACTGCTTTTATAGGCAGTTGAGTGTCGCCTGAAGGGAATTAGACCATCTCCAATCAGATGTCCAGATGGCAAGTGGACCCAGGCGGCTTTAGAGGCCTTCAGGAGCTTGATAGCAGTACCAAGACTATGTGCCCAGGTGGGTTTTCAATAATCTTAATTGATTGGGAGACATGGGTATTTGCCTCACCTGCAATAGTATATATTGAGTCATAGGCATGATGTAGCAGCTATATTATGAACAGTGTTAAAATTTGGTGTGAAAGTTCTTAACAATGTCTACTTTTGCAAAATCAGCATTTACTGCAAAGCTTGTAATGTCATGATCATTACGTTATTAAGTCATCACTTGTTATTTAAGTGTTATTGCACAATGAACTCTGGTAGAGACTGGACATAACATGACGTTATCGTTATGTCTTCATCTTATTGAATAATAACAAGTAAAATGTTTATACAGTTTTAATAATTGCAAGAACAGTGCTGTGAAAGAATATGTTAGTTTCACCAAAAAGTATATGACACCCTGGGAAATAATTAGTGTTTTATGACTTGCAGTAAATTGACCTTGTAGGCTATTTGTAATGGTATTCCAATATGAGTTCAATAATTGTATTGTTGTAAAAATTTCACTCACCAACATACACTTTTCTCTATGTATCTGATAAGAGAAATATATGACCTGGTAAAAAATATCAATTTTTAAGAAAGTTCAATACTCAGACATTTCACAAGCAATAATCCTTTACAGTCTTATTGTTAGCAAAAAAATCAGCTGGCGAGACATAGTGCTTTGTTGACTATTTGTTACTTTCTCTGCACTTTCTGAAGAGAAAGTTGAGATTATGGGGGTCAAACATTGTATGATTCTTATAATGTCAACCTGTGCATTGAGCTAACATTGGCTGAGCATAAGGGAAGTGTATGAACACAAGGGTTCCATTCCCTGTGCTGTGAGCTTACATTGACTGAGGATGAGAGAAGTGTATGAACCCAAGTCTAAGAACTCGAGGGAAGTGTATGAATGCAAGGGTTCCATTCTCTATTGGCTGAGCATGAGAGTAGTGTATGAACCCAAGAGTTCTATTCTCAGTACTGTGAGGTAACATTTGCTGAACATGAGAGAAGTGTATGAACCATTCTCTGTGCCATGAGCTATCATTGGCTGAGCATAAGGGAAGTGTATGAACCCAAGGGTTCCATTCTCTGTGATGTGAGCTAACATTAGCTGAGCATGAGAGAAGTGTATGAATCCAAGCGTTCCATTCTCTGCTGTGAGCTAATATTGGCTGAACATGATAGAAGTGTATGAACCCAATGGTTCCATTCTCTATGCTGTGAGCTAACATTGGCTAAGAATGAGAGAAGTGTATGAACTCGAACATTCCATTCTCTGCTGTGAGCTAACATTGGCTGAACATGAGAGAGGTGTATAAACCCAAGGGTTCCATTCTCTGTGGTGTGAGCTGACATTGGCTGAACATGAGAGAGCTGTATGAACCCAAGGGTCCAAAGTCTTTCTGAAGTGCTTTGGGAAACATTTGCCACATCAAGAAGTGTATGATTGTGATTCTATCATGATCAGTTACTTTGTACATAAATTATTTATTAAACACCTACAAAAGTAATTTTTTTATAAAAAAAATGCAAAAGACTTCTTTGCAGGACATGCAGTTGCCTTGTTTATGTCTGGCATCACAAAATAGAGAGCATAAAATCTGCAAAAAACAAACTGTTAATGTAAGAATATGTTTTTCCCAAAGGTCCATAGATGAACATATGTGTCCATTAATATACATTTTGTAGCACGTTATTGGTTGAAAAACTTGTCTATCCAAAGTATAAGAACTGCATGCATGCTCTTGTAACTAATTTTCACAAAGACTGAATCTTCACAAATATTGCAATGAAAAGTCAAAATGCCAGTTCACTCTAGTTGAGCTACATGTATAATATGCCATAAAACTTGGATAATAAGCATATAAGCTTATTTTTTAAATTAGCAAAGTTGGTATGCACTTTTTATAATATATGTGTTGATGAATAGTGACATGCATCATTATACAACTATTTGTATGGTCATCAACCAAATTTAACAATACATTACCAACTGGTATTAATCAAATAAGATAATAAGAAGGAAAGGGCAAATTCTGAATAAGCTTAATAGATGAATAGTTGTGCTTATAAAAAGAAAGACATTGTGATATATTTTGCCTTTTTTTAAAATTAAAAAAGAACCAAAAAGCAATAGAGTTTTGAAATCACAGATCTTGGAAGTGGTTGCTTTGAATTGAAATGTTTGTGGACTTTTAGAGAAATTTTTTCATTCAGACAAGCATCCTAATTCAATGTTTTATAATTATCAAACAGATCTACTCCATTGTTCATGGCATTCTGCGAGTGGAGCTAATTGATACATCAGCAAGCCATCAGATCTTCATCAATCAAGAGCTGATCGATGATGAGTTTGCTGATGAAGCAGAGGAGAGTTTCCTATCAAAGGTAGCTACATCTGTCATTAAGTTTAAACTTTATTCTCTAAATTGTAGTAGTGCAACAGGTTTAAACCTCAACCTAAAGAATCACCATGTAAGGTGGCTTCTGAGGCAGAGGAAATCAGAGAACTACATTTGTACATCCTGAAATTCAAGATCAAACCCAAGACTTAAGAAATACACACTTGACACTAAGTTTGTTACTTTCATGATGCCGAGGCTTCCCATGTATTGAAACCAGATATTGAATGCTACTTATAGCTGCATGTATATGACATTTATGCAGCAGTAGGTCTACTTTATTTCACTTTTGTAAGAGAGAGCTAGCGCATACTTATGTTGTATTAGGGGACCACTGAAATTTTCTTTGATGATGACAGCACTTTAAATCACTTAATTCGGAATAACTTATAAGGTGGAGCCTAAAAACTGTACTCTAACTTCCAGGTTTTGGAAGTGAGAATACATCTAAGCTCCACCCACATTGCCATTTATCTGATACAGTGCAAGTGTGCTTTCCCTTGACAAGGTCAGCAACACTAACAACAGATGTGAGAGATGAAAGAGTTGAGATTAACACTAAAGCAGTAATTCACCCATGAGATGTATTATAAACACATTTCAATAATGAAAAGCTAATGACCTTAATCCTAACATCACCCTTGTAATAATTCATTAAAGCAAATAGATTTAGACTTTGAGAAAGAGAGATATTGAGTGACAGTTGCGTTAAATAAAAGTCGGTGATGAAAAAAAATCTACACATAAATAATATCCCCAAAAATTTGCTTGCAATTATCATCAGCTCAGTTTTTAATACAAACTAATACATTGAAAACGAATTCTGTATGTTTCATCATCTTCTCAGATTCCCTTTCTACACTGAAAGCCTTGACAATCTTAAATTTGACAACCTGATAATATCCTGGATCTTACAAAAACATGATTTGCTCATATAATCTGGGACAAATATTTTGTACTGCTTGTTGCCTAATCATATTGGTATTAAGGGTAATGAAAGTGCAGATGAAGCAGCCAAAGTTGCCCTGCAATCATCCATTTCCGAATGGAAGATTCCATATACTGACTTTAAATATTAGATAATTCCGCATGTTCTTCATATTTGCCAAAATATGTAGAAAGTTAACTCCACAAACAAGCTTTAGAACATCAAACCCACTATTGGATAATGGCATCCCTTGTTTAGAACAAATTGCAGAGATGATGTGGTATTGTGCTGGTCTTGTATCGGACACACATACCTGACTCGTGCATACCTCCTGAAGGGTGAACCATGACCAGTATATATTCTGCCAGTGTCCACATGTTGTTAGAAGTGTTCACTTGCGTCAGGTGTTCCATGTTTTTGGAATCTCTGCAGAAACTAGTCTTACTTAACAGAGTTAAATATTTTGATCAATCAAAACCATCCTTAATGCATGCATGCATTCATATTGAGGATCACCACACTATCCCAGCAGAAGTTGGTCATTTTTTACCTACCTTTTTATGCTCCAAAGGAAATTAAGAAGATAGTCCCCGACTCCCCACTTTGTCCCACCCACCCTCAAAATCTGTTCACCTTGGGTCAAGTCCCTGGGGGTGGGGAAGATGGGTGGATAAGAATAGACCAAGGTAAATGTTAGTTGTGTATCTTAATTCATCTTTTCATGTCCAGTAAGTGTATATGTAGTTAAAGATTGGCGATCTCAATAGTTTCTAAGTTATTATCCAGGGGCCTAAACTGTATGCCCCAGGGGCATGACCCGAGGGTCTCATAAAACCCCAATTGGACATGATGTTTGTGATGACACTTGCATCAGTGATCACACATGCATCAATTCTCAAACCTGTTAGCCTTATAATTTGGGATTTGTTTTAAATGTACAGTATGTAAAACCACCGTACTTCCCTGTCACCAGAGTCTACATTGAAATTATAAAAGCATTGTGCACATCTGTAGACCAACCCAATCATATCCCTTGGTTTGAAGACTCTAATACCTGCCATAGTTCTAGACAGTGGTGGTGTGTTTCTCAGGCTCAAGTGGTTCCAGTTTGGGTCATGTGTGATGCAAGTATGGTAATTGGCTTTCACAATAAATTAAAAGTTAATGTTTAGCAAAGTTAGTCAACGTATTTACTCACATATAAGCCCATTCGTGTATAAGCCAACCCCCCAAACTGAATAGGTGAAAACATTAAAAAGTGCATGACCCACGCATAAGCTGACCCATAAGCCAGAGACAGACATATATATATATATATATATATATACACACACACACACCCTTCTAACCTGAACCCCCAGGTCCTCACATACTGAGGTGACCTGGTTAATGGCTTATATGGTGTTAGTACAGCTATAATAGACCTTGGCCCGCAGATAAGTTGACCTCCCTTCTTCCAGGTTTTTTTTCTTTCGTAAATTATTTGGCCTGTATGCGAGCATATACTGTACATATACATATATATACACATATATATATATACATATATATATAGTTGTTCAGGGAACAGTCGTCAGCAAATAGGAGATCATGAACAGTCAATTCCTGTAACTTTGTCTTTGCCGTCTCAGATTGAACAGCTTGCCATCAATCCAGTATCTGATGTCGATCCCAGTGACATAGTCATGAAAGGCATCAGTATGCATGGCAGAGAACATCATACTGAAGAGGGTTGGGGCCAGCATAACTTGCTTGACTCCTTTGGTGACTGGGAATGGTTCAGATGACTCACCATTATCCATAACACAAGCGAGCATGCCATCATGGAGTTGCTGAATCATCATGATGAATTTCTCTGGGCAACTAAATTTTGCCATGATCTTCCAAAGTCCTCCACGGCTGACTGTGTCAAAAGCTTTTGTCAGGTCAGTGAATGTCATGCACAGTTCAGAGTTCTATTCCTGCCATTTCTTCTGGAGTTGACGAGCTGCAAACATGCATGTATGTGGTCCCTTGTCCATTCCTGAAGCCACACTGACTCTCTGACAGGATTCCTTGATCGATGTGATGCATAAGACGATTCCACAGAATTCTGGCAAGAATTTTGCCACCTATTGAGAGCAAGATGCCCCAATGGTTGTTGCAGGATTGTCTGCTGCCTTTCTGCTTGTACAAGTGGACGATGGATGCATCTTTGTACTCTTGGGTTATAGTTCCCTGAGTCCACATTGACTGGAAGAGTTTAGTCAGTTTCTGTGCCATGTGCAAGCCTCTGGCATTGTAGACTTCTGCTGGTATAGCATCTGTTCCAGGTGCTTTGCCATTTGACAGCAGGTTCATTGCTTTCACAGTTTCAGTCAGCCCTGGGGGATCGCCAAGTGATATGTTGATTTCCACTTGGGACAGTCAATCAGTTGCCTCCTCACTGATAGATGACTGTTGATTGAGGATTTTGTTGAAGTGTTCTGTCCATCTTTGAAGAATCTTTTCTTTGTCAGCGCCATATATTTCTTATCCAATTTTGTTACAACTTGGAATATAGGCTTATATGATCAAGATCTCATTTGAGTTTGATAAATAAGAGAGATCCATGCATATTCATGAGGTGATGTTGCAGCTGATTGGCTCAACTTATTACCACTCCAGAGACTGTATTTTTTATACAAGTAAACTTGATAGGCTTAAATCATCAAGATGTCCATTGAGATTTGTTAAGAGCAAGATCTGTGCATTCTCAAGAAATTCAGTGCAGTTGGAAATAGTTTCCAGATCATATGCAGTGTAATTAGTTTGTTTTTCTTTAACTTACCTGTCTTGTCTCAAAAGGGAAGCAAAATACCGAATGTATTTTTCTCCTGAAACACTTCCAAATTTTAATTACCAAGAGTGAAAAAAAAACATGTCCCTGACATAAAAACCTTGTGAATTGTATTTCAGTTTGCTTGAAAGCCATGTGACTCTGTTGACCTCAAATTAAAAACTTCTTCTATGATCAAGAGACTATGCATATTAATGATGCCATTACCTTTGGACTTTTATTGGACTATTGTAAATTGGTAAAATAGAAATGATACAAAGTTAGGGAGATCGTTTAAATAGGTTGTGTTCATACAGTACTACATAAGCCTGCTTAGTGCAATGGCCAACTGTTAAGTTGTCTAAGCCACGTCAGTGATATCAGACCCACTTGGGCCTGTTGTCTTGTATTGTATTTTGTTGAAAGAAAAGACAAGCATTTTAGTACAAATATTATTTCTGAATTTTTTTTCTGTCATGCTCTATTTCTGGGTCAGTTTTCAGACTTTTTTTCTTGACCATAAATAAAAATCGCATCAGTTACCTACCCTGCAAACTTATGTTATTATTGAACGAATGTAACTTCAGTAACAGCTTTACTGCATTCTGCTGAATACAGTTTGCAATAAAAACCTATTCTGTGCTTGGTAATATTAAAGTGAAGACATTAATTAATTAGTTCCAAAAACTTTCAGAGTTAAGAAAAGTTTTCAGAAAGTCTTCAGAATGAGTTTGTATTAGTGCTGACTACAAGTCACCTTGATTTCATTATAGATACAGTGGAAAATGTCAAACATTTCCAGGGGTTTAGGAGTTACAAATTTTGTTTTTCATGTGACTCATTATGACATGGCAGATATGGTATCTTAAACAGTGTAGGAGTAGCTGTTGATATTATGAACATGCATGGACACACAGGCAGGATAACATAATCTTGGCTTTGTTTTCTGAAAAGTGTATGGATAATGAAATTGAGCGTGTCTCCCACACTTTGACATCCTTAAGACACTTAATCTGTGTTGTAGTGAAAGTTAATATTATGCATGCTGTATTAATGGTGTTTCATGACTGTATGGAACAATTTAGGTAACTTTGACCTTTACATTTAAAGTATATAGAGAAAGAAAAATGTTCCTGGTACATGACCAGATGAGCTTTTTTGTCACCTAGTACAGACAGGTCATTATACAGAATCAGCATTTTGTTTGTGCTTCATTCAGAATTCATTTTGTTTGCATATCATTTACATTACATTCACGTTTGCATATCAGCTATCATCTCATTGTTTTAGCTCTACTGGTATAGACCAGAGGACCTTATGGCATGTCCTGTTGTCCATCTTCCTTTCATCCATTAGTACAAGTTTGTATCACTACTCCTCCTAAACTGCTTGGAGGATTGCCATGAAACCTAACACACACATTCATCCCAAGGTCTAGTTGGTCCTATATGAAAATGGTGCTGCTCAGACATTCAATATGGCCACTACAGCAGCCATCTTAAAAATCTTGTTTTTGTTACTCCCCCTGAATGGATGGTCATATCAACAATCAACATGGGGTTTTCACCAGAAGACTTCTTGTGATGTGTATTTGGTCCTAAATTAAAATGGTGCTGATCTTACGTCTAATGGCCTCCACAGTTGCCATCTTGAAAATCTTGTTATCTCTATTCTTTCTGAATGGAAAGGTACATTGACATCGGGTTTTCACCAGAAGATTTCTTATGATGTCTAGTTGGTCCTAAATGAAAATGGTTCTGCTTGGACATCCATTATGGCTACTATTGTAGCCATTTTGAAAATCTTGTTATTGCTACTCCACCTGGATGGATGGTCATATCACCATGGAGTTTTCACTGAAAAACTTCTTATGATGTCTAGTTGGTCCTAAATGAAAATGGTGCCAATCTGAAGTCCATTATGGCCATCACAGCAGCCATCTTGAATATCTAGTTATTGTTTCTCGTCCTGAACAGAAAGTCATATCAGCATGGGGTTTCACTGGAAGTCTTCTTATGGTGTTTCATTGGTTTTAAATAAAAATTGTGCTGATCTGATATCCTATATGGCAGTCACAGTGGCCATCTTGAAAAGATTATCGCTACTCCTCCTAGATGGAGAGTTGTATCGACATTGGGTTTTCACCAGAAGACTTCTTATGAAGTCTAGTTGGTACTGAATGAAAATGGTGCTAATCTGACATCCAGCATAGTCACCATGGCAGTCATCTTTAAAATCATGTTATTGCAAATCCTAAATGGAAAGTCATATCGACATGGGTTTTTTTACCAGTTGAGTAATATCTAGTTTGTCCTGAATGATAATGGTGCCAGTGCAACTCTTCCTAAATGGAAAGACTTATTGACATGGGGTTTTCAACAGAAGACTAATTATGATATCTAGTAGGTCCAAAATGAAAATGGTGCCGATATGACCTCAAATATGGCCACCATGGCAGCCATCTTCAAAATCTTCTTGATGCTACTCCTCCTAAATGGAAAGTCATATCAACATGGGATTTTCACCAGAAGATTTCTTATAGTGTCTGGATGGTCCTGAATGAAAATGATGCCAATCTGACATCCACTATGTCCACCATGACTTCTTATGATATCTAGTTGGTTCTAAATGAAAATGATGCTTGGCAGAAATCCAATATGGCTGCCACAATGAACATGTTAAATATCTTATCATGGAATCTTGTAAATTATTGGTCATATTGGCATGGGGTTTTCACCATAAGTATTCTAATGGTGTCTAGTTTGTTCTAAATGAAAATGGTGCTGATCTTACTTCCAATATGACTACCACAGCAGCTAATTTGAAAATCTTATCACTTTCATCATTAACTTCTATATAAAAGACATATGTCTGGTACAGACACAATTGTTTGGTCCTTGGGGTGTCCTGTGTAGGCAGATTTACTGTACACTAAGAACTTGAGTTTGTTGCAGCAAAATCATGAACATCGTCTAAATGAGGCTTCTTATGCCATGAACAAACCAGATGAGTTCAGTGCAAAGCAAGACACCAGCTTACATGGGAGTCATGATTGGTTGGCAGTTTCAGTGGACAGTGCAAAGAGTACTCCAACAAAAAGCAAGAAAAAAGGCTCTTGGGTAAGCATATGAATTAGTTGTGTGACTTGGACAAAATTTAGTTATTGTTATGACAACATTTTTAATTTTAAAAAAAAATAATTTTGTTTATTATCTTGAGAATCTTGGATTCAGTATTTTGTATATATTTTAGATATTTATAATATTTAAATCCAGTTCTTATTTCAGAATTGACAAAAACAATTTATATTTTGGAGGCATTGATTTATCTGCCATACAAGCCAATCTAAATGTACTATCATTGACCTAAAAAATGATAATGTTTCAGTGTTATTTTACAAATAAAGAATTCTGGTTGCATTTCTGGGGTTTGGTTTTCTTTTTGTTTGTAAATCTATGACATTGTTCATTGTGTACGTGTACTGCCATTGTTGATAAATCATGCTAGAAACTTGTTTCACAGGTCTGAACTAGTTCTAATATAGATATTGTTTCATAACATAAAGATTGTCTTTGACAACAGAATCTATCACCAAAATAATATACATCTATTCATATTATCTTGCCTCTGAAATCCTGAAAGATATTCCATATTTTCCTTTAAAAATTGTTGAAGCAACCTTGGTAGAGATTACCTCTCTTACAGGTACACCTGAATGGTCCAAATAACCCATATGAGATGAGCTTCTACAGTATCACAAATGTTGGTCGGTTAAGGTAGGTACTTTCCAGTGGTCTTTTAAATTTAATGACTGTCTTTTTCCTAATGTCCTAATTTTCCTAGTTATACAAATTGTCCAAATGCTTCTGGAATTCCAAAATTGTCATCACAGTGGAACTTGTTACTTCTGAGTCCTGTATTATTTTGCTTATCCTCAGAAAACTGAGCAATTTTGCTTGTCCATAGAGGTCTTCAGTTTCAGGTTTCTACTCCATATAGTTGTACACATTTTCTAGAATGAGCTTCTGTCAGTAGGGCGCAACGGGTACCAAATTTAGGACTCAAGTACTCAAAGTGACCAAATTGATTCAGCCTCAAAATTATGGTTGCAGATGGCAACAGCATTATCTCTTAGAGCATGCCTACTCACATGACCACATCCTCTTCTTTCCCAGACATTTTTGAAAACTAGAATACAAAATCTTATTACATTTTCTGTCAGTATGAAAGACATAAGTTCCTCATATATTTAGACTAAGCACAGTAAAAGTGGCATATCAGTTAGAAAAACTGCCATAAAAAGATTGCAATTGCTAATTTTCGGTTGACCAATCAATGCAATATTCCATTTAGTGCATTGCATTATCATGGCATTAATCAGTGGTATGAAAGTTAGCAGACTGCACTGTAGACATGAAATATTGAATATTTGAGCCAAACATTGGTACAGCTTTTATTGTTTATTAGCAGCAGGGGTATATTACCGTATTAGCTCGCATATAAGCTAGGTCCAAATGCAAACAACATAGACCCTGATCTGACATCGCATAATGCACTGGCATATCAGGGTCTGTGTTGTTTGTTCTACTGATTAGTCCTTACAAACTGCATAGACCCAGATCTGTTGGTGCATTATACTATGGCAGATCTGGGTCTATGCAGTTTGCAGTTGGTATAGGGTTATACGCGAGTATATTCGGTAATTGGGTCCTGTCCATCTCTTTGTCCATCCAGATAAGCTTGTTAGCAAGATTGCCCCAAAACCCCATGGTGTTGACAACTGAAATTTGGCTAGTATATTTTGTATACATATGTAGATTACCTGATTAAATTTTGAGGCCATTGCTGGAATGTTAAAAATATTTTTACACTTTTTTGAATTTTGTTTTCCCTTTGGTCTTTTTTGACAAAAGTCTTGACAATTAAGTAAAAACCACATGAGATAGAAATCTAAAATTTGGTTGGCATATTTTTATTAATTTGTGGATGGCCTGATTAGATTTTGAGGCCATTAAAGTAATTATTCCAATTTTTATGCATTTTTTGGAGCCCACATTAGTGGGAAGCATGACATAGCCAATCACTTCTTTGATTGCAGTTTGTTAAGGTTTTTAATTCGCATATATTTCCTGAACCACTTCATAGGTTATTATCATTCTTGGCATGAATCATAGATAGACAAATTTTGGAATGTATATGTAGATAACCTATTTAGATTTTAATGCGATTATAGTAATATTTCCATTTTTTCTAAAATTTTAATTTTGTGGGACATATGTGCTTTACAAACACAAATCTAGTTAGGATATGCATAGTAAAGGTTGTGCAAAATTGGTTCATTTAAAAAGTAGGTGATGTGGAAGCTTTCTGTCTTGTGTTTCTAAAATAGTATTTTATACATGCCTCATATATACATGATGTACAAGAATGAATAGGAGCCCCAGAGGTTGCCAAAAGTCCGATTTAACTTTAGTGAGAAGAAAATCTTAAGTAACATGATTTCCGAATTGTCAGGAGATGTCTTCTTTTTTTGTTGAGAACTCAAGTCCCATATTTAGACTAGAGTCTAAGATGTTCCTAACTCATACTTGGGTACAAGAGTACTTATTGCTGTACTATTAGATGATATATGCATAATGACATTTAACTTCAACTACACCCTGTAAAATCAATTATAATTTTGAGATATGATTTCTTAATATAATTGGGTTTGGAGTTGATGAGAATATTTTATACTGAGAAACTTTGGTGGCCTTGTTCCTTTTTTCTTATTTTTGCAAACATTGGCCAAACAGGAGTTTAAAACCATAGCTAAAAATTTTTATTGTACATGTACATCATACTTACTGTATATACTTGGGTCCCAGTGCAAACAACAAAGACCCAGATCTGCCATCACATAATGCACCGGCAAATCAAGGTCTATGTTGTTTGTTCTACTGATTAGTCATAACAAACTGCATAGACCCAGATCTGCTGGCACATTAAGCAACAGCAGATCTGGGTCTATGAAGTTTGCTATTGAATCCGACTTGTAAGTGAGTACATACAGTACCATCTCAGGATTGTTAATTTAACACTGCACAGAAATACTTTTGTATTACATACCCATTTAATCTTACATGGTTGATCAGGCATTCAATAAAGATGTTTAGTACATATTTCAGTATCACACACCCAAATTAAACAATTTAGGTGAAGTTTTTGTTATGTTGATATTTTTAGATTTGTATAATTTCCAAATAATTTTGAATTTCATTCACCCTTTAAAGTTAAAAATGTTTAGAAAGTGTAAATGAGGGATATATAATAAATGCAAAATTACACATGTTTTGTTCCAAGTAGGGGGAAAGAACTCATTTGGTATGGCTTATGAATACGTCTTGGTTCAATGCAGAACAAAACACAGAAGTAGTTTTTTTATATATGATTCAAGTGATAAAAGGAAAAAAAAATGTATGAAAATTTCTCTGTATACAGTAGTAAGTATGGGAAGGATAGTGAATGAGTGCAAACATGTCATAAATATAAGACTACTTCCATCATATTCTACAGATGAGTGTAAGATAAAGACAATAACAAAAAAGATTGTTTGATTGCATAAACTATTCTGACAATATAAATGTACTCCAGGTAGATAAATTCACACATCTGAATTTTCATTTTCAAATGAGTACCATTATTTCAGAAAAGTAAGCCAAGTTTTGCACCAATAGTCCATTGGTAGCCATCATTAAATGTTCTTAATCATGGGTAAATGAAAAGTATTTAACTGACATACATTTGGAGATTTTAGAGTTAATTCTACATCTGTCACGCATAGCACAGGTTACCTGATCCATTGCATGCTGAAAATTCCAAGTGATCTGTGGGTCAAAGTCAAGCTTGAGTGGTCATGAGTGATGGTACATTGCTCATGGCCAAGTCTGCTTATTTCTCACTTTTTTGTATCCTCTAGGAATGTGAAACTAGATCCAGACAGTGTTAACTCCGTTGCCATTGATGATGAGCCTCAGGACCACCATCAGAGAATGATGGTGGCAGGCTATGTGGGGCTAAACCCCAGCGGCACCTCGATAATTGCCCGGGATAGCACCATCATGCCCCTCATACCTGGTCTTCCTGCACTGGTCTGCTTGCTATTCAGCCCCATGGCAGAAATAAGGTAATACATTGTAGTTGTTGTTTGCAGAGTTATGTATTATCCATGGTAATAACAAGGTAATACATTGTAGTTGTTGTTTGCAGAGTTATGTATTATCCATGGTAATAACAAGGTAATACATTGTAGTTGTTGTTTGCAGAGTTATATATTATCCATGATAATAACAAGGTAATACATTGTAGTTGTTGTTTGCAGAGTTATGTATTATCCATGATAATAACAAGGTAATACATTGTAGTTGTTGTTTGCAGAGTTATGTATTATCCATGGTAATAACAAGGTAATACATTGTAGTTGTTGTTTGCAGAGTTATGTATTATCCATGGTAATAACAAGGTAATACATTGTAGTTGTTGTTTGCAGAGTTATGTATTATCCATGGTAATAACAAGGTAATACATTGTAGTTGTTGTTTGCAGAGTTATTAAGTGTTATCCATGGTAATAACAAGGTAATACATTGTAGTTGTTGTTTGCAGAGTTATTAAGTGTTATCCATGGTAATAACAAGGTAATACATTGTAGTTGTTGTTTGCAGAGTTATTTATTATCCACTGTAATAATAAGGTAATACATTGTAGTTGTTGTTTGCAGAGTTATTAAGTATTATCCATGGTAATAACAAGGTAATACATTGTAGTTGTTGTTTGCAGAGTTATGTATTATCCACTGTAATAATAAGGTAATACATTGTAGTTGTTGTTTTCAGCATTATGTATTATCCACTATAATAGTAAGGTAATACATTGAAGTTATCGTTGCAGAGTTATGTATTATCCGCTATAAAAATAAGGTATTACATTGATGTTATTGTTTGCAGAGTTATGTATTATCCACTGTAATAATAAAGTAATACATTGTAGTTGTTGTTTTCAGCATTATGTATTATCTATGGTAATAACAAGGTAATACATTATAGTTGTTGTTTGCAGAGTTATTAATTATTATCCAGTTTACGTGCTGAGTAATAGAAAAACATTTTACAATACATTTTGTTCATTATCCATACTAGAAATTAATTTTAGGAAAGAAAATCTATCCCATCCCACCCCCAGCAAGTCTAACTACAAAGTAGGGGGGATGTTCTGAAAGAGGAGGGTGGGGGTTCAAAAACATGTATGGTATCATAAATTTAGAGGCTTTTAATACATGTAAGGTAGCTTGGCATGGTATAACTGTCGCTTGATTTTCTAGATGATTTGTCTGCTGTTCATGGACGTAAACTCACAAAAGGATTGTAATTGGATCCATCTTTGCATGCAGAGAACAATTTGGTAAAACAAAGTTCTTATATCTGTTGGTGCAGATTTATTAGCATGACAAAGTTAACCTAACAAGTCATGTACTCAGCATATGTGCAAAAGTGATGACTGTTGATCCAAAACATTACAGAAGTATTGGCCTGTACACACTCAACCATCTGAAGCTTCTCTCTCAAGATCTAACATCACAGATACGAGAATTGAATCTGGTTGGTCCAGTGACTGGTCCAGACGACCACTAGACCTAGTTGATGTCAGCAAAACCTCCCCATGGGAGTGGGTGTAAGTGTTTTCACTGGATACACATGGATTTTTCTTAGTAAGAAAATGTCATTAATTTCTTTATCTGTGGAGTAACATCACATATTACGTGACTGGATTGTGCTGTCTTCATGTTAGGAGAGCAGTTTATCCTTCATACAGCAACTGCAGTATTTATCCCTCGAAGGAAAAGGTTGAATGCTCATGCACTTCCTCCTACTATTACCTTTTCTCCAAACATTAATGTGATTGGAGAATGTATTGGATGAAGAAAGTAACTTTTATGTTTCTCCAAGAATACTTAACCTATCACATTACCATTAAACCCTCCCACACCTCCCCACAAATGTGAGCATCCTCACAGATGTATCGCTCAGCTTAAACTAGTAAACAGCCAGTTGATTTGTAGCTACCTAGCAAGTGGTAAGGGGAGGTTATGTGTAAGAGTTTGTTCCCTTTGTGTACATGATATATAGATGGGAGAGACAAAATGTTCGTCTTTCTGGGAGGGAGGGATTCGAGAGGTAGTGTAGCTTATTTCTTAACATTATTGTGATCAGGTAAGTATTATTAGAGAAACATAATTTGCTAAACAATTTAATTTTCATAAACAAACTCGCTGTTTCATCTGCATTCATGATCCCTCTTCTGCATACAGGCTTTTAAAATTTTTGGAAGTTTAGTAAATACATTTAAGACTATTACTTTATGGTTCATAAGGTATTTGAAAACCTTGAAAGTACTTTATTTTAAGTGGCAAGATTGAGAGTACTTGAAGACTAATATCTTCACTAAAAAGTTTTTGAATGTGCTCTAATTTTTTATGGAAAGGCCAATTATTACATGTAAAATGTTCTGAAATCTTTGCAGTCATGTTGATCAGTAGTATTGATTGAAACAGTAACTCAGATTCTTAACTAAATATGTTGGACTGTGGTAGACAAAAATCGGTACATGTTCCATCCATAATTTGCTATTTTAGAGGTATATGGAAAAAATTAAAGAGGAAAAAACACTCTACTGTCAAATGATTTGTTGTGAATTAAGTCCTTGAAAATTATTACACAAGTTTTTTAAAGTCCTTGAATATTATATTTACAGAGCTGTGTGAACCCTGTTGCTGGTACTTGTCCATTTAAAGTTTCTCTTTTCCTAACAAAATATCTTTAGGAAATAACAATTACAAGAAAAATAAGTTTTCCATCTCCAGTCAAAATATATCACACAAATCACTGCATGTTTCATGCAAAATTATATTTACGGTGCCAGTGATGGGAAGTTAACAAAAGGAAAGTATCAAAATTCATTTTAAAATTAACTAGTTGTAGGCAATTGGAAAAGGGAATTTTAAAGGTCTGGCACAACCTGAGAAGCCCTTTTATGGCTCTATCAACAAAACATAACACAGTTCATGAGAGAGATTGTATTATGTGTTGCTTCCAATGTTAATTGTCCAAATTTTTCTGTTTTTAGGACCGATGCCAAGAAGACTCGTTACATAGGTGCTCTTTGCGGTCTTGGTGCAGACCTGGCGACTGGCTGGCCTGTGTTTCAAGATCATGATATGGAAATTCCTTTCGATGTCAGCATAGACATTGATGATATTCAGAAGGTTTGGAATCTACTGTAAATTCATTTATTCTCATGGATATCATTTTTCATGATTTTACAGAAAAAGACAGTTTTTTGGATATGTCATTGAGGGAGAAGGCTTCCTGTTGTCTTGTATAGATAAATTCTATCTTGTTGGGTCTTAAAATTATGGTTTATAAGTATCACTACACTAATTTATCCAGTGAGCTCTTATTACATACTGTTGTATTCCCTAAGAAAATCATTCATATTTTTTCTCAGATTTTTCCTGGAGATTTGCTAACCAGTGAAGAATATTACTTGCATTCAACAGAAAGCAGCTTAAATCCCAGACAGAAAATAATATGTATATTGAGTTTAGCCTGTTGATTTGGCCAGTTCCGTAAAGGTCACTTGTACGGTATCGGACTGCTAATTATTTTACAGCCAGAGAGCCAGTCTATTGGTGGGGGAATAAAATATGGATACTAAATATTTTGAGATGCACCCATTGGCTTGTAAACAGATTTAATTTTTTCCATTATACCTTTCATAAACTTCAATCTATGTACTATAGTAGAAAACAAAATATTTACTTTTATTTTGATATCCTGTATATAATTTCCTACTGACAAAATAACATATGGGCTCTTGGTGCTAGGCTATGTTATTAGGTGCAGACTAGGGAGTCCCCTGTTTAGCAGCACGAGGCACAAGGAAATGTTGAGAAACACCTGTTTTTCAAGGCTTAAAAAAATTCTCTAACTCTGATGAATGGAAGGATGTGTGGTTTGTATGCCAAGCTAATGAAGAAATTAATGTTATTTTTGTTATATATTAATGTTAACTTTCATGGGAAATGAATTAGAGCTCCAATTCTGTACTACAAATTCCAGTAATTTCATTCAGATACAACTATTTCCAGAAAATGCAACACAATCTAAGGTTAATTTTTTTTGTATGTTGTGTCTGAGTTAGAGCCTAACATTAGTAAGATGGTCTTGGTGCATCTTAACTTACAACTAATGCATTGAACTTCATTAAAAATGAAGAAAAAAGAAGGAAATATATAAGGAACCTAATTAATTTGGTGAAACCTTAAATAGCATAAGGGGAAAACCCACAGGGAACCCATTGTTTTAATAATCAACCATCCTAAATGCATGTATAGATAATTGTTGTATGCATGTAAATGAAATAAGTAAATAAATCAGTTTTTTGGTGCATGCCTGAAGAATGTTATTCGGTGCGTGGTTGAAAAATGCAAAATATAGCTTTTTTTTTCCCCTTTTTTGAAAAAGCATGATATTGAGACAACATTTCTTTCTTACAAATGCACCTACTATACACATTATGTCACCTTGATGCATCTACTATACACATTATGTCACATTGATGCACCTACTATACACATTGTTATGTCACATTGATGCACCTACTGTACACATTATTGTGTCACCTTGATGCACCTACTACACACATTGTCACATTGATGCATCTATTATACACATTGTTATGTCACATTGATGCACCTACTATACACATTATTATGTCACATTGATGCATCTACTATATACATTGTTATGTCACATTGATGCACCTACTATACACATTGTTAGGTCACATTGATGCACCTACTATACACATTATTATGTCACATTGATGCATTGCTTTCAGTTTAATTAAAACTTCCTTTGGATGCAAACAAAACTTGATTGCATAGTTGTCAAGCATATGTGTGTTTATTTCACCCTTGGGCTACTGCAGTAGTGTGAATAGGACACATGTGTGTGATTTGGTTTTGCAGATTTCATTGGACCATTGTTATTTTTTCAGGTACTGAAATATAGCTTAGTGTGTCTTTACAGGAATTATGAGCTATTTTCTATAGATAAGAATTTGATTTGTTCATTCAAGTTAACACAGAGTGCTATGATAAGTTATACATTAGGGCTCATGGTCTAGTAATTTGTGAGATATATTCAAAATTTTTGTCAAGACCATATTAGCGGGAAGCAAGACATAGTCACTTTTCCAGCATGTACAGCAAGATCTTGGTCATAGAAAATTTGTGTGAAGCTTTTGGTTAAAGACTTTTCATTTTCTAATATTTCCTAAACCCCTTGATAAATGCTCATAATATTGGCTTAGATTATTATGAAGCTTAGATAATTCATTCTATGACATACTTGCTATCTCTTCTGTGACCTTGGGGTCAAGGTCACCGTCATTCAAAATTTGCGTTCAGGTTTTGCTTCAAGTTTCTTTCACTTGATTATATTTCCTGAACCTCTTGATGGATTTTCTTTATATTTGAGATGAATCTTTATGAAGCGAAGATAATTCATTTGGTGACATGTATGCTTGCTCCTTTAACCTTGGGGTCAAGGTTGCAGCCATAGAAAATTTGCATTCAGGTATTGGTCAAGTTTTTTCATTTGCGTCTATTTTCTAAACCCATTGATGGAGTTTGTTTATGAATTTGATCAATCATTATGAAGCTAAGAGGATTCAATCTGCAACATATTCTCTCAACCTTTATCCCTTGGGGTTAAGGTCACATGTTTTAAATGTCTTCTGACAATCAGGTATCAACATACAAATGAATTTATGACACTATTTTAGATTTCAAAGTGTATGCCAATATTAAGATCTGGAGTACCATTTTAAACCTGTTGGGGACATCTTTCTTACAGAGCAATAACCTGAATAGAGATATAGCCCAAAACAATGTGATTTTTTTTCTTGTTTTTTTCAAGTTACATTTTTAAAAGTACACTATAATTGAATAAAATTGCTATTTAAAAATGTAATAATAATTTATCTGTACAAGTATATTCTAACAATAGGAAGCTTCATTTTTTGATGAGTGTAGCAAGTGTTTTTGGATCTTACATCTGTCACCTATGGCATCATACAACACTCCACTTAGACCACTGTCTTGTTGGATAATTTGTACTCTGAAGCAAATCACACTAGAGAAAATGCAACCAAACTTCACAGCTATGCTTCAGTGTTGCTACATATACAGAAGTGAATTCATAAAATAGGTGCAACTTTTGTCATCTCTTTAAGGTATCACTACACTAATTGGGCCGTTAAGCTGTTATTGCATCTTGGTGTAGTCCCTTAGAAAATCATTCATATTTTTTCTGATTTGTTATTCCAGGAGATCTGCAGACCAGTGAAAAATGTTACAAAAGAAAGCAGTATTAAAGTCTAAACAGAAAATTAAATGTTTATGAGTTCATCCTTTTTTGCATTGTATGAAAAGCAAACAGGTGTGATTTGGCTGGTTTCTGCAAGGTCATATGCACTAAAACTTTCAGTAATTTCATTCAAATGCAGCTGTTTCCAGAAAATGCAATATAACTTATCACCTCTATGAAACAAAGGAGAGCCATTGTACCAATCCCGGCACTGACATCCACACATATAAATGGATATATGCATGTACAGTCTCACTGCATCTCAACCATTCTTCCTAGGCCCTAGAAAACAGTTTGGAGTGGATATTGTAGCACATACCCCTTGGGAGTGGGCTAAGGGAATAAATTTGTACATGTACATTATTTGTGCATTCTTGGTCAAGTTTTTGCATTAGCTTAAGATTTGTATCACGATGTATACATACTGTTGTACCTGGAATCGTGAAACTTGCATCTCGATGAGTAATACACTCTCATCACAAAAGTAGACTCAAAGACCCACATTTCATGCTTCACTAACTTTGGTTAAATGTTGTAATATAAGTTTATCTTTCAACCTCAGTTCATGCTAGAATCACCAAACAAAATGATTATATGCATCTCTATTTGTACCACGCCCTTACATTAAAAAAAGGTAACTGTGACCTACATTTTACATTTTACTGGGTTTTCCATTAATGTTATGACCACATCACATGGGTTCTTGCATCCTGTATACATACTGTTAATCCTGAAATCATATAACTTGGTGAGGGGAGGTATCTTCACAAGTACAACACCATCATCAGGAAAGTAGGTCACTGTGACCCATACTTCATACTTTATGCTAGAATTATAAAACTAAATTGTATGCATCTTTATGACTGCCACACCCTTGCAACAAAAGAAGGTCACTGTGACCTACATTTTACATTTTACTGTCTTAATTTAATTTTTTGCATGAAACCGATGACCACATACATTTTTTGCACACTGTATGCATACTGTTTATACCTGGAATCATGAAACTTGGTGAGGGTAGGTATCTTGAGGAGTACAACACTGTCATCAGAAAAGTAGGTCACTGTGACCTATATTTCATGCTTCACTGACCTTGGTTAAATTGTGTACTTTAACTGTTCATGCTAGGGTCATTAAACTAGATGATTGTTTCCATCTCTGTTAGGTGTACAAACAAAAGTCACTGAGACCTACATTTCACATTTTAATGGCTTGGGTTAATTTTTTGTGTTTAGCTCATGACTATCTAGGTTTTTTTTGCATGCTATGTACATAGTGACCTTTCTTGAATCGTGAAAGGGGATACATCTTGATGAGCACTACTAACTCATTGCAAAATTAGGTCATTATGACCATATTTTACACTTCACTGACTTGTCTTTGATGTTCATTTCTCAGGCACTGTTCATGCTAAAATCAAGAAATTTGTGATGATGTACAACTCCATTACTTCCACATTCTATCATCAAATTGAAACTCATTGTGACTTATATTTCACCTTTTTGCTGGCTTAAGTTAAGTTTTTGCATTAATTCAGAATCATGTGAGTGATCATGGCTACAGTGGCCATGTTGAAAATCTGTTTATTGCTGCTCCTGCTAATTGGATGGTGAAATCAACATGGTGTTTTCAGTAAAAGAATTTTTATGGTGTCTACTTGATCCTAAATGAAAATGGTGTCAATCTAAGTCCATTATTGCTGCCATGGCAGCCATCTTGAAAATCATGTTATCTCTTCTCCTTCTGAACAGAAAGTCATACGGTATGGGGTTTTCACCAGAAGACTTCCTATATTGTAAAGTTGGTCCTAAATGAAAATGCTGCTGCACAGACATCCAACATGGCCACCACAGTAGATAGTCATATCAACATGGGATTTTCACTTAAAGACTTCATAAGGTGTCTGGTTGGTTTTAAATAAAAATGTGCAGATCTGATAACGAACATGACTGCCAAAGTAGCCATTGTGAAAATCTTTACTCCTCCTAGATAGAAAGTCCTATCAACATTGGGCTTTCACAAAAAGACTTCTTACAAAGTCCTATCAACATTGGGCTTTCACCAAAAGACTTCTTACAATATCATATTTGGTACTAAATAAAAATGGTGCATATATTACAGTATGGCCACCTTTGCAGTCATCTTGAAAACCGTGTTATTGCTACTCCTTCTAAATGGAAAGTCACATCAACATGAGGTTTTCACCAAAAGGCTAACTATAATATCTAGTTGGTTCTGAATGAAGATGATGCCAACCTGACTTCAAATATGGCTGCCACAATGAGCATAATAAACTCTTGTCACTAATTCTCCTGAATGGATGGTCATATAGAAATGAGATTTTCACCCAAAGTCTTCTAATGGTATCTTACATCCAATATCCAGTAGAGCATCAGTTCGTTCGAGACAGTAGAGCATCAGTTCTTTCGAGATAGTAGAGCATCAGTTCTTTCGAGACAGTAGAGCATCAGTTCTTTCGAGACAGTAGAGCATCAGTTCTTTCAAGACAGTAGAGCATCAGTTCTTTCAAGACAGTAAAGCATCAGTTCTTTCGAGACAGTAGATCATCAGTTCTTTTGGACAATAGAGCATCAGTTCTTTCGAGACAGTAGAGCATCAGTTCTTTTGAGACAGTAGAGCATCAGTTCTTTCAGACAGTAGAGCATCAGTTCTTTTGGACAGTAGAGCATCAGTTCTTTCGACTATTGTCAACTTATTTTATTACCTCTGCTTTGATATCATAAAAAAGAAAGTTCTTTTTTATTGTTCTCTCTCTTTTATGCCCAGTTAGAAGGGCCAACATTTCATTGTCAAGATCACTTTATTATAAATCAGTTTTCTACATGATAATTAATGTTTACAGTGGCTGCCAGACACTACTAAAAGCTTCATACCAGTAGTTGTGAGCCTTGCAATCGTTGATTTCATTCTAGTGTTACATGTCGTGTCCAATTTAGTGCCTAACTAAAGTAAGATAGTCTTGGTCCATCTGAACTAATGTACTGGATTTCATACAAAATGTAGAAATATGAAGGAAAATTAACTCAATCAGTGTTGTGATGCATTGAAACCTTTGAGGTCTAATAACCACTATCTCATGACTAAAATTCTTTATATTTTTAAACAGAGGTGTGTAGCAGCTACTTAAGTATATATAGTATGTACAAGGAAATAGCTTATATACATGTAAAAGTATCCTTCAAAGAGATAAATAGCTACAACAAAATGTTCATTTTTTTATGGTTTATGTCATTTCATTTATGTTTCATTTTATTATTGTCCTGTATTGATAATTTAAGCCTGTATCATAATAGAGTATCATCACAAAGAATATTGTGATTTATCGATGCATCAGTGATATCAAACCAGCTCTAATGACAACTGTTATTAATACCCATATCACCATTTTCCTATATGTAACATGTATAAATAACACCTCACAATGTCACCAGTGAAGTTGTGTAAGATAAAGGCATAAATGACCGAGTCATCCAAATGTATTTCATTGAGTCATTCACTACATCCATTTTGCGGTTTCGTCAAACAAAATCAGTATTTATAATTGTCTGATAAATAGAAATTTACAGTTGTACTTGTTTTAAATCAAAGTTGTGAAACCAAGGCTCGTAAAAAATGGAAATTTTCAACTTATTTCGTAATTTCATTTAAAATTAGCACTCGTGTAAGATCCTATGTCTATTACAAAGTTACACGAGAAGAACTATCTTGCACCTATAATAACTTCACAAGTAGTCAGGTCTATACATGCTGTGAAACTTAAATATATATCAGCTGATCAAGAAACTGATATTTAAAAAAACAAATGTCAGGATTTTCTTAAATTTGCAAAGAGGCATAGTAGAATTTATGCATTTTGCTTCTTTGGTGTTGATTGGATAACTACTGTATATACTCCTAGATAAGTCACAACCCTATATTTTGGCCTTGAATTGGTGATCAGGGTCATTGACTAATATTTAGTTAAAATGTCATTTGGCTTTATTTTTCATGTAGAAAATTTGACTTGCCTCCAAGTATGAACAGTACTCAGTAGCAAGCATGTGACTGTCAAGCATGTGACTGTCACTGTGCTTTTTAGGATTTAACACAGTCAGTGCTTTAATTATATCTGCACTATTGCAGATATTGTTATACATCCATCTGCCTGTCTGTTACTGGTTTCCTTGTAGCCTGAACTCCCTCCACACTGATTGATGGACAGTGATCATATTTGGTATGTTCCAGGAGGATGATTAGATAACAGTGAAGGTTTTGGATCCTGGATGCAGCCCCCAGGGATGTAGGGGCTGGGGGTAAAAGGTCACATTTGTTATAGGTAATATAAACATTATTTTGTAACCTGAACTGCCATCTACACTGACTGAAGGATGGTGATTGTATTTAGTATGATGGTTCAGGAGGATGGGTAGATGACAGTTGATGTTTCAAATCTTGATTGCAGTCCCAGGGAGTATGGGTGGCAGTGGGGTGCAGAAAAAAGTTTGGATATGTGTGATAATTCCATTTCTAGTTAACATTGTAATAGAATAAATTTTAAAATGAATATTACATATTATATTCAAAACTGCAGATAAATGCTGTGAGGATGGCTATCAACATTGCTGTAGGGAGTCAGGGATCAGTTGCCAGCTGGGGGCAGGAAGCAATATCCAAAATTCAAGAACCTGCACGGCAAAAACTACTTGAGTGAGTACCTTAGAAATAATTTTTACAATTGTCAAGAAAGGTAATTTAATGGTTTAATGAAAGTTTAAATTTTTTTTATACCCTCACATACAGGTAGGAGTATTTAGTAATCATGTCTTGCAGGCTGGCACAAAGTTTCATTAGCGTAACTAGTTCCACAGTTGTTGATGGATTACCATGAAACTTCATGAATACAATGGTCATCACCTGAAGATGTTGACAATCGACAAATTACTTGCTTCTGCAATTTGTGTAGTTGTACTGGTCATAGACCAGAAGAGCTTATGGGATGGTCTGTTGTCTGTCGTCCATCCATCCAATATCACATATTTGTTATTGCCATGAAATTTTACACACACATTCATCCCATGGTATAGTTGGTTCTAAATGAAAATGGTGCTCGGTCATCCATTGTAGCCACCACAGTGGCCATCTTGAAAATCTTGTTATCGCTACTCCTCCAGAATGGATGGTCATATCAACATGGGTTTTCACCCAACGACTTCTTATGATGCCTAGTTGGTCCTAAATGAAAATGGTGCTAATTTGACGTCAATATGGCCACAACAGCCATCTTGAAATTCTTGTTATCACTACTTCTCCAGATGAAAAGTAATTTTGCCATGGGGTTTTCACCAGAAGGCTTGTTATGATATCTAGTTGGTCCTAATTGAAAATGGTGCTGCTTGCACACCCAATATGGCTACCAGATTGGACATCTCGAAAGTCTTGTTGTCACTACTTCTCCTGAATGGATGGTTTTATCAACATGGGGTTTTCACTGAAAGACTTCTTATGATGTCTGGTTGGTCGAAATGAAAATGGTGCGGATCTGACATTAAATATGTCCACCACAGCAGCTAATTGGAAAATGTTATTGCTGAAGAATACCAGAGATGGTTTCAACACTCCACAGTTAAGAGGAAGAAATAGTCTTATCTTGAATTTTAGGAAATTCGTTTTGGCCAATTGAGCATCAGTCCCTTCATGAGACTCCTATTTGAGTTATTGCCATTTTTTGTAGCTTAATGCACTGTATGACACAGTCTTGTTAATGCAACTAGTCTTGCATTTTTTGATGGATTGCCATGAAACATGGTAAATATTATGGCAATCACCTGAAGATGTTCATGTCAACAAATCACTGCATTGTTTGTTAGAGTTATTGACCTTTTTGTTTTGTAGCATAATGCAGTATGTGGTACAATCTTGCTAGCACAACTGGTACTACTGATTTTATACACCCGTCATAAGGCAAGAGTGTATTATGTTATGATATCCATCGGTCCATCCATCCATCTGTTACCAATTTCATTTCCACACAATAACTCATGTTCTCCACCAATAACATTAATTCTTCGACATAGACCTAGACCAAACTTTTTGGATGGCTTGCACTTGGGGTAGGGAAGAACCCAATTCCAGTATCAAAAGATCTAAGGTCAGTGTCACTGACTGAAAGAAAAAAAATGGTTTCTGCACATTAACATTAATTCTTTTTCACAGACCTGGACCAAACTTTTTGGGTGGCTTGCACTTGGGGTAAGGTAGAAGCATATTGGTTTTGGGGTCAGTGATTAAGGTCATTGACTGAAAGACACAATAATATTAGTTCTGCATCACAGACCTGGATCAAACTGGATGGCTTGCACTTTGGGTAAGAAAGAAGCCTGTTGATGATTTGGGGGTCAAAAGGTCCAAGGTCAAGGTCACTGAATGAATGAAGAAATAATTGTTTCGGTACAAAAATGTCAGTTATTGACCATGTACCTTCATCAAAGTTAGAGGATAAGTTGCACTTTGGTTCAGAGAAAAGCCTGTTGATTTTGAGAATGCAACTACTCTTGCATGTTTTAGTGGATTGCTGTGAAACTTAGTACATATTATGGTCATCATCAAAAGATATTCATATTGTCCAATCATTGTACTAGCACTATTCCCAGAAGAATGTCTTTAGATTCATCTCCATCATGCGGTAGAGGTCTTTAGATTCATCTCCATCATGTGGTATAGGTTTTTAGATTCATCTCCATCTTGTGGTAGAGGTCTTTAGATTCATCTCCATCTTGTGGTAGAGGTCTTTAGATTCATCTCCATCATGCAGTAGAGGTCTTTAGATTCATCTCCATCTTGTGGTAGAGGTCTTTAGATTCATCTCCATCATGCAGTAGAGGTCTTTAGATTCATCTCCATCTTGTGGTAGAGGTCTTTAGATTCATCTCCATCATGCGGTATAGGTCTTTAGATTCATCTCCATCATGCGATATAGGTCTTTAGATTCATCTCCATCTTAGAGGTGAGATATGGGAACAGCAAGAGTATATTTATGAGAGCAGATTGCTAACCATTATTTTACTTTTTTTTCTTCTTACAATACCCTCACCATATGCAGGGTTATTTTGTCTGTGTGTATGTCCACAGTTTTGTTTCTAGAGCATAACTCTCAAACCATTCAAGGAATTTCAAACAAACTTTTTACCAGTGTCTATTCTAGAACATGCGATTGCAGGATTCAAGCTAAATTCTAAAGAATTGCACTCAGAATTCAACTGAATGTAAATCATGCATCATATTTACAAGCCCTACCATTATGTGTTATATCCCTCCTATAGTTAGAAAATTCTTGCCTTGTTTTAAATGGATGGAGGAATTTTTCCCTCTACCTTTTCAGTTCTAGAATGGATACTATTAGTACGCATGTCAAGCAAGTTGCATTAAAGTGCCATTTGATCCTTTGAGCTTTCATCATGGAATTTTTTTTATGTTACCATGGCAGCAAATTTAACATAAGTAGTATATAAATTGAGAGTGCTGGATCATCAAATAATATCATAAGTAGTATAAATATTGAGAGTGTTGGACCATAGTGTACTTTCATTAGGAGTCGTTACATAATTGGGGGTGGGGGAGGGGAATGTCATCTGAAGATGACTCTTGTTTTCATACTGGTTTGCAAATTTTGACTTGGCTGCTAGACAAGAACCCGAGTTTGTAACACTTTTTGAGCATAAAATCAGACTTTAAGTTAAAAACCATGAACAGTAGATAATTAATGAAACACCAAGCTTTACCTTGTCACCAACTTTTGTTGTGCAGGTGAAATTTCATTGAGTTGCTGACCAATCTTACTGTGGGCTGCAGTAAAACATGCCTATACTGAAACTCTGATAAACCTAAAATTTGTTGTATCAAGAATTCTTTATATTGCTGTTATAATGTATACATTACACTTCATCTAGTTTGTGAATTCGATTTGTACTAACCACAATTTACTCACCACTTAGTCACATTTCGACAGTTTTATTTAGCTAACTCTTGGCCATCATTCCTTACAGTTTAGAGTAAGGTTTACTGAAAGAACCCTTAAATTACAGACTTTCGGAACAATAGCAAAAGATACGAAAATAAGATTATTGTGGTCAATTCTGGATATTGTCTTGTCTGGGTTTGATCCAGATCTAGGCTTTCATATTAGATTAAGTGGAGTTGGTTAGGGAACCAGTCTAATTTTTACAGCGGTACCATCAAATGCTTTAATTTCCCATGTGTTTCATGCAAAACAGAAGCATGTTCAAGCTTTTGCTTTTACATCGAAACATCTGGAAATGTTGTTCAACAAAACAAAAATACGTTGAAAGCAACTGGGACAATCAGCCTTTCAGAAAATGCAAACAGTCAGTACAGATGTATAAAAGAAATATTCAGATACTTTGCCATGCTTTGAAAAAAAAAAGCAGGAAAGGCAACAATTAAATTTATTGTCTATCATGTTGTGTTAATTTGAATATTGCTTATGGCAGGGGAGATGATTGCTGCCACCACAAAGATAAAAACATTGCATTGAGTTGAGATATCTAGCACAAAATCATTTAGCTCCATGGGTTTTGGAATTACAGTTTCTGAAACAAAATTGGAGGTCATAAAGGTTGCATAAAGCGTACTTTACAAACTTTTCAATGAACTTAATGTAGCCTTCACTGCATCAGACCACACTTCTAATCTTTTCAAACATATGTTTTCTAAGTCAGTACTCCTTACTGAAAATTGCTCTGACTTGCGCAAAAATATTATGTGCATTACTGGGAAGGTATTTGTAAGTTGGCAAGTCTGCAGATCTATAAGTAAGAAATTAAAAAATTGGGTATTTTATGTCAAACAATGCATTTGATTATTATTATTATTATTGCTCCATTTAAGTGAGTGTTCTCACAGTGATCAAGTACTTTCACAGAATATCAGGAAATTGAATTGATCGTATGATTTATATTGATTGAACATGCCATCAGAGATAGTAGATTATGGGGATCGGAAACTCTGGATTAGTTAGTAAGGCTGGTTTCAAATTCTTGTGATTGCAAGATGTAATGAGACATGAAAATTTGACACAGTCATCCATTTTCAAGCTGGAGTTGAGGAATTACCAGGTGGAGATTTTCATCATTTAGTGGTGGTAAGTGACTGGAAGTATACATTTGGAGGTTGTGATCTTGTAGAAGATTTGTGTTTGAGTAAATTTTTATAAATGTTATATTTGTCAATATGAATGAAAATTTGTGATAAATTGGTGGTATTGAAATCTGACCGAAAATGGTGCCGTTTGCAACTATCTTCAAGCGAGCATACATTTAACAGACTATACTCACATAAAGTTTTGTTTCAAATTTATATAAAATGTGTAGAAAGCAAGAGAATAGGACAAAGAACAACTCATTTATGATGGAGAAAAAGTCTGTGCAAGTATAACTTATCTTTAATTTCTTTCTGCTCTTACTACAAAGATAAGCCGACCCCACCTGTTTTGTAAAATATGGTTTGACAGAAGATAATTTTCTGTTATCATTTAATTTCAGTATAGAATGTTAAATGCATTAGAGATATTCTTTTGGCACAAGTCTTTTTATTTAACAAGTTTTAGTATGAAGAAATTGCTCCAATAACAAGGCCCTCTTGTTTTTTCTTTACTATGATATATGAATACACTGATTGTCCTGTTGACAGTGATAAGAGGCAAAGTTTCCAAGTAATTAACAAACACCAGTATACATCTAGTTAAGCTTGAGTCCTGTGGCTTGTATCAGTTGACCCTGGTAGGTACTTTTACATAACAAAAGGGAATGTGTGATACCTGGCAGTAGTGTGGAGTTTCCAATCCTCTGAATCTACTATCTCTGGCACTATCATACAACAATCACTGTGCTTACAGCATGAGCAAATATGCTGACAATTTTGTTCTAAATGCTTAGAATTGTTGGCGTTCTTTGAATGCATGAAAGATGTTTAAAATTCATTTTTAGTTGAATTGTCTGCATATAATATGTAAATATACTGCTTATCTAGTGATCTGTGTATAACATGTATGAATTCAAGTTTTATATCTTCATCTTTCATTCGTTTCTGAAATGGAATTCTGTTACTTTACATGGAAATATTATGAAAAGAAATACTTTTCACCTGTTAGATAATGATATGCAAATGAATATGTATGGTTATCGTGATCCAGACAATCAGTTATTTGACATAGAAAAGAAAATTTAATATGCATATTCCTGTAAATAAAATAAAATGCAAGTTTGAGAAGTAAATATATTTAAGGATTAGAGTCAAGTGTCTGAAAGAGTCATGCTTGAAAGTTTTTATGACCACCAAATCTATTTACGTCATTCCTTGCAACCCTTTTTACACTTTGTAAGAAATGATGAATCATAAAAGATATTGGTTTTGCTGGTAGTATCTTTTACTTCAACAACAATTTTTTTAATAATCCAACTTTAAATTAATCATTCTGAGAAATTTTTTTTTTTTGCAGCCTTGTCCAAAGGAGAAGAGAGTCAGTAAATGTGCAACACTTTGATAAGCCATTCCAGTGGAATCAGGTAGTACTTGCTCTTTATTATCGCAACACTTTCTTAAAAAGCATTTGGGATATTGCAACACCAAACATGTCAACTATTTGATTTTGGTGGAATCATTCCTTTTTTTAACCTCAGATTACACCATTGTGATCACTTCTCTCATATTCTGATTTTATGGTCAAATACAATCTTATATAGGCAACTGGCATATAAATACCAGTATATCAAGATCACTGAAACACTTGTAATGTCAGATGAAAGTTTACCTAAGTGCTTGTAGCACAAATAGAGTTGAATATTGACCGCAAAAAAAATCACATCAGCTTAATGCTCTGTTTTACCTGAGAAAGATTGAGAAAGATCATGAAATGAAAGGCGACCGATAAGGATTATGCCTCGATATGAAAATATGTGTTACAGAAAATCAATATGGCATCAACACTGGATGAACAAGATTCCTTTGCAATCTTTGATATTGACTTCAGCAAAGCAATTGGCAAGAAAAATGATTGTGTAAAGTACATTTCAATCAAAAATTACTTTGAATCAGTAAGGTTAAATGCTTGAAAGTAATTGGACAAATGATCTTTTTATGTTCATTTTTAATAAATTCCTCATTGATAATGGTGGGAGTGGGCATCTTTGTGATACTCAGCATACATCTATCTGTTCATCTATTTCCACATCTCCTTAAACCACTGAATGAAATGTCACTAAACTTGGTATTTTATTTGTCGATATTGCAACCATCTGCAAGAGCTGTATAAATTTTGGTTCCCTGCCCATATGTTCCTGGGATGGGTTAAAAGGTAAAATGTACTAAAAGTTTAATTACGGTGAAATTTTTTAAATATTTTTTGCCAAGAGCTAATATATCAAGAAGATGCATAATATATGTGACTGGTTCTGGGTCACTTTCAGGTTGGGTGGAGGTGGTAGGCATTATGTTAAAAGCACAGGGATGTGTTTGCAAACCATTGAAGTTGCTCTAGTTTAGAAATTGCATGTACAATCTAGCCTTGCTTTTATGACTATCATTTTAATATGTCATAAATGAGTATGAGTTATTACAAATCAATGAAAATTAAAACTGTTGCTACTTCGATGGCCCACTATGGCAAATCCCCATGCCTTTTGTCTCACCTGCATAAAAATCTTGAGATATATTAGTCATTGTTTTCTGCCAGTGGCATCAATTGCTACATTTATGTCAAATTCTTTGATAATACAGTGATCCCCCTCATATTAGGCCACCCCTTTGCAGCAGGAATATGGCTTTATAAAAGGGGTGGCTTTTCTGGAAAGGCATTACGCAGATGTTAGTAATAATTACATATAGAGTAAGAAAGGCATAACTAATTTTGAAATATTTAATATTTTCATTTTAAAATCACAGGCATGTTATGAACTCGATGTGATAAAACTTATATTAATGTTTTGTAAAATAATTATGAATAATCATCAATCATGGTGCAAAACCACCTTGTCAATAAAATAAGAGTACAAACATCTAGCTGTAACTATCATTCTCCATCCATTCCATTTTTCCAGTGCTGCAAAATGTATAACTAATGATGTGTATTTGAATCACTCTTACATCAGACTTCTAATTCTCAGCCATGATCAAAGGATTCTCTAATTGCTGTCACATTTCCTTCTTAACTGAAATTGTCTGATGATATTTTGCACTTTTTGAAAGAACTTACTCTTTCCTTGACAATTTGTTGTTATTGCACAAAATTACTCTGTGTTTACAAAGGAAGTGAGCTTGTCATGTGATGGACTAGTTTGTAGTCTGGTACCCTTTCGGATTCATTTTGTAATCAATGAGATAGAAGTCATAATGACTGACATACCAATTGTACTCTGTGGCAACCTGATGTCATGCTGACTTGCACTTAACAATACAGTTTATCTCAGCTGTTAGCTTTTGTCATCTTGATAATTATTGGTGGTAATAATAGCCAGTTATTATCCAAGAGACAAAATCTGACCTTAAAGTATCACAGCAGTAAGAAGGAGAGTTGGATTACTTAGCTCTTTATATAGTTTAAGATTACGTCCTTTTTTGATATATTGGAACAAATGTCAATGTGTTGAATTTAGAACCCAAGAAATATTAGCAAGATTTCCTTCTGTAAACCCTATTATGTGTCTGCTTGTGAGGGGTAAATTAGACAGTTTTTGCATTAATATGCCAGCTGCCTCACCACGCAAGCGGGGTGACCATCCTAGAGGGGTACTTTTGAAGGCAAACTCATTGACGCCAAAAGATTCTATCCATATAAAGCAGGTGGCCTCTTGTCTGGAGAGGTAGGGGGAGTGTTCAAGAGGGAACCACTATCACTATAGGTCAAAAGTTAATTCTGTGATATGTTGGAGTTCCTGTATTGCCTGTCGCACATGCTTAAGCATCATCATCTTTACCAATAATAAAAATAATAAAAATACTCTGTTTCAATCAAATCAATAAGATATTTGACAAAGCATCCTTGATGTATACATCAGGCACTTTTAGATTGAACATTTAACCTATGCACAAAAATATTAGTAGACATAAATAAAAAGAATGTTAACAAAATTAAGTCAAATAAATCGCATGTTTAGAAAAGTGTTTCTAAGCTCATAAGATACTGCTGTTGCTATAATATCAACTTTGTGCATGTCGTTATCATAATTGTCATGAATTTGGATAATTTTACTTGCGTAAAAGTATCTCCCATTGAAAGCAGTTATTAAAATTTCATAACATTTTGCCAAATATAAAAATAAGGTTTCTGAAGTTGAGATCTTTCACACAAGAATGAACTGATGGACAATAGTGATATTCAGCATCCTTTTTGGCTTTACTGGTTGTCTGTCATCTGATTTCTGTCTGTCTGTTAGCACAAGCTTGTTATCGCTACTCTTCCTGAACTACTTGGAGGATTGCCATTAAATTTTACACACACATTCATCCCACGATTTAGTTGGTCCTAAATGAAAATGGTGCTGCTCAGACATCCAAGATGGCCACCACAGCAACCATCCTAAAAATCTTGTTGTCGCTACTATTCCTAAATGGATGTTCATATCAACATTGGGTTTTCAGTGAAATACTTCTTAGGATGTTTTGTTGATCCTAAATGAAAATGGTGCCAATCTGACATCCAATATGGCCACCACAGCTGCCATCTTGAAAATCTTGTTATTGCTACTCCTCCTGAATATTAATTGTGAATGATTTACCCATTAAACCAGAGTGTTTACTTTAAAAATAAGCTCGTATTATTTTGCACAGAGAATTGGCTTTAAACTAAGCAATTATTTATCAAGTATTTGTTTTTCAAGTAAACACCCTGGTTTTATGGGTAAATCATTTGCAAATCAAGTACTGAATTGCAATACTGTCAACTGCACCTTTTGCATAGAAATAGATAAATCTAAAATCTTTAGAAGCACTTATACATACACTTCCAAGTTAAGTGGTCCTTGTACTACACATAATGTTATTTATTTACTCCCCTGTCACACTTGCAGCAAATAATGTGTAGGCTAAAAGGGAAATTAGATTGATAATAAAAAAACACCTTATTGATATCTGCAAGAAGAAGAATATCCTGGTCTCTAAACACTTTAACATAGACTGTGTTCAGTATCAGATAATAGAGTCAGAGCTCTAAAGTAGCAACATATAGCGGATAGATAGATAACACTATTGAATATACAAATTACATACTCTACATCTGGTAGGGATCAACATCTCTCTTTAAATGGGAGTCCGGGCATTTTATTGCTTCAAAGCCTTTATTGATTGTCCAAGAAATAAACAATCTGTAAACTACACCTAGTGACCTTTGAATTTTACTTAATTAAGGTGTTTTTTTGATAGTTTAATGGATAAACAAATCAATTACAATTTGATACAGTGATATTTGAAATATACAATGACCGATGTCTTGTTGCTCAGAGTATGTGCCAGTCAGAAACCTCTGATCTACCAGATATGTCCACCAACTACAGTGATTTCAGGATCTCTGATACATATATACAGATACACAGTAAAACATCGATTATCCAGATGCCAATAATCCAGATAATTTGGAGTACTTATACCAGAGATGCTGCCAGGGTGTACAAGTGGGCGAATCACGCAAAATTTGTACGAATTCACGCACTTGGAAACCCTTTGATGCGTGAGAACTCCTGCGAATTAGTTTATAATCGCACATATAAAAATGTACTCTCTGCAGTATACAATTTTTATTTTTAACTGTTAACCCTTAAAGTGCTTCTGTGGCATAAGTCATGCTGCCAGTAGGGGTCTTGTAGTGCTTGTCTCGTTATCTGTCTTCTGAGTACTTCAGCTTGACAAGAATGGTTGTTAAACTAAATTAGATTGGCACATTTGGGTCCTGGAACAAGCATTGTCGAGGTTGAACATTGCATTCATGAAGGCAGTTTTACAAATACGTGTGTAAAGTAAGGGCTCCTAGAAAATCCAAAATGGCTTAGTTCCAACATGGTTCATCTTCAGATGACGATTTTGTTCGGCAAATACTGGCCGATAGCGATGATGACAATGATTTTTAAAGTTTTGAAGTAAATGAGATTATTGGAGCCTGGAAAGTGTTACTGGAAATACCACTGATTAATTTTGAACCCGAAAATGATGTTGAATACGAGTCTGATGTACATGCTGGATGGACAAAAATAGATGGCATGCTGGTCAACCCCTTATTAAGCGCCATTTCGAAATTAAATGTCAAAAAGGCAGAAAGCTAAGCCTAATTAAAATACAGGCAATTTAAAAGTAGACTGCAATTTTCATTTCTTTTCTCAAACAATTCTGCCTTAAGGGATCTCATGCTACAAAACTATATACCACTCTAAGGGTTTGGATAAATTGAATAAATAAGAATCTAAAAAGAAATTAAAAAGTAAGGATATTTATTTTTTGATCAAAATACCTCTGTCTGAACGAGCTGACTAGGGCATTAATGGACTTAAAACCCTAATACAGTATTGTGGAACAGATAAGAAATCTGGCAAAGTAGTCAGCAAAGTAATGATTACAAAAAGTGAAACATTGGCAGAGCTCTTGTTAGTGAAAAAATTTAAATATTATTTTGGAGCAGAGATATCCAAGAGACAATACCTATGAGCTGTTGAAAATTGTACATAGCAACCATAAAGAACAGTTTTCCAACATGCTCAAACTGGCTTAGCTAGCTACGCATATGTGACAGGGGTTCTCAGCACAGAACAATATTCATACACAGATAAGGAACAAATTAAGCTCAGAAATGATCAACAGATTAATGCTTATACAACTAGAGGAGACATCTTTTGAGGATTTTGATTTAAATAGAGCAGGAAGAAAGAAAGAGACGGATATTTATGTGTTAGGTAAATATTGAACTATGTCCTTTTCCTCCTCCCACTCATTTTTCTCTACTCTCCCCTTATTTTGGTGGCTCCCCCCTTCCTCATTTTTTTCGACTCCCCCCTTATTTTGGTGGCTCCCCCCTTCAGATAAAATCCTGGCAGCATCTCTGTTATACCCTATCACCCCAACACCAAATTTAACTTTTAATAAAGTACATGTATCTATATATGTAACTAATTTGACAATCACAATGCCAACATAGAACAGAGTGATAGAAATATAAAAAAAAAACACAATTGAATCCTCTTGCAATTAAAATTACAGTGGTATTATGAATAACTAAATTATCTTTTTACAGTAAAAATGAATGTAATTGGGAGAAAAAAGGGAGAGCGAGAGTGAGATACAAAGAGAGTAAGTTCATTCTTACACTTGATGGTCACTAAGTGAGTGCTACTATGACAGTATATAATTTATTATACAGAAATACCAAGCTAATAAAACATGATTAAAGACTCATAACATTCCAAACAATGGCATTCTGTAATCCATGTCTATGAAATTAACTGTCAGGCAATGATCAATGGTGATTTAATGGGTGATTAAAGTAATTAACCTACTGGCACAGGTGTGAACAGAATTCATGTCAGCTAAGTGTACCCTAATCAAAACCCTTTGATACTTGTGTCCACAAAAACCACACATAAAATGACTGTCTATAGGATATGCTTTGCTCACAGACTTCAAGTAAGTGTTTGTTTGATTTTATATGTACAGTTTGGTCATTGATTTTAGTATTTAAAGTATCCTAATAATACTTTTTTTTTTTTTTCTTTCTTAAATGTGTCAAATGTTGACAAACCATTTAATCCAGATACTTCCATTCACAGTTCAGCTTTCTGACCAAAATTCAATCATCAGGATATTGATTTCTGGACAAAACTTGTGTTTGGATAGTCAATATTTTACTGTAGATACATAGATAAGATACTAATAATTAATCGATACTTAAGGAAAAACATAAATGCTTTGAATCACACTTTTTGTTAGTAATCTCTTGGCAATTTAAAGGACTGCTGTTTGAATAGGTCTAACTGAAATTTAATGGTTTAACTGAATAGAACTTTGTTTCAGTTTGACCCTGAGGATGTGTTGGTGCATGGCTTGGAGGGGACAATAGCTGACTGCCCAGACCTGCTTAGTCTGCACAAGGCCATAGTACTACAAGTGGAGGAAGATAACCAGGAAGAGAGTCACCTAAAAAAACATGCCAGGATGCTGAGAGAAATTGTCAAGAGGTATGGGCTTCAGCAAATTGTAGAAAATTTGGACTCCTTTCTTACCATCCTGGTGTTTCTGCTGACATTTATAATTTGGACTCCTTTCTTACCATCCTGGTGTTTCTGCTGACATTTATAATTTGGACTCATTTATTACCATCCGGGTGTTTTTGCTGACCTTCATAAGTTGTTAACAATGGTTTTGCCAGAATTTTTTTTTTCCAGTTGGAATGCACTTTCCATTTTCACTTTTCCATGTACAGTTATCTGAAAATGCATCATGTTTGTTTGGTAATGAGATTGTTAAAAAAAAGAAAAGAAATTGGCAGTAATGTGGTGCACTTTACTAAAAATTATTTGTATTTTAAATTAATATTAAAAAAAAAAAAAAGGGAAGACTGTAGACAATAGATTACTCTTTGTTCAGATAAAATATCCATATCATTTGCTTTGAAGACAAAAATAATGAGTACATCATAAACCCATATTAAAAACTGCAAGCATATGTTCTATACTATTACAAGAGGGTTTGACCACTCTGAGGAGTGAAATTGGAGTGAGCTTCTGTGTTGCGTTTCAAGTTAAAAGGTTTGGGGTGAGGGATGGGTGGCAGTCCGAATTATATGAGGTTCTGGTTTCTATTTGCCTCTTACCTTCAGCATTTGAAAGTGCTATATGGTTGCAATCTGCTAGTGGTAAATCAAGGTTTGTTCTACCAGCAATCTCATAAAAATGTGTTGACAAATGATTTGTACATTCATTTGTCAAATATAACTTTTATTGGCACATTTGTACAAAATGTCTCTGATATTTCTTAAGGTAAGCACTGGAACTAGTTAGTGCTCTTTTCAGATTTTTTTTTAAAACCATGAGGTGCAGCTTCTAATAACAATAAAAAAATGTGTTAAGGTAACAATGTTAGTAGAATTATTTGCACCATATCTGTTGTTTTTCAAGCCTGATTAAAACACACCTTTTTCACCTTGATCCTACCTTCTCTTTCAGTAACACTAAGCGTGATGCCACACAATGTGAACTGTGTAAAATAATCTGCCCCACCACTCAGTTGTTGGCACTTCACTTGGAGACACGGAAACACAAAGATCGGGAGGACAAACTGGACAAAACGTGATTTTCATGCTATTTGGTGTGACTAGCTGATGACTTCATTGGACTTATATTCATTTGTGACAGATGGTGATATGCTACAGTCTGTTTGATTCCTGTTGTAACCATGGAGTTTTCTACTTTTTCTCAATTCATTAAGGTTAGCAAAGGTCTAATACCAGTGTGGTTTACCTGATGTAGATAACTACACACAAAATGTGGAATTTTTTCATTCATTAACTAAAATGATTTTTTTGTATATCATTTATGTCTAAATTGTCAAAAAGTTTTAAACTCATACAGGTATTGCATTGTTTACTGTTTTGTACCTGAAACTGAACTGCCATTAGGGTATGCCACCTTACTCATGAACTGGTCATGCGGTACAGAAAGTACATAGGTCACATCAACGGCAAATAGACTCTTGGCAGATAATTTTAATGTGGAAAATATACTTTAATTTTCTTCACAAGGATTTTTCATTGTGTTCCCGTACATTGATTTATATACACAAATACCAAAAAAAAACTGTAGTATACGAGATTATCATGTAAACCTGTTTTCATTATTGTTTGTTTTAATTGTTCCTGTCTACTTTTGAAATGATCCCATTGATGTATGCATCAATGTACACGCAGCATGCACTCATCTACCCACTGACTATGGCACAAAGCAATGGGGCTGTTAATACCAGGTCAGAATTTGCTGTTCAGAGAAGTAGACTTAACATGAAAAAACAGAGGGTACAATTTGCCAATAGAAACATAGATCACAAAGAAAAAGGCTTTTGAAATATGAAAAAATCCCAAAATGTATGTGCCAGTTTTGTATACCAACAACAGTGACAATAAGTCTTTTGAAGGTTTGCTTAAACAAGTGAATTATATCAGCTTCAGATAGACTGAATTGGTTGACATCATATGTCATAAACACTCTCAATGATATGACAGTCATTGCTAGCCAGTAACGTGTGTACAGCTGCTTTTTTTTTTAACCAGCCACATAAAAATAGAGTAGAAAAGTGTATTTGTACATTCTTGTTGATGACTTTTTTTGCACATGCCCATACTCTTAGCAGGTAATTATTTGCCAGTATTCCACGAATAACACTAAATTGAAATCAAAATTTGTAGTTTGTTTACTTTGTTGATTATTATCCACCACTTTTCATATCATTCCTTCCATCCATCCCTCTTTCATTTCTGCACAATAACTCCCTTAATTACTTTTGGATTTCAGCCAAAGTTGTTATTTGGCTAGATATTGACGAGACCCTGGTTGAGTTCAACTTTCTGAGTCATCGTTTAGCTAAGTTGTTATTGGGCTAGATATTGATGAGACCCTGGTTGAGTTCAACTTTCTGAGTCATCGTTTAGCTAAGTTGTTATTGGGCTAGATATTGATGAGACCCTGGTTGAGTTCAACTTTCTGAGTCATCGTTTAGCTAAGTTGTTATTGGGCTAGATATTGACGAGACCCTGGTTGAGTTCAACTTTCAGCATTCTGAGTCATCGTTTAGCTAAGTTGTTATTGAGCTAGATATTGACGAGACCCTGGTTGAGTTCAACTTTCTGAGTCATCGTTTAGCTAAGTTGTTATTGGGCTAGATATTGATGAGACCCTGGTTGAGTTCAACTTTCTGAGTCATCATTTAGCTAAGTTGTTATTGGGCTAGATATTGATGAGACCCTGGTTGAGTTCAACTTTCAGCATTCTGAGTCATCGTTTAGCTAAGTTGTTATTGGGCTAGATATTGACGAGACCCTGGTTGAGTTCATCTTTCTGAGTCATCGTTTAGCTAAGTTGTTATTGGGCTAGATCTTGATGAGACCCTGGTTGAGTTCAACTTTCAGCATTCTGAGTCATCATTTAGCTAAGTTGTTATTGGGCTAGATATTGATGAGACCCTGGTTGAGTTCAACTTTCTGAGTCATCGTTTAGCTAAGTTGTTATTGGGCTAGATATTGACGAGACCCTGGTTGAGTTCAACTTTCTGATTCATCGTTTAGCTAGGTTTTTACCCCAGATTGTCAGGCCCACCTCTTTTAGAGAGTTACAGCCCCTGATTAGAAGACCCACCCACCTTAAATTTCAATCAAACTGGGTATGTAGCTTGGTATTGATGAGACCTTAGTTGAGTTCAATTGTAAGTATTCTACATCATTCTACAGAGTTACAACCCCTGATTATCAGACCTACCCACTTTTGTTTCTGCACATGAATGACTTGTTAAACTCAAAACTGAAATTCATATTTCTTCAAAAGTGATAAAATAAGTAAAAGTTGTATTTTCTGAAGATACATGATGTATCTGCTTACAGTCTGATGGACATGCCTATTTGCAGTGTATCATCTTTCTGTTTTAGCTCTACTGGCCATAGTGCAGAAGAGTTTAAGATGGCCTGTTGCACATCATACATCCATCCGTTAGCACGAGTTTGTTATCACTGCTCTTTCTAGGTTTCAGCACTCTGCAGTTAAAAGGAAGAAATAGCCTTATCATGGATTCCTGTAAATTCTTTTCAAATAATAGAGCATCAGTCCATTTCAGGGACTCTTGTTTCTTTAGTACAGATTCCTATTCCAGCAGGAACAAGAAATAACTTTTCTATCAATCATAAAAATAGGTGATAAGCAGTGGAAAGTTTACTTGTTTATTTGGAAATATTTTATGTTTTGTTGCATTATGGTATTATTTTTTTCACTTTATTTGCAGAGGTACAATTTGAACTGTGAAATGTCCACTGCTTGTTGCGACAAAGAATCTGATAAAACAATTTCAGACTCTGTTTTTGCTTTAATACGTAAACAGTCAAATGAAAACTCCTCAGTTGTTTTGAGTTTTATGGTCTTTCATAAGAGACTATTTTACTACTTTCTGTTACCATTTTTCATCTTCTTTTCAGTATTCTTTACATCTTATATTTTATTAATTAGGTGAAGTTTTAGTCTTGGTAAAGCATGGAAATCCAACATTAAACAATATTTATGCAAATTGTCTTCTTCAGCGGTTGAGTAGAAGATAATTATGTAATTATGAATAGAAAACACATGGTTGTGTTAAAAATAAAATATCCAAGATATTGTCATTATAATGCATACGAACTAACTGTCAGGCAGGCAGTATAGCATTTTGATCAGATTAAAATTGTTTTCTGAGGCTGCAGGATAATTAAAAAGTGCCACATCTTCTGTACAAGTTAATTTAGTTATGGTTCTTTCTTAGTTGTTGTCATTGTTACATGAAACATTGAAAAACAATTACAAAGAGATTGTAATATGAAATCACAAGCATCTGAAGTTGAAGAGATCTCTTTATAACTTACTACCTCGCATGTTTGTGTAGAGCACACAACCAAGTGCAAATATCGTGGAACAAGATCTGCCATCCAATCACATTATGATCTATTCTACTTTTGATTGTAGGTAAATAGTATAGACCCTGATATGTCATGTGATAGCAAATCTAGCTAGATGCTGTTTGTTGTTGGCTGAATGCTGTACTTTAGTGTATATACTTGTGTATAAGTTGAGTCCAACTGCAAACAACATAGACCTTGATCTGCAGTTGTGTAATGTGCCAGCAGATCAGGGTCTGTGTTGTTTGTTCTACCGATTACTCATAAAAAGTTGCAGAGACCCAGATATGCCAGTGCATTATTTCATCGTTTGTGCATCGGTATGTTTCATATCATTTAGAAGAATATAGTAATGTGATATTATTCAAAAAATTAAGGATTTAATTGTAAAGCACAGAAAGTGCTTTTTTTACTTGTAAACACATTATTGAATTATTTTTTTTTATTTGTCAAGTTTAATAAATAAATAGTATTTTTGTCATTCTTTGCACTTTTTTGTATCTGTATAAAGAGAGACAAATGAGTTCATTGCTGAGATCTATCTGTTGCTGAAATCAGTCTAATAATGAGATCAGTCTGTTGCTGAGATACATCTGTTGCTGAAATCAGTCTAATAATGAGATCAGTCTGTTGCTGAGATCCATCTGTTGCTGAAATCAGTCTAATAATGAGATCAGTCTGTTGCTTTCTTTCTTCTTTAATTTATGTAGTTTTGAAAGTCATGAAGTGGTGTTTTTGACATTATGTACACTGTCTTACAATTTGGCTTCCATGCAACAGGTCTAGTTGTCATTTTTATATCCTGCTTTATCAATTTTGACTTTACTTTTGCTACACTAGACTATAATATGTAGTGGGCTAAGGTTAGGGTGACATAAACCATAATGGGGTGGGGGTGGCATTAAAGGCACCATCTCATTGACCTAAATGATCCATTGTAGACTTTTAATTCAGTTTTGCTGAGTTCCCAGATATATCAGTCTGAAATAGTTCTTATAACGATGGCAAGACATCACATTTAAATGTAAATGTATGATGTGTACTTGTGAAAAAATGAACCTACCATATTCAGTGTAATATTGTCACTGTATGCTTAACATATTGTTATTTGGGTAAATTTCATAAGGTTAAAGGTCATCATAATAAGCACATATACATGATTTAAACTGTGTTCCCATCATGTGTATATACATGCTAGAAGAGTTAGTTCCCTTTGTCTCTGTTGGGAACTCTTCATTCTGAAGGATATGATGAATTACCAAATTGTACTGGAGCCAAATTGGAGTTATGGGAATTAGTCAAGCTTATGAAAATAAAAAAAATGTATATATATTCATTTGTAAGTAATATTTTTGCATCATATCACTACATTTTCATGAAAAACATGATGAATAATTGATTTTCCATACACTCTCATAGACATATATCAAAATATATTTTAGCAAATGTAATTTAATAGTAGTAATTCATTGCATTGCTTAACATTTTTGGGACACCAAGTACTCCTCCAGTTAGTAATTGGAGGCTCAGAATTAAAAAGAACATGATCCCAGTCTGATTCCTTAGTCATAGCTAACATAGGAAGATCCTCCCTCTTTTTCCTTGGACTATCATGTGAGTTCACTTGTGCCAAGGTTGCTCATCTTATTTTGCCTTCATTATCATTTGTAAACGTCTTGTCAGCTGATAACTTTTTGTGTTGATTGAGTGTTTTTCTCCCCGTTCCTTGTATTATTTTAGTGGGTTTTTTGTTGTTGTTCCATTTACTAATTTTGAAGAGTGTGCCTCCATTAGCAGGCAGTGCTTCTGTTAAGTGTTAACCCCTTCTTAGTAACCAGTGTTTGGGTAAGTATTACCTACCCTTCTTTGGTTCCCAGTTATTTTGCTTTTTTTGTTTTTAATGTTTTCACTTTCAGAGATTAATATGTCACAGGGTATGGGTAAGTGCAGGCACAAGCAATTCCCCAATGGATACACACAACACCTGCTTTCCATGCACTGGTTGTACATGCATGGACAGATGTCCGATATGTTGTCTATGTATAGATCTGATATCCAATGTGGCCACCACTGTAACCACCTTGAAAATCTTATCACTACTCCACCTAGATGGATGGTCATATCAACATGGGGTTTTCAACAAAAGACTTCTTTTGATGTCTAGTTGGTCCTAGAAGAAAATGGTGCTGATCTGAATTCCAGTATGTCCACCATCAAGGTGGCCATCTTGAAAATATTGTTATTGCTACTCCTCTAGAATTTATGGCCATATTGACATAGGGTTTTCACCAAAAGACTTCTTATGATATCTAATTGGTCCTAATTGCAAATGGTGCCAATCTTTTTTAAAATATGGCTGCCATGATGATCATCTTGAAAATCTTGTTATTGCTACTCCTCCTAAATGGATGGTCATATTAGTATGGGGTTTCACCAAAAGTATTCTAATGATGTCCAGTTTGTCCTACATGAAAATGGTGCCAATCTTGCATCCAGTATGGCCACCACAGTCGCTAATTTGAAAATGTTATCGCTCAGGAATATATTTGATGGTTTCAGCACTCAGCAGTTAAAATGAAGAAATGGTCTTATCTTTAAAATTCCTAGGAATTCATTCAGGACAGTAGAGATTCTGTCCATTCAATAGACTCATGTTTTTAGGTCTACTGGTCATAGACCAGAAGAGTTTACAGGATGGCCTATTGTCCATTGTCCATCAATCTGTTAGCACAAGTTTTGACATCACTACTCCTAAACTACTTGGAGGATTGCCATGAAACTTTACACACACATTTATCCAACGGTCTAATTTGTCCTAAAGATTGATCTGGTTAGGTGCTTTATGACAAGCAACACAAGTGGGTTATTTAGTGTTGAGACAGTTAGAGTAAAGTGCCTTGCCTAGGGACACACCACAGTAGCCCACCCAAGCTAGTCCAATGGTAAAGATTTGAACCCACATCCTTTCAGTTGCAAGTCTGGCACACTAACCTCTGAACCACTTCTGCTCCTACCTCCGTTAGTCACCTCTTACAATGTGAAGGAGAGTGCATCAGGCTTATTCTACATCTGTGATCCATGAGTGCATCAGGCCTATTCTACATCTGTGATCCATGAATGCATCAGGCCTATTCTACATCTGTGATCCATGAGTGCATCAGGCCTATTCTACATCTGTGATCCATGAGTGCATCAGGCCTATTCTACATCTGTGATCCACGAGTGCATCAGGCCTATTCTACATCTGTGATCCACGAGTGAATAAGGCCTATTCTACATCTGTGATCCATGAGTGCATCAGGCCTATTCTACATCTGTGATCCACGAGTGAATAAGGCCTATTCTACATCTGTGATCCATGAGTTCATCAGGCCTATTCTACATCTGTGATCCATGAGTGAATCAGGCCTATCCTACATCTGTGATCCATGAGTACATCAGGCCTATTCTACATCTGTGATCCACGAGTGCATCAGGCCTATTCTACATCTGTGATCCACGAGTGAATAAGGCCTATTCTACATCTGTGATCCATGAGTGAATCAGGCCTATTCTACATCTGTGATCCATGAGTGCATCAGACCTATTCTACATCTGTGATCCATGAATGCATCAGGCCTATTCTACATCTGTGATCCATGAGTACATCAGGCCTATTCTACATCTGTGATCCATGAGTGAATCAGGCCTATCCTACATCTGTGATCCATGAGTGCATCAGGCCTATTCTACATCTGTGATCCACGAGTGCATCAGGCCTATTCTACATCTGTGATCCACGAGTGAATAAGACCTATTCTACATCTGTGATCCATGAGTGCATCAGGCCTATTCTACATCTGTGATCCATGAGTGCATCAGGCCTATTCTACATGTGATCCATGAATGCATCAGGCCTATTCTACATCTGTGATCCATGAGTACATCAGACCTATTCTACATCTGTGATCCATGAGTGCATCAGGCCTATTCTACATCTGTGATCCATGAGTGAATAAGACCTATTCTACATCTGTGATCCACGAGTGCATCAGGCCTATTCTACATCTGTGATCCATGAGTGCATCAGGCCTATTCTACATCTGTGATCCATGAATGCATCAGGCCTATCCTACATCTGTGATCCATGAGTGCATCAGGCCTATCCTACATCTGTGATCCATGAGTGCATCAGGCCTATTCTACATCTGTGATCCATGAGTGCATCAGGCCTATTCTACATCTGTGATCCATGAGTGCATCAGGCCTATTCTACATCTGTGATCCACGAGTGCATCAGGCCTATTCTACATCTGTGATCCACGAGTGCATCAGGCCTATTCTACATCTGCGATCCATGAGTGCATCAGGCCTATTCTACATCTGCGATCCGTGAGTGCATCAGGCCTATTCTACATCTGAGATCCATGAATGCATCAGGCCTATTCTACATCTGTGATCCATGAGTACATCAGGCCTATTCTACATCTGTGATCCATGAGTGAATCAGGCCTATTCTACATCTGTGATCCAGGAGTGCATCAGGCCTATTCTACATCTGTGATCCAGGAGTGCATCAGGCCTATTCTACATCTGTGATCCAGGAGTGCATCAGGTCTATTCTACATCTGTGATCCAGGAGTTCATCAGGCCTATTCTACATCTGTGATTCATGAATGCATCAGGCCTATTCTACATCTGTGATCCATGAGCACATCAGGCCTATTCTACATCTGTGATCCATGAGTCAATCAGGCCTATTCTACATCTGTGATCCATGAGTGCATCCGGCCTATTCTACATCTGTGATCCATGAGTGAATCAGGCCTATTCTACATCTGTGATCCAGGAGTGCATCAGGCCTATTCTACATCTGTGATCCATGAGTGCATCAGGCCTATTCTACATCTGTGATCCATGAGTGCATCAAGCCTATTCTACATCTGTAATCCAGGAGTGCATCAGGCCTATTCTACATCTGTGATCCAGGAGTGCATCAGGCCTATTCTACATCTGTGATCCATGAGTGAATCAGGCCTATTCTACATCTGTGATCCATGAGTACATCAGGCCTATTCTACATCTGTGATCCATGAGTACATCAGGCCTATTCTACATCTGTGATCCATGAGTGAATCAGGCCTATTCTACATCTGTGATCCATGAGTACATCAGGCCTATTCTACATCTGTGATCCATGAATGCATAAGCCTTATTATACATCTGTGATCCATGAGTGCATCAGGCCTATTATACATCTTTGATCCATGAGTGGTCCTAATTGGAAATAAGTGTGTTGACTTACACTGGGGGAGACAAAAGTATTTTCTTGTGAAGTCAGTGAATAAGCTTTATGATGATGTACCATCCAAGAAAATCTTGGACTTTCGGAGAGAATGTGGTTTATATATAAAAAAAAGTTTACCATAAGTTTTAAGGATTTTACATGCCATACCTTTATATTTTATTTATATACCTTTTACAAAATTTTACCATTTTTACCTTTTATATTTTATCTTGTTGTCTTTCATGTCTACATTTATCTGTATTTTTCTTACTGGGGTTTTTCTGCAATTCTTCATATTTTGCTAGAACTTTCCTTTTACTTATCACCATTATTGTGCTGATACATGTTTAATACCTAAATGAAAATGGTGCTTCTAGGACATCCAACATAGTCACCACTGTGACCATTTTGAAAATCTTGTTATCGCTACTCCTCCTGATGGGCATATCAACATGGGGTTTTCACCAGAAGACTTCTTATGATGTCTAGTTGGTCCTAATGAAAATGGTGCCGATCTGACATCAACTATGTCTGTGGCAACCATCTTAAAAAAATCTTGTCACTACGCCACCTAAATGGAATATCATATCAGCATGGGGTTTATACCAGAAGACTTTTTATGATGGCTAGTTGGTCTTAAAGAAAAATGATGCTGATCTGACTGCCAATAAGGCCACCATGTTGGCTATCTTTTTAAAAAAAATTTTTATCATTGCTCCTTCAAGATGGATGGTCATATCTACATGGGGTTTTCACCCAAAGACTTTTAATGAAGTCTAGTTGGTCCTAAATAAAAATGGTGCTGATCGACATCTAATATGGCCTTCATGGCAGCCATCTTGAAAATCTTACTCTTCGTAAATGGAGAATCATATCGAAATAGAATTTTCACCAGAAGACTTATTATGATATCTCTTTTGTCCTAAATAAAATGATGCCAACCTAACATCCAATATGGCCACCATGGCAGCCATGTTGAAAACTCTGTTATTCTTGCTCCTCCTAGATGAATGGTCATATCTATGTGGGGTTTTTATCAAAAAACTTTTCATGTTGTCTAGTTGGTCCTAAATAAAAATGGTGCTGATCTGACATCCAATGCAGCCACCATTGCAACCATTATGAAAATCTTATCACTGTACCTCCTAAACAGAAAGTTATATCAGCATGGGGTTTTCACCAGAAGACTTCTTATGATGTCTAGTTGGTCCTAAATGAAAACGGTTCTGATCTGATGTCAGATGTTTCCTAGATGGCATCTCAGAAAAATCTTGTTATCGCTGCTTCTCTTGAATAGATCATATCAACATGGGGTTTTCACTAAAAGACTTCCTATGATGTCTGGTTGGTCCTAAATGAGAATGGTGCCACTCGCACATTCTATATGGCTGCTTACCACGGCCATTTTGAGAATCCTGTTATCACTACTCCTCTTGAATGGATGGTCAAATCAACATTGTGTTTTTAAATTAAAAGGGTGCTGATCTGACGTCAAATATGGCCACCATGGTGGTCATCATGAAAATATTATTATTGCTACTCCTCTTAAATGGAAAGTCATTTTGACAGGTTTTTCATCAGAAGAGTTCTATGGTGTCTAGCTGGTCTGATCTTGAAAATATTGTTATCTCTACTTCTCCCAAATGGATGGCTATATCTACATGGGATTTTGACCAACAGCCTTCTTATGATACCTAGTTGGTCTTAAATGAAAATGGTGCTGATCTGACATCCAATATGACTGCCATCCTGAAAATCTTGTTATTGCTACTCCTCCTGAACAGAAAGTCATATCAGCATGGGGTTTTCACCAAAAGACTTCTCATGATGACTAGTTGGTCATGTATGAAAATGGTGCCACACAGATATCACATATGTCCACCAGAGCTGACATCTTGAAAACCTTGTCATCACTACTCCTCCTGAAAAAAAGTCATATTGACTTGGGGGTTTTTACAAGAAGACTTCTTATCATGAGTAGTTGGTCCTAAATGAAAATGGTGCCACTCTGACATCCAGTATGGCCACCACATTGGCCATCTTGAAAATCTTGTTATCACAGCTTCTGTATGGATGGTCATGTCAGCATAGGTTTTTTTAACTAAATACTCATGATGACATTTAGTTGCTCCTAAATGAAAATGGTACTAATCTGACATCCAGTATGGCCACCACAGCAGCCATTATGAAAATCTTGTTATTCCTACTCCACCTAGATGGAAACATATATTGACATTGGGTTTTCACCACAAGACTTCTTCGAATGTCTGGTTGGTCCTAAATGAAAATGGTATCAATCTGACATCCGTATTGGATGTCAGATTAGCACCATTTTCATTTAGAACCAACAAGGCATTCTAAGAAGTCTCCTTAGAAAATGTTGAAAATGTTCTCACTACTCCTCTGTAATGGAAAATCATTTTGATGTATGAATTTTACCAGTAGACTAATTATGAGATCTAATTGGTCCTAAATGAAAATGGCACTGATCTGACCTCAAATATGGCTGCCATAACAGCCATCTTGAAAATCTTGTTTTTCACTGCTCCTCCAAAATGGAAAGTCATAGCGGCATGGTGCTTTCTCTATAAGTATTCTTATAATGTCTAGTTGGTCCTGAATGAAAATGATATTGATCTGACATCCAGTATATCCACCATGGTGGCCATCTTGAAAATCATGTTATTGCTAATCTTCCAAAATTTATGGTCATATCAACATAGAGTTTTCACCAAGACTTTGTATATCTAGTTGGTCCTAAATGCAAATCGTGCCAATCTTATATTAAATATGGTTGCCTGGACAGCCATCTTGAAAATCTTATCACTACTTTGCCTGAATGGATGGTTATATTGGCATGGGGTTTTCACCAAACGTTTTCTAATGATGTCAAGTTTATTCTTAATGAAAATGGTGTTGATCTTGCCTCCAGTATGGCCACCACAGCTGCTTATTTGAAAATCTTATCACTCAAGCATATCAGAGATGGTTTCAACACTCCGCAGTTAAAAAGAAGAAATGGTCTTATCTTGAATTCAGGAAATTCTTTATGAATAGTAGAGCATCAGTTCCTTTTAGGACTTGTGTTTCGATAGCCTCAACTCTGCAGCAATCATGATTGAACTATGAGTACAAGTGGCTTGATGAGAAATTCAATAGGATTTCAGAGTGTTTTGTGAGTGGAAGTAGAGATGTATCATTTTCGGGTCAAGCACATTAGTGGGAAAGTGAGGTATAGCAATGTCTGTTAAGGCAGCAGTGGTGGCATCAACAGTTTTTTATTTTAAAAAAATCACTTGCACATATTTCCAAAACTCCATAATGGATTCTGTTATTCCTTGGCATAAATCCATATGAAACTAAGGCCATTCTGTGACATGCTGTATTGACCCCCCCCCCCCCTCACTCACACACACGCCTTGGGATAGTGGTCAATCATAGAAAACGTGATTTAACGATTTGGTTCATACTTGTGATGACTAATTATGAAGCTACACCAATTCATTCTGATACATGCTGGCTTTCCCCTTTGAACTTGGGGTTAAGGTCAGTAATATAAAATTAAGGTTTTGGTTTTTCATTTGTTTATATTTCCTCAACCCCTTTGTGGATGTTGTTCATATTTTGGATGGATGATTAATAAGCTAAGATAGTTCATTCTGTGATGCACAAGCTTGCCCTTCAGACCTTGCAGTCAAGGTCACAGTCATATAATATTTGCATTAAGGTTTTGGTTAAAGATTTTTCACTTGTGTACATTTTCTAAACCCCATGATCAATGTTCTTCATATTTGTGATGAATATATATGAAGCTAACACAATTCATTCTGGGACATTCTTGCTAAGACAATTCATTCTGGGACATTCTTGCTAAGACAATTCATCCTGGGACATTCTTGCTTGCTCCTTTGACCAGGGGGTCAATGTTAAAGTCATAGGAAATTTACATAAATGTTCTGGTTAGTTTTTTTCATTTGCTTGTATTTCCTTAATCACTTCATGGATTTTCTTTATACTTTAGATGAATCATTATGAAGCTAAGACAATTATCCTGCAATATGCTCGCTGAACCTTTCGCCTTTGGTGGTCAAGGTCACACATTTTGCAGCAATTCTTTGGTCTCAGTCTCAACATGCAGTCCCTGGCCTTCTTGTTTGTACCTTCAAGTAAAGGCTGCTTTATAAATATGACCCTGCTTTTACTAAAATTCCTCAACTTTCTTCAAACTTGAGCTTTTACAAAATCTTTCTAATCATACTCTTGACAATAAATACCATATTTATCTGATGATAGCCCATGCCACATGATAAGCCACCTCACTTTCACAACATTCTGGCAAATAAATCTTAGGGTATATGTGTTTATAGGCGTATCCCCCACTCTTTGATAAATTTACTTCGCTGGCCGACTGTGGATATACAGTATTGTATTACACTGGTAAAACCTGAACTATTTTTTTCTTTTACATCATTCGCATGTACCTTTAGATGCATCGTACACTTTACAAGGAAAAAACGTCTCAGAACAATAGTGCTTTAATTCAGATTTATTCAAATATATGTATTTACAATATTTGGTTGGGACTATGTATTAAAACGAAATGTATATCACTTCTGGGTTCGTTTGAAGAGGTCAAACATTGGAAAAAGTAGGATGGTATCATCAGTGGTTTATACCAGAGCAAATTTTTCATTTTAACTTAGTCTCTGAGCATCTCCAATATGTTCGTGTGTATTCACATTTTCAAATAATTCGTCTGGAACGGGACTAGATTCATTCTTTGGGGATCCTTTGTTTGTGGACTCCTGGTCACCATGACACTCCCCTATTTTCCCTTCCAGCACACCCTTATCGGCTTCGAGACGCGGGAGCTGGCTCAGTTTCGGTGGTATTGCGCGTACCGGAGAGCCTGTGGACATCGTATAGTTGTTCACGTCGGGAGACATTATAATCCCGATATGCCTCAGTTCTCCCATGATCTCTTGCTCCCTCGGGTCCTTCACGGCTAGGTCTGAAACAATACCCTGATGTTCCAGATGTGATAATATACGCCCGCTTTCCATTACGAATTTTCCAGTTCTGGGTGGTTTCAGTTGGTTTTCCTGCGGTGGCGATTTCTTCGAGGATTCAATTCCGGGCAGTTTTGGAGCGGTACGTCTCAGATCAAGTTTATTTTCAAAAATACCTCTCCGTATGCCATAATTGGAATCGACGTACATGCTCTCAGCTTGCCTGGATATAGCTTCAATAAGAAACGCTTGCTCAATTTGGCTTCTTCCGGGACTATGTGAAGAGTGCCTCTTTAGTGCTAGACCTTCGCTTTCTTGGTCTTTTCTTGGCGAAGTTTGCTCCGTTCGATCTACGGAAATAACCATACTTTGTTCTTGCACCTGTCGATGTTGTGCTGGGCTTTTTTGTTGAAAATTGCTTATGCCTTCAGTTTCTCTATTTTCAAGCTGCTCTGACGTTTTTCGATCCTCATGCCAATCTAAATTTTTGTAAGTTTGTCCCTTTGTGTTATTTACTCTCTCTCTGTTCAACAGTCGTTTGGATTTTGGTTCATTCTTAGCCTCTGCCGTTTCTGTCTTGTACATCTCCAATCGCTTCTCAGCTTCTGATATCGGCGTGGATAAGACGTTGGAATCAATTTCAATGTCCATAGGCCCACCATTTACCGCTTCTGTTTCTTGAATTTCACGTCTGATTTTATTATCAGTTTTAATCTTTGATTCTGTGGAACCGCCTTGTCTTTGTGATTCTTCTGTCGAAGAAGCAGAGACAGATTCATGAAGAGTTATGATATCTAGGTCTCTTTTCTGGATCGCTTTAACCTCCGTTTTACTGCTGACTACCCCCATGACTGTTTTCAGGAAAATAAACTTCGCTTTATCTTTAAATATTTGCCGTTTTTTCATGGAATTCCTCCTCGCTCGATCAGGAAACAGATTTCTCGATTTAGCTTGCGGTATGACGTCATGCAAATCAATCCGAACAAAGGAACGTCATTCATTTGTCAGTGTAACTTTGGTGACGTCATGGTTACAACAATCAATGACTGATGAGTGTGAAATGTAGGTCCCCATGCAAGAACGTGATGAAACTATCGAGATGAGCCTACTCTGTGATGGGATCTGGCCTTCGAAAACACAAAAGGATTACTAAAGTAACGGTGAAAGAATATAGTGGTGAACTCTCTACCGGGGAAGAAATAGTATCGCAGGGGTTCAAACACTGTAAGCAAACTGGAGAATTAAATATCGAATGTACGAATAGTAGCAAAGAATCTCGATCAGGAGAAGGATTAGAAACGGGTGGAAAGGTTCTGAAGACGAAAGCTCCGAGAGGCGGCGAAAGAGAATCTAGGTTTATCAAGTCATCGGAATTTCCATATAGAAAGCCCAAGTTTATTCCCTATAAACCCAGGAATCACGTTGGAAAAACGCGAGTAGATATTCTGAGACTTACGGAAGGCCCTTCTAAAGAGAACCTTGTAAAAAGCCGGACTTGCGGCATCACCAATATAGCATGGCCAAGCCAGACATGTGGCATGAGCAAAGTGGAATTTCTTCGTTCCAAAAAGGATGCATGGGCCCCCGGTGTATATCCTACTGACAAGCCGCTTCTTCATAAAACCGTAGCAAATCTACGGGGAATTGCTTTGGATGACCAATGGGGAACCCCAGATCTCTATAAATCCAATAACTTATATTACCCACGACTTCATCCTGGCCACGAAGTGATGATTGACAGGCCACCTACCCCCTGCCCTTGGCTCCCGATTCAGCGCACAGAGGACTACCTTGTTGCTTCAAGTTTGCATGCTTATGAGCGCAAAATGGATGAAAAAAGAGGACTTGTTTGTTCGCCAGAGTTACCAGATGAATAAATTCAGAAGTGTTCTATTCTTTGATTCGTTTTATAAACTCTGTGAACTGATGATAATAGTTTATGAATTTGTTAAAATAAATATAATTTCTTATTTCATATCCAACATAACCATATTTTCTATGTTTCATCTGTCCTTGTATTAAATGGTTAAGCATTAATATGTAGATATGTATAATGCTCAATTGAAGTAGCCAATCCACGATAAAATATAATGAAGGTTGTTTCTTACAGAACTATTGTAATTAAATAGCTGTGAAATGCCCAAAAAATGTATGTGAAGTATCTGAAATAATGTAAAATATAGTAGATGAAATTTTCAATGTATGTAAATTCCATTTTACATATTAGTAATTTGTGGGGCATAATTTAATCAGCCAGTCTAAGCAATGCAACGGGAATGTGGTGTCGACAGACTTGAGTAAGATTAATAATTCTGTCTTCATAATATACTCCAGTGTCCAGGTGGCAAATAATCAACCAATCACGAACCTACTTAGATCTCTTCTATAATTCCCCCTCCCGGTTCTCCCTCACCCTACCCTCTACCTCCCTCCCTCTCTCTCTCTCTCTCTCTCTCTCTCTCTCTCTCTCTCTCTCTCTCTCTCTCTCTCTCTCTCTCTCTCTCTCAGTGAGATCACAATATAGAGACAAACAGTCATACATACAATTATATATTTATAATTGATATATATGTATGCAACATATACATTCTTTTATTAAAATTTTATATAATGCCTTAGTATTAAGGCCATTGAGATACAAATTATCTTACCTATGAATCCAGTAACTTTCTTTAATCAGACTCTTCATCTCCTTGCACAATATCGATTGGCATGAAAGAAAAATCACGTAAAGAGTCATGTTTTGTATTAAAATGTATTGCAAAATTAGAGAACTGAGGATCGATACAATTTTTCTAATTCAAAGCTGTGATTATTCATTCTCTTAGAAATTTGTTGAAGTGTTTGTCCAACATATTGCATGCTACATTTTTTACAGGTTATCAAATAAATTACGTCAGTTGGTTTGCAGTCACGGTTATAGCGTAGAGGAAACAATTCTTTTGTATTGGAACTACTAAAATAGGTACTTTCTGTAATATTTGTATATAGAGAGCACCGACGTCTGTTACATTTAGATGATGTAAAACATCTTTGTATATTTTCTGTCAGTTAAGGTCTGATAAAAAAAAATCTTTAAAAATTCCTAGGTCTTCTATAAGCAAGAATCGGCATGCTTTTGTAAAGTGTTTTTACTCTGTTTTTATTTGACAAGTTGAGAAGATTCCAATATTTATTAATTGTAAGGAATATATTTGGTAATGAAGAATTATATTGTATTATGAGATTAATTATATTTTTCTCTTTCGTGCATTCAGTTGTGTTTAAGGCATCATTATGAGGAAGAATACGGGGTTTATTCAAAGCAGAATCAGTTGCATGCATAGGATAATTCCTGGTTTGGAAATATGTTTTTAATTCATTCAAAGAGTTTTTAACTGACAATCGTCTGAAATGATACGTCGCTATCGTTTCGAATTGCTATAAAATATACCGTTTTTACATGACCTGGGATGATAAGACGAATATTCCACATACTGGTGGATATTAGTTTCTTTAACATGAACATTTGTATAGATCGTACTGTCATAATTTTCCATGACATTTACACCTAGAAATGATAAATGCGTACTGGATGCAGTATAAATAAATTGAATTGTGGGGTGAACATTATTTAGGCGATAAATAAATTCTTGCAGTTGTTCTTCTGAATGGTTCCAGATCATAACGATGTCATCTAAAAACTTAACCAAACAGCAGGATCAAAATTCTGGTTTTCAAGAAAATCTTGTTCTAATTTACCCATGAAAATGGAAGCGTGTTCTATTAAATTGGAAATGATAATTTTCTAGGAAAAGTTTTATTATTTTACAAATATCTTCACTCGATAGTTTGTTATCATTAGGATTGTTGTCAAGAAAATATTTACACGCCTCAGTATCACCTGCACGCGGTATGTTTGTATACAATGATATTAAATCTCAAGATACACGGAGGGAATTGTGAAATATTTGTGGAATAGACTTCAACTTTTTAATGAAATCAGTAGTATCTGATGAAGGAATTGATTTCACCAAAGGTTGAAAAACACAATCTATAAATGTGGATAGGTTCTCTGTATACGAGTTACAACCTGATATAATTGGTCGTCCTGGATAATTTAAAGGTAGCGTGTGGTCAGGACTTTTATGAGTTTTGGGCAATATGTAGAATTGAGGTGTACGTATTTTGATGGGAAACTATAAATTCTTCATATACGGAACTTCTCTCTCTCTCTCTCTCTCTCTCTCTCTCTCTCTCTCTCTCACACACACACACACACACACACACACCATGAGTATCAATGGGCGAGACAGCTTTTGACAAGAGAACAATGTTTTTGTGGTTCTTCTCTCCCTAACGTAACGAAGATTGTTCGCGAACGTTTTTCTCGGGCTGAGAACTCGTACCACCTTTGAAACGGACGAGAACAAAGGTAGCGGAACATGCCAAGTATGATGCACCATGTTTGTTGTTACGAGATTAACTCTAACGCGCACGTCCAAAAAAGTAGGTTGTATATTAGAGCTCTGGAGGTGTAGTTAATTTTATAATAGTAAGACCTTTTTTCGTGTTCCCACGCACAACAAATATATAAAATAAAATGATTGACTGATTAATTTAAATGCCAGCTCTCTCACATATTACCTACTAATTGCTGGACAACCTTCCTTACTACTGCATCAAACACACACCGCCATTGCAGGACTACCTTCCTTATTATTACTATGTACAGACATCCCCATATTCATAGACCCCTTACTATTAGACCACTTGCGCAACAACTGCAGAAAATAAAAACACAAACAAGTTCCTAGACCTTACTACTGGACCATTTTCCTTGCTACTAAATTTATTTAAATGTACTCCAGAACTCTCATTTATCTTACTTGTGAAATGTGATATTAAAATCTTACTGCTAAATTAAATGGAAGTGATGCAATGCTTCAATTGCGATACTTCAAAATCACCAATCGACAACAACGCTGCAGAAACTGATAAATAGGAAACAACTTGATTAAGGTAGATCAAAGGTGTATTTTTAAATTCTTGCAGAAGTTTGATGCTTACATATGTATATGTGTGGTACGACAATAAAATACATATATTTCCGCCAGCAAACTAAAATAAAAATGCACACAAACTTTGAACAGGCAAATGAAGTATACATTTAAAACAGGACAGAAAGAATAGAGAGAAATACAATGTAGTAGTCAACCAACCAAAGCAAACTAGTGAACCGTGTAATGAAAACAAATGCATTATAGTTTATGATCTAGTTGACTTAAGCAAATGACTGACCGATTAATTCAGATTCCATCTATTCCCATTTACTTACATACACCTCTCCCTCGATAACTCGCGCACAATGAGGTCCAAAAACATAGACCGCACTATAAGCGAGGGCGCGAGTTACCGAGGGACCTCAAAAAAGTTTAGAAGGGGCTGCCATCCCCGCTGGACATGGAGAAAACCGCAGTGGTGGGGAGGGTAAGGGGCTGCTTAATGGCTGAATCCTCTTTTTATAATTGCATTGGGAATAATTGTCAATAAAGAGCTTTTTGTAGTTGTTCGCTTTTTCATATAAATTACCTTTATTTTCAAGATACCCAACCTCTGAAAGATCGTTAACAACATTAGTCCAAGAGGTATCGACAACACGTGTACACGAAAACAGTGTGTATTACGTCACTGCTTTTATTGTTCTTGATTCACAACAAAAAAAGATTCCTTTTTCAAAAACTGGGGACATTTATTTCGTGAAACAACCGTCAACGTCGAAACTCGATTTATTTATTGTTCTATTAATAAAATATGGATGCCGTGATTTCATTGCAAGTAATAGTGAAACTTCTTCTCATCCTTGAGGAAATCTCCGAGTGGCAATTTAGAAATTGAAATTCAATACCAACTCTGGAATTCGCATCTCCGTAATGAACCGTATCTGTGAAATGGATTTTTATTCACAAAGTACTCATTTCGCTTGGTTGCCTTACTATCTTAGATCATATTTATGAATGAGTAGGCTAATTTAAGGTAGGTTAATTATATTACTTACATAAAAATATTTATAACAGTGTTCGATTGATCAATGGATATGAGCTGACCTGACACACGGCCGTGACCGCTAGCGCTTACGCAGGTAGGATTTGCCCGACCTTTTGACTTTTCTGTTATTCAACCACTTTTATTTGATTTGATATAAAAGACGTAATTAACGTGATAATACAAAGCAGGTCTGCTATTAATTGAGTGTAAAAACACAAAACACAACAAATACTTCCGCAAGTCAGAGATCAAAAAACGGTCGGCACTTAATTAGGTTCTCACAGAAACGCTTGCGGACATATCTGTGACGGTTGAATGATATTTTTCACGTTTGAATACAAGAGGCCATATTGCATTTATGAATTAAAAGAGAGAACTAAAACACAAATTTCACTTGACAAAACTTATTTAATTGGTATTTAATTTGTTAAGTGATACCACCAGTAGGCGTTAGTGACATTATCATTGATCGAAATTTCGTCGAATATTGTTATTTACAGTGTACTGAGAATGTTGTTTGGAAAGAAAATTGAACAAAATATATGACTTCTTATTAAAAGTTTAAAATTTCATGGTGTTTATTCAAATTTCCGTTTACTACTAATCACTGTTTTCGACGATAAAACGAACGATATATCAAGATTTAATTGACTAATTTTGATCGCGATTTTTTTTTCACGTTTAACAAATAGGGGCCAGTTCTTTTGTATTTTCTATTTTTTAAAAATGGGATCCACGCCTGACCCCGCGTTATAAGCGGGTTCGCGAGTTATCGAAGGAAGGTGTACTATGTACACCTTTCTCTATCCCGCTCTATGTACATGACGTTGTTGCTTAGCAACAAGGCTTGCACTATTTGTAATGAGAGCGCTGAGTCACGTACTTTTCTAAAACGTCTCAGAAAAATACTGGGAAGTTATACATAACAGGGGTTCTTCACAGATTAAACGGGTAATATCAGTATTCGTAACGGAACAAACATTGATATCTTATAAAATTAATTCAGCAGAGTGTACCAGCAGGCAGCAAAAATCAATCTTCGCATAGATTAGAAATTGCAATGTTTGTAACTTACTGTATTAAATAATCATGTTTCTAAACCCAACGTTGATGGTTCGCAAAAATATTGTGAATATTAAACTGAGTATCACCATAGCACCAGGCCCGCCCAGAGGAGGGGCCCAGCGATTTCTAGGATCCGCCGTCAACTCAGTTGTAAAAAATAAATTAATCTTTGCAGTAAATATTAAAATTTGTTCCTTGCAAGAGTCTAAGTTATGGTAGATTATTACTACAGGTTTTATATGCATAACTGTACACAGGTTTTTATATATAAAAAAAAAAAAATTAAATAGTTTTGAGGCCCATGACTGCTCCGCCCAGGGCCCGGAATTTATGTCAGCGAGATTGCATATCACCCAAAACTTGCCACATAAAAAGCAGATCCAAAAACACTACGCGATAGGTTCAAAACAAGTTGCAACTTAAGCGCTTGAAAGCAACCTAATTGTCAGGATGACATTAGGGATGAAGTGGCCTTGTGCAAAGTACATGCATTGGGAATCTCGTTACACTATAGTAAACACACAATAGAACAAATGGCCAAATGATCCACTATGTGTACGAATGAAGCAGCCCAGATTAGCCAGATAGGTCCTGAGAAGGCAATGGTCTCATGCATGACATGCATAAGGAATCGCGCAAATTTAAAACACAGAAAATCCTAAATGAGAGGACGAAGTATTATCGGCGTAGGAAATAAATCTGCAATAAGAAATGCAATAGGAAATGTCCCCCCCCCCCCCCCGTGGGTGGTAAGCTGGTAAGCAATTTCTTTCCAGTGTATATTTCAGCATGTCTACTAATAAAAGCTTACTTGGTTAAATGAGTTACTTTCTCTTTTACGTCATCAGGATTTCCAGTCATCAAATAGAAACTATGTATTGGTTCCTTGGTACATACCAACTAGTAACCCAAACCACTTATTCAATTATCTTCTGGGTCTATCGCGATCATATTTTTAGCTTTGAATATCCACCTTCTGTTGTATGCTTGGAGCACAGAAAAGCTGTACAGATAATAACGGTAGGATCTAAATTACAACTATGTATTCAGCCTCTATCAGATTTAGTACAAACAATGTTTTACCATAATTAGTCACTGCAAAAATGATTATATTATGAGGTTCATTCAAGAACATTTATTGATGTTTACAAGAGAATTTAACTGAGTTTTTTTTATTTTTTTAAATGTTAACCTTACCTTTTGAAACGAAATAGATATACAATTTGTGAGCATCAATATTTTCTTTTCTGTTGATTTGAAATATGGATACCTTGTGTACATTGGCTAATTTAAGACCGCTACCATGCAATCTGTTATCGTGAGTACTTCTCAAATCAAACCAGATGCAATGGATGGCAGTAAAGAAATTGTTGACACTTAAGTTGCTCATTTCTGTCTTCTTTTGTTGCTCATCTAAGAAATACTTCGTTTATTCTGTGAACTGTTGTCTCAGTTGAAAGCCTTTTGAATAAGTTACGTTTGGCAGACCTTCTATTGTCACATATATCTTTTCTATTGTCACCTATATCTTTTCTATTGTCACATATATCTTTTCTATTGTCACATATATCTTTTCTATTGTCACATATATCTTTTCTATTGTCACATATATATTTTCTATTGTAAAACCTTTCGAGATCATTTTCTCCAGTTTTAGCACAGTATCAAAACACTCTTCATGCCCATTCTGATAGAATCAAGACTGATATCAGTTAAAGGTGCATTGGGCATGTGTGTTTAAAATCGTCTCTCTCTAACTCTCTCTCTCTCTCTCTCTCTCTCTCTCTCTCTCTCTCTCTCTCTCTCTCTCTCTCTCTCTCTCTCTCTCTCTCTCTCTCTCTCTCTCTCTCTCTCTCTCTGTAGTCGTAAAAGAAAGCTAGTCCATTTCTGTACTTGTTATTGACCAGTTGAGCAATTCAGATGTATCAATATCGTATTGGAGACAAATATTTTCCATTACCTGGTTAGCACCTACTATCACTTTAGCCGCTTTGGCGAATGTAATGTTAAATCTGAAGTCCCGAGGAAGAGCACATGGATACAGAGGCCAATGATCTATCAGTATTTGAAAGTCAAGTTGTATCCTAAACTTCATTCAATACACTATACACGGTATAGCTTCGGTGCCAGTAGTTTGCTCATTACCAGTTCATGATCTCATCTTCCTCAATTTTTCACGCATGATACCTTGCTCAGTTCCGTTTGTCCTTACCCATACATGTAACCACTAATCTGTGTGTGTCATGACAATGTTATAGTCATTTAACTTGAAATTATCAACGCTTCCGTATGATCTGGTAATGTTTTTCACGAGCATTCTACCAAAATTGTTTACCACTAAACTGTTAACATTAATGTCAAATAACACAAAAAACCTGACATTTGGGCTGAGCTTTGGTATACAAACTAGCAATGTTTGCTCGGGTGTAATGCTGCTGGGTGAGTGAGTGATAAAATGACGTGTTGGACTAAGGTGTTTAACTCCCTGAGGTATTTTCTCTTGATTGTTAGGTAGATGTATTTACCGTACATCGACACCTTAGCTAAAAAATACTTTCAAAGTAACCTGTAAGCAACATGCATGCTAACACCAATCACAATTGCAATGAATATGTATTCATATGTGACTTGTTCACATGAAGGTTGGTAGAAATAATTCATTTTAGGTTGTCTTTCTTTATAAAGAATTTGGCTTATCTTTTCAACCATGCATATCATCATCATCAGTAGATGCATACAGAAGAAAAGTATTATCCCAGTTGTTTCTGTACTGAATAACCAAATCTTGTTTTCTCAGTCTTCCATTCAAGCAGTCCCGCGTCTTGGTCATGTTTTCACTTAAATCTTCAAGTTTCTCTAGTACTTATCGATATATCTTGTCGTGTCTAATTCGTATAACTTGAACAGATAGTTACTTCCTATGTGTTGAGTTGTATTTAAGAGTACCAAATTCTGACTGCTGACAGTTTTTAACTTGCTGTGAACATCGTCATGTTTACATTTTTACCCAATGAGTAATATATTGTCCTCTTCCAGATAGTATGTACGTATTTCTTTTAAACTGTAAAGTATATATACCGGTTCCTTTTTGAGCTTTAATGTGTAACTAACACGTTGTTTGTTTACCTCTAACCCAATGTAAAATATAATACGATCACAGTAAAAATTAAATTTAAGTTTACAAAAATATTGTGTATAAGCCTAACTTTTTTGATTTTATTGACATGTTAATTGAAAGATCTATTGTGTAATGTGTATTCAGTAAAATGTTTTGAAGCATGCTTAAATTCATAAATGTTAAGTAATGTCTTAGGTGTAGTTTCGAACTTAAACATTTTTAACAATCCTTTCACGAGCTAACCTGATGGAGAGAGTCCTGACTTGGTAGAAAACAAAAATCGTAGATCAATATACATCCAGGCATTAGTTTCGTTTTCTCCTCAAACTAATTTATATTTTTATCTATTTTTTAAAATTCATTCATTCTAACTTCCAATGCAATGCTCTTTACACCCATTTCTGCATTTAATTCGATTTTGAATGCTCTGTGTTTGCATTTATTTCAGTATTAACTCTGTCAGTGGTACCACTTAACACTTACGTAGTTCTGTTTAGTTTTATCAGACTATGTCAGTATTTTCTCAGCCTCTTCATCCGTTTGTCTGTCTCATCAATGCAACCATGAACCAGACCTATTTTATTGATCACTTACCGATCAACATACTTTTTGTATCCGTTTGAGATTGTTTAACCTCAGTGTGAAATTGTTTGTAAACTTCGGTGAATGTGACAGCTTTTATCGTTTTGATTTATCGCTGAAACCTGTAATGAATAGATCATAGCTTGTTTTCATTGATCTGATCGTCCTTTAATTCACAATAAGTTTGAGGTAACTCATCTATCGTTTTGATTATCTGTGTTAAATCATTCTGCAACTCTGGCAACGTATTAGTGTTAGCTATGATCTTGCTGCCAAGCCACTAATATGTGGCTAACCATATCTATCAGCTTTTAATCTATTCAGATCTCTATGTGACTGCCCCAGCTGAGATTGTAGAGTGTCATAGTTTTTCAAAGAAAAAAGATGCTCTAATTTTCACCATATCACTTTCTAAGGCATCTGCCTCATTGCTTATCCTCTGCTCGATCGGTTTTAAACATTGTCTAATGTTAGGTAAATCATCTTCTCTTTCCCTTATTGATTGTTGGGTTTGTACACAAGAAGATCACGCATTAAATCTCCATTTGAACAAGTCTTAAGCTTCCAAAATATATTTTTCTGTTCCCATAAATATGTCTGTGTAGCTAGCTCCTTCATTGCAATTCTGTTCAATATTGATTAGTTGTTTCCTCCGCACCTTGATATCTTTCAAATTATTCTCACTAAATGTGTTTAATATCTGGTTATCAACACTTCTTAATACAATACCAATCTTGTATTTGCTGCATCAGTTAATTTGTCAGGGTGACGTATATTGACTATACGGTTATTACTGAAATGTAAGTAAGTATTAAAAGTTTGACCAAGTGCTGTCTGCTTTTGTTTCAGTGGTTAAAGGTTCACTGGGACCTTGAAGTGATATATTTACAAACATTCTGTACCTCCTCTATTTACTTGATTGTGGAAAACACACGTTACAGGCATACGGGTAAAATATGTTACCTTTTCATATTCATATCTTATGCTGAATGTTCAGTCTGTTAATTATACCCATCTATGGTTGTTTTGTAATCGCCATAAACATTGTACGAAACAAATACTCCATGAAACACATCTTTGACTGGTAAAGACTCGAGTAAACACGAATAATAGTCATTAGTGTAACTTTTTGTGTCATTGATATGATCAAAGAAATTGTCTTGATTTGGGGATTTCAAACTCCGCAAACTATGGCTGATTCTGTAGATTTTTGTATAGTTCTCTGGCTTTTGAATCCGAACAATTTAGCAATATAGTTGATTATGTATACAGTGTAATTGTTCCTTGAAGTGATTCTAAGTTTTGAGTTGTGTTCCAAACATTCAGCATCAGTAGATTATTCGATGTCACCATTTAAAGTCATTCCCATTACTATTTTATGTACATTTTGAGGTTGTAATAACCATCTGGAATTCAGACTGTCACAGTCTTATTCTTGTCATTGATGTAGTAAAAGAGATTGTTTGAGTTCTTCCGAAATTATGTAATACCCAAGAACAAACTCTACTCTCTGGAACGAAATGGATAGTCTATCATTTCTGTGAACAATTGAATTCGTAAAATGTATTTCTTTTTCAGGAAGTGACTCGATTGTAATGTTGCTCTCTTTATTTGAGCTATCCGTTTATCTAGCGGTATTTCTTATCAATTTCTTCATGACTGAGTTTTTCATCTCTTTGTACTCGTTGACGATGGAAAGGAACTTATCATTGCTTATCTTGTTATACGTGATTCTTCTGCTTATCAATTCATCAAAACTGTTTAATTTATCTATTGCTACTGTTTCAAACCCCTTTTCGAATGATCTTTTTATTCAAAAAACCTTTGAAACAACCGCAGTAACTGCTGTGCTAATCGCGTGAAGGTTAATGCCGCACTTATACCAGTAGCTAGTACAGAAAAAACATAATCAATCCAGCTGTTGAAATGCCTACACCAGCTGAATTGTTTCCGTCCCTGCCTCTAACCATTTCACAGCTTTGTATATCGTTCTGTATTTCTTTCTCGTGTTTTTATTGTGTTCGATCTCCTTGACCAAACCATTTTTTTTATCTCCATTACTTCTCTAATATGTTGCGCTGTTGTTTCACTCGTCTCATTTGCTATTTATCTAAAAACAAAATTTGTATATTGTGTAACAATTTTGTCAGGTGAAGGTTCATTGGCTATCATATAGTCTATTGTGAATAGGACACAAAATTGGAATTATCAACTTGAAAACTTGTTCAACGTCCATTGGTATACTCAGTAGCTTTCTTAAATGCATGAGGTATTTAATGGGAAGGGCAGAGGTTATTGCTGCGTGATAGTTTTTTTTTTCTCGACATGTCTTTATTTATTAGAGAAAAATGTAGCCAACTCTAGAATAGACTATAACTTTGCTAACAATGCATGTTTGAATGGTGTTAACCATTTTTCCACGTAAATATCCATGTGCTATTAGGTAGTCAGTTGTGAACTGACTGAGTGTAAATAGGATAATTAGTTTTGCAATTTTGTCATTGTCCATTGCTGATGGTGGACCAATTGTAAATTTCAATAGCTTTTTCAAAAGCATACTGTATGCAACTGTAAAAACATATTTAAATGACACCTGGTAAATTAGGTTAATGGTGTTTTGTTTTTTTGTTGTTTTTTTTTTTTGTTTTTTTTTCTTCTTTTTTTTTTTTTTTTGTTTCAATCGACAAGTTGTTATGTAAATGTTAGCCAACTGATGAACACACTTAAGGCATGTTTGGTATTGAGTTTGTACAAAGTGATGTTTTATCTGGTTCTTGTCCTTTGGTTGATTGATCATTGTTATTTAAAACATCTTTTACCACTGTATGTTGAAGTGTTGAAGCAACTTTACGTTTTCACCACACACAAAAAAACAACAAGATTTCCAAAACATCTACTACACCACTTATAAAATAATAGATTGTATTGTTTTAGCTCCTTTCATTTATTTCGTGTTGTGTGATTTAACTTAGTCTTTGCATCATCTCGTTCCATCCTCAAACATTCAGCGTTGGCTCGTTTAAATGCATGTATACTTTTTCCCAAGTTCAACTCTACATGGATCTTGCGTTCTTTGTGAAGTAACCTTTTTAGACACTGTCTCAACCTTGATTTTATCTTCTTTACCTTCCATTTATTTTACAATGGAATTTGGAAGATGGTTGAACACGATACAAGATGAAAGCAAAGTCAATTTCAATATTACTTTACAGTATTTCAATAGGTATTTATGCTATTCTGAAATGTAATTTGGTAAAAGAGATGCATTCCAATACGTGTTCAAAGTGTGGTGAAGACGAATACATGGCTGAAATTGTAAAACCAAATTATTACAAATCGTGACAAAGAGAATACAACAGAAAATTGGGAGATAAAACAAAGAGCACAAGAAGGCATACGACAAAAGGTGGCGAAATGAAAACAAAAATTACTTCAAATATTGGAGAGATGACAACAAAAAGTACATAAAAAAATGGAGATATGAAAACAGAGCACTACAACGAGTATGTTATACAAAGATAACACGATAATGAAAACTACAGGATTTTACATTTTAGTTAGAAACAGAATTTTACAAGTATTCGGAGATAACATCAAGTCTGACACAACATTGAAGATACTTGATGTCCCATCTATTTACTTTTACAAAAGGTTGTAAACCTTCACAAAACCAGAAGGTGTAAGTGATGACGACCTTCATATTTATTACATCATTTCACGTGCCTCGTTTGATATGTCGGATCCTGAACAGCAGAAAAAGACGCTTCAACTGGACGAATACCAGGTACATGTAAGCCAGAGAAAACATTTCAAAACATGACAAAATGCCATCCAGTGAAGAGATAGATCAGTAAAGATAGGTTGAGTCATTCGAGATGGTCAACTTTATAATTGATGAGATCCTGAGCAGAGTTGTTTAATATATTTGTTCTATACATCTTCATTGACTACTCCTGGCAACTATTGTAATGAGTATGATTAACGACATAACTGTATCAACAACAAGGAAACCAGAAAGTTTTGATTGGTAATCACCACTAGAACTCTATGCAAATAGAGGCGTGCCTAGCTTAAATGAACAAACCATGCGTGAAATATCTAATTCCAGTGGATTCATGTAGTAATTTTAATTCATTTTGTAAAATATTCAAGTTGTCGGTTGGCAGAATTTTGCAATGATTTTGCAGTGTAAATTAAAACAGTTGAAAATGTTCTGGAGATCTTAGCAGCTCTCGCATTGACAAATATTTCATGTCTTTTTGACTCGTTTTTCATCATTGTTTTCCAACTATATTTCAGTCAAGCTTTTAATGGTTATATCTTCGAATGTTCTATCTATTTATGCGATTGCCATGTTATATTCCTGTGTGTACTCATCAGTTTCAGGTACCGTATTAGGATAGATAGACCTATTTTGTCTTCGAAAAATCGTAATGTGTCATCGCCCCAACGGGGCGAGCTTTGTCCAAAATGGGCAACGTCACTTGAGGTGAATCTCAGTTCTTTTTCAAACTGTGACTTAACCATTTTCATCGCTATTTAAATGCTGGAAAGTGGCTAAAAGCGGTGAAGATTTTGAACAAAAAGAATTTGATAGTCCTGAATATGAATTTTATGAACTCTCGACGGTAGATCGGCGACTTCAAGCAACAATGGATACTCCTGAATATGATGATTTCTGGACTGTAGATTTGCGATTAATTGATGATCCTGTAAATCTTGCTTGTGGATTAAAGTTAAAAATATCGTAAGTGTTGATACTACTTAACACGTTAAAAAACAAAAAGAAGTCACATTTATTTAGAAATTATGGTTATAAAATAGGGTCGGGCTTTGTACGCAATATGCGATAGATATGCATGGAGATAGTAATTGTGAAATAAATATCAAATTCATAGACATATTCGGTAATCCAGTTGATGTAAAGATCACTTAGAAACGTGGTTCAATGCGTTTATCACTTATTACAATAGCGTGAAAACCAGGAGGATATTCTTTTGTTAATGAATTAAGAGACGAGGATTTAGCAAACCAACAACTAGATCCTACTTCAGCCAAAGAATATAACTTTGTCATGAGATTAAATACACTTAGATAAAAGAATATATTGAAGCTTATGAACCGTTTTTTTAAAAGTTCCAAGGTTCTAACTTCCACCATAACATCTGAATTTCAGGATAGATTAAATACACGGAAGAAACGTCAGATACACAACCTAAATATCCGATTGAGCCATCAGTTACTATCAGACAACCAATACAAGTACCCAAGGAAATATAGATGCAAAAAGTTGACACAAATGAACCATTTGACCAGCAAGTAAGAGAAGCAGAGACAGTAATCAAATGCATGTTTCAACTACTGGTATATCTAATTTTTCCATTTATTTAAATAGCTAAATTTTAATTACTACTCGATGTCTGTGAAAACTATATCTTTAAAATATATATATCCGCACACAATCAAAAGTGTACTGGTTTTTATTTCATGTTGTGAAAACTCTTCAAAAATCTTCAATATTTTGGTAATTCTTTGTCACTACAAGTTTGATGGATTTGCTAAATTGTTCATGGTTAAAAAAAACCGAGATGATTGAGTTGTTGTTTGAGTCTCTGCTATGCCTTCTTTCAATGAAATTTTGAAAGAAGTTTAAATGTCCTGAAGACTGCATCAACGTCTATTAGATTTTAAATGTTTTTTTTTTTATCTTGTTGAAAATTTCAAGAACCATGTCGTAGCCGTTTACATTGTAATTGCTTTTAAGCTTTTTAAATTAAGTTTAAATCAAGTTCATATTCTGGAATGTCGTCTCTTTTCATTTCTTCTGTGATGTCCTTTATTACCTTGACGATGCTTACATTGTAGTCGCCTGATCACGTTTTTCATCTGTACCATTTTGTTGTTTAACTGCGATATTTTTGAACGTAGTTTCTTTTTCGCATCAGTACAAATGCCACGATGTGCAGGTTTTAACTCCCTCTTTTTCCAGTGCGTTGTTTTTACCACATCTGTTACATTCTAGAAATTCGTTAAACTTTCAAAAGTTTTCCAGCTGCTTATTGCTTCCATCTATGAATTGAGCTTCTGACATTTATGTTAATGGTATAATATTTTCTGCAGGTTCCCGGCTGTTAAATTAATATTCCTTTCATTTCACGGATACGTACTTGTTTCCTTTCAGTCTTTTGGTATTCAAAATCTGTTCAAGTTTGTATACGTGATCATGTTTGTTGTATAGTGATAACTCTTGCTCGTAAAACATGCCCTCTGTATTCTCTCACTTCAAGTCTTCAAGCTTGTATACTACCGGATCACCTAGTATTACTTGTCTGGTTTTGAATACTTTCTCGGTGAAGTTAGGAAGGTAGTCCTTTGCACATAGCGCTTTGTATTCTGAAAGTTTGATTGTTCATCAGTTTTGCATTTGAGTGTTACACGTGTATCGTTTGTCAAATAACCGAATAGATTGGTCATACTTGTGATATGTTTTGTTCCTCGTTCACTTGAACTAGAGTCATGTCTATTGATGTGTGAAAAGTGTTATTGTATCCTTCAATTAGCTTGGGTACAACGTCAACCCATTTTCTGGCTGTGTTGAGTGTTATGCTTCCACATTCTAATTGTAAATGTTCTGTTAAACCTTTCCTCTACAGATGCATTAAGTTGAAAAGTATTCCATGTTTTCATTGTTGGACTCTTTTATTTAGCTTTCGTCGGATGAAGATGACTGTGAAAGCTTCGTGTATGTCATCTCCCTTTTTTATTTTTGCTCCATTGGCCCATGTATAATCACTGTCAAGTTGTATCCAACTCTGTATGTTGGATATGCTTGCATTATTATAAGGTCTGCTTGTCAATGATCATCCATGTAAGTAACATATACCCTTCTGTATCGCTAATAAACTTCACTCCATTATTAGACCAAGATTTGTAAACCAAGATTTGTCAAACACAATTTTATTTGCAATCTTAATCTTTTTATTTTCTTAAAAAGGTAGATTTAACCATTCTTCCAAAGAATACAATTTAGTTTTTCGTAAACGTCATTCAAAATACTGAATACATTTTTCCAAAAAAGATGTGTTCTATTATTTCTTAGTTTCTTCACATCCTCCATCCCAAGGTCTGAAATACGTTTAATGTCCCGAAACAGTTTCATAAAGATAGCATCCCAACCATTTTTGTGTTTAATTATTATTTTAATTCGGAACATGAAGTCTTTCCAAATTCACCATATTTAGTCCACCGTTCTCATAATTTTGTACAATTATATCCCTTTTTTAAAATGCCCAATAATTGTAAGGTACGATTTACTTTGTGAAGTATTATCAGGTAGGTTGGGTAGAGTCATAAACATCTGATTGAGTTTGGAGACATCTGTTGTTTTAATTACTGTTATTCTTCCAAGAGGAGTAAATATTCTTTTTGACCATTGAGTAAGTCGTGATTGTACTATGGGGATTATTTTTCATAATTAATATCCATCATTTCGTCTGAGTTCATCGAAAATTCTATACCTTTAAAGACGAAATTGAGAAACCTCCTCCACCCCACCCCACCCCCACCACCACCTCTCGCCATTATTTTCCAGCGAGTGTGATGGTGTCCATCTTTGCTAAAAACAATGTTGCTGTATATCCATATTACTTTCATTTACCATGATTTACTTTGAAGCCTGATTTTGAACAAACAAGTATGATAGATTTAGAGCTGAATAAAAAGAGTTCTGAGAGAATTGTCAAAGATAAGAGTGGTATCATCTGCAAACTTTTTAACTTTATGTTCTTTATTATTTACTGCTATACTTTTTATATCTCTATTACCTCTTATCACAATTGATAACATCTCTGAAAAAAAAAGAAAAAAAAACAACAGGTATGGTAAGATAGGGTCTCCTTGTCTACAGTCCCTTCTTACTACAAGGCACTCGGATATAAATTAATTTTGTACAACTGCTGAAGATATATATCTGTAATAAATCTCTTAATCCATTGTTGTGTAGAATTCTCAAATTTAAAATACTTTATAACTTTGTATTGAAAATATCTATGATTCAGTATCAAATGTTTTTTTTTTACAAATTAATATGAACTAGTTGACTAGGAATATATATTTTTCTGAATAGCGTATTAAATCATATATTTATTTCATGTTTTCACTTATACATCTGCATGTAATAAATCATCTTTGATATTCTGAGATTATTGTGTTCAACACCTTTTGCACCCTTCGAGCTATATACACCCTGATGTTCGTTTATAAACAACATTTAAATAAAAACTCTCTTGGTTTATCTCCTTTCGGTAAACAAAGAATAATACCTTGTACATGACTGATAGAAAGTTATTGTTTGTCATACGCTTCAATAATTGATCCCAAGACAAAACATTTTCGGTCTGTTCTTTTACTCGTTTTGTTTATCAATTTATATTCTCTAAGGTACAAAGATGTTTTAATGTTTTTTCGCCGTCTTCAATCCACCGGGCTCTACTCCTAATGGCATACCCTTGTAGTTTATCCTTTCTTAAATTTTGTAGCTGATTTTCTTTTTTCTTCAGTTGAACTAGTATTTGTATGAAAGTATTTGTCTAACTTATCAATTTAATTAACTAAATTTTTCCATTTTCTCCCTTTCTTTTATCTTATGTGTAGCAAATGAGAAGATATGTCTCTTATTTCCTTTATTAAAACTTCTATAAATATACCAATATCAACTATAAACTGGATATCTACCACGTTTATGGCATTTCATTCATCAAGATTATAAACAGTTGGTGCAAATTTTTTTTATACTCTATCAATTGTATATTTCACGTTTGTATCATAATCTGGATCCTTTAAAAAGACTGTTATTAAATTTCTATAAGCCTTTTCCGTGTATAAAGTTATGATGTTGTAATTCAAGGGTAATAATCGAGTGATCCGATCTGTAAACGGATGCAATTTTTTTCATTTGCTAAATTTGTTACACATTCAGATACAAGAAAACAAAATCTAATGCAGCTTGTTTGATTGGATTCTTCCTGCGCAAAGTGTATCTGCTTAGATATGGAATAAGAACTAGATAATAGTCAAGCATGATAAGTAGTATAGATAAAGGCGGCTTTCAAAACACTTTTTTGCATTTTTTGACATATAGGCCTTCATTACGCAAACAAATTGTTCTATTCAATCCCATTGGGTGCCCACAAAAACGTGAACATTAAAACGTTTAAAATGCCGGAAACAGCTTCTGCAAACAAAGGCCGCCAATAGTTGAAATTATTTGTTTTAAGGTAAAAAAATCCCCTTGTAAAATTAATTTTTCGAGCATTACGTTGGTTTTAAGTAAATAAAAAGTCTAGTTCAGTAAACTGAGGGTTAGTTTTATAATGACCGATCGCGTACGTGTTTATTCCATCTTCGCACCATCGTTTGTCATCATAGTTGTTCAATCCTGCTTTATTTATCACCGATGTAGTAATTTTATGTTTATCAGATCGTATTGTTGTCATTAGAACATGATCACGCTTTCCAGCTAATGCATCTTTATAATCATCGAAATTTATCTTTTTTTCAACAACAGCCTTTTGTATTCCTTTAGCACGTTTTTTTACTGATCCATCAGCGAGTTTAACACTGTACAGTTTACTTCTTAACCCAACGAATTCAGATATTGGAACGAAGTTTGTTTCGTCCTTGAATTTTCCTATTACTTTCTTATTTTCATCTGATTTAAACCCGCTATCAGCAGGATAATTTGATAGATCAAACCATTGCCGATTATCGTACATGTCCTGGTAAACATCATCGGTGAACACGTGAATACAAAGAGAATCAGTGTCCGTGAATAATAATTGCGATTTATTGCCTGGATATAGTTTTTTGATAACATTATAGTAGAAGTCGTACATTAATGTTTTTGAAAGGTCTAAAACAGCTGCTCCATTTGCAATAGGTTTATTTAGTGTTAGGTTTGTTTTACGCATATGTGCTGCTATTAAATTTTCATTAAATATTTTTCTTGAAATAAAATTATCTTTTGCTATTACTTTATCCCGCCGTTCCTCGTTATTAATAAGTTCAATTTGCTCACGTTTTCTTAAGTTTTCCATTGTTTTTCCGTACACGCTGTTGTTCATTAGCTTAAAAAGAGTTTTATCAAATTCTGTTGTTGCAGCTGCCCTCTGGGTTGTGTTAAATTCAATATAATCTTTTGGCCAACAAGATTGCTTAAACTTTAGAATACTATAAATACGAGTTATTTTTAAACCAGCGTCAACTGCTTGATTTAACGCTTTGTAATGTATTACGTATCTTGTTTTGTTCATTTGGTTTGGAACTAACTTTTCTGTAGTGCTTTTACAACCGTTCTGAATCTGAGTGGGAGAAAGCCATGAACTATTGATTTTAATCTGTTCAGCGCAGAATGGATAGTCGTTATGTAGATCATGTAATTCAGATGGATATTCAAGATCAACTTCAATAAAATATCCGATTTTATCGTTTGGCTTTTCTTTTAAGTATTCTTCTTCTGTTATCCACTTGTAGTTTCCAACTGGTAATGATTGGCTCATTGCCTATCCATATAGATAATGAGAATCCAAATAGATTATATAGCTTGATTCCTTGCTCGAATCATAATCTGGCAAATATTTGTTGTTAGCGCTTGCGTATTTCTTTGTTATCACTGATATTCCTCCACGGATACCTTTTTCAATAAACAAATACATATCAGCATCTGTGAACAAATCCAGTGTTACATTACTTCGTTTTAATGCTGCATCCCAAGCGAGTCCTGGAGATGAAAAATACCATAATGGATCTAATCCATAATTACTAGTGCACCTACTGCGAAATTGCTCAAATACATCAGCTAGAAGGAGAACATCAGTTATCAAATACAGATCATGATAATCTCCAATGTTTTCGCATTGAAATTGTTTCCATATTTGTTGAGCGTATTCGTATTCACTTTGACTTATTCCCTCGATACGAACCTTTGAATAAAATTTTGATATATCAGGCAACGATGTTTCATCAAATCTTGAAAAAGCGTCCATGTACTCGTACGGATAAACACCTTTGCGTTTGAAATAACTGGAATCAGTACCAAAGTACTCTTCTAAGTTATCAAAAACAGTACAACCTTTTACAAGTTTATCCAATGATTCTGCCATAAACTGAAAGCTATCGATGAATCTAAGTTGTTTTAAAGTAACCGATAAGTACTTTTCAGTGCTATTTGGAATACATTTGATTGTTTTAACACTAAAATTTTTGTTTCCAAGCGCCTCAACGATAATATGCGCATCATATCCTCTAAAGTTGTGAAAAACTACTGGAACAAACCATTGTGATTTATTATACTTGTTATCGTCTTTTAATACTTTTTTAATTTCTTTTACCTCGTTTAGCAAATTAGTTAACAACCAGTCTGCTGGATTAATACCACGGTATATCTCAATGTCTTTTGATTTTGACTTATCGTACTCGCAAACAACCTTGTAAGCAACACTACAGGGGATATGGTTATGTATTTTTGTTGTTGATGATATATTTGGGTTGTTTATTGCAACATCGATATTTTCCAGCAATGCTTCAAAATCAGCGTACATCACAAACGGTATTTTTTCACAGCGTTCTGGATTTTTAAAACTTAACTTCGAGTGTTCGATATCAGGCATAGTAATTTTTTGTTTTTCTGAGCAATATTCTAAATGTCGATCTAATACTTCTTGTAAGGTAAACCTACTCAAACAATGATAACAGAAATAAAGTTTTCCTTTGTGCTTATTATTTTGGCCGTGATTAAATCCGTTAAAGTTTTTGATCCAGCAGTAGTGATTTTTATAAAACAATAGATTAATTACTTCGCTCGCTTGTACCTTTTTATCTCGTAAATTTTCACTTATTATCAGTGGATACGAAAATAGTTCTCCAGTTATTTTTGCGTGATCCAAGCCAAATACGTTTATAGTTAAGTTATTTTGCCGAGCAAACTTCTCAATTTTGTTGATTTGTACTGGAAAATCAATTTTATTAAAATTTAATCTATTGGCGTATTCTTTGTATTTTGATACTCTTTTTGGGTTTGATTCAGCTGGATACAATTTTGAAAGAACCGCCCACTGAAAACACTTGTCGTCGTTATTTTTAACATTTACAATGCAATTTGAGTTTTTGTAATGGCCAGGCAACTCAATAAAACTTGATCCACCTGCTGGCTTAACATTGTGGGTGCTAAGCGAAACTGAAGTAATAGTTCTGAATTTCCATCCAGATCCAGCTCCTTCATGGTTCTCAATCTGGTCACTTAGATCTTTATGTAATTTCATTAAAATCTCATCAGCGTTTAATCCTCGTGTTATTAATGTTGTTTTAGTTGTTTTATATGATTCGGATTCTTCCTCCAGCACGATAAGCTCTCCGATTACGAATAATACGTTATACTGAATATTAATTTTTATTGCGTATTTTTGGCTAACTGATCGTTTATTATTGGTTTAACCATTGCGATCATATCTTGAGGTCTTATTCCAAAACTTCCTGTGTTCAGCGTGTACGTCTCTGAAGATGCGTTTAATACTTGTTGATCATCAAAAATAAAATTTTTGTCAGAGCCTGCAAACGCCTTATCAGTCTCTCGCATCAGAAATTTTGCCTGTTCCAATACTTTCTTCATTGATAGTTCATGCAACGATTTGAGCATTATATATTATTGCTGACAAAATCGTTGATAAAATTGTTGATAAAATTGTTGATCGTGTTAATAACACTATCGTTGATAAAGTTGTTGATAAAATTGTTAATAAGTTATTTTGAGTCGAGTATTCTCATTAGCTCTTCAACCTTAATACAGCTATGGCTGTAATTCATTATTGCGTCAGCGTCCCAAGTGGTAACAATTGTTCCATTTTTTTTTTACATTTTTATTTCGTCCAGTGTTAAAAGTACGTTTTTAGGCTGAACAGCACTACTGTTGGTGCTACCATCTGATTTGTGAATTTCAGTTGGTTTATCATTTATTTTAAGTTTAATATTTATCGGAACGCAAAAACAAACCCGTATTGCCTCGTTTAGATCTTCAACGTTTTGTATGTAACCTTTTGTTTGGTATTTTTCCATATTAATATATTTATATAAAATATATAATGTTTTCAACGACAACGATGCTCGAAAAATTAATTTTGCTGATCCATGACAATGCTAAAAGCATCGTTGATGATGTTATTGTGCATGATACGCCTTGTCAAAAGCCGTTGGTAGGTTATTCATATTTTTGCGATTATTTACAGGCTTACCAAAACGATCCATTATTATATGACGATTACTCACTTAAAAACATTTTAGATGGTATTGATAGTAACGTTGATATTATCAACGACGACAGTGATAAAATCACCGTTGCCGACGTTTCCATTGTTAAAAACAATGAAACCGCCGATGTTAAAAACGTCGTTGACTCAAATTCGTATAAGTGTTAGAGGAAGCAACCACAACGATACAACGTTAAATATCATCTTAGAAGTAAAATAGAAAAGTTTAATCTGACTTTATCTGAGCATGAAGCGTTTAGCGAGCGCATAAAAATATTTATGAATATTAATATTCCAGGAAGACAAAAAAATATTAAATTTGATTTTATTTTCGCAAAGATATTTTTATTATTTTCAGATACTGGTATTATGGATTCAAAACGAGCAAATGAGCTGATTAAGATGTGTAAGCCGTTAAAGTCTAATCGATTACTACCAAAGTATAACAAAATATACGATTCTGTAATTGCTGCTGTTAGCAGCACTAATAGCAACGCCAACAATGTTTACAACATTAGCAACGGCAATAGCGGATCATAATCGAGTTTTTAATAGTTCCTGCTCATAAAAGCTTCCTATGATAGGTTCATCGTTTAAATCTTTGATTCTGTACGTGACAGGAATTGTCAATAGTATTTCATCAACGATAAATATTTCGTCGGTATAATTAGGCGTAAAGCCCTTTTCAAATTGTTTTTTTACCACTGAAATCCTAACTCGATCACCAACATTAAATTTATGCCTCCGATACAAGTTTTCATTTGCAAGAATAGGATTATTTACGGCTTCATTTGGTGTCATTTTTATTGTCCTGTGTTTCGTATTATTGTAGTCAGAAACAATTGCCTGCAGGTCATCTATGTATCTATCAGTGTTTTTTGCTGTCATTTTCTTGTAGATTTTTTCCTTGAGCGTTCTATTAAATCGTTCAACTATTACGCTCTTTCCTTCGTTTCCTGTCATATACTTGGTGATATTATGTTTATTAAGCCAATCGTTGAACTGCTTATTATAAAATTCTGGGCCATGATCGGTCCATATTTTGTTTGGTTGTCGTCCACTATTAGTAACAATTTTATTTAGTGCGATTAAAACTGTGTTGCCCATCTTATTTTGTATTTGTTCACTAAATGCATATCTGCTCTGTACATCTACCACATTAAGTAAAAAATTTGTATTATCATTGCTGGAAGCCAACGACGACATATCAGTTAAATCAACAGACCAAATGTCATCGACAGCATTTGCTACAACACGCCTGCGCTGGAACTTTTTTTTATTGGTGCGTGCAGTTCATTAGAACGAATTTGATCAGCATTGTTATTATCAACAATTCCATCACCATATAAACTATCGTCATCAACGCCAAGTACGTTTTCAACAATATCATCAACGTCATCGCCAATGGTTCCGAGACCAAGTTTATATTTTGCTCCGATTACACCTTGCACAAATCGTCTATCAATTTGCTCTCTCATATTTTCCGGCTGCATCTCTCCGAGCTTGTCAAGCATTTCTCTGTCGCACATGTGTTTATCAGCGGGATTATCACGGTAACAAATATCATGTTTCATAGCAATTGCGTCAACCTGATTAAAAGGTTCTTGTCCTGGTAGTGGCTGATCGTTGCTGTCAAGTTGTTCGTCTAGTGGGTTCCAAGGTCCTGTGTACTTATGTCCTGGAAGGGTCCATCCTCCTTTTGGTTTTGGTAGTTTTCCAATCAGATTATGAATATCGATAGCTCCTCCAAGTATTTGGCGGTGTTCGCATTTGTCGCAATAACAGACCAGTTTATTTCCCTCAATGGAAAGCATCTTACTGTGCTCACAATTGCAGATCATCATTTTATAAATATACTTTTATTTTTCTTACAAACCGTACAAGTACTTTTCATCATTGATCTATTGTTTTTTGTTTTTACGATTGTTTCGTTTAGATTGCCAGTTTTCTTTTTACATCTCAAGCAATATGTTTCTGCCATGTTATTATCAATGCGTTGATAAAAAAATCAACGGCAATTTGGTCATTATTGATACTTCCACGTGGCTCAAACTGTGAAATAAAGTCCAGCATTGATTTGCCTTTGGAAAGCTCTTTAATAAACATTATACAATAATATCCGCACGCATTGGTGCCGTTTTGCTGAATTTGATTACTAACGTATTTGATTGGTGTACTAGCAAATTTAGGAAATGATTGAACATATCTTTTAATGTGATCACTAGGAGGAAAGCCGTAACTATCAAAATAATTGTTGTCGTAAAATGCAACCCAGTGGGTTCCTGATCCGTCATTGAAGTTCTGTATATTTACAACACAGTGGGTAGCAGTGCCACTGCTGTCGCTTTTTATTAACTGATCTTTGGAAAAAACACCATTGAATCCTGAGACCTTTTTAAGCTTATCACTGATATTAAAATTACTTAGTGGTTTTATCATCGGCATTGTTAATAACAATGCTGACGTCGTCGGCAATGACAATGCGGCTAATACATCCCTGGTACTGTTCCTGGCAATGTCAGACCGTTTCCAAGCAGTTTTGAGATCAGTGGGCCTCCAAGTAATCCTGCTAGCGCTGGAAGTATCATCTGAAGGAAGCCACCCTTCTTTTCCGGTGTCACTAGCTTGTCCAGCTTGGTAAACAGCGGCATCATTTTTTTTACTATTTGTTGAACTTCTCTGGCTTTTTTTTACCTCAGGTGGTACGGTTTTCTTTGATAGCGGTGCTCTTGGTGTTGTTTTTTTTACAGCGCGGTCTGCTTTCTTTTTAGCAGCTGCTTCTTTCTTTCATTTTATTGCGGAGCTTTTTACAGCTAGTTCTGCTTTTTTTATTTCCATTTCCGCTTTTGTTGCTCTTTTCTTTCTTGGTTTTTTTGCCGGTGATGACATATTATTAAAATCGTTATACAATTTAACGTAGACTAAAAATACAATTTCGTTGTCATTGGCAACGCCGTTGACATGTCAACGTTGATATAATCAACGTTATTGCTACAACCACATTGATAAATCAATGGTTATAACAGCGTGGCCGATCTAATACCAGAACCGGTTCTAATGCCAGAACCTTGTACAGCTTTATTTGTTGCACCAGATATAGCACCAGATGCTGCAGCAATTCCAAGTGTTCCGAGCACTGTCAAAACCTTTTTTAGCAATGATTTAATTAAAACAGATACTGCTGGACCAATAAACCCTCCAGTGGTAATTCCATTGCCGATGACAATGTTATTGATTTCATCTCCGAGTATTCGCTCAATTTTACCTGTTAAAGCCTTTATTTGCCCAATTATTTTTATGGTTTGTTGTATATTTGCTAGATGTCTTTTGGAATCACTTTTAGCACTGACAGTGCCTTTGGCACCGTTTTTAACTTTTTTGGTGGGCATTGTATATAATAGCGCATTGATAAAATCAATGGTTAAACAACTTGTACTGACATCTTTCCCTTCAGCACATCAAGTGTAAGATATCTATCAGATGTTACAAATGCAAATGCTTGATATCCAGCACCAGGCGCTACTCCAATCTTCCATGATACCTCAATATCAGCCATTGATAATGATAGCCTTTCAGCGTGTTTACTAATATCAAAGTGAAATATTGGATACAATGTTCTAAATTCCTCAATTGATATTTGGCTACCAGTGTCCGTATCAAGATATTTTTGCATTGCTTCGATCAGTGACATATATGCTCTAGAAACGTTTCTCGTCGCTACATTAAAATCGCAAATTAACTCTTTTTCTGGATATTGTCGAGAATTTATTCTAGCTGTTATACTTGTAACGCTCATATGATCAAATATACGCTTGTTAATAGTTTGATCACCTGTATACCTTGCAGCGGTTTGAAACACTATAAATATATGACGTGGTAGCTGTTCTGATGGAGATGTTGTTATTCGCCATGTGTAACTTTGTCCATCTGGTATTGTCAGCGTATATATCTTATTTTGCTCAAAATGAATTTTCTTTGTGAATGCCTCTAACTTGTTCTCAAGCTCAAGTTGTTTTGCCAGCGATGGAATTATTTTTGGGATCCACAGTGAAAGATTGCTAATAACAAATTGTCCATCATTTCCACCGGTTCTTAAAACGATGTTGTCGTTGGTATTTCTGTTAAAAATGACGGTGTGCTTTATACCTCTGAAAACTTTGTTAACATCGCGGCAGAACCCAAATATTGCGCTTAATGGCAGTAACATTGTGATCTGTGCTCCGGCATCAGTCAGAGATCTTCTTTTGTAAAAACCTTCGTTGAACAACGGGCTTTTTCTCATTTTATTAATAACATCGTTAAGATGAACTAATACTGCTGCGGTTGCTGCTCCTGCAGCAAGATTAGTAACACCAAGAACAGTTGCAAGCCTATTAATAGCAGTAAGTGTAACAGCTAAATTATCAGCAGCACCAGCAGGATCTACTCCATAAAAAGGCGCAATTTCATTAAATTTATTTCTGATAAGAATAAGGGTTGCAGCATCGTCAGCACCTGCTACTGCAAAAGTAGTAGCTGGAAATTCAATGGGCATTGCATTACCTGTAGCAGTGTCCTTAAACCAAAACATATTTGTCGCAGTTGATTTCGAGTAATCTTCACTAAATGACAAAATATTTAAAATAGTGCTTGCAATTGGTAAATTATCTTGTATGTCCTCGAGTGTCTGATTGTTCAGCTGGTAACGAGCATTTTTAAACAATCCAAATCCATTGTTTTGCAGTGCAATATTTGTGCCAGCAGCAAACGCGTTTGCAGCATTAGCAGCTGTCCTTAAATTCCCACGAATCTCAATATACGCTTTATGAGGTAACAGCCAAACGTCTTCATCTCGCGTGCTTATTTTTCTTTCAGTGTTTATATTCATGTCATTGACGCCTTCAATGTACTCAGTGTACTCAAATTCCACAGCAGTGTTATCAATCATGTACGGCTCATCAATATTAAAATAAATGCTTGTTGATGCCATTATATAATATCGTTTATATAATATCGCTTTGATAAAAATCAATGCGCGGTTATTAACAAGGTTGTTAAAATGCTGCAATATCAGCGGTGCCTTTGTCGCTACTGATTGGATTATTAGAAATGGAGATTTTATCGCCCAGCGATTTAATAATTCGCTCACTATCATTGGACAATAATTTTTTTGCTGTTTTGATCATTGCTCGTGCTGCTTCTGGTGATGGTGCTATTTCCCTGATCAGTGCTTTGTCTAGTTCTGGTGGCTTTGGTTTTGTTGTTAACAACTTATCAGCGATTACGTTTCCAGCAGCGTCTCCAATTTTACTTGCTGAAACTGTTGCAGCTGATTCCAATGCTTTGAGTGCTACTGGTGCTAATTTTGTCGCAATTCCAGGACCATGTTGAACTATCTTTGAGAATATAATTCCAAGTAAACTTCCACAAATCGTATGTGGATAATATATTTTTCTTCTATTGCTCATTAACGTCATTGTATAACCAATTATTACATAATTGCGCGCGCGATTACAACTCCATTGAAGACAACGTCAACGAACGTTTACATAATTGCGTTGACGACAACTACGTGATAAAATCACCGTTGCCGTTGCCATTGTCGATCGAATTACCCCTGTTCGATCAAGTGTAAATAATATGTTACTATTTCATTATTAAGATCTTGTTGGCGTCCAGTTTGATCTGTTAGCTTCATTGTGATTGAATTTATCTGCGATTCAACGTTAATCGGGTAATAAATAATTTGCTTCGGGCTGACCTGAATTAATGATCCAGGAGGTACATCAAGTGAAAAACTATAGATTGCTCGATTACGTGATCCAGATGCGGAGTACGATCCATTTGCAATACTACAGTCGATCAGGATGGAATTAACATCAGTGATATTAACCGGTTTTTCACCTTCAAAAGAAGCTGTTCCACCACCTGCAGATGTACTATACAGTTTTGGTTCAAATCCAAGCAGGCCTGCAAGCGAAAGTGGTGCTCCAAAATCAACAGCAAATCCATTTTTAAGGGTCATTTGAGCACGTAATGTATTATAGTTTGCTTCAATGGTGCAGTCGGTTAACCCAAATACTGTTGTAATAATACGATTGATACCAAGTAAATTATATGCTCCAGGAGTAATTGTTTTAGTAACCCATGGCGATGCATTATTTAACCTGTATACGAAATTGTTGTTCACACCACCTTTGATGTTAAAAAAACTGTTCCACATAGTAGCTGAAATAAGTCCAATGCGATATTTACGACTTGGATCAAGAATAACTGGCGGATTAAATGATACAGTAAAATTTGCACTATTGTCTTTGGTCTGAGACGAATCAAGAAAAAACGTTTCTTCGTTCATCGTTTATATATAACACATTTATAAAATCAATGAATTAGTTGTTGATCAAAACGTTGCTAAGAACCTGATATTCATCTGTGGTGATAAGATTATTTGACCGAAAGTAATCCAGCATCTCAGTTATTTCGTTGTCGATTTCTACACCAGTGTTTCCAGCTTGTTTCGATGAGATAATTAACATAAATCTATCAAAAACCTCAGATGGAGATGAAAACACTTTTATTCCAGTTCCTGTTTTAACCGTTGCAGATTTTACATATTTTATGTACGCGTCTTTGTATTTCTCATTAAGCCATTTTAAGTATGTTTTGTGACTATTAAGTACATCTTCGGAAACCCCTTCGCGTCTGCTTATTTTTGGATTATGTTTTCTCATTATTTCGATTATTTTTAAGATGTCATCGGGAATCATTCGATCAATTTCATCATTACCAGGTAAATCATCAATAATATTATTTTTACTTTTTGAAGCATCGTTAACACGGTGTATTAAATCTGCAGCTTCATTAGGGTTCATAACATTAACAGGATCAGTAACATTTTCAATTTGCTTATTTCCAAAAATTTTTCTTAAACGATTATAATCATGTTCTTTGTCTCTGGCTTCTTGTTTTTCTTCAATTTCCTTTATTTGTGCTTCTTTAAGCTTTTGTTCTGTTTCAAGTGCTAATCTCTTTGATTTATCTGTTTCTGCTTGTTTTTTGGATTGAATATCCTGTAATTCACTTTTATATCTCTTCATCATCACAGCAAGATCTTGTTTTGTGAGCATTTCAGATAAGGTTTCTTCTTTAGCATCATGAATTTGCTGACCTAACTCTGCTTCAGTGTCAGCCATTAGATCCTGTGTACCTAGTGTTGATTCCTGCAACTGTTTTATAAGATTTTGTGTTTCTATTTGTCTCCTAGTTGTTCCTGTTGAAAGTAAATTGACTAAATTCTTGATCGAATCAGTTTTACCTGTTAACGTTTTATCCGATGCTTCTTGAGAAGCTGTAACAGCACTAGTAATAGGCTTAAATATTTCTTTCAGTTCTTCCTCAGTTCGAGTCTTTCCAATGGCTGTTTCTTGTATTAATCGTTTATTTCGCTGCCTAGCTTGAATCAATCCCTCAAGTACTTTTTTATTAATGGACATTTTTATATACAATCAATTATGTAATAATCGTCGATAAAATCAATGCGCGAACATGTCGATGAAAATAAAACATTAATCTAAACCGCTACGAAACATCTTATTAGCATCTGTTGTTATTCGGTCAAATATGAAAAACTTGTGAAGTCCATTAGTCGCCTCATGGTAATGCTTAATAAACTCTTCCTTGGAAATAGCACCGCAAAAGTCATGTGCGATTTTTTCAATATCAGTGTTGTCAAGGCCGTTAAAAAGTATAAAACAACCAGTATTACGCCTGATAAATTTATCTACGTTAAAAAAACCCTGAGCCAAGAAAATCGAATTACAACGCTTATTTCTCGACATCGAAAAGTATGACTTAATCTTTTCAATTTCATTGTGCTCAAGTGGAATATCATCAAAGACAATAATCTTGTTTTCATCAGCGTCGAGTTCTGTAATCGGAATAACGTCCTCAGGATCTTTTATAATAAAAATATCATCGTCGGAACCCATTGCTTTCTTAAGTGGCTCATTGTACTCGCTTAATGTATTATACTTATCTTGCTGTGGGTTAACCGTATAAATGTAAACGCGATCGTAGTTCAGCTTGTTATTCAGCAAAAGATTAAGTAAAAGATTAGTTTTACCAGATCCGGTTCTCCCTACAATCAAATAATGACAGTTAGGTAGATCACAATTATGTTTGTTCGTTATAACGTCTTTCGAATCGAAATTTATTATTGGCATCGTTGTTTATACTATAAACGATTATAGTATAATCATTGATAAAATCAATGTTGACATAATCAATAGCAATGACCTATTACACAAAATTTGGAACAACAATATCAGCAACCTCAACAGCGGATACAAGTAAAACAGCAGATCTTACAAATTATTTAAAACGATCAGGTGATTCAATGGTAGGCGTACTAAACATGTCAAGCAATAAAATTACTGGTTTAGTAACAGATTATCCGCCGGCAGACATTGATCCATCTCAAGCGGTTAGTCTAAACCAGTTGACGCTATCTGTTAACTCACATGTTAGGAAAGCTGGAGATACGATGGAAGGAAACCTTAACATGGGTGTAAATAAAATAAAGTCGTTGGCGTTACCTACACAACCTACTGATCTTGTAAATAAAACGTACGTAGATGACGTTAGATCACAGTACATCAATCGTGCAGGAGATATAATGGCTGGAACATTATCAATGACAAACAGTACAAAAATAACTGGATTACCAACAGCTTATCCACCAACCGACCAAAGTGATGCAACTTCTTATGCACAAATGCTAACCAAGTTCGCTGACTATGTGCCACGTAGAGGTTCTACAATGATTGGATCACTAAACATGGGTGGATTTGTTCTGAATGGAATAAATACTTACTTGTCATGGGCACTTGACAACGCTGTTAACGTCCAGTATATGCAAAATAATGCTGTACTTAAAACTGGCAGCATAATGACAGGAACGCTAGACATGAACAACCGAATACTAAAAAACTTACCAGTGCCAATTAATCCAGGTGACGCTGTTCCGTACTCTTCTCTGTTAAATTTCAGTAGCGCAGTTGTAAACAAAATCGGAGATACAATGACAGGAAATCTTATCATGGGAACAAACACAGTTGTAAAATGTGCAGCAGCACCAACAGCATCAGATGATCTCGCAAACAAATCATATGTTGATTCACGAGTACTTGGAAGCATCCGAATCAAAAACAATGTTGGATATATACCACCGCTATCAGGAAACACTGGTAATCGTACTGGGTTTATTGTATCATCATCTTCAGCGTATCCTGGTTACGCTCCTTTCAATGTATTTGCTTCACATTTACAATCTGCGGTAAACACAAACGAATGGGCAACCAATGGTGTTTCAACAAACTTTTGGATCAAAATTGAATGTCCTGCAAGTGTAGCAGTTTGGAAACTTCAACTTCGCGGTCGAGTAGGTGGAGCAGAGCGAATTTACAACTGGAAATTACAGGGTTCAATCGATGATGTCAACTGGACAGACTTACACGTAGCAACTAACTACTACATTTCAAATTCTGTTCAAAGTTTTAATATAGCAGCTGCTAATACAGTCAATAAATACTGGTTATTTAGGCTATTTGTGGTTACTACAGAATTAACAAACCCTGGACTAACCCTAATGCAAATATTTACAGTGGATGATTCAATGTAACATCAATACGTTTATATATAAACGTCAATGCGTGATTATGTAATAATTGTATATAAACGCAAACAATGAGCGCAACAAAAGAAATTGTTGAAGTGTGCCGCGATTTTTACCGTAAAATATTTGAATTTGACCACTCGCAATTGATCAAACCTGAATTCAATTCTCCAACAACTAAACAACAGAAATAACTTCTAGAGCAGCTATTCGTGATATAGCAAATATGTTAACCAATAAAGATGAGATCAATGATAATATTACAAACTTAAGATCGGTTATTGCAATGAGAAAGACTCAGATGAAGGAACTACTGGATAGATATGACATGTTCGTTAAATTTTGTGTTCCAGCTGAAACGGAAAAGCTTGAGGAACAAATTAAAAATTTCCTTCATGATGTAATTTTAGAGCTAAATAAAGATAATTCTTTGACAATAATGAGAACTAAGTTGATACAAAAACTAAAATTTGACAAAGGCAAAGAATCAGAGCACAAAACTAGATCTGAATGCTTAGAGAGTATTTTTGAAAAGAAACGACTCGGTCTAGGAAGAAACCCAACAGCACTTAATAATTTTAGTAGACGGCGTGTTTTCCGTGAACTTGGATTAGATTACAACGACGTTGAAACAATTCTTGCTGTACACAATGAACCTGATGATGCACATTCGCTGGCCACAAGCTATTTCATACTAGTATCATCAAAAACAAAAGGGTTCAAAAACCAATATGATGGCACTGATATAGAAATAGCATTTGATACAATAGAAACAATTGAAAAGAAATTAAAACCAGCATCAGAATCTGAGAAAAAGGCTTTTTACGATGAAATAAGCGCTTTTTCTGAAATACAAGAAAAAATAACGTGGAAGCCTGATAAAAGCTCAAAAACTTATAATATTATAATAACCAAAGGAGATGAGAATCGTATATTGCAAGCCTTCATTACTGAACCACTATACGAAAATTTACGTGAACTAATAAAAGAAAAATTAAAGGTTAACGAGCTTTTGTCTGAAGATAATATACTAGGAGATTACGCTGCAGCATACGTAATATTACGCAAATACTTGGTTCCTGACACTATACCAGTAGGTGCTGTAAGATCAGCTGTTGAATTTATTGAATCAAATCAAGGCGTTGACGTTAATAAGATACATCAGGTCTCAGAAACATTTGAATTTGAAGGTAAACTAACCCTTACAGAAGAACAGGAAAATATTTTAAAAGATAAAAGATCTGCTTTGTTCGGCAAATACAGGGATATTCTCAGTAATCCTGCAAATAAAAAGTTCAAAGACCTGATTGAAAACGCTGCGGTAACTTTAGAATTCAAGGAGGTTATCGAACACTATAATAAACTTAGCAAATTAACCGATGCGATTTTTACTATTCTTTTATATCGTTATTATATTTAATTACCAAAGCATGAAGTTCTTAAAACTCATATTAGCGGTGCTGTCGATTATTATGAAAAAAAAAACATCTAGAAAATAAAATAAGAGTAACTGATCTGCATAAATTAAAAGACTGGATAGAGGTTACAAATATTAAAAATTATCTTTTCTCTCATTACTATTTACCATATCCTGCGCCACACGATAATTTTGATGCTCAGGTAAAAAACATTGTTGAAAATATTAAGATAAAATATTTTAGAGCATTAACTGTATATACTCGACGGGAAATTAAATTTAATGATAAAATAGACGAATTTAAAACAGAAATAAGCCCTGATATATTTAAGGTTGCCTCAGATCAACCTGATCAATCACATGTAAAAGAAAGATTCGCAACAGCATACGTAATACTCCAAAAATACTTTATTCCAAGTAATATTAACATCGACTTTATAAAAGCAGCTACTGAATTCATTGACCTGCATGAGCATAATATCGGTGAAATAAATGATATTGCAACGTTTTCAAAAACACTAGATCACAAACCAACAAAAGAATATGATGATGAACAAGATAGACGCATTCGAAATCCTAAATCCAAATTGTTCGACAAATACAAAACAGTGCTTGCTGATGTTAAGAACGCAGATTTTCGTGCATTAGTTTCAAGCAATGCTGCAACGTTTAAAATTACAAGTTGATCAATTAACATAATCATTATACATAATGAGACAAATTATTGACTTTAATCATATTTCTAAAGCGATACCAGAAGATGAACGAGATCAGCTAATATCATACTTTAAAACGTACCACAAAAAGCTATACTGTGCAAAAAAAGCAAATAAGTACTACAGTAGGCAAATAAAATTAATCTTCTATACACCATTATTGCTAACAACAATTGGAATTATATCAGCAGGTAGTTTATTTAACCCTCTTCTTCTTATATTATCAGCAGCTGGAATATTTATCAGTACTGAATTCAAACGGCTCGAACCAAAGCTTGAACACAAAAAGTCATCATGTAAATTAGCAGCAGCGGTGTACTCAAAAATACTATCACAATTACAAGCGTATCTCAGAAGTAAACAATATGATATTATAAACTTAATACATGAACTACAAATCAAGGAAGACTTATTAATCGATGTTGTACCTAATAGAACAACAAAGTACATCGACGAGTACACAAAAAAATATGTTTGATAGAACTATTAATTTGATGATCTAAATCTAAATTCCATTGTTAACAATCAATTAAAGATATAATTTTATGTGCATTATGTATAATGACAAAATCGCAAAAATTCACACTTGTAAAAAAATTCGGAGTTCAGCGTGTTATGGTGGAACAGAAAGATTACGAGGTAGAGATGAAACCAATGACAGTGTCTAGAATATTCCAGAAAACAATCGTTTCTCTCGATATTTGTGAAACTAATCAATATTACCAGGATTTGGAGTATATTGAGAAAAAAATCAAGGAAATACTTCCAAAATATGAAACCAATGTAATCAGACAGAGTAAATACACATCAGTGATCGTAGATCAAAACACAAAGGTGTACGAAATAACAGAAGATGGTAAAACAGCGATAAAACCGAATGAAGTATCAGAGGCGTTAAATAATAAACCAACAGTAAGCGGAAGAATCAGGTTTAGCATAACAAATAAAAATGGAACTTTTTGGTTAAATGCGCATGCTATAACACTCAATCTTAAATTCCATTACGGCGACTCTGATGAGGATGAAGAGTAATTTTAAACATAATACGCTTGCATTATACTTATAAAAATTTATTTCATCAAAAAAATATTTTTTTAGCAACTTTGTGTATCGTAATCGCAATTTGGCGGCCTTTGTTTGCAGAAGCTGTTTCCGACATTTTAAACGTTTTAATGTCAACGTTTTTGGGGGTACCCCATGGGATTGAATAGAACAATTTGTTTGCGTAATGAAGACCTATATGTCAAAAAATACAAAAAAGTGTTTTGAAAGCCGCCTTTATCTACACTACTTGATATGATCCTCCATAATTTTTTCAATTTTTTATATTTTTTTTTAGCTATTGGGTTATTAACACCTACATACCGTTCCAAATCCAAAGTCGGATCCAATACTAAATTGAAGTCACCACCTAAAATATTAAATGAATTGGTAAACGCTCCAATTGTTTCATCCACTCTGTCAAAACAATTAAGTTCATCTGAATTAGGGCCATACAAGTAAATGTTATTCTATTGTTTTGAGTAAATTCACAGTAAATTACTCCTATCCCCATCTCTTTTTTTCTCTCTCTGTAATTTAAATAAAAAATTGTTTGTATTAAAAATTGTGTTTACCCCTCTTGAATTTGGCTCATGTGAGTTAAAAAAAAAAACACATCATGTATCAATACATTTCTCATCCTTAGATGTAAAGTGGGTATCTTGTAAGCAAGGAAAACTATAAAGAAGTTCAAGACATCTTTTCTTTTTGTGAGGATTCCCAATCCTTGACAGTTTTCACATGCCATTTTAATTATAGTATCCACCGGAAGAATTTATGAAATATGTACCTTGTTTAAGGTGGTTTTTACATTTAAATGGTAAAATAGTATCATATTAATTGGCTACTGCATATTTAATATTTAGGACCATAAACTACCCAAAAAGCATGTCGAAGTATTTTGGTTTTTATTAAAATACGTCCAGAAAAAAAAAAAAAAAAAAAAAAAAATGAGTGAATGTAGAGATGTATGACAGTGTAATAAGAAACTAAAATAAAAAGAAAATAAAGACAAAGAAGAGAATAACACAGGAGTTCTTAAAAAGCAAAAAAAAATTATAAAAAATATTTATAAAAAAAAAATAATAATAATAATAATAATAAAAAAAATAAAAAAATTATAAAAAATAATAATAAAAAAACAAACAAACAATACTGTAGCTAATGAAAAACGGCATCTTCCTTTAACAGCAGTAATTCGCTATTCAATAAAATGTGAATTGTGGTTGATAAACTCGTGTAACTTTTGACTTTTATCATAAATATCAGCATGAGCCCATCTGGTCTCTCAGGTTTGTCTATCTCTGGGGGTAGTTTTCTCTACAGTTTTGGGTGCATCTGCAACCCTCCCCCTCCCCACCACCACCACGGGAGAGGACACATATTTTTCATACGTGAATTGGGAGGTTGTGGCTATTGGTTTCTCAAGTCCAATCATCAGGGATGTCTCTGAATCACTTCAGATTACAGAGCGTGTGAAAACGTCTTTAGAGATTGAAGGCATTGATTTTATGTCATACTCTCTTTGATTCAAGTCATTCAGCCCAATCACACCGTCATACATGACAATGAATCAACGACAAAGAGGAAACCGCATACCTCCATCTGTAATCGTGCGATATGCCTCGACCAAGGGGCCTTAGTTACTAACACTAAAAAAAAATAAAAAAAATTAAGCTTGAGCTGGTTGCTAGCAGATGACATTTGATTACGCGTTCCCTTTATGTCAAACAATACCTAGTCATAATGCGATACTGAATATATATATATATATATATATATATATATATATATATATATATATATATATATATATATATATATATATATATATGTTGTACTTTAGTGTTGTCGTATCCGTATATGAGTGGGTTGGTGTGAAAATATTATTCAGTGCCAAATCAACAAATCTATACTACTTCTGGGGGCTTACTATAGTGGTCAATCTGATTAAAATAAAATTTTCCAGCTCTGCTCCAGTTTTGTCGCGTCGTATCAGATGTTTCTACCTCGCGACAAACGGGAGTTTAGTCAGAATATCTGATTTTAACCAGATTGCTAAAGTTGAGTTGCATATGTCAGACAATCGGAGTAAAATCCGAATTCTAAATTGCTACTTATACGCTCTTGTCGCGTTAAAGTATGTACAGAAATGCAACCAAAAGAGCTATCAAACTCTGCATTCCACTTGTAACTTTTCTCCTTTGCAGTTGAAGCAAAACTTAAAACGAGATTGATTAAGATATTTTATTCGTTATATGGATACATTAATGTTTGTATAAAGTTGCATACAGCGCAAATTTTTAAGAAGAAAAATGCAACAACCGCCGTGAACAAGCCAGATATAACATTTTTCAATTATAATTGTCTAAGTAGACAGTAACGCGCCGATAGAAAACATGTGTGTCTGTCCTTCGACATATCCATCTCCGCTTTCCGTATTTGCAATCGTTTTGCATCATGAGTGCTCATTCTGTTACAGGTAACACGCACTTTTTGGTTTTAGTATGTAGTGATTAAATTTGACTGGTGAACATGATACCATCAAAAATATACTGGAATATAGTTATATGTGTAGAAGCAGACTACATGGGTTTACTCTTTGATGTGTCCAGATTATTTCCCAAATTCATACATATTTGGCCATTTTAACGGAGCATAATGCCTCTTTTTGAGGGCTTAAGCTATACTGGTGATAAAAATGTAGTTATTATGGATATTGGAGCAGCATACACAAAGTAAATATCTCTGTCTTTGTCTCTCTCTTTTCCAGTTTGATATATGCCCTTACAGCTAAGCTTCTCTCCGTTTCAGAAGAAGGCATAATCATATATTTTTTTAAAATAGATTTTCTGAATCGGAGCACGGGCTTCAATTGCAGATAATCCAACCACTCGTAAAAAGGGCGAGTTGTTTCAAGAAAGATTTGTTTCCGATATAATTCGGTCATATGTTCTCGATATTAAAACATTTTCTCGATAGCTGTGAGTTGTGTGGGATTTTTCATGGGTTTCTTGTCACAAGCATAATACATCAGACAAATTGACGACATTTTGAATTATTTTGATTTGTTCCTCGCTGACCATCTAAGTATTGTATGTTGAAAATCAATTACAGACTGCATGAATGACTGTAGCATATCTAAGTATTCTAAGCAACAACACATTGAATTTTTTTTATAGATAAATAATCAAGTATGACACAGTGTTGCACCTATAGTATGGGCCCGTTCCATTCTGAATCACAGGGGCTCGTTAATTATGATTTTTTTCAAAAATATTATAATGCTATTTTTATTCAGACTTCATTATTTTGGAATGTGTGGCATATAATTAACAAAAAAATGATAAAGTCTATATTTTACTTACATTACATTTTTATGATTCTGATAATTGTTTTCACTGTAGTTTCGTAGCCATTATTTTAATTTTACTGATGGTATTGTGCACGTTTTATACAGTATAAATGTAATGTCTTTTAGTTTTACTTACGCGAGGATCCACGTCGCAACCATGCACCTTACAACGTGTACTAGGCTGTGCTTGTACTATAAATAGCATTTTCTTTAACATTGCACTCGCCGTTAACAACTTTATTTTTCCAAATTAAAAAAGTATGCGTAGATGGAACAAGGTTTGGTTTGAAATTTTGTAAGGTATATAGAGATTAAATAATCCTCAGCTAGATAGTAACTGGCCCAGGTAAATACTTTCGAAGACCAAAGGTGGTGTACGATTCAGAATGAAACGGGCCCATACTATAGAATCCCATTGTCAGGGACACTGTGTCCCCCTCCTCAGAATTTTGGGGACACAACATTTTAAAGAGACAAAGAAAAATAGTAGGTAGTACTTAATGGACTAGTAGTACTAAAAAAAAATGTTCTAATCTTATTTGCTTTTACGGTTTTGCCACCTTAACTTTGTAAACTGCACTGTATTTGCATCTTGTCCATGGACACTTACATTTTGTAATAAACGTGTTATCAAGTAGTCAAATAACTCATGAAAACAATAACATGTTTGAATATCTAGTTCACCTGAAATGAGGTGCACTTTGGAATTTTCTGTCTAGATCATGCTCTCATTTAACTTTAGTGTTCACTCATTATCCACTAGCATATATTATAATAATTCCCATTCATTTCTGAATTAATTTTCATTTAAAATGAATAATTTATTGATTAAACGACAAATTGTGTATTTATTCCCATATGTCATTAAAAATTCAACCTCTAAATAAATTAAATCATCGCCGAAGGCGTGCCTTTAACTTGGAAAATATGTTACACTTGCAGCCATCAGAGACTTTACATTGCAACTTGGCAGACTACCACAAACCTTGACTATTTTGATGGCCAAATATGTTGTTTAAAATGGTTGTTAAAATTTATCCAGTCAGGCATCAGCATACACACACACACACACACACACACATACTTGAAATATATGTGCATATAGAAGTCTTTCCAGCACCCCTAGTTCTACCTACTTTTGTTGTCAGACTCCCTATTTTTCCTACTTTTTTCCAAAATGGCCCTACTATTCCTACTTTAAAAATTTGTATGTTGAAAATCAATTACAGACTGCATGAATGACTGTAGCAAAGCAAATTCAGATATGGTCTCAATGATGTGGAACTGGGTATTTAAGGTTTATGTGCCCACTTTGGTCATTTCATCATGTATTTGGGCTGTATGACTTCAGATGAGCACAGCAGAAACTCTACATTGTAATTAATTAAAACTTACAGGAATACCTAGATTACATTATTGTAATATTGAATAGCTACAAATATTTAATTAACTGCCACTAGTGTAGTTTCTAAAACATCACTAAAAATCATTTTAAAGATATTTTTGAAACAATCCCTATAAATGTACATGAGAGCACATGCATAGATGTTTTCACACCACGGTGGTCATCTTTCAAACCACAGTGGTCATTAATGTTATGGGTGAGTAACCTTAACAAAACAGAAGGTAAATCTTGTGGACTTTGTCAATTTTTTTGGTGAAGTTTTGGAAACTAACAAAGTTGAATTGCTTCTTCTAGTGGTGGTTGATTAAATATTTTTACTTATTTGTAATTACAATATTAATGTAATCTCTGTATTTCTATCAGTTATAATGTATAGTTTTTGCTGTGCGCATTTTGAAGTCATGTGGCCAATGGATTAATGACCAAAATGGACACATAAACCTTATGACCATAGCAGCAACTTGGACTAAAGAGACAGCTAGTGTGTGAGTAAGAGCATGCTATTGTTCAAGTAAAATAAGTCAAATAAAGGTTTTATTTCTTTAGTAATTTACATAAATTTCATGCTAATTTTTTTTTATAAAATGTTCTCATTTTCCCTACATTAAAAACAAAAGTAGCCCTACTTTATCCCTACACCTACTCTTTCACAAAGGTTTGCTGGAAAAACTGATATAGGAGATTATTTCCTGATCCAAACCATATCTTCCTGTGAATTAAAACTTCTCCCATTTGTCCCTTGGAGGTAGAAGTGATTCTAACCGAGCTTGAGCCCTGTTGAATATTAAAGTTTTATCTTTGAATTAGTTCATGAGCATTTCCTTAACAGTTTTTTTAACAGTGTCTCGTTTTTAGTAACATTCATTCTTGAATATCACCCAGATTCACCTCTCAGAGCAGTCAGACCCCATTCCCAACTTGGCCACCAGCTACTGAGAGTCGGACAAGCCCCCAAATGTAACAGTAGGGGAGACATTTCTATGGTTTCAGTTTCAGGTTCACATCGTGGAAATGTCCTAATACAATCTGAAGGTTTTCAAGAGCTGTAGTAAAGTCTGGGGCAAAAACAATAATATCATAGCAGTCTAGGTATAAGAGGCCACTTACTAACCAGCCTAGCTGCTCCAGACCTTTTAGTCTAGTGGTATGTGCACCTGACTGTGAGACAGACGAACCGGGTTCAATTCCCGACTGTGACACTTGGAGTTTGTCTCCTCTTCTGTTACACAGGCATGAATTGTGACATTGCACAATTCATTCTTTTATTTATTTATTTAGCCAGACATCAGCAGGGACACATACATACATACATACATACATACATACTGTATATACTCACTTATAAGTCGACATTTTTTACTTAGAATTTGACTCATACAGAGTAGGGGTCATCTTATAAGCGCGACATTAAAAAAATAAAAAAATCTTGGGGTAATGTTGGAAACTCTAGATGTTTGCAGTACATAAAAAATACTGTAAATTCGTATATTTTTACGTTTTCATGTCACTATTCCTATGCAGTAATGCATATATGGTATGCACTGTGTTTATCCATTTCATGACGGTATTCATTACACAATACATGTATCTACAGTTATTTGGATTTTATTAATTTGAAAATATTACCGGTAAATTAAATACTACCTACCGCAAAATGAAGTGTCTTTCAATGTTTACCGTGGGTGTTTACTAGTAAGTATATTGCCTCCATTTTCGTGCAAGTCCAAACAACCTGTATTTGTATTAATATTTGTGTTTTGCTGTATAAAGACTGTGCTTGATACAATAACAGTTTTGATTTAATTTGTATTTTCCTTTTCCACAAGTCAGATTTAATTCCCAAGTGATATTTCCCAAGTTATCTGCCAGTGCACGTGGGCAGATAAGCCTTTGGCTTGTAAAGGGACTCACTTTGTTTTCAAATTGACAATCCTTTTGATTGAGCTGCCAATCTATACTTGTTCAGTGCCAAGTAGAGTTCTACAACTTCCTGTGCATATACTTTGACCTTAATCCCTTTGCTTGTTTTCCCACGTGACAACCCTTTGATCAAGCCACTAGTTCAGTGGCAAGTAACAGAGGGTGGCTATTTTGAACTCCCTGTGATCTTGCCGCACAATTGACATGTGTTCAGTTGCAGCCTTTAATAGATTTCTGACTTTATGATCAAAGTGTTACTCACAGAGCCCAAGCTCAGTCTTTGCATAAGCACCCGCTTATGACAGTAAAGCCGAGAATCGGAGTCGAACGAGATTTACGATGACTAGACGACGATGTAGGATTTCAGAACTTTATCAGACAATGAGGATTAATTCTTGGACTTTGTACCAGATGACATTGGATAGTGACATTTATAGGATACCGTGAATCACAAAAAAGTGGACTTAACTTTCATTGTTTATTTGTACGACGTGTGGAATTAATATATTACCGGATATTGTGAATTGGATCATTCTGAACTTCTATTTTTATACCGGTATGTGACCTATAATTGAATTCGTGGATTTATCATATAAATAGATTCGGAGTCAGACGATGTTTATGATGACGGGATGACATTGGAGGAATTTAGAACTTTATTTGGTAACTCTGATGATGAGGATGAATTCTTGGGCTTTGAACCAGAGGACATTAGACTGTGACATTTATAGGATACAATTTTATACCTGTATGTGACCTATAATCCAATTCATGGATTTATCATATAAATGGATTAAAAATGTTAAGCTCTATGGATTTCATTACACGAAGATGGACAAAATGTAAGTTGTAAATTTATTTGTACATATTCAACTCAATAATACAATTGTATTTATTCTACATTGGTTTTTGTTTTTATTTGTCCTATCTATCTATATGTCTGTCTATCTATCCAGTTTGGCTCGTTTATTTTTCCTAAGTGCAGCTCTGACTCAGTGATGACAGTCACCCCTTGCAGACGGATTTAATTTGCAAAAAACACCTCAACTTATAGGAGGGTCATAGCTGAATTGGCTTTTTGCAGCCATGAAAAGGGGGGGTCGACTTATAGTCGAGTTGACTTATAATCGAGTATATACGGTACATACATACATACATACATACATACATACATACATACATACATACATACATACATACATACATACATACATACATACATACATACATACATACATACATACATACATGTGCACCTACACACACACACACACACACACACACACATGCATAGTGCATGTAGTTGAAATATAAGTGTGTATAGGAAATTATTTCCCGATCCAAACCATGTTGTCCTGTGAGTTCAGACTTTTCTCTCTTGGCCCTTGCAGGGAGAAGTGACTTCCTAAAATTCTGACTTAGGTTGAGCCCTGCTTACTGTATAAGTCATGCTTCCTTTGAAATGTTTGCACCTAAATCATGTTAGTACAATCTAGTCCTGACCACAGGGAAAGCTGAATGACCTGAATGAACTGTACAAATGGAAAAATCTGTATGCTATTACTGTTTAAAAAAAAAGTAATATTTGAACCTTTTATCACTGTCAGCAGTGTTATCTGGATAGAAGACCATATTGGCTTATAAGTTTTAAATCCAGGAAAACCACAAGCACCTTTATTCAGTCAGCATTGTCCAGGTTTTGAGTATTTATAAGTGATTCTTCAACCTACTAAGATGGAAATGTGGTCCTTCAACCTTATAACATTTGTTATGTTTTTAACCTAATATGCATTACAAAACATTTTATGCTAATAATTTGTTCTAATACTGTAGTATTATAAAACTTTTTTAAAAATCCTCACACTGCAAAATTTGAAGGGCATATTGTGTTACCCTTGTTAATCTGCATATATGTCCATCTGGCATCCATCACACCATTGTTACATTCATCTGCATATATGTCCATCTGGCATCCATCACACCATGGTTACATTTTGTGTTTAGGTCATTTTTCAGGCACAGTAGTGTGGCATCTCTGTTCCATAAACACATTTCTAGTCTAGATGAATTTCAAGTTTAATTTTCAGACCTAAATTTAAAAGTTACTTGCTTTTGTTTTTAACTAAGTCAAGTACAATTGAAAACACCTGGTCCCAAAGATTGTAAAAACATTTTCATGCTCAAACTCAGACTTGACTAAAACTTCTGTGTCAGACATACCATTGGCAAAGGTCAAATTACTAATGCATCAACCATAAAGGTTTTTTAATTTGAGACTGAACAGAGTATTAGAATGTTTTTTTAAAAATAATCTTAAGTATAATTCTTTGAGTGCAAATATGACAATCATCTAAGATAGAAACAATGGTCTATTGACCTGAATTCGATGATTTTTTTATTTTCAGATGTGGTCTAGCAGGAGAAAGTGGACCTCGTTGCATTATTCCATCAGAGGTTAAAGGCTCAGCAGATGGGAAGGTATATTACATGTAATTAGTTAACTTTAGGTTATTTTTTAACTTCATCATGGCTTCGGAGAGTTCCATTTATCCTGACTCCAAAGTCATGAGACATCTTGGTTCAGCATTTTTTCCCAGATTCAGTTTACATTGTAGATCACAAGTACTTTTGTGTAAAAAATGTGCTAGAAATATAAAAATATCAATTTAGAAAAAAGGCCTGGCTTTTCTTATGGTTTGTTTTAGCTCCATACAGCCCACTCGGAGTTCGTTGATCATTTTCCACTAAATTTTATATAGTTACCCTGCAAATTTTATATTCTAAAACACTGTAAATGCAAGTGTTACATAATAAGACAGGCCAATGTTATACTTTATTATGTACCCATTTAATCTTACTTGTTTGATCTGGCATTTGACACAGATGTTCAGTCCGTATTTCTATGTCACACACCCAGACTGGAACTTTGTTTGAATTTCATTCACACTGTAAAGCTAAAAATATGTAGGAAGCGTAAAAGAGGGGTATGTTATAAATACAAAACCACATTCATGTTTTGTTCCTGGTCAGGGGAAAGAACTTGTTTGATATGGCATATGAATACTTCAAGGCCTAATAACATCGACATATCCAAATGCCATATTGATCTTGTTCTTTCCACCGACTTGGAACAAAACAATTGTGTAGTTTTGTGTATGTACAGTACCTTGGTAGATTATGATTTAGATAAGACAGGTGGAGCTGCCAAATCCTGTTAGAACTTTTGGGACAGAGTCAAATACAGTAGGTACATGGGTGAATTTGGCAGCTGGCCTGTGGGGCCAGTTAATTTTTTCCAAAGTCGTTATTTTTATTTGGATGGGAGGCCAGTTGATTTCCATGTGAGCTGGCCCTGCTGGCCAATGGAAGAATCTATGTTAAGTTGACTCCTGGGTACACCTGCTGTAGCCATGACAATAAATGATTTAATCCATTTGATAGTGGTGGGGGTGGGGTGGAAGCTGCCTTTTTCTTCTCCTGGCCACAAAAAAAAAAAAATGACAGGTGTGTACATGTCTTACTGCTTGCTTCTTGGTTCATCCTAACAGAAAATTAATTGACTGACTTTCCACCCCTTTTGAGTAAAGTGGAGTAGTTTACATCATCAGGTTTAGAGTCTCATGTTCCAACTTTTAAAACTATGTAGGAATGAGTTACGTTCAATTCATGCATGGAAACAGTGTAACACTTATTTTTAGAAGATTTGGTTTTCACAATGTCAGTTGTTGAAGACTTGAAGCAAACTTGAGAAAAAAAGCTATAGATCTAAAATAGTTATATATACATGTAACATTCTGCAATATAAATTATGTTTAACATGGTTGCAGATGAAGAAAATTTGGGAATACCATACAGAAGAAGAACTCTTTGACAACTTGAAAGACTTTTTGTTTGTGCTTTATTTCAGGTAAGATGAAACTGTTGTTTCCACAAAATTACTCATTTTATTACAGTACTATAATATTCAGTATTACCATAGACCCAGTGCTAATATATTTGTCACGGGACTTGTGCATTTGGCAAAACGTTGGTCCTTCTGGCAGATGGCTAATCTTGTGTTTAAACACCATATTTTAACTAACATAGCGTGTATGCAGCAAAAGTCTAACCATGTAAAATAAAATCAGTTGTGTTTTTTTTCTTTACTTTTTTGTTTTTGTCTCTGGTGTTAGATCATACAGACATCTGAAATTGGCAGATCCTGCCAGAAGTGAAAGTTGAAACATCAACAGTTCAGGGATTTCCTTTGACCTGAGGGCTCAAGTCCTAATGCAGCAATCAGCTGCCTGGATGCACATGTTTCAACCCCCTCTGGTCCCTGGGACACCATATTTTGATAGGGTTCCTTGCATTTTTTTCAAGTATCTAATAAAAAATATACTACATAAAAGGCTTTGTCCACACATTAACACCTTTTCAAGCAATGATCAGTTGATTGCCCTCTAGTTAGTTCAAACGCAGATATTGAAACAGGTGGCTAATAGGACCCTACTCACATTATATAATTCCTCAGCAGTAAGATGCCTAATTGCATGGCAGAGGATTATCAAGGACAGTTGGAAGTTATGTGGCTTCCTATAGATCAAACGAAAGATTTGCCACTATTTTTATTGAAATCTTTGTATTTACTGCTATCTTTATTTATGTCTTTTGTTGTCTGCTTGGTTTAGCAAGTTGTAAATTTGCCTTTGGTTTAATAATGTCCAATGAGTTTTGTTTTGATCAAAAAAAGTTAAACATGTTGGCATTAGGCCTAAATGAATATTGAGTGATCGTTATCAGGTAATCAACCTGTTTTTATCTTTGTAATAAATATCTATTAAATGAATTTTCATTTATGCATATCAAGATTCTCACCTTTGCAATGCTAAAATGCCCTGTCTGTCTGTGTCTGCCCCTCTAGTTTTTTTCTCCTCACAGCATAGATACACATTTAGTTGAAATATCAATCTTTTTTGCAAGAAAATGGTTGTTTACAAACATTACAATGCCGATATAGAAAATATATCTCTGTGCAATGCAACATTAAAAATCTAAATTTATGTTGTTTTTGTTTTATACTAAAAGTGTGCAACTTGTGTTTAATTGTTGTATTGCATAAAGTATAGCTGTGATTTGGATGGTGGCGGACTCCCAGGATTTTCCTTGTGAATCACCATTTTTGGAGCCGGAGTCCTTGACTCTCAATTTTCAATATCTAGGGAAATCCCTAATCAGTTTTTGCTAAAACTGCTTTTGTGTTTACTCTCGTTTTGTTTTACTCAGTGATGGCCAAAAATCGAAAAGTCATAGAAATTGTGTAAATATTGGCTAATCAGAATGATCAGTGCAATGTATGTGTGTTTTTTCCATGTTTATTAGTGAACAACATTTAAACAACATACATTGTTTACAACTGAAATCTTTTATTCACTCTTATTTTGTCACTTTTATGGTTGGCCTGCAGCTCCCTAAAGGGCCTGCAGTATATATTTGTTTTGGCCCTTCTGATCATCAGCATTTTAGCTGAGTTTTGAACATTGATAATATATGTTTAGTATTTTTAATAACACAGAAATATTTTTGTTTCAAACTATATACGATATAAATTCGAGATTGAATACCACTACTTCAATAAAAAAACATTAACTTATAATTTTCATTAGAATTTGTAAGGTATTTCTTTATACAGCAGAATCCCAACTGTGAATATCATAGACCAAAATCTGCATGCTCATAATGTGCCACATGTTAGTGTCTGTACCATTAATTTTGTTTGTGATTTCAAGGGCTAGTAGTTGTCAGATGTAAATGATACTTTGACATTGAATAGTTTAGTTTATTTTATTTCTGGTTTCCAAGTGAGAATGTACTAATTCCCTGTTATTTAAAGGCATCATTCATTTTCAGGCACATCCATATAATCAAAATTATTTGTAAATGTTCACTTGATTTAAAATACTAAATTATCTGCTCAAATTTGTATCATACATGTTACAAGTCAAAGACCTTCTGGGCACAATGAATTTGCAAACAGTTTACCAGGTATTCAACAGTTAAAATTGTATTTGCTTAATTAAATTATTTCTTCCACAGGCACTTATTAGTCAATCCCAAAGATAGACGTGTGGTTGTGTGTGAATCTCTATTATGTCCTGCCAAATTTAGACACACACTAGCCAGGGTACTCTTCAAGCATTATGAGGTAAATAGGTAAACTGTAAATTATATTGAATATTTTTAAAATTTATGCAAATATCATATATACTCGCATATAAGTTGGGTCCAATTGCAAACAACATAGACCCTGATCTGCTGTTGCATAATGCATTGGCAGATCAGGGTCTGTATTGTTTGTTCTACTGATTACTCCTAACAAACTGCATAGATTCAGATCTGCCAGCGCATTATGCAACAGCAGATCTGGGTCTATGCAGTTTGCAGTCAGATTTTACTTATATGCCAAAAGTTCAGCTTGCCAATATTTGCACATAATATTTTTGCAGATAGTTGATCATCAATTTGTATTTCACTTACTTTATGTGAAAAGTATTTCTGTAAATTTAACTTATCATAAAATTCAATTTTTTTCTTCATAATTGTACAAGTGACTATAACTGACATTTTAGATTCAACAAAACACTTGTATGTTTGTGCACATATACAGATGTAAAGTTGAAAATTAAACCTATAGGGCAGGTAAATAATTAGAGAGTATTAAAATTATCAGTTGTGAGGTTAAAAGTTTAAGTTGTTATCCATATATTCAGGATTAATGTAGCCATGTAGACAATTTAAATCTCATTCCAGAAGAATCTAACACAATTTCAGATCTACTTTAGTGACAGCTGAAACTAACATACATGGGGATTGGAAGCTCCCTGCTTAGTCAACCAAATATCACCCTTTCCTTGTTGTTATGCAAATGAGGTTCCAAGTGCACTGTAAGATTACTGTCTACACTTGCGTATAAGCGGGGTCCAAATGTAAAGACCCTGATCTGCTGTCGCATAATGCATGGGCAGATCAGGGTCTATATTGTTTGTTATACTGAATAATCCTTACAAACTGCATAGACCCAGATCTGCCGGCGCATTATGCGACTGCAGATCTGAGTTTATGCAGTTTGCAGTTGCTATCGGCTTATATGCAAGTATGTACGATATAAGGTGGATTTGTTGAAGGGGCCAGAGAAGTTCAGTCATGGTACATATTTCATAAACTACACTGCTCCTATATTTCATTATTAAAATAATAAAAAATAAAGGTGTTCTTTTATTGGCAAAGGATGAGTACACTGCTGTAATTCATTTGGACTATTCAGCAAAAGTTTTGGAAAAATGAAAGGTAAAAGATGAATTATGAATTTGCATATAAAATTTGCAACATGGCTTTTTGTAAATGCCTATACAAAATTTGTATGCAAGATATATGAATAAACTTTACCTTTATATACTCTCAGTACATTGAAAAATGCATTGCTAACATTTTTAACTCAGTAATTCATTTCATTGAACATATTTAATACTTTCAAATTGAAAATCAAGGTTAACTTAAAGATTATCAAAAAGAGACCTATTCACTGACGTTATCTTTGTCATTATCTATCATAAAATTACAGAACATATATCAGAACTTAGAGAAAAGTTTGTTTCTTTTGGTACTGATCAAAGTAAAATATTAAATCTTAATTTAAAAAAGTGGATGTAGAAATTACAAGTTACTTTCCAACAGAAAACTGTTGCAGCTAACTTCAGCATGTCATCTAGGTAAGCACAGCTAGGTTTCTAGCCTGAGTGCAAATTCACCCCAAACTGTGCCTTTGATCTTCTCATCTGAGAACCTCATTTGCATATCAAAAGGAAGCAGTAATATTAAGTAGCTCTCTGTGTTTTCCAATTCCTGTCTTAAATACTGTCTCTGTGTTTTCCAATCCCTGTCTTAAATACTGTCTCTGTGTTTTCCAATCCCTGTCTTAAATACTGTCTCTGTGTTTTCCAATCCCTGTCTTAAATACTGTCTCTGTGTTTTCCAATCCCTGTCTTAAATACTGTCTCTGTGTTTTCCAATCCCTGTCTTAAATACTCTCTCTGTGTTTTCCAATCCCTGTCTTCAATACTGTCTCTGTGTTTTCCAATCACTGTCTTCAATACTGTCTCTGTTTTCCAATCCCTGTCTTAAATACTATGTGTTTTCCAATCCATGTCTTAAATACTGTCTGTGTTTTCCAATCCCTGTCTTAAATACTGTCTCTGTGTTTTCCAATCCCTGTCTTAAATACTGTCTCCATGTTTTCCAATCCCTGTCTTAAATACTGTCTCTGTGTTTTCCAATCCATGTTTTAAATACTGTCTCTGTGTTTTCCAATCCCTGTCTTAAATACTGTCTCTGTGTTTTCCAATCCCTGTCTTAAATACTGTCTCTGTGTTTTCCAATCCCTGTCTTAAATACTGTCTCCATGTTTTCCAATCCCTGTCTTAAATACTGTCTCTGTGTTTTCCAATCCCTGTCTTAAATACTGTCTCTGTGTTTCCAATCCCTGTCTTAAATACTGTCTCTGTGTTTTCCAATCCCTGTCTTAAATACTGTCTCTGTGTTTTCCAATCCATGTCTTAAATACTATCTCTGTGTTTTCCAATCCCTGTCTTAAATACTGTCTCTGTGTTTTCCAATCCCTGTCTTTAATACTGTCTCTGTGTTTTCCAATCCCTGTCTTAAATACTGTCTGTGTTTTCCAATCCCTGTCTTAAATACTCTCTCCGTGTTTTCCAATCCCTGTCTTCAATACTGTCTCCATGTTTTTCAATCCCTGTCTTCAATACTGTCTCCGTGTTTTCCAATCCCTGTCTTAAATACTGTCTCCATGTTTTCCAATCCATGTCTTAAATACTGTCTCTGGGTTTTCCAATCCATGTCTTAAATACTGTCTCTGGCTTTTCCAATCCATGTCTTAAATACTGTCTCTGGCTTTTCCAATCCATGTCTTAAATACTGTCTGAGCTAAAAATCATATTGAAAATGCCCCCAAAAAATATGCTAGTTTTTTTTGTACCTCTTTTAATGAAAATCTCCTGGTGGTGGTAAGGAAGAAGAAATAAATTCTGTGTGGTCCAGTAGAGTTGACATACCATCTGTTTCAAATATGGTGGGTTTTTTTAAGAGTTAATTGTTTGCATGGGCTCTTATGATTGTTATTCAGTTATTCTTTATTATTCTTCTGTACTTTTTTCAGGTTGGTACTGTGATGTTTTCCTCTGGTCACTTGTTGTCCCTGTTGACTCTTGGATCAAGCACTGGACTTGTCATGGACATAGGATATCAGGAATCACTTGTAGTACCTGTATCCTTAATAATAATAATAATAATAATAGTAATAGTAATATCAATAATAATCATAAAATACAAAATAATAATACACCTCTCCCTTGATAACTTGCGTACAATGGGGTCCAAAATCATAAACCGCACTATAAGCGAGGGCGCGAGTTACTGAGGGACCTAAAAAACATTAAAAAGGGGATTCCATGCCCGCTGGACCTCGAGAAAACCACAAGGTGTGGTAACGGGGGCTGTTTAATGGCTTAATATTTGTTTTATAATTGCATTGGGAATATTTGTAAATAAAGATCTTTTTTCTAATGTAGTTGTTCGCTTTTTGGTATAAATTACCTTTTTTTCAAGATACCCAACGTCTGAAAGATCGTTAACAACATTAGTCCAAGTGGTGTCAACAACAAGTGTACGCAAAAACATTGTGTATTACATTCCTGCTTTTTGTAGTTGTTGATTCTCAACAAAACAAGATTCCTTTTTTGAAAATAACTAGGGACATTAATTTCGTGAAACAACTGTCAATGTTGAAGCTTGATTTATTTATTGTTCTATATGTAAAATATGCATGCCCTGATTTTATTGCAAGTAATAGAGAAACTTCTTCTCGTCCTTGAGGAAATCTCAGAGTGTCAATTTAGAAATTTTAAGTTCACTACAAACTATTGAACTTGCTTCTCCGTAATCAACTATATCTATGAAACAAAGCTTTTTATTCACCAAGTACTCATTTTGCTTGGTTGCTTTGCTATCTTTGAACACATTTGTGAATGAGTAGGCTAATTTAAGGTAGTTTAATTATATTACTTACATAATAATATTTATAACAGTGTTCAATTGATCAATTGAAATGAGTTGAACTGACACATGGCCGTGACCTCTAGCTTTTACGCAGGTAGAATTTGCATGCCTTTTAACTTTTCTTTTATTCCACCTCCTTTATTTGATTTGATACAAAAGACATAATTAATGTGATAATACAAAGCAGGTCTTCTTTTAATTGAGTGTAACAGCACAACAAATACTTCTGCAAGTTTGAGATCAAAACACAGTCGGCACTTAATTAGGTTCTCATGGAAATGCTCGCGGACATAGCAGTGAGGGTTGAATGACATTTTTCACATTTGAATACAAGAGGGCATATTACATTTATGATGATTACACTGAAACTGAATTAAAAGATAGAACTAAAACACAAATTTCACTTGACAAAACTTATTTAATTGGTATTTATTTTTTTAAGTGTTGCCACCAGTCGGCATTAGTGACATTTTCATCGATTGAAATTTAGTGGAATATTGTTATTTACTGTGTACTGAGAATGTTGTTTGGAAAGAAAATTGAACAAAATATATGACTTCTTATTAAAAGTTGAAAATTTCATTATGTTGATTCAAATTTCCAGGTACTAACGACTGTTATTGATGATAAAACAAGCGATATATCAAGGTTTCATTTACCAATTTTGATTGCACTTTTTTTTTCATGTTCAGCAAATAAGGGCCAAATTTTGGGGTATTTTCTAGTTTTAAAAAATGGGATCCACGCCTGACCCCATGCTATAAGTTTTGGTGTTTCTTCACTTTTTTATATTGATAACTGTTCTCTTGACTCGCATTGCATTGTTCAGACATGATTTTTTCCCATTTTAATGCGGAATTCCGCTTTTCTCCTGACTTGGATATGATTTTTTTCGATATAGTCCATTTTTATATCATCTCCGTTCCAGTTTTTAAAAAAATGGTCTGTCTGGTCCCATTCCGCAATGATCCTTGTAAAGTATTCATTCAGTATATTATTTAACAGACAATCGTTGTAAAGAGCATTCTGATTGGTCAAAAGTTTCTACTCGTCCAATTTATCTTTGCATAACGGAAACTGATGGAAATGGAAAAAAAGAAGCATGCTTGCAAAACATGGTGTCTAGAGTTATTGACAGAGACCTGGACACAAAAAGTTTGGATAAAGCTTTGAGAAATGTGTGGAAATGGGAATGGCTTGAGCAGAAAGTCGATGGAAATTTAGTTGGTCAATTCATAGAAAACTGAATGCTAGAGGACTGGCATTTTGTGATCTTTGCTAGAAAGATTTGAACTATGCCAATCGCGGCTGGAAGAGTTTGGAGCAGCATCTCCAAAAGAAGCTGCATACAGAGAAATTTAAACTTAGAAGCACAAATTACAGGCTTGGTGGTAAGTATTCTTTTATCAATATTTTTCGCAGGTTTTTATGATAATTTTTATAGAAGTGAGGTTGAGATTTATTTATCTCTTCGCTGCCACGGTAACCATATTGGTCTAAGTATACCGCTACCTTATTTCTATATTCTTGACCGAGCACCACCCGTTTTTTAATGGTCAAGTGTAACTGCATCAATGTAGGTACAGATAAATTTTCTTCACAAAATATTTTGTAAGGGTAAATTTCTGAAGGAGTTTTTCCCAGTGGTTTGGTTAATTGTATAGGTTTAGTGAAATAATTTGGAGCAGTTCGTATGTACTATGTACAGCAGTTATGGTTTTGGATGTGTACAAAACTCGCACTTGAATTTCATTATGAAGCTGAACACCAGTTTGAAGGTACCAGTAAGTTTTTTGTTATGCTTTTATATTCTTAGGACATTGTTCATCTTGTGCTTCAAAATGCATTGACTGCCTGCAAATTCTTTTAGATGATAATATTCAAATTCCAATGACACTATTATTTTTTTCAGATGATTATTTTGTTGAAATGAAGTAAAAACTTTGCAATATGTTATGATAATATGGTCCACCAGTTTTGCATGTTTTGTATGAGTCTAAAATGCATTTTTGGTCGGGGCATTTGGCCCCTGGGACTCCCTAATCAGAGGCACCGCCCCTTGATACCCTGTTGGGGGAGGACCCCCAAACCCACTTCACATTTTCAGTTTTTTTTTTGAAGGACCACAATCATGTCTGATTGTTATTGTGTGTGTTTTTGCAATCGCTCCTCAGTAAAGGTTTAACAATTGAACATTTTACTTTACTATAAGAAAAGACAGGTAAGTTCCCATTGTTTACCTTGTGCACAAATGAGTTCATGCACTGGGGTGTATATAGCGCACACGATATAAACAACAGATGAGTTCACATGTGACATATATAACATATTGTCAGCATTCATTGTTTTCTTCCAGGAAATTTTTATTTCAGAGAAGAATGTTGGTGCAATCTGTGGGGAAGTTTAGCCACAAGAAGGGCCGTTGGGACACTCACCCAGATTGCCTCACTTGTTCAAAATGCACACGAAGAATCATTGTGTTTTGTAAATTATGGTCAACTGAAATCTGGAATCAAGCCGATTCCAGATGCACATATAGAGGGCAGCAGAAACATTCCTCCCCCTCCACTTAAGAATTTTTCAGGTTTCTCTCTTGCAGAGTCCTGGGTCCAAGTAGATTGGGACTGGTCTCTTCGGAGACAGGTGAAGCCCTTGAGAGTAGGAACTGAACGTTCAAGGAGTAGATTGCCTCCCCCCCCCCAAAAAAAGGGAGGAGAAGTCAGACACACCTCATGTTGAGAGTAGTGTGTTGCTCCCTCCAGCAAGGTAGGAGATGCACTGCATACCTCGCATCCTGGGTATCGTGTCACACTCTTCCGCGATGGAGGAGATGCACTGCACCCAACACCTCCAGAGTAGCATGTTGTGCCCTCCTGAGTGGGAGGAGCAGAACTGCATCTTTCTGAGTGTTGAATCAGATGAACTAGGCTGTGACATATCCATGTTGCCTGACCGGTCACCAGTCAGTTTGTCTAGGTGACTGGTCATTGTGTGGTGACAGGTCACTAGTCAGTTTATCCTGGTGACTGGTCAGATTGTACCGGCCACTAGTCTGATTGTACCAGTCACCGGTCAGATCATACCAATCACCAACTATTCATCGGTCATCATTCAGAGGCCTCGTGGTACAGGGATAGGGATTGGATTGAGTTCCCCCTCTCCCCACTCTACTGTCGCATCCTATGCTGGAATGGGAGTCTGCCCACCAGGTTCAGACTAGGGAAGGGGACCAGATCGATATCCCCCCTTCCCTATCATCCCTATGAATCCTCAAGGGATGTGGAGCCCTCCACCTCAAGGGAATTGATCCTTTATGCCTCCATGGACTACTGGATCCTGGACCCATAGAAGAGGTGATGTTGTGGCTCATCTTCTGCCATCACTTCCTCGTCAGGTCACATCAGCCAGAACAGCTAGAGGCATTGCATCATCTATACCATCCAGGACAGATGAACGGTCTCGTTTTTCCACTGGAACTTCTCACCATGATGAGCTACGGGCAGTGGTGCAGAGTGCTCCAATGTCACCACTGCCCCCGAGGGAGGATTTATAGACTTACAAAAATAATTTTTTTCGCTTTGTCACATTTTGAAGCAAGAGAACACACATTGTTATTTTTATTTTAGGAATTTGTCATTAGTCTATTATTTTATTATTACTCTTATTACAAGCCTATGTACGCTGACTTAGCAGTGACTATATATGCACTCTGTGCACCTCCTGTATATCTACTTTGTGCATGACTCGACGAATTGTGAAGTTTTCAAATGAATTGACCTGGAAACTAAGAGAGTATCCTCAGATCCCTGTTGTTGCATTCAAGACATGCTTTCATTTAAAAAAATTGAATATTGTATTATATCAATATAATATGTTAATATTGGCAATATTCATATTGTTCATTCCGCAATATACCGATATTCGATAATATCGTGCATCCCTAATATTTTATGCTTCACTGACTTTGGTTAAATTGTGTGTTTTAAGTTTATTTCTCAAACTCTGTTTATGATAGATTCATCAAACTGGATGATTGTATGTCTCTATTAGTACCATACCTTTACCACAAAAGAATGTCACTGAGACCTACATTTCACATTTGACTGGCTTGGTGAAGGTTTTGGAACTTTGCTCAGAACCAGATAGTTCTCTTTTTAGCACTCTGGATACCTACTGTTATATTAAGATTCAAGAAATTTAGTGAGGGGATGACCCATATTCCATGCTTCACTGCCTTGGTTTCAGTCTTAAGCATTGTTTATGCCAGAATCATCAAACTAGGTTATTGTATGCATCCCTATTAGTACCACACCCTTACAACAAAAGAAGGTCATTGTGGCTTACATTTAACAATTTACTGTCTTATGTTTTTGCATTTAGCTCATGACCACATCTGTGTTTTATCTACTGTATAATACTGCTATGCCTGGAATCATGAAGCATGCCGAGATGGTGCATCGTGATAAGTACTTCACTCTCATTTTAAAAGTAGGTCACTGTGAACCATATTTCACATTTCACTGACTGGTTCAGTTTTACATTTTTACTAATATCGCCGTATCTCTTTTCATACCAAACCCATACCAAAATAGGTCACTGTGATCTATATTTCACATTTTACTGTCTTAGGTTAAGTTGGTACATTTAGCTCATGAACACAGATTTCTGGTGTGCTCCGCACATACTATCCTATATAATATCATGAAACTTGGCGATGCATTTTTATGAGCACTGCTCCCTCATTTCAGTAGTAGCTCAATATCGACCGTATTTTATGCTTCATTGACATAGGTTAAATTTTGTGTTTGATGTTCATTTCTCAGGATAGATCATATAGTATTCATGAAATTGAAGATTATATGCATCTCTGTTACTACCAAACTCGTACAACAAAAGAGGCTTATTGTGACCTATATTTCATCTTTTACTGGATTTGATTGTTTGCAAATAAAACTCATCACATGAGTTTTTGGCATGTTATATGCATACTATCCAACTTAGAATCATAAAACTTGGTTGGCTGATGGATCTTTATAAGTTCTATATCCTTTTTTTCCAAGAGAAGTCTCAGTGACCTATATTTCATTGCCAGTAACTTTGTTCAAATTTTGTGTTAAAAGTTCATTTCTTGGGTGCTGTTTATATTCCAGTCATGAAACTTGATAATTGGATGCATTTCTGTTACTACAATGCCCCTAAAACCAAAGGTCACTGTGACCTACATTTTATGCTTTACTGACCTGAGTTAAATATTTGTGTTTATGATCACATTGATTCATTCGTGCTAGACCAATATAAATCCTACCTTACTCAGAAGGCCCTTTGTAACCACTGCAGTTAGAAGTAGGACTAAATATGTTTATTCAATGGTAAACTGTATTAATGACTAGACATTGTATATTGTGATATGTTACCCTTGGCAGGTTAACTGTGTATTGTACATATGAATGAATATAGGAATTAGGTGAGTGGACTGCATACTGCATGCTTTCATGTGAGGCCTCACCTGTGGTTAATCAAAGTACTTATGGATGCATGAACTATGTACTGCTGGCTGTCACTCCAAGGTTATTCAAAGGTTTGTTTCTTTCACCCTGTAATATCTGGCTTCTAGGGGTGGACAATGATAATAGATTTTCAAACAGATTGTAAGAACAATGATATAAAAAAATGAAATTAAAAAAAACATGAATGTTTATTATCAGCTTATTACCTCTAATTTGATATGATAGAAAAGAATGATTTTTTAAATTTTTATTCTTTTATGTCTTTTATGCCCTGTCACAGTAGGTAGACAGGTGGGTGGGTGGGTAGGTAGGTGGTTTCACAATATGTCAGCACAATACTGGCCACATAGTGTCAATTACAAGCTCAAATTTCAGATTGTAAAATGATTAAAAGTTCAAATGTAAATATGAAAGATTGAAAAAAATCTTTTGTTGGAAAAGGGGCCAAGATCACTTTACTCTCAATTTATTTTCTGCATCTTAATGTTTACAATGGCTACTGGAGACTATTGAAAGTTGAGTGAGCTGTGTAATGATTGATTACACTGATTATATTATGCATTTGATATACTTTGAAATATTTTAAATAAATATGATTTAAACTAATGAATTACAGTTTTGTTTCCTATGTTATATAAGGAAAATACATACTTATTGTAAATATAATGTTGTACATGCAAGTAAATATTACCTTCATGAGATTTAGTCCCAATGATGACATGTGAATCTCTAATGAAAGATTCTTTGAATTGCCTTTTCATATAGATAATGCAGTTCATTGACATATTTAATGTATTGATATTAACCACTAACCATGAGGCTAAATTGGCACCTTACACATAAATACCAAACAATAAAAATTGATATTTCTTTTAATGAGAGTCCTTAACAGCTTGATAGGTTTATGAAGGTATCCCTGTCCTCAAGGCCATACAGTCTATTCCTTTTGCCTCAAAGGCTATACACAGGTATGTATAGGGGATATTCGCTTCTTGGTACCTAATAGTTAGTCCTGCATTTTATGAAGGAATGGTTGGAAATATGTAATCCTGCCAGCCTGTGAAAGCATGTGTGTATGACTATCCTTGCAACCATTTTGTGTCTAGCCTATCAATGGTGAAACATAGACATTACTTTTCCAGAGTTAAAGGCATCAATATCAGTATTAAGGTTTCATGCTAAAGTTTGTTGAAAGTCATAGATATATTTTTCAGCAGTAGCTGTAGTCAATATAGTAGGATTCCAGGTGTCTTATGTGCATCAATAGATATCCATATCATCATAATGCTGTTCACAACCAAGACACCATGTTCCTCAGAACCTTTTTTTATGTAGGCTGTCATCACTTGTTTCATTTGAGTTTTAAAAAAGGGTTTTAATGTTGTTTACTTAACATATGGTACTCCCTCAATATAAGGCACCTTAGTATAAGGCAGATATGGTCATGGATCCCATTTCACTTTTTAATAGTAATATTATGTATAAAATGACTCGGTATAAAGCAACTTCACCTATAAGGCTGTCTACTTTTATGGCTCCCATGAACAGCATTGTAATGAGGGAATACTGTATAGTGAACACTGCTGATAACTCTGATATATTTAACAAACCATACTCCCTCAATTTATCACACCTCAGTATAAAGTTGGTATGATAATGGATCCCATGTAATTATTTAGTAGTAATATTATATATAAAATACCTTAATATAGGATGACTACAACTATAAGGTGGTCAACTTTTATGGCATGACCCTAGTTAAAATAGTAGTTTTTGAGGCCTATAAGTGGGATAACCAGCTTTATTATGTGCAAACAGCCACCAGCAAAATTCAGCCCAGACATAGTTTTGCTTTGCACATCTTGATTGGTTATATCTGGACACACCTAAAAAGAAAATTCACAATAGACTCTCATATGGCTTACCTTGGCGATGAAGCTGCTTGCACAATTGGAGGTATGTAAGGGAATGACCAATCAGGATATGCAAAACAAAACTGTTTCTGGATCGATTCTTGTGGGCAAATTTTTGCACACAATACAACTAGTTATAGTGTTTATGAGCCTCAAAAACTGCAGTTTTAGCTAGGTTTGTCATAAATGAAGTTTTGAACCAAAAGATGTGCCATTGTTCTGTCATTCCAATCAATTTCTGACACATTAGTTGCAAATATTGTCTTCAGCAGATAATTGGAAGTGAGCATGGGTGTGTTTAGGGTAAAACCAATATGGCAAGCAAGTTACACTTCTTGTCTCTCTATATAGTATACCTACCACAGTATTTTTTTTTGTAAATATTTTTTTTTATTATGGGACTGGCTCAGCTGAATTGAGATATTCAGTATGAGCAGTTCGTACTTACAAGAGCATGTACATGACACAATCCTTTGAGAAAAAAAACCCATTTTGGTGGACACTTGACTCTTGCACTTGAGATTAAACCTAGGGCTGCAGAGATGTCTTTCAAGTTTCCTAACCATTCAATTATCCAGACAGAGAATACTTTGTAGTGATAACTTTCCATTATATTCAGTGTCATTTTTAGTGGATATTTGAGCTATGCTGCATGTATCAAAACATAACTTGGAATATTTTAAAATAAATCTCATTGTGTTCTATTATGTCCTAGTAATATCAAGGAGATACTGCTTAAAAATGCTAAAGTAACAACAGAGACAAGAGAGGAAAAACCAGTCTCCATGGTGCCAGGTAATGAACATTTTAATCATTGGTATATAGAATTAAGAGAATTGACCATGTGTAATATATAATCAATAGATGTGTGGTCTTTTCAGCAGTCCTACTTTTCCCTATTTTTTATGATTTTTTGTTTCTGTCTTTTTTAAGTAACTTATCCATTTCTGTCATACTCATAAAATGATATGTCACATATTTGCCACCAGAACAATATGTTAATTGCAAAGTTCAACTGTCCCTTAGAGCATTTTCTTCTTACTCTCTCCAGATCACTTAAATGTCTCATTAAACTGCATTATTTTCTATGAATTAAATATATTTTGTAGAATATAAAATACATGTAAATATATTTTTGACTATTTATTCTACAAAACAAGATAATATTCTGAATTATGTCATTATTGGTATATCAATTTTCAAAATGCCCATTCATTCAGTAAAAGTGCATCTATCATAAGGTGCCTCTCTGGCTTTTCTCTCTGTAAAAATATTCCAAGCTGTTGCACAGCATTTCCCTGATTTGCTATTGATGTTATTTATAGTTTTAGAGTATTATAGATATTTAAAATTGCCTCAATTGCAAACTTGGCTATCATGAATAACTCATTTTAATAGCAGTAAAACGTTACCAGTTATTAGTATGTTGCTTTCACTTTTCCTGGAACTAGTTCCAAGTCGAAGGTGAGTTAATAATTGGAGGCTTTGAACAAAAACAGACACAGTCCCTGTCCAATTACCTAGTCACATCCATCATTCGGAATAGCATTTTTCTTTTCCATGGACTCGGTATGGTTGACACGATGTTTCTCTGGGTGCTCAAAGATTTTCACTATTTCTAGTTTCTTTTGGGATATTTTTTTCAATTGTATCCATTTCTGTGTTGCATTTGACCTTTCCTCCCGAGTCCTTGCATGTATTTTATATTTATCTGTGTCCACTTTTGTTATTTTGAAGGTTTCTGTGCACCCACTCATTAATTGGTGTTATCACCTCATTGGTACCAGTGTTGGGGTTGGTATTACCCCCTACAAATTTGTTCTGGTTGTTTGTTATTGTATTTTTCTTTCAGCCTTTCAGCATGCCACAAGAAGTTGGCAAATCATCACTTAACCAGTCATTGACTGGTCACAGAGTATAGGCATCAGGCACCAGGCACCTAAGGCTGCAACGTTTACCAAAATTTACAAATGTGTACACAGTATACAATAACAAAAATGATGCCATTTAATTGAAACGATTTGAAACTCAATGTTTCCCCTGATCTGCAGACAGCTGTTTACATCTAAACCATTGATAATGTGCATGATGCACCTTGCTCAACTTGTGATTGTTTCACTGCTGTTCATTATTTATCTCTTATTTTGACTTGATTTAGTTCATAAGACATGTCTTTGTTGAATATATCTGGGAACAAGAGCCCTAGGATAGTCGAGATATTGTTTTGTACTGCTACATATCTACATGATGAAAAAATCAATAATGCTACTGGATGTACTGCCTGGTCATGCATATACAGTGCCTGTGTAGAATCTTTGATAATTAAGAAACTGCAGTGGCTTTCAAACTTCAGTGTTTCTTATAAAAATAATGTTAGTCATCAAAGGTTCTCTTGATGATCATGTTGTTCAAGGTAATTAATGTAGTTTGAAAGAATTTTTTGCCAACAAGATTAGTAAAGCAGCCTGTTGTCAGTAAAGCAGCCTGTTGTGTAATGTGGGGTATAATCATTGTATGTCAGCTTTGGCTTTTTCCTAGTGATTTCACATTTGATATGAAAATCATCCATATTTCAAGAAAAGAATCAACAGAAAAATCTTACTAAACAGTCAGCTTAAGCAGAGATGTTGAAATATATAATTCAATGGAACAGGTAGTTCCTGCTTCACTGACAGCCAGGAGCATGTTCATTTACATGTTTACCAATTTTGTAAACGTTTATGAGCAGTAAACTAAACTTAGCTGTTTACACACGTATATGTTGCAGCCTTACAGGCACTTGATCTAGGCACAGGTTCACCAGGCAAGGTGGCAAATACCAGTCATTGGGCATATGTCACAGTCACATGACTGGGCATCAGGCTCTGATAACTGGGCATCTAGTACCAGTCACACGGCAGGTCACCAGGCGTATTCTACCAGTCACTGGGCAGAGGACTTTGGTTCTTGCCTCCTTCCTGAGACCATGCATCCTCCAGTCATCCTGCATCAGTGCAACCTGCAGCCCCAGAATCAGACAGTTTGCCAGTCTAATTGAGATGTAGTGAATGAAATCCCCTGCAAGTCATTGTTCTTCAACCAGGCCCAGGGAACAACCTGCACCCTCATGGGAACGGGACATTGTTTACATCCCCCCCCCCTTCCCTATGTTCCTGTTCAAACCCTAGAGGGTTTTGGGGACACTCATCACCTGGTCATGAGTTCAGAATGTCTCCTTCTCCCCCATTGCACCATGGATGAGTTTTTCCATTGGTCCCCTCCTCATGTTTTGTTATCGACTCCTCTCCTCCTGCATTGGAAGGGGACTGCCAACCTCCTTCTGCAAGGAGAGAGAAGGAAAGGGATAGTCCTGTCAGCCTCATCACCAGAGACAGGAGGATGAATTCTTCACTCTAGTGGACATGAAGAGGCCTCAATTGTGTTGTTCAAACTCCTCCTCTCATGTCATCATCTCTGTCCCACCCTACTGGTCAGGCAATGGAAGATAAAGAAGTATGGACAGTTGAAGTTTACCACCTTCATCCCCCAGATCTGTGTCTGAAGCCTTACGGGTCTAAAGACACTAGAATCCTCTCTAGTTTGAAGATGCTTTCAGGGACTCCGAATAAATCTGATATTTTGTTACTTCCCCACACAGCTATGTGAAGGGCATAGCGCAGAAGTTAACACAAGGTCAAGAGGCAGCCAGATAGCAGAGGGGTTGGTCATTCCCATCTTCCACCCAGCATCCTTTTGTTTCAGCATCTAGCTACAAGGTGTAATTGTCTGCTAGGTCACTCAAGCCTTCCACTCTGGATTCTGAGCAGAGCATCCCAGGTGGGAATATTGATGGGATACTGGAGTGTCCCGGGTGGGAACATTGACAGGAACCTGGACCCGAATCTCTAAAGCTGCTTGAAGCTGTGGAGTTTAAAGCTCAAACCTTGCTTACCATACCTTCACATATCGATCTCTTTGCTGTGGACTCCTACAACTTTTTGAGGGAAAAGTTTCAGTCAGAAGTCGCCTTGCAGAGACTTCGGGAGGCTTTCGCCAAAACAGCAAGACACTCACTCTTGATGTCATTGGTGCTTTTGGTGGATGCTGCATTAGATAATCTTGAAAATTTTGCTGGAACACAGCAAGGATCTGTTGAGGGTGACTCTGCTTGACATGGAATCTTTATTCGGTGGCTGAATCCCTACAGTAGTCTCAGACCTGGCTCAACTGGCTAAGAAGCATCTTCAGCCCGGAGGTCTAAATGTTTTAAGCAGGGGTCCTAGCAGAACTGGCAGACCCCCTTTAAAATTCCTTGCCCTTCATTCATGAAACAAGGCACTTCAAGATGGAGACATCAGCCACAGTTAGGAATGACATACCTACCCTGTCCCACAGGAAATTTTTCCAGTGGTTTTGTCTGCTCATCCCATCAGCCTAGCTTTCTCCCCCAGATCATTTACCAGGGTGATTGGAGTAATAGCAGCTCTCTTAAGATCGTTAGGGGTTCCTATCATCCAGTATTTTGATGACTGGTTGATACACAATGTTCTAAGTTACTAAGAGACCTGTCATTCTTTTGGAAGACAGTGACCGATCTGGGGTTAATCCCAATCAGTAGAAGTCAGATCTGACTCCATCAGCAGCTGTCACATACATGGGGATGAATTTCCTGACAATTCAAGTTACAGTTCGTGTTTCCCCTAACAGGATCACACAGATACTAGCCCTCATAACAAGAGTGTTTGAGAAGACTTCATTATCTACTCATCTCTACCTCTCTGTCCTGAGGACCCCAAACATGGTAGCGGATCTTGTTGCCCCTGGAAGACTTCATATGAGGTATCTCCAGTTTCTGCTGCTAGCAAACTGAAAACCTCACTGGGACCCCCTTTCAGCTTATATTCCTTTGGAATCCAGATTTCATCACCGCCTGAATTGGTGGATAAATCAGGACAGGTTTCTGGCCGGAGTTCCATTTCATGCTCCAAAACCTCATTCTTTCCTGTATACTGATGCCTCAGATTTGGGCTGGGGTGCTAACCAAGAGCCTGAAGTGGGTAGTCTTCTCTTCATATCAACAAACTAGAAATGCAGGTTGTTTTCCTAGCACTAAATGTGTGCATCAACCTCATAAGACACTGCTGTGTTATAATCGCCATAGAATAACATGTTGGTCATGGCATACCTCAGATGTCAAGGAGGCATTCATGCCTCTTCTCTTTACTTTGAAGTCTGGAACCATCTCTGCTGGATCACTCTCAAGAGTCTTCCACATTCCAAGCAAGAGAAATATCTTGGCAGACAACCTGTCCAGATAGGAATGGCTGGTCCTCACAGAATGGTCTGTGTACCAGTCAGTAGCAGAGAGACTTTTTCAGCTCTGGGGGAGGCCAGTGGTAGACTTGTTTGCAACATGGTTGAAGAACAAGCTACCACTTTAGGTCTCTCCAGTTCTAGACCAGAGGGCATAGGTGGTGGACTCCTTCATTCTGAAGTGTAATCAACTGTACACCTTTGCCTTACCACGAACCAGAATAATCCCTCAGGTTCTTCATAAAGTTAGGACTTATATGTCATGGCTCATCCTGATAGCTCCTCTGTTGCCCCAACAGTCATGGTTCAGTTATCTCCTCAGCCTGTTGGTATATGCCCCCAGTGAGTTATCACTGATGAGAGGTCTACTGTCCCAGCATGTAGGGTTCCTCCTCCACAGCAATCCACAGATTTTCCACTTTCACACCTGGCTCATATCGCATGATCTATCGACTAATATCAGTTTTCACGTAAGGTTGCAGACTGCATTGCCCAGGAAAGAAGGCAATCGACCTTCAAGATTTACAGTGTCAAGTGTAATTGGTACAGTAGGCAACACATTGATCTGATCTACCCCCTCTTTGACTGCAGTTGCAGATTTTCTTCTCTTTCTATTCAGAGAAAAAGACTGCTCAGTCTTCACCATTAGGTGCTATAGAACAGCCCTCTCCATTACCCTTAAGTTCTCTATGGTCTCCACCATAGAATTGGACCCTCTTCTTTCAGATCTGATCAAGCACTTTGTGTTTCAAAGACCAGTCTCTCACTCTTTAATACCTAGGTAGACAATTTTGCCTGTTCTTTGATCATTACCTAAACTACTTTATGAACCATTGAGTGATGCTTTTACTTTAAAGATGGTCTTCCTTTTCGTTCAAGCATCAGTGAGGAGAAGGATTGAAATTCATGCCTTATCTGTGGAAAAGGGTTGCATTTGATTGAATGGCAACATTGGTTCAGTCTCTGTGCTTTGGAAGGGTGGCTTTCTAGACAATAATAAGCTACCTTTGGTAACACTTGAATCAGTTGAAATCAGTAGTCACGGTTGCATCTGTACTCTAGAATGATCAAGATAGACTCCTTAGTCTGGTTAGAGCCTTAGGTTTCTATTTGGCTAAATCAAAAGAGAAAAGAAATGGTCAAAACATCTCTTTCAGTTTCTCAAAGGTACCTCTGATATTTTGGCAGGCACCATCGCAAGGTGGATTATTCTATCAAAAGAGCTTTCAGTCTCTCACTGAGAGAGATCTTTCTTTCATGAGAATCAAAACCAATGAGGTTAGGGCTATTGCCATTTCAAGGGCCTTTCTTGATCATTCTTCTCTGGATGCTGTCATGAAAGCTGCATTCTGGTGGTCTCACTACACCTTCTCTTCATTCTACCTTTGTTCTGTGTTGCAATAAAGGCATCTAAGCATTAGGCCTGATTGTTTCAGCCCAGCAAGTTGTCAAGCCATCCTCCAGTCTGCAGTAGAGCACCCTACTGACAACAGATGGTATGTTCACTCTGACAGCTAGTCATGGGGTCATCAGCCTCCTCGAGGCTGGAAAAGTCAGCAACATAATAGTAACAGGTCATGTATTACTGCTATTTAAATGTATTGGGGGAGGGGGTAAAACGGATTTTAATTATGTAATACTTACCTGTTATTATTACTAAATCCCCTCTGCCCTCACCCCCCTCTGATGTCCTTTCAGTCTCAGTCCAAGTCAAAGAAGGGTGATATTCCGATTGATGAAAGTGACTAGGGCATCGGACTGGGACTATGTTTTTGTTCTAGGCCTCCAGTTAATAATTGAAGGAGGGAATTCACCTTGGACTGGAGACTAGTGCCAGGAAAAGTGAGAGCAACTTAATAATAACAGGTAAGTATTACACAATTAAAATTAGTTTTACCCCAGAAATCATCATTTTGGTACTTTTATTTTACAGAATGTCTTACAGATGAAATACTGGAAGATATTAAAGGTAGTTTTGTCTTTATTTTACACAGCACTACTATTTATTAATCATTGCTTTTAAAAGTTCTGGCCATTAAAACAGCTTATTATTATAGCTAAACAAGGATGAAAATGGGGCCACTGATGGAAAATTTCAAAATTTATGAGATCCAACTACATGTCAACTTTTAAGAGTTCAACCTATTGTTAATTCAGACATATTTTAGAACATATTTTTTAAGTTACCTGAATACTCAGTTAAAAGGTTTGATTTTGGAAACTCTTTGTCTATGTGCATGATGTGATTAAGGTTTGAAATTAAAATTTGTATAATTTTATGTATTATTTAAAAATTTTGAATTAGATGCTGCTTGTATGTAATGAGGAGGAATAAATATGTTGAAAAATTTCACAAATGGAAAAGTAGAGTTTTTGAAAAATAAATATTATGCACAACCAGAACTTGTTTGATTATGGCTACCGATCAGGATTGTTCTCACATCTTGTTAGTAATTTCATACTATTGCTACTTCCATGTTTGCCTTTGTAAATCCTAACACTTTTTAGCTCTGCTGGTCACAGACCAAAGAACTTATGGGATGGCTTGTTATGACTACTCCTTCTGAACAGAAATTCATATTAACATGGAGTTTTCACTTCAAGACTTCTTATGATGTCCAGTTGGGTCCTAATTGAAAATGGTGCCACTCAGCTATCCAATATGCCCACCACAGTGGCCATCTTGAAAATCTTGTTATCCCTATTCCTCCTGAATGGAAAGTCATATTGACAAGGGTTTTGATTGCAAGAATTTATAGTTGGTCCTAAATGAAAATGGTTCTGCATGGACATCAAATATAGGTGCCACAGTGGCCATCTTGAAATTCATGTTATAGCTACACCTCTTGAATGGCAAGTCACATTGACATAAACTTTTCACCGCATGACTTCTTATGCTGTCTAGTTGGGCCTAAATGAAAATGGTGCTGCGTGGACATCTTGAAAATCTTGTTATAGCTACACCTCTTAAATGGCAAGTCATATTGACATAAGCTTTTCATTCACTGCATGACTTCTTATGCTGTCTAGTTGGGCCTAAATGAAAATGGTGCCAATCTAACGTTAAGTTATGGGTACCATGGAAACTGGTTTTGAAAATCTTGATATTGCTACTCCTTACGAATGGAAAGTCATATAGACATGGGGCTTTCACTTGAAGACTTCTTATGTTGTCTAGTGGGTCCTTAAAATGTTACTGATCTGAACTCGAATATGGCCACCAAGGCAGCCATCTTGAAAATCTTGTTGCTACTCCTCCAAAATAGAAAGTCATATCAACATGGAGTTTTCACCAGAAGACTTCTTATCATGTATAATTGGTCCTGAACGAAAACAATGCCGATCTGACATCCACTGTGGCCAGCATGGTGGCCATCTTTGAAAATCTTGTTATTGATACTTCTCCTGAATTGATAGCCTTATGGACACACAGTTTTCACATAGACTTCTCATGATATTTAGCTGACCCTAAATGAAAATGGTGACAATCGTGTATCAAATATGGCTACCATGAGTGTCTTCTTGAAAGTCTTATTGCTACTCTTACTCAATGGATGGTTGTATTGGCATGGGGTTTTCACCAGTAGACTTCTAATGATGTTTAGTTGGTCCCAAGTGAATGATCTTACATTCAATATGACCATCAAAGCAGCTAATTTGACAATCAGTAGTTAAAAAGAAGAAGTGGTCTTGTCTTGAATTCCTGGAAATTCTTTTTGGCCAATTGAGCATCAGTCCATTCAAGGGACTCTTGTTATTGTTTCCTTGCACTATGGCTGCATGTTTAAAGTTTGGTCCAAAAAATGCTTTTAAGAAAAGTCACTGTAAATGCAATTTTTATATATTTGACCTTTCACACACACACAGGCACCCCAGAGGAGGGGTCCAGTAACTATACCCTACTCACAGACGGTTATCACATGGCCAACTTATATAGAAAGTTTGGTCAGTTTCCACTCAGCAGTTTAGGAATGTGAGTGACATAGATGGATGGACAGTTGGATTGTATCACATTATCCTCTGCTAAAGTAATAAGTGATATGCTACATGATGCTCATTTACCTTTTAAACCTATAGCTGTAGACTTGAGGCTGAGAACTTGATTTTTATGTTTAAGCAAAAAACGGTATCATGACATTTTAATGAGTCTTTGTTTGAATGACAGTTAGGTGCTGTTTTGTGACCAAACTATCTCGGGCCAAGTTGATACAGGAAATAACCTTGCATGGAGGGGATTCCAATAAGGTGAGTACTAGTAATCATTGCACAGCAGACACTTTATAATAAGCTGTTTTAGATCAATAAAACCTATAGAGCTTTATAAAAAAAAAAAGCTAGAAAACAGAAATAAATAGATTACATCTATATTTTGGACTTGAATTCTTTGTTATACCTGATATTTGCTGTAACCAAGCTATTTTGTTTGTTTGCTTGTTTGTAAATTCTACAGTTTTACAATATGTGAAAGTTAGCTTTTTAGAGGATCTTATGGTAAGTTAAGGTTTACCAATGAGTTATGATGGCTGATAAAAAGTACTAAAATTTCCAGACTTTATAACTCAATTCTGTAACTTTCATTTGCAGAGTCATACATGAATATTTCATTTTCATCTCACCAGCAAAGCATAGGTGAGACCCACTAGTAATGTGCTACTTTTTAATGTTATTGTTGTCATTTTATGTTTTAACAGAGGCATCAATGTTAAGGTTTTAGATGTCCTGGTCATAAGGCCAAGTGAGCTTATGATATGATCCTGCATCCATCATGAATCATCTGTTCATCAACAATTGCTTGTTTCCATTCTACAGCCAGTACTTCTGATCTTACTTTGCTCAGACTTGGAATATGGGAATATATTATCAAGATCTTGGACTAGTTTGATAATGAATGACATCCATGGATATTAATGAAGTGATCTTGCATCTGATTAGCTGGACTTGTTCCAACTGTGGAGGCCATATTTCTGACCTCACTTTGATCAAACTTGGAATGTAGATTTATATCATCAAGACCTCGGATAAGTTCAGTAATGAACAAGATCCACACATAATAGTGATGTGATCTTGCATCTGATTGGCTGAGCTTGTTACCACTCTGGAGTGCATATTTCTGAGCCGATTTTGATCGAACATAAAATACAGGTTTACATCAAGATCTCATAATAATTTGGTTAATGTGCAAAATCACAGCATATTAATGAGGTGATATTGCATCTGATTGGCATAGCTTTGTTTCCACTCAAGAGGCTGTATTGATTTTGATAATTAGCAAGATCCAAACACATTAACGAGGTGATTTTGGATCTATTTGGCTGAGCTCATTACCACCCTGGAGCCCATATTTCTAATCCAACTTTGATAAAACATAGAATATAGGTTTATATCAAGATCTCGTATGAATTTGTTAATGGGCGAAATCCCTGCATATTAATGAGGCAATCTTGCATCTGATTGGCTGGGCTTTGTTTCCACTCAAGAGGCTGTATTGAATTTGATAATTAGCGAGATTTACACATATTAATGAAGTGATCTTGCATCTGTTTGACTGAGCTCATTACCACCCAGGAGGCCATATTTCTGATCCAATTTTGATAAAACTTAGAATATAGGTTTATATCAAGATCTCATATAAATTTGTTATTGGGCAAAATCCCTGGATATTAATGAGGCAGTCTTGATTCTGATTGGTTGAGCTTTGTTTCCACTTAAAAGGCTGTATTACTGATCCAAGTTTGATCAGATGGCATATAGGCTTATGTAATCAAGATCTTAAATGAGTACAGTTATGAGTAAGGGCCACACATATTAATAAGGTGATCTTTATTGAGCTTGTCAAAACTCTAGCAGCTTTATTTCTGATCGGATTTTGATCAAACTTTTTAAATTGTCCTATTTGATCAAGATGTTGAATGAGCGAAATTACCTCATAAATATTGATAGATCATGTATATTAACGAAATGGTTTTTTATCTGATTGGCTGTGCTTGTCCCACTCTGGAGACCGAATTTCTATCAAATATTGCCCCAACTTGGTAAAATATAAGCTTACATCATTATGGTCTTAGGATGTTTCTATAGTAAATGAGATCTGCACATATTAATGGAGTGATCTTGGAACTGATTGGCTTTGCTTTTTACCACTCAGGAGGCCATATTTCTGATAGTTGATAGTTATTATCAAACTTTGAATATAGGTTTATATCATTGAGATCTCTGATGAGTTTGATAATCAGCGAGATCCATACATATTAATGAGGTGATCTTGCATCTGATTGGCTGAGCTTGTTACCACTCTAGAGGCCATATTTTTGATCCAATTTTGATAATGATTTTGATCAGATGATTGTGATAATGAGTGAAATCCATGCATATTGATGAAGTGATCTTGCATCTGATTTGCCGAGTTTCTTTGCATTCTAGGTAACATCAGTCTGTTCATCCACCATGGCAGAAACTCTTAGGTAACATCAGTCTGTCGATCCACCATGGTATGAACTCTTAGGTAACATCAATCTGTCCATCCACCATGGTAGAAACTCTTAGGTAACATCAGTCTGTCATCCACCATGGGAGAAACTCTTAGGTCAGGGTTTGTATATAACTAGGATTCTCAGACACTTTTACTGCTGAGTCTTGTAACTTGTTATGTAGATGTGTCATGAGAAGTACACCTTTCAGCCAAAACTAGGTCACTGTGACATATTTCACACTCTAGTAATCTGCATTATACTTTGTTTTAACTCAGTTTCTCAGACACCACTGCCTGCAGAGTCATGTAATTTACTATTTAAATGTGTCATGAAGAGTACTGCACCCTTCAGACAACATTGCATGCAGAGTCATGTGACTTGGTATATATATAGGTCATGAGGAGTACTACACTGTTCTGATAAAGCTAGGTCACTGTAACCAATATTTTATACTCCATTGAAGTGTTTTAACCTTTACATTTAGCTCCGTTTCTCAGCCACTATTCCTTGCAAAAGTCATATGTCTTGGTATTTTGATGCATTATGATTAGTGCTACTTTTTAAATAAAACTATTTCACTGTGACCCATATTTTATGATCCAGTGATCTGCATTCACTTTTGCATTTAGTTCATTTTGTCAGACACTGTTGTCTGCAGTCATGTGACTTTGCTTTTAGTGCATCATGTGGAAACGCTATACCTTTATGATAAAACAAGGTCAGTGTAATAAGTATTTTAAGTGTAATAAGTATTTTAAGTGATCTGCATTAAACTTTGTGTTTATCATGGAACAGTTTTCTTAAACACTATTGCCAGCTTTTACAACACCATTTAGACAAAACAGAGCCTTGCAATCCAGCTATAAAGCCCTTGGAATTTTTTCTTGTGAAAAGGGAAAATACTTTGACAGCAAAAATTTCCTTTTTTTTTGTGAAATATTTGCTTGTAGCATTTAGATGACTTATATGACATTTTAAAGTAATTTTTCACTATTCTTTCAGCTTCCCACCCCTCCTCCTGGTGTCCAGTATCCTCTTGATGGAGGAAAAGTTCTGCATATTTCAGGAGAGGTCAGGTAAGCTGTGAGATGTTGAAAAAATCTCATGTTCATTGGAACCAGTTATACAAACTACTCTAAAAACACAAATGATTCAGGCCTGCATCGAGATGCATGAATCCTGCAGTAATCACCTTTTCTGCCTATCTGTCTGTTCATCAGTCCATCTGTCCATCAATTAACACTTCTTATAACAGCCAAAGCTCAGTAACCCATAGATATAATCAGATGTCATTTGGTAGGTGAATTGTTTATTACATGTAGATGTGCCTTTTAAAAGGTTTCATCTTTTCATTTCCAATTTTGATAGAGTTAATGCCCTTTTTCCATCAATTTTGATAGAGTTAATGCCCTTTTTCCATCAGTTGTTGTTGTAGGCATGAATGTTAAGCTTTCACATTTAGCTCAATTACTCTGACATCACTCTATATGCAGAAATGAAACTAAATGGGGTTTTTCGTCTTGGAGGGTATAACTCACCACAGGCACTACTCATCAAGGCAAAATTAGGTCAACATGACCTACTTTTCATACTCCAGTGATTACTTTAAGTTTTTGCATTTAGCTCAGTTTCTCTGTCACCATCACATGTACAGTAATGAAACTTGATGGATGTATTAATCTTGAAGGGTACTACTCAGCACAATAAACTTGGAATACTGCTTGCCATCAACATAGCTCAAGAACCATTCAGCATATTCTGATGGTATTTAGTAAGAACACTGCCTCTTAAACCTAGCTGTGCCTTTTATGGGATTTGTCTCATCTGCTCCATTTTGGACAGAGTTATAGTTCTTGTCGATCAACTTCATATCTTCACATGGGATGTTGCTGGTATTGATGAATCTTTGAAAGAGTTGTATTTTAAGCATTTCATGTCATAATTTAAAAGAGTTATTGTCCCTGAATGCCCATGTCCTAACTTTGGTTTACCAACACAAGTTTTTTTCTTTGAGGCCCTAAGGAGCAAATTGTAGTGAGCCTTATGTGATGCACCTATCTGAGGCCCTAAGGAGCAAATTGTAGTCAGCCTTATGTGATGCACCTATCTGAGGCCCTAAGGAGCAAATTGTAGTCAGCCTTATGTGATGCACCTATCTGAGGCCCTAAGGAGCAAATTGTAGTCAGCCTTATCTGATGCACCTATCTGAGGCCCTAAGGAGCAAATTGTAGTCAGCCTTATGTGATGCACCTATCTGAGGCCCTAAGGAGCAAATTGTAGTCAGCCTTATGTGATGCACCTATCCGAGGCCCTAAGGAGCAAATTGTAGTCAGCCTTATGTGATGCACCTATCTGAGGCCCTAAGGAGCAAATTGCAGCCTTATGTGATGCACCTATCTGAGGCCCTAAGGAGCAAATTGTAGCCTTATGTGATGCACCTATCACTAATTGCTCTCATTACAGTTGTAATGCTGATATTTTGGTTTCGTTTTAAAAAAATTTCATTCTGAATACACTTTGTCTTATATCTAATGGATATTTCGAAAAATCTGTCATAGTTTAAACCAGATTTATTTCATAAACTTTGTCAAATGCAAGTACTAACATAGGATTTTGGGGATTCAATAGAAAGAATGAGCTGATTAGGGCACTGTCTCCCAAATCTGCATAGGAAGGCACTTGTAGATATAGACTATTCATATTGAAAATATAGGCTTCTAGTGTACAGATTCTAGCAGAAATTATAGTCTTAAAACTGATTCTCAGCTACATACAAGGTCATTTGTACTATTTGAAGTCAGTAACATTCATTTCCATGATAAGATACCTTACAAATTGAGTATGCACACTTAAGATTGACTTTTGGGCAAATATATATTTCCCTTCTTTGATTGTTTCTTGGGGGTGGGGCAGGCAGTGGATCATCCATCATTTGACTTAGTAAAAGAGATATTTTTACAACCCATCTCCATTAATGGCATTGGATTTTTAAATACAAGATTTCTCTCCCTTTCATAACTTCTTGGAACATTTTGTGAAGAAATTTTTCAAAATATAATTATCTTTGGTACAGTGTCACATATAGTGCCAAATGCCTTCAAATGAAAGCAACATTTTTTAAGAGTTTTATGTCTGGTCTATGAATACATCACTATTTCAGTGGAGACAGTGTCTAAAGTTTGTATCCTGATATGCTAAGAGTTCCTATCTCACTTGTGTGAGCAAAATCATAACACTGTTTAGAGGGGAAACTGTTTAGAGGGGAAACACTGTATTCTGTGGAATTCTTGTATGGATCTTTTAGCTGCAAATTTGAAATTTGACTGATTGGAAAGTATGTTACATTTGCAGAATTGTTCAAAAAGTTGCTTGTTTTTACAGAGAAAGGGCCTGTGAGGTGATGTTTGAGCAGGATAATGAAGAGGTCTCAATAGTTACACTGATGCTAGATGCCATATTACAGGTACACATACTTTATCAATATTCCATTGCTCAGGTAGACAGTATCCATACCTGCCAACCATTACGCTTTTGGCGTAATCATTCCGCTTTTTTTCACCTAATTGCATCTTACGCTCGCCTGTATATGGATTACGCTTTTCTGGTACATCCAAACAATTTTTTAACAAATAATTAGAATAATAATAATAATAAAGCAATAAAAAAGTTGTGATTGTCAATTTTATTATCTTCTCTTTAATCCCACAAATCATAAAAATCTGAGAATGTTCTAAAAAAAAAAGGAAAAAGAAGACTGCTGCATGAGAATATGATAACGCAAGTGTACATTTGTCGTAGACTCCATGTACTTTCCTTATTTTCTATTTATAGCAGCTGTATGTGACCCATTTCCAAGAAATGTACGGGTTTCTTCAAAAATGAAATTTTGACACAGATTGATTATATTAATAAATACAACTTGGTAGTGGATCAGTCTGTACTTTAAAAAATTGGTGGCAGATGTTAAGTGAAACAGGCTTTATCGATGTGACTCTTGGATGTTATATATGACTGAAAAATGTTAGAGAAGACGGATCTTTCTAAACTTTAAAACATGTCGGATCAGAAAAAAGAGAAATCAGTAGTGCTTTACAAATTTAGAAAGATTAACATGAGAGGGGTAATACAGCACTCAGGTTGAGCACATGGTAATGATCGTTGCAGAATTTGTAGAGTTGACTTTACGATCCCTCAGCGAAAGTTTGACACGTGGACTAGTTAAAGTGGGTGTTGCATATATATTATTTGTCAATATGTTTTGTGGTTTGTATTCTGATACTAATTCACGTGGATTTTGCCCATTTGTGACGAGAACTTTAACCAGCTGCAGATCCAGGTTAGTAGCAAAACTAAAATGTACATTTTTCATACAATTTATTGTAATTATGGCATTTAATATGTAGATTACACTTTTTATGCTCAGATTACGCTTTAGTGAGGACATATCTTCTCATACTTTTGATGTGGAGAATGAAATTTTGCAATTGTTATGCATTGACTTTTAAAATTGTGTTTGTTACTTAGCTGTGAAAATAGTATTGTTTTATATGCATTCCTGAATTCTGTTTTTAGCTCTACAGGTAATTATTGAGATGCCAGTGCTTGGAGCATGGGTGCATCCAAGACATCTTGTTGCAGTTTTGCAGGTGGAAGACTATTTTGGTGATTAGGACCTCGTGTTTAGCGCATTTGCTCAATAGGAGCAGTCTGTTGTTGTATTTGCCAAAGCCATTTTTGCCAATGACCCATGGTCATGACTGGTGATCTGCAACAATTCTAGCATTGAAGTCACCAAGGGTGATGAGGTTGTCTGCCTTCGGCATTTCTGTGATAAGAGACTCCAGGTCTTCATAAAATTTGTCCTTGATCTTATCTGGGTTGGTCATGGTGGGTGCATAGGCTCTGATGATAGTTGCATGTCATTTTCCAGACACTGTGAGTCTCATTTGCATGAGTCTATTATTCACACCCTTTGGGAGATGTCTGAGCTTGCTGGCTAGCTGTGATTTGATGGCAAACTCAACACCAGCTTCACATATCTTTTCTTTACTTCAGCCACTCCAGAAGAAGGTGTAGCCGACTCATACTTCAGTGAGTTGTCTTTCGTCAGCTAGGCAAGTTTCACTCAGGGCTGCTATCTGGATGTTGAATTTTGCCAAGTTTTCTACCAACTAGAGCTCTTTTTCTCTCTGGTCTGTCTGCTGATATACTGTCCATTAGTATGCGCACATTCCAGGCATTGAGTGAGTGTTATCACCTTTGTATTTTTGTGTAATTTTCAACCGCTGAGTTGGGATCCCCATCAGCTGCGGTATGCTGACCCGAGTTAAAGTGAAGCAGGCCATGTTTAGGGCACCTTTTCTAGCCCTTCCTCATGCTATGGATGTGAGCAGTGTGATCCTAAATAGGGCTGCTCAGTCACCCAGGGGCTGCCAATTTCCACTGCTACTTTGGTCCAGTGAAAAGTGACTCTATGCCCTAAGCCACCTGTGTGCAGGTTTACAGCTACAGCTCCCATTGTATTCACATCTGCTGCTTGCCCATCACCCCAGGACTTGAAGGTATCTGGTGGGGGGAGGGGGATGATGTCATGACTTGAGTGTGAGTTGGATTTAAGTGAGGGAAAGTTGCACAGTCACCCTCACTCACTCGTTCAGGCCTATATAAACCCAGTGGCACGACAATGCCAAGACATTTGCATAAAAGTCCGGATGCAGTGGATGGCCATCAGGTCCTACTGTACTTGCACTGATGCCCAGCACTGTCCACACAGCTCTCGCTGTCTGCCTTTACAGCTGGGGTAAGGAGCATATCTGCTCCACTGCCTGATCCACCAGAGAGGACTTTCCAGAGGGAGCCAGGTGTAGCTGTCCACTCTGGGTCAACAGTTACAAGTAGTACCATCTGCTGTTACTTATGGTAGCAGGCGTAGCCTGACCTGACCTGAAATACTTCAAAGACTCCCTCAAGTTATCACTGAAACACTTCAGCATCTTACGATGTCTAGTTGATCATAAATGAAAATGGTGCCGAGTTTACATCCAGTATAGCTGCCAGCCATCTTGAAAATCTTGTCATCGCTACTCCTCCTAAATGGAAAGTCATTTCGACATAGGGTTTCTGTCAGAAGACTTCTTACGGTGTCTAGTTGATCCTAAATAAAAATGATGCCAATCTGATATCTAATATGGCCACCATGGCAGCCATCTTGAAAGCCCTGTTATTGTTTCTCTTCCTAGATGGATGGTCATATCTACATGGGGTTTTCTTTCTTATGTTGTCTAGTTGGTCCTAAATGAAAACAATGTCAATCTGACATCCAATTTGGCCACCACAGTGGCCATCTGGACAGTCTTTTTATTGCTGCAAAATATCAAAGATGGTTTCAACACTCCGCAGTCAAAAAGAAGAAATGGACTTCAGAAAATTCTTTTTGGGCAGTAAAGCATCAGTCCCTTTGAGGAACTCATTTTGAATATACTATTGAAGTTTCAGATTAGTACTTTTTTTTATCAAGCATGGATATGTTCTGGCTAATTGTGCAAAGTGATATAAAGTTGAAAAATCTTCATGTTTTGCAGTCATGGGACATTATATACAATTCAACTACAGCTGGGAATGCATCCATGTAGCGGATGTGCTAGCTTTGTACAGGAAGTCAAATCCAAGTTAAAAGAAGAAAACCAATTGAATGCAAAAATTAAGGAATAATATACAGTTATTTGTGTGTAATTAATTAAATATTTTTAGTTTACATGTATTCCAGAAGAAACCACATTTTTTTGTAACCTTTCATAGTACTTTAGTAGTTCTAGATAAGTAATATCTCATGATCACAATTCACAATCAAATTATATAACATGACATCATTGGTATGTAGTTTCATAAATCCATCTCATATTTTTCGATATTATACATGTCACAAATGACATTTAAATGTTTTTGGAAGTCTTCTTCTTACAACATTTTGGGGTTTGCTCTATTAACCCTTGTGATTTTAATTGGAGGATGAAACTTATATTTGTGCTCATTTTGAATGAAATGTATAACCTTAGCTGAATAATTTCAATCTTTTGGATGCCAAGGCACACAAAAAATTGTAAATATTCAGTTCTTAATAAATTTCATTTTTAATTAGCACTCTGATAAGATCCTATTTTTTTGGAAGATGGAATCTGAAGAAAAAAAATCCCCGATCTTTATAGTTCTTTATTCCAGAAATTTTATTGGTTCATGAAGATTTGCAAGACACATTTTCTTATTTTTATTTTTGTTTCTCTTCCAGTGTCCAATAGACATGAGAAAAGAATTGGCTGAGAACATAGTGATTATTGGTGGAACTGCCATGTTACCTGGAATGTATCACAGGATAAAGGAAGAGTTACATGATTTAATGAAGAAACCCAAATACACTGATAACCTTTCCCTCAAGAAATTCAAGTTCCATCGGCCCCCAGCCAAGGAGAATTATACAAGTTGGCTTGGAGGTACCTACATACATAGACATATGCATAATTAAACTCTAGTCATAGAAATTTGACTCTAACCATAGCAGTTAAGAACATCAGATACTGTCGATTCACTTTCATTTGTGGTATACCAATTATCATCTGATGACAGTTTGACCCAATTACACATCAGAGACATAGCCATGAATTTAAGTATCAACAAAAAATGTTCTATTATGAAAACCGCAAAAAGTGATACCACAAAAATAAATGATTTCAAATTAAATCCAGATGTAAATTATTCCCTCTTGTGATGTATTATAGCAGTGGTCAGATGAACTGTGGTCAATTTAACAAAACTAATGCTTTGAGTGAAAGGAGTAACATTATGACTTTCAGGCTAAAGCATTTTTCTTGTGCTGCAACAAACAAGTTATTGTTTACAATTTATACTTGTTACTAATCCTTTACAAAGGTCTTTTACCCCTCATGCCTTATCATCAAGCTGTGATATGTGATACCCTCTGTCTGGCAGTCCATCCATCCATTTGTCTGTTGCCACATTTTCTAAACAACTGGTAAAAAAATTCCCCAAAAATTGCCCATTATCTTGTCCATATGATAAACATCTGCGAGAGGGGTATTATTTTTTGGCTTCTTCCCCCGAGTTCCCTGGGAGAGGGTAAAAGGTCAAATTGCAAAAATTTTAATGACGGTGATATTTTTAAATAATTGCTGACCAAACTGTGTATGTGTGGTAATATTAGGAATACATGTACATGTACATGTTTTTTGTTTTTGTTGGTTTTAACACATTATTGACTATATAATGCCAAGGAAATGGAACCTAAGTGCCTTTCCCTAGGACACACCTAGGCAGCCGATCTGGCCTGACCTGGCCTGGGTGGGTATGGAACCCGTGACCCTTGAATTATGAGTCTAGCGTTTTACCAGCTGAGCTACCACAGTTCCTGCATGTACATGTATGTAACAGATTTTAAGTCATGACGCCTAGGTTACAGACTGGGATGGGTGGGTGTTGGGAGTAACATGAAGTGAAGGACTTGCCTTGTCATTTAAAATGGCTAGAATGTTTTAAAATCCAAGGTAACATTTATTATAAAAATTCTGATTTATCCATGATGAGCTTTGAAAATTTAATTAGAATAAGTACTCAAAATTGGGACATATTATAATGGTAGGGACAGGAATTCAGTACAAATTGAGTGATACACAAAAAAAAGAGATTTAGAATCCTTTTCAGATGTTGTGTACAAAAGGTGTTGGATTAAGTGTTCATGTAATTCAATAAACATCATTCTCCTCTGTTATCTATTCCATTTTGTCTTTCAAACTGTTGACACCTTTTGTCTGTTGTTCTTCTTTTCCTAAACTATTGATCTCCAAACAGCTAAACATTGCCCAAATATTCAGTTTGGTTAATGTTTTTATTTATTTATTAGTATTTTATGTCACAGAAAGAAGTAAAATACAAACATTTTATTTTCACACATTTGTTTACAGGAGCCATGTTTGGTGCTTTAGAGACCTTACCAAGTAAAAGTGTGAGCAGAGATATGTATCTGCAGGCTGGGAAGCTGACAGACTGGTGTGTACTTGACAGAGAAGAAGTGGCCTGAATCCCTTGTACTTGAAAATCTTGGTGTTACTTGGCTATTAGGGAACAATTATTATGCTTTCTTGTCTCACTTTAAGAGTGTGAAAGTTAATGTATAATTTCTTGAATGTTTCTTTTTAAATATATTGTGCAACAAGTTCTGCAAACTGATGCTTAAATAGAACTCTCAGGACTGATTTAGTTTGGAGTCATATTGCCACATGTTTGTTATGAAATATTGTACTCAAACAAGGTTAGTAACTCTGCATTGACCTTTAGGTTTCACTACACTAATTATTTCATTTTATATTTCCATCATACTTCTGAGTTATTAATAAGGTCCAGTTCATTAGTTGCAATTTAATTTGAATCAAGGCTGTCCACATTTTGCTAAGCAATAACTGGGACACAGTATATGACAAATTAAATATAGGTTGTTTTACATTTTGTGGAATTAGTTGCATTTGACTTACCGAAGTTTTAAGTGACAGTGACTTTTCCAGAATAGGCTGAATCTCATTCTGTACGTTTTATCATCTTCCACAACAGCCAAGAGGCTGAATCGGATAAAGCAGTTTTTTTGTGTATAGGCTTCAATGCTTCTTTCTGTTGAATGCAAGTAATTTTCCCCATGAAACCACAGGTCTCAAAAAATCAGAAAAAGAGATTTTCTTGGGGACTACAATAAATGCATAAGCAGCTGGTTGGGTTTATTATTGTAGTGGTACTTTTTAAACTGTCGTAGGTTCAACCTAGCCAGGAGGTAGCGTTGGTCAGGTGGAGTTGTGTAAGAACATTGTCTCTGCAGTCACATTCATTCCATCCTGGTTTGATTATTAGTTTGTTCATGCAAACCTAGAGACTGTGTATAAATGCTGTTTGCACTATCTGAGTATTGACTCTACTCAGAAATACCCATGTATTAGAATCTTAGATGATTGGGCTTTTTTATGGTTTAGGAATTGGAGGCAACAGCTGACCATTGATGAGCCACTAGTGACTCTATCATAGTTGCTATTAGAATTAACAGTATGGTTTTGTTATCAGTAATGTTAAGATGTTTGACTGTTTGACAACATTTTGCAGCAACATTTTTTGTGTGATTTTTACCAGAAACACCACTATCCATGGAACACAAATTGCAATCAATTCTGGATTTTTATCATTTGAGATGTCATTTTTTTTACTGAGTAAAGAAACAAACCGATAATCTACCATATGGTTTATTTAATGTCAGTCACTGATGTTTATCACAATAAACCATCAGTTGATGAAAACAATTAATAGTTCTACCATGCAATCGACCCTACTCAACATTTTTTTTAGCTTTCATGGTTTGTATAATCTTGAAAATTCCTTGAATCTTAGAGAGCCCCTCAAAAACTTCTTGAATAAATAAAAAGTTGGTTTTATCCTTGAAAAGCCCTTTAATTTGTCAAAAAACTCCTTGAATTTAACTAAGATAACACAAAACATTAAAACTGAAAAAAATACATAACTTTTAAAATTCAGAGATTTTTTTTATTTTCATATTTTTCTTAATTTATAAGCAAACAAAGTGGGATCAGATTGGTTGGATCAAATAACACACAACACTGGTAGTTAAGACAGTAATATATCGATATGGTTAAAATTTCATTAGACAATTAATCCTTGAAAATTTTTGCAAGTCCTTGAAAACTCATCGAAAAAGAACTCTCCAGGACTGTATGAACCATATCTCTTTACCTGTGATGAATAGTAGGGCTACCATCTGTTGCCTGGCATGAGTGATTGCACAGTTTTAGGTAACACTGGTTAGCATGTTGGAACATCAGTTGTCAAGATTCCACAAAGCAAACTAGAATATAAAGATTATATAGTAACTTAGAACTTTGTTAACTCATAAAGTATTGCTTGGATTTAGCTTATATTTCAAAGTTAGCTTATTTGCACTGAAATCAATATATCTCTTAAATTTACCATTTTTTGTCTCATTAGTAAAGATTTTTGTATGCATCTGAGGATGGGTGGGGCTTACAGCAAATATGAAAGTATTTATTCTAGAAAAGACATAGCTGATGCTGCATTTGAACTTTTCATCTATTTTTCTAGGGGATAGGTTACTTTTGGATATACATTAACTATAGTATAACTACCAAGCACATAAATAACACAAACAAGAAGTTATATTTCTTCACCATTGAACTGTGAATGAAATTGTAATGTCATGTGCTTATCCTCAGAATGTAGTATAATATAATACTGGTGCAAATTCTGAAACAGCATACTTTGGGTAGTGCAATATTTGTATCTTTAAATCATTATTCATGAATAAAGTGAATATCTGAATACTTTTAACAACATTTTAACTTTATTTGTTTCCCATTGATTACAAAAAGTTCTCACAACTTCTCTAAAAATAACTTCCCTGGAGCAGAACCTGTTTAGACAAACAAAAAATTGCCATTTCATAGAGGTGTCCAGTTTAGAGAGGTTTTATTATTACTATAGTACAAGTCAAACTAATCATTTATATTATTGCTAATCTGTTCAAAATGTTCAGAATGTTAGCATACATTCTATGAAGATGATGATGTGCTATGACCTAAAGGCTGAATATAGCACCCCTGTGCTCAAAGTCCTTTAGTGCTATTGCCATTAGCCAGCTTGGTACCAAAATGCTTTGATTTGGTTTAATTAGGATTCCATCGGTTGAGGGTCCATACCATTTTTGCTGAACCCATGTTAGTGGAAAATGAGACATAACAGTCACTGTCCTGGCGGTAGCAGTGCTAGTGGCATAAACAGTTGAGATTTTGGTTAAAGTTTTTCATTTGTATATATTTTATAAACTCCTTGATAGATTCTCATCATATTTGACAGGAGTCATTATGAAGTTAAGAAAGTTCATTCTATGACATGTTTGCTCACACCTTTTACCTTAGGGTTAAAGTCTTAGTCATAGAAAATTTGCATGAAGGTTTTGGTTCAAGTTTAAAGCTCACAGTGCCTTAAGGCCAAGTGAGCTTATCATATGGCCCAGCATCTTTTGTGCATTGTGCATCTGTCTGTCAACAATTGCTTGTTACCATTCGTGAATCCATATGTTGATGCAATTTCATTCAAACTTGGAATGTGGGTTTACATCATCATAATCTCAGATGAGTTCAATAATGAGCAGATCCATGCACATTAATGAGGGGATCTTGCATCTGATTGGTTAACCTTGTTACCACTCAGGAGGCCATATTTCGGATTTGATTTTGATAAAACTTGGAATGTGTACTTGTATCATTAAGGCCTGGAACTGATTCAGTAAGGAGTGAGATCCACCCATACTGATGAGATGCTCATGCATCTGATCGGCTGAGCTTGTTACACCTCTGGAAGCCATATTTTTAATCTGATTTTTATCAAACTTGAAATATGGCTAATATCATCAAGATCTTGCATGGGTTCGATAATGAGTGAGATCCATGCATATTAATGATGTGATCTTGCATCTGATATGCTGACCTTGTTACCACTCTGGAGGCTAGATTTTTGATCTGATTTTGATCAAACTTGGAAAATATGCTTATATCATCAAGATTTCGAATGAGTTCAATAAAGAGCAAGATCAATGCATAATAATATGGTTATCTTGCATCTGATTAGCTGAGCTTGTTACCACTCTGGAGGCCATATTTATAATCTAGTTTTGATCAAACTAGGAATATATGTTTATATCATCAAGATCTTGTACAAGTTCAGTAATGAGCAAAATGCATGCATATTAAGGAGTTCATCTTGCATCTGACTGGTTGAACTTATTGCCACATATTTCTGATCCCATTTTGATCAAACTTGACACATGGGCTTGTATCATCAAGATCTTTGATGCGTTTGATAATGAGCGAGATCCATGCATATTAATGATGTAATCTTGGATCTGATTGGCAGAAGTTGTTACTACTCTGGAAGCCATATTTGTGATCCGATTTTGATCAAAACTTGGAATATATGCTTATATCATCAAGATCTTGGACTGTTAATAATGAGCAAGATCCATGCATATTTATGAGGTGATCTAGCGTGTAACTGGCTGAGCTTATTACCACTCTAGAAGCCATAATTCTGATCTGTTTTTTATCAGAATTGGAATATGGGCTTATATCATCAAGATCTTGGACAATTTTGAATGTAAGCAGGATCCATGCATCTGATGGCTAACCTTGTTACCACTGTTGAAGCAATATTTTTGATACTTCGGGTTTATTTAGGGCTTCCATACATCCTCTGTTTCCCGGACATGTCCTCTTTTTCGGTCATTAAATCTCCATCTGGTCAGGTTTTTTAAATATAAAAAAATGTCCAGGATTTTGTTCTGCTCGTTCTTTATCAAACATATAATGTTCAGTATTTTTACATTAGTTAATATAACTCGAGGAAGTACATACAAGGAAAGAACCTACATGCACTTTTTTCCAATTAATATACAACTGTAAAACATAATGTCAAAGTGTGGTATTAAAAACCAATAATAAAAAACGTGGGTAGTTAGCACTGCAAAACCTTTAAAACAGAATTAGAACAGTGTTTCCTTTTCCCAAATTGATACTCATTCTATATGCTCATGATGGATTAATGAGATATATATACTATATATAACACAATACAATGTGAGTTGGTAGATACTGATACACCAACTGATCTGGATGACTAGTTTATTGTCACCAAGATCTGGATGACTTCAGTTATGAGCAAGAGACTGTGCATATTAATTATGCCTTTATCTTTAGATATAATTTCTATCAGGATATAGTAAAATAGGTAAAATCAAGACGATAGAAAGTTTGGGGGATAGTTTACATAGGATGTGTTCTTACAATTCAACTTAAGCCTGTTTAGTGAAATGGTCAACTGTTAAGTGATGTAAGCCTGGTGAGTGATATCAGGCCCATTTTGGTCTCTTGTTTCATTTGTTTATATTTCCTAAACTCCTTGATAGATTTTCATCATACTTGGCATGAAATTATCATGAAACAGACAATTCATGCTATAACATGTTCACTCGCCTCTTTGACCTCGGGCTCAAGGTTACAGTCATAGAAATATTGCACTAAGATTTGGTTAAAATTAGTTTTTGCTTGCATTTACTAAACCCCTTCATGGATTTTCTTTATATTTGGGATGATTTATTATGAAGTTTAAGAAAATTTGTGCTTAGGTTTTGGTTAAAGTTACTTAAATGCTTATATTTCCTAAAACCCTTATTGGATTTTCTTCATTCTGTTGATGAATCATTATGAAGCTAAGAAGAGTCATTCTGCTACATGCTTGCTCAACCTTTTGACCTTGGTGTCAAGATCACACATTTTACAGCAATGCTTTGATCATGGTCTCAAGATACAGGCCCAGGCCTTTTTGTTAGTCTAATATGACTTGGAATTACCAACAAGAGTAACCCATGAACCAAAATATTTTTTCTTTGTTTTTGGTCCAATTGGTATAGCATTTGTTTTAAAAAAGCTGCGCAAGTGCTTTGTGATGGGAAGTATATTTGCAAACATGATTGCCATTGCGGTATATATGGATAAGGCTAAGCCATAAACAAAAAGCTATGCGTTGTCTTTGTAAAAAGACATTGGATTAATGGCAGCTGAGGTCACCATAGGTCATACTGATGATGAGAATCTTGTTTGCTTAGACATGAAAACTCCAGGATTAGTTAGAAACTTTGGCAAATAAGACTGCCAACTCCCAAACTGATGTAGATGAGATGACTGCACCTCTACACACATACCCCCAAACCCGTTGAGTTACAGTGTCTTCACCTAGGCTAAGTTTTAAAAAAAAAAATGTTTTGGAGTTCTTGTTCAAGAATGAAACACTTAATTCTGAAGTTTTGTGGACTCTACATACCATAATCAGCATTCTTCCTAGGTTTATATGCAGTAATTTATATTGCTTGAAAACTAAATTTTTGTCCCAGAAAAGTGCTTTAATTTCCTGAAATATATGTATGAACCATGTATATAGTGCATATGATTGTAACTTAAAGACTTGTATTATAAATTGGCTGAACTGGAACCAAAATATGTGGCCACTTTGTGCCGGTTTATAGACGGGCTGGTTTAGCAAAGTTGACAGTGCAGGTTTTGGAGGTGAATGTTACCAAAGAACTGACCTTTAATGGTTGACCTCTGACCCTTAGAAAGACCAAACTGGACTATATAGGTGCAGAGTAGATTAATGACTACATTATCCAGGCCTTATGTATACACAAGTTACAGCCTATTTACTGAAAAGTCAAGGAAAAAGAAACATTAAGTAGGAAGACATTTGTTTAAGAATATTGTTGCTTCTGGCAGTAAATTATAATTGCTTTGAAGATCACAGTTAAAATATGGTTGGATCATACAAAAACTGCCATGTGAACCCCAAATTTACTGTATGTCTGGACTAGTGAACTGCCATGTGAACCCTTAATTTACTGATGTCTGGCCTAGTGAACTGCCATGTGAACCCCTAATTTACTGCTGTCTGGCCTAGTGAACTGCCATGTGAACCCCTAATTTACTGCTGTCTGGATTAGTGAACTGCCATGTACAACACTAATTTAAGGCATATCTGGACTAGTTCCTAAGAAATATTATATGAATATTATGATGTATTGGTACATCAGTCTGTGGATATTCCTCTAACAGAAATGCCATTTAAGGCCAAGACATTTGATGTTGGGTTAAAATGTGGTTTGTCCCAGCTACAAAATCCACGAAAGGTGGAACCCAACTAAAAAATGTAGATTCACAGTTTATTGTAGCTGATGAGAAATGCATTGGCTATAATGGTTGAGAAAAATGGCCAGGGGTAGTGGAGAGTGAACTTATTAAGCAAAACAAAGTCAAACCTTTCAAATTTTCCACATTTATTTGCATCAACATACATTCATCATTGTGTAGAGTCTCCCAGTAATAATAACACTATTTAGTTTACCAGTAATGTATTTGCAGCATACAGTATGCTCTAGGCATACATTTTCATTATATCAAATACAGTTGGTATATATACAGATTGGTATATTTACATTTTACAAATGATTCTACCATGAAGAGTTATTCTACTAAGCTCATACAAAAACATTTTCTCCTAAATGAACATAATACCTGTAACAAGCCAGAAATGGAATCACTTACAGGTGGTTTTATAATAATATAAAAATACATTTAGCATTTTATCTAGCATCTCTAATATAGTATGAGTATTGTATCGAGAATGGTCCTTTTCCTTGCTTGTTGGGATCTAGCTATTAAAATGCAAGCTTATAAAGGTGTAAATATATATTAAAGAGGTTCTGAAACTAATCTTATTCATCGAGGAAATTTCTTTGTATAATCTTTGATCTAGAACGAAGTCTGTGCTTTTGCAGTATGTTAGTTTTGTTGAGTGTTATGTAAAACCCATAGCAATTGAAAGTCAGAGGTGTCTTGTCTACAGTGTGTTGTGATATACAAAAACTCTAATGCAAGATGTGACAAACACTTTCGATATAGACAATGATGCAGTTACCTGAAAATTGCCACCTGAAAAATATACTTTTATTTTGAAAATTGCTAACATAGGGAAGACAAAAACCCATTAAGATAAGTGAGATATGTGACTTATTGCTTCACTGAAGGTAAACATTTATGCTAATATGTTCCAACAAGAGTGGCACATTATACTCCTGCTCTTTGTTTTTAGTCCTCTTTGTAGGCACTTGTAGGGTATGGTTGGCTCCGGAGATTATTGACCAAAGGGTCCTGATGTGGTATTGAACTAAACTTTATGTGCATAAACTATTTTGTTTTTGTAATTGACTTACCATGACTGTGAGCTCTGACCTTTAGACCCCAACATCAATAGGCTTCTTTATTGTACAGCGTGTAAGTCATCCACAAACTTTGGTGAAGGTATATTGTCAATAACTGAAATTTGTGAAACTATTTTTCTTCTTTTAGTCTCAGTGATCTTAACCTTTGACCTTTTGACCCCAAAATATACAGGCTTTTTCCTTACTCCTCAAACCATCCAGAAATTTTGGTCCAGGTATGTGATACAGAACTAATGTTATTGTGCAGAAACCATTTTTTTTTTCTTGCGGTCACATTGACCTTGACTCTTGACCATTTGACCCAGAACTTGATAGGGATCTTCCTTACCCCAGGTGGAATCCATCTACCAAGTTTGGTAACTTAAGATACAAAAAACTTGGGTTATTGTGCAGAAATAATTTTTCTCCTTTCAGTCACAGTTTCCTTGACTTTTGATATTTTGAACCCCAAATTGATATTGTTCTTTCTTTCATCAACAAGAACTTATCTGTTTGGTGAAGGTAAGTATTTATCATGCAGAAAAGAAAAGGTTAATGAACAGACAGACAGACAGGGTCACAAAATAATATGCTCTTCCAAAAGGTGGGTATATAAAAAAAGTAAAGAGTACAGCCATGATCTGAGATTAATGTTTGTTTTTGGGGGCGTTTAATGTCATTTTCAGCACATGATAGGCCATATATGAAAACCAGTATATTTGGTGGAGGAAGAGCCAGGGAAGAACCACCGACCCACGGAAAGCTACTGGCAAGCTATCTGACATACCCACATTGGTCAAGCAGAGACTTGAACCAACAACACAGACAGAGGTGTGATGTGATTGATCAGTAAAGGCAAGTACTTTAGATCACTCGTCCACCTGCTAATCTAATCTTCCTATATCATCATCTGTATATCTGTCAAAGGATGGGAAAGTTGCAGGAAACTGATAAGAACAGCCTTAGATTTAATTCCTTTTGTGCTTGATTTTGCTTCTGCTTTTCTTTTTATTATTTTCTCTTCTTGCCAAACTTTCCTTTTTAGTGTTGGAGTCAAACTAACGTTAGGGGGTCTCAACAGTATAAAATCTTTCACTTCATTCAAAATTACAGCAACATTAAACCATGCCCGATTCATCTAGTTTTAAAATTAATTTGGAATGATGGGTAAATACTTTCATGCAATGAAGTGTCAGTCTGGATCAGTGTCAAACCTTGCCAAAATTAATTTATTTTACACTAGGGCTGGAAACTGTCATCATTTTAGATTAAATTACCTATGAGGTTTCATTAGCTATTGGATCACATACAGTGTGATTTACTGCATTCCTCAACTTTGAATGAAGGTGAAAAAATAAACCCTCCTTTTTCTTCTAAATACTGACTTGTAACAATTCAAAAGATACCTTAAAGGGATTAACTGAATCCAAAATGTATCGTCAGAAATAAGTTTACAATTGGCAAAATGTTGGGACTAAGGAAAGGCACGTCACTAGTGAAACAAATAACATTACTGTATATACTTGTGTATAAGCCAATACCAACTGCAAACTGCATAGACCCAGATCTGCCATCGCATAATGCACCAGCATATCTGGGTCTATGCAGTTTGTAAGGACTAATCAGTAGAACGAACAACACAGACCCTGATCTGCCGGCGCATTATGCGATGGCAGATAAGGGTCTATGTTGTTTGCATTTGGACCCGGTTTATATGCGAGTATAGATGGTACTTGTACTGCATTTCATAAATCATGTTTATACAGTGGTCTTCCTCTTGTGAGATTCCATAATAAGAGGGGATTTTATCCTGCATCAAAGAAGTACAAAATACATTTGTACTATTTCGTCTCCATTGAAAGGGGCTGCACATCTTACTGGTATGTGTTAACTTTTTGATTTCTAAAAGGTTGCCTTATAAATGGATGACTACTGTAATAAATAAAGGAACTTACCCTTTGGGTGACATCTTGATATGTATATCTGTAGTAGTGTTTTACGGCACCTCAGCACAATAGTGGCTATAATGGTGCCAACCGAAGGTAAAGTTAAAAAAATGTAAAATGAATTGCACAAAAATTTAGGAAGATAAACCCTTGCAAATAAATGTAAACATGAAGAACAAGATAAAATGTAAAGATGTTAAAATTCTGTAAAATGTATGTAAAGTAAAAGAAAATGGTGACAGATGTAAAATCCTTCCAATTTTTTTTATATGAACTGCAATCCTTCAAAAAGTCAAGATTTTCTTGGGGGTGGGGGTGGTGAACATCATCGTACACTTTCTTCATGCAGTTCATGTCAAAATACTTGTGTCTAACAGGGTGGAAATTGACACACTTGATAAGAATGTGTTCCACTGGCAGGGTATTCACTCTGGTCAAGGTTCACCCTTCATGCAGTACGCACAAGTCAGGTATGTGTCTGATACAAGATTAGCACAGACACAATACCACCTCATCTCTGCGATTTGTTCTATATGAGGGATGCCACTCTCCAACAGTGGGTTTGATGTTCTGAAGTTTGTGTCTCATTCCATATATTTTGCAAAGTATGAGGAACATGATGAGTTATACAATATTTGAAGTCAGTGATGACATCTTGAGTAACATCCGTTTCATAAAGCATCTAAAATGTTACAAACCAGAGTAAGTGGGGTAAGCGTGTGTTAATTTTCTTACTGAATAAAAACTTGATAGCTTCAAATTTTATGAAAGTCCAATTGATGCAAAAAATCACAAGAATTATAAATCTGACCCATTATTCATTTATTTGTAGTGGTTACCGAGTCAAAATTCATAAAAGATTATTGATTTCATCTCATCTTGTTATCTGTAGGATGAAAGTTTTGTTGACTTACTGCAGCATGAGAGATAGAGGCAGAGACAGGAAATATAAATATATAGAAAAAGAAGGATCCGGTCATGCTTTTTCTACACACTACAATGAAGTCTGTGCTGCAAGTAAAGACTTGCACTATGCCAAACCTAACACTGGATCAAAATTCAGTGTTTTGTCTGAAATTTTAAAGACAAAAAAGGACAAAACCTGAACTGAAATTATGAGGATAGTTGAGCATAGTTATACAGTTAAACCAGCCCTGAAGGAAAACCCAACATTTAGACTGGTTTTGGTAGTGAGCTGGGTACATTGTGTTAAATCCATCAACAGGAGGCTATATCAGACTAATATTTATGGGTACATTGTGTTAAATCCATCAACAGGAGGCTATAACAGACTAATATTTATGGGTACATTGTGTTAAATCCATCAACAGGAGGCTATATCAGACTAATATTTATGACTGCAGAGGTCGGGTGGTGACTGATAGTATGAGTTTTTAAATTGTACAAAATGAGCTTTTTTTTCTATAAAATGAGCACCCCATGCATCATACATGTTGCAACTTTTACCACAGTGCAGGTATACTAATTTACAAGGGATGCACTCGTTGAAGATAGTGATGAAGATGATGACGAAGATAATGATCCAGATCCAGAATACTCAATGGGTAGTCATGACCAGCCCAGACTGTATCAGCACAGAGAATTTACAGATATAATTACCAGGGAAAACACCACATTGGGGTTTGTTCACATCAAACAGATGCATTTTGATCCCATCCCCTAAGCAAGCATTTACATCACTAAAAATGTGACATTATAATGTGCATAATGTTAAAATTGATGTTAGATTAATATGTCAATAAATGATCGTACAACATTATTATTGACCGATATAAATTCTACTTTTGTTTATCTTAAAGATGTGAATTTGCATGCTTTATTTTCCTTTAATTTAATTTACCTTAGTCAGTACATTAGTCCCATGTAGTGCCAACAAAATTTTAGGAGACTTGTTTTCATTTCACATTTGTCCCCAAACCTCATCTTGCTTTCCATTGCATAGCGATAGAAACTGAAGCACTCAGTCTGGGTGACCCAGGCTAAATCGGGGGCCAATATTGGACAGATTTTGCTGTTAGGAATATGTTTGTGATGAGATTAACTGTATTTATCTGTATACAACATGTAGCCAACTGTGAGCAACATAGACCCTGATCTACCGTCATGATGCACTTGCAGATCGGGGTCTTAGTTATACTACTTATGATTTAGATTGTACAGCATGGACTCTAACAATGACAATGATGTTAATAAATGAAAGGCATGGAAATGGGGATGTGTGGTATCATTGCTATATTTGAGCCAATATCCCAAATAAAGCTCTCCTTCATTCATGATAACATAATTCCGGATATAATGCCGTAATGCTATGGACTTTATGGCCCAAAATATTGTACAAAAAATACAATTGTCAACATCTATCAGTTCAAAAATGTATTGCAAAACCATTATACTTAAAGTGGACATTGCCCGAACATGTTTTCACAATCAATCTTTGCCTCTAATTAGCTGTTGTATTCTGTCCATATCAGATTCTGCATTCCTAACTGGCTGTAGCACACACATAATTACCTATGTCTCTAATTAGCCGTTATTGTATTCCGTCAATATCAGATACTGTATTCCTAACAGGCTGTAGCACACACATAATTACCTATGTCTCTAATTAGCCATTATTGTATTCCATCAATATCAGATACTGTATTCCTAACAGGCTTTAGCACACCCAAAATTACAGATTTCTCTAATGAACCGCTATTTTATTCCGTCAAATATCAGATACTCTATTCGTAACAGGCTGTAGCACACCCAAAATTACTTATGTCTCTAATTAGCTGTTGTATTACATCAATGTTAGATATTGTATTCCTAACAGCTAGGCTTTAGCATACCCAAAATTACCTATGTCTCTAATGAGCCAATATTGTAATTTAGCTGTCAGCTATATTATTCAGTAACAGTAAACAGGACGTCCAAAATTGCCATTAACACTAAAGCCACTCCAGCAGGTCACCCACTTAAACTCTGTAGACACTTTGTCAGTCATGCAAGTACATCAGAGACATGTAGCTGCCAATCCTTCAAGCTGTTGCCATCATGTGTCAATAAACAATAAGCTTGTCTGTGGTATTTGTCACATAAAACTAACAAGCGAAGTGCAATACTGCAGCCTAGAGTGCATTAACCAATCGGAGTACATTAACCAATCACCAGACAGATAGTGAGTCACAGATCAACATTCATTTACATAATGTATCCTCTAATAAGGCCAGTTACATGTCACTTTATCGTGAAATGTTATATTTAAGAGTGAATTCAGATAGTAGGAACTCTTTCTTTATTACCAAAGTAAAATCATATTGATATGTGGGTGAATTACAATATGGAAGCCAGGAATACACATCATGCTCGATTTGGATTAGTACCTTTCGTGAACAACTTGCTCGTTTTGGCATCAGTGGATTTAAAATGGATCACATACATGCATGTAAGTTTGTGATTTCTTGTATTTTTTGCTTTCGTATTGCTAAATTTGTGCTGCACGCTCTGACGTTAGTCAGTTGCTAATCATATATACCTGTAGCTTAATGTCAGCAAGCTGCAATCGGAATTTAACCATATGATTTACTTTTCCAAGTTATTGAGATTTTTCATAATTTTAAATCACTTTTATACTTGATGACAATGCTGCAACAGATTAAAAATGAGCCCTGACAAGTACCATATATACTCTCGTATAATCCTATACCAACTGCAAACTGCATAGACCCAGATCTGCCATTTCATAATGCGGCAGCAGATCAGAGTCTATGCAGTTTGTAAGGGCAAATCAGTAGAACAAACAACATAGACCCTGATCTACCAGCGCATTATGCGACAGCAGATCAGGGTGTATGTTGTTTGCATTTGGAGCCGGCTTATACACGAGTATAAATGGTATATTTATTAAACGTGGGTTACATCATTATTTGAACGTTACTTACAGGATATAATCTATCAAATATATGACACTATGGATTGAAAGAATACAACATGAAGTTTTGTAGTATATCTTTATTTCTGTTTAAAACATTATTATTGACAAGATTGTATTCACAAATACTATGAAGTGAAAAAAAAGTACATTTAACTTACATAAACTGAAATTTTTACTGTATGTTTAACTGGTGTTTCGTTTATCCCCTCCCTTCTCCACAGCCCTACATAAACACACACACATGCATTCATCCAATTTTCATTTATTCTAACAATACAGTGGTTCAGTAAATAACATGGTCAGCAGTTATGGACCCCAACTACTGCCTTATAAAGATGAGTTTACAAATTATCTTTTCTTTTGAATAAAATGCTTACATAAACACAATCAAGATTGTATGAATCTCTTGAAATATTCTATCTTTGAGTAAAGAAAACATTATGAATGAACTGAATTTAGTCAATCATCTCAGTCTAGAGAGATGCTACCAGTATCCTTAACATATTTAGGTTGAAGCGTGAAATGTTATAACTACAGACTTAAAACTTCCATTCAATTTTCACATAGACTTAAAAGTTTTTCAAGTTTACTTCTCATACATCAAATGGATTATAGGCTTCATTGTTAACACTAGCAAGCTAGCAAATTAGACCAACAAGTTGTTCTCGGCCTCTTTTTTATATTTATCTTACATGATTGGTGGCAGAGAACACTGCCACTAGTAATGTCAGATAAATATAAAAAAAGAGGCAGTGAACAACTTCCTGGTCAGCTAGCAATCAACTAGTTGAAATCTTTGATTTGTTAGTAGAAAGTATGCACTGGCAATTTCTTGCTAGTGCCAGTTCTTAACCTTTGTACAAAGACAGGGACCGGAGTGATCTTTCTTTACAATTTGTAAAATTTGATAAATATCATAATGTAATGTAATCTTGCAAACTTAAAGCTCCTTATGTTCATGTAATGTTATTGCTGTCAGTAAAGGATTTGGCCTGTGTGGTACCTGTGCTAGCTGACATCCCCAAAACTTCATTTTGCTAGTGAAAAAATTTAAAACAAAAATGTTGCTGATGGCATAAAAAAAGTTAATTTCTGGCCCTAGATTGGACGTGGAACTGTGAACTTAAATGTAACTCACAAAATTTAACTTTCTGTTTTGAATTTTTCAATACATTGAGTGAAACAGATTTGGTCACCATGAATGTAAGAAATGCAGCTGCAATGCTGATGTTATTATCTGCATAACAACAGTGCATACACAAAATTTGTACCGATGGAAATAAAAGAGGTATAATGGGCTTTACTAACAAGAGTACCATCAATGAAACATTATATGCCCATCCCAAGTTTAACAGTCCTCTATGTAGGCACTAGTAGGGCATGGTCGACTCAGGAGATTACTGACAAATTGGTCTCAATGACCTCAAGCTTTTGGTCAAGGTATGCAGTTTTTAATTAAACTTACTGTGCAGAAACCAATATTTTCTTATCAGATTTACCTTCACTATGACCTCTAACCTTTTGAACCCAAAATGTATAGGTTTCTTTATTACAAGCCATTTTCGTCAAGGAACTTAGTCTAAAACAAAAGTTATTGTGCAAAACCCACTCATCTTTGAGCCACAATGAGGTCATTTGACCTTTTGACCACCAAATCATTAGACCTCTTCTGTACCTTAAATGCAAACCCTCAACAAACTCTAGTCAAGGTAACTGGTCTATTTTTTTTCTTTCAGTAAGTGACCATTACCTTTTATCTGTTCACCCCAAAATCAAAACTCATCTTCCTTACCCAAAATGTAAGCCATCCACAAACGTTGGTATGGATACATGGTGAATAACTGAAATTTTTGTGCAGAAAATATTTTAAATTTTTTCAGCCACAGTGATTTTGCTCTTTGGAACACATAATCAATATACTTCTACCTTACTCCAATTGCAAGTCATCCATAAAGTTTAGTCCAGGTCTGTGATGTATAACTAAAGTAATTATGCAGAAACCATTTTTCTTATTTCATTCAGTGACCTTGATATATGACCTTTTGACCCCAAATTTGATTGGCTTCTTCCTTACCTCAAGTGCAAGCTATCCACAAAGTTTGGTCCAGGTACAGGATGTAGAACTAATGTTATTGTGCAGAAAGCATTTTTCTTCTTTCAGTCAGTGACCATGACCTTTGATCCTGAAATTGATGACTACTTTTTTTTTTACCCCAAATGCAGCCTATTCATAAAGTTTGGTAATGGTCAATGGTGGAGAACTTGTGCAGAAACCAAATATGGAATTGACACATCGATATAATAATGTGATACACTCCACCTTATGGTGGGCATATAAAAAAAATACACTTAAATGCATATCTTGGTATAATACATGAACTCTGGAATTAACTTGCTTTAATCTTAAGTTCAGGCTTGCATTTGATTAGTATTTATAAATCTACTTCTTTAATTCAATTGGAAAGATATGTCATTTATTCCTGCCTTGAGAAGCACAGGGTATATACCTACTGAGACCAAATCTGCAGTGTGGGTCACTGTGACCTGATTTTCAGGGTTAATTTAAAATTGTGTAAAACTATAGTCCAATACCTATTTACCTATTACCACCCAAACCACAAAGTTGGTGTATCTGTGGACAAAAATTTGTTGCACAATAAAAATGAGTTACTGCAACCTACTTCTATTGGCTTATTTAACAGGCAGGCTTATAAAATACAGAGTTGTAAAAAAAAGTGGTGCTCTTGATCATTACCAACATTAGTTAAACATGAAGATTCCATCGTTGTAATCAACTATGATGTTCTTAAGCTACCTTTTATTTGTAAACTCAACACATGTCCTACATGTTAAAATAAAAAAAAATGCTTTTACTAGGTTTTACATGAAGATTTCAAATATCTTAATTTTCTCACAGAATATATGGTAGTAACTGACAAGACAAATCTAACAGAGATCTTATTTTGAAAGCAGAAAAAAGATATTTAATAATGCATCAGAATTCAAAGCCTCGAAAACTGACAATTTCATACAATTTATTATGAATAAAACTCTCCTGCACCCTGACCATGAATAGCAACAAGTTACCCATATATTCAAAATGTTGAGCAGTGTCAAACTCTCCTGTACCCTGACCATGAATAGCAACAAGTTACCCATATATTCAAAATGTTGAGCAGTGTCAAACTCTCCTGTACCCTGACCATGAATAGCAACAAGTTACCCATATAATCAAAATGTTGAGCAGTGTCAAATTCCACCAGATGACAGTATTTTCTATAATCAGTACCAAGAAAATGTTATAACCAGTATGCACACCAGTGACGTCTCTCACTTCAATTTCTATCTTGCTGCTGTATCTCCTTTGACAGGACCGCTTATGGATCAAAATTTTCATAAAATTCCATTCAGATTCAAAACTTTTATATGTCAACATTTAATAAATTTGAGTAAATAAATTCATATCGAAGGAACTTTTACTTTAATTTAAATTACAGTTCAAGAAATGGTACATGTTTCAGAATTGTGAGTTCTACATTCAAAATTTGTAACTGATACCATCTATACTTGTGTATATGCCAGGTCCAAATAAAAACAACATAGACCTGTTCTGCTGTCGTATAATGTGCCAGCAGATCAGGGTCTATTTAGTTTGTTCTACTGTTTAGTCCTTACAAACTGCATAGACCCAGATCTGCCGGCACATAATGCGCCGGCAGATCTGGGTCTATGCAGTTTGCAGTTGGTATTAGCTTATATGCGAGTATATAAGGCAGTTTCAAGGCATAAAATTTGAAATGCACAAAAATCTGAATTCAAGATTTTATCACTCACAGTATTTACATTGTTTTAAAATTGTACAATGATACTAGATATTAGGTATACAGACCAATGAGCAAAGTTGTGTGTCAACCATGTAAAATTTGAATAAAAAATCTATCAAATCATGTTGGAAAGGTATGTGGAAACATTCATATATAACACAGTAACTGTACAAAACACATATTAATCTACTTCTATTGCATTAAGATGAGTATGCTATCACAGGAATTGAATTTAACCTTTTTATAACTTGTAATACAACAGAAATTTTTTCAACATGTAGACAACATTTAATAATATGCACATACAACAAATACAGAGCTATTCTAACTTGACCATCTTATATCAGCAATCCTATATAAAATTTTTAAACACAACACGATACATAAACAAAGTTAAAGCGAGGTAAATTACCTCAATTTTTTTCTCTCATTCAATATTGGATCTGTGTACAAACCTCTGGCCCCAGTTCATCTAATTAGGGCCTCCGCATCATGCAGTTAAGTGCAGTACAAAATTCTCTGTCAAGGCCTTTGACCTTGAACCTGATATCATGGATAGAAAATCAATGAACTTGTCTCCAACAATGCCAAGATATACCCACATCCTAAGTTTAGTTTAATTTATAATTAAATATTTTTTTGAGGAAAAAAAAGGAAGTTATTCAAATGGCATCATTCAAGGTATTCTTCTAATATATCCACAAACTGGGTGGACATGTTGGTGGTCAGATCTGCACCATTTTCATTTAGAACCAATTAAATATTGCAAGAAGTGTTCAAGTGAAAAAAAACATGTCCATATGCCACCATTCATGCAAGAGAAGTAGTGTTAACAAGATTTTTGAGATGGTCACTATGGTGCCATGTTGGAGTTCAGATTTTTTCATTCACAAACAACAACATATTACTACATGTATATTGTTTTAGTGAAAACTCCATGTCGATATGACCATCCTTTCAAGGGAAGTAGCCATATAAAGATTTCTAGGATGGCGATCAAAATGTCCCTTTTTGGAGGTTAGATCAGCATCATTTTTAATATAGGAACAACTATATATTGCAAGTAAAAAACAAATTTTTAAAATATGTTATGTCCAGCTGTTCAGGAAAATTAGCTGTTATGAGATTTTTCACATTTTGGGAGGTCGCATTGGGATTTGTTTCATATTGGAACAGCCACATATTGTGAGAAGTGCTTTGTGAAAACCCCAAGTCGATACAACTGTCCCTTCAAGAGAGGTAGTGACAGAAATTTTTTTCAAGATGACTGCTATTGATCAGCAACATTATTTTTAGAATATGTATGTATGTAGTAGTGTCTTTCGGCACCTCAGCACAATAGTTTTAATATAACATAAGCCACTGCTTGAATTAAAATGAAGAAAACATTTGTTAAATTAAAGCATACACTCCACATATAATTCATAAACCTGAGCTATCATATTTAGTACTGGGTAACACACATCCAACTGCAAAGTGTACAGACATAAACGATTAGAGTCTACACCATTTGTTTTAATTATGATTTCCAGCAAAAGCTTGATCTGGTGCTGCATTATGCAACATCATACTGTTTCTATGCTGTTTGCAACGGGATGAACCTACACAAATAATTACCAGGCCAAGTAACAAAAATATGGTAAACAAATATGGCAACAATAAGTCAAGGTTATATTTTTACAATGCTGGACTATTTGGAATACTCAAGAATTTGAATGAGAAGGTGGGAAGGAATGAAAAAAAAGGAATCCTTCAAAGGGGCTGATGCTGAACTGACAACATTTAAAGGAATCCAAGATAAAACTATTTCTTCCTTCAAACTGCTGAGTAATGAAAATATCTCTGATATTCTCAAGAAACTCCAAGATACCAACTTTGGTAACAAAAATATTTTTTTACATATTCGAGTTCATATGTTCACAGGAGACCCAAAAGAGACCCATGTGCTAAGTTTGGATAAATCTATAATATATATTTCTTTTGAGAAAAACAAAACAAAACAACACAGTTACATCCGTCAAGGTATTCATTTGAATTATCCACAAACTGGATTTGACAAAAATCCATTCATACTTGTTTGTATTATCATGCTCACAAGCCAGTACAGCTAAAAATCCCAGTCAGGACCATTGATCTTAAAATCAATGTCAGAGTGCTGACTATAAACTTGTTCACTGAAATGCAACTAAACACAAAATCTGGTCAAAATTCACTTATGAATGTACAAGTCACTGTGTTCATAAACTCAAATAATTAAAAAAATGCAACCAATAACCTCTGGCTGACTCCAAGGTCAAATAGGTCTGGTTTTCAGAACTCCTTCACAAAAGTGTGAATATGTTGGCGATCAGATCTGCAGCATTTTCATTCAAAACCACTAAGATATTGCAAAAAAGTGTATTAGTGAAAACCCCATGCCAATGCCATCATTCACGCAAGAGGACTAGGAATAACAAGATTTTAAAGCTGATCAATATGGTGCCATGTTGGAGGTCCAATGAATACCATTTTCATTCAGAACCAGCAACATACTGCTATAATAGTGTTGTAGTGAAAACGCCATGTTGATAAGACCATCTGTGCTGGAGAAGTAGCCATATACAGATTTTCAGGATGGACATCAAGGCAGTCATTTTGTAGCTTAGATCAGCATCTTTTTAATACAATAATAATTATAAATATAAATACACATTATATGGTGAATAACAGTCCTTTCAAGTGCACTGGATCCAGCATCGGATCGCGTGTGTCAGGGTTGATTAAGATAAATGCAATAAACTGAATATGAACAATGCAAAACTAGTTTACTACATTTTTTTTGTAGATCTTCCTGGAGTTATTATTGCTATGGTCATTACTTGCATTACAGAAACAATGAAATATCTGGGATATAATTTGTAGTTACATCAACTTACATTAAAAAAAACAGATGGCGCTATGTATCCTCCCTTTGTAGGTCAATACCAAATAGTTTACAACATCATCAGTCAAGTTGAAGCCAACTAGACAAAACATCAAACATTTCCATTAATTCTTTTAGAAATAGTAATGTAAACTTTTGTAATTTCAATGCTTTTGGTGTTTACTGTTGGTCTTGTCTCTGTTTTGTGTTTGCCTCTGATAAAGTCTCAGTTAGAGTTGAAATTGATTAGGCTAGTTGTTTGTTGTTTATGTACACATACATTGGTATGGCTATCCACTTAGGAGAAGTAGCTGTTGGAAGATTTTTAAAATTTTGGTGAGTCACATTGGAATAATTTCATTTAGGACCAGCCTCATCCAGTAAAAAAAAAAGTGTTTTAGTGAACATACCATGTTGATATGATCATCCCTTCATGATAAGTAGTGATAAAATTTTCAAGATGCCCACCACTGATCATTGGCACCATTTTTATTTAGGACCAACTAGACATGATAAGAAGTCTTTTAGTGACAAATGCAGTTTTTGGGGGTACAACTAATTTTAATTATGTAATACTTACCAGCTACTACTGTATTGCTTTCCTCTTCCGGGATGCTAAGTCCCCAGTCCAAGGTAATATTCTGTCTTCCAACAAGTAATTGGAGGCCCAGATTTGAAAAGAACATTATCCTAGTCCGATTCATTAGTCAAAGCCAACATACAGTATATCCTTCCTCTTTTGACTTGGACCAAGACTACAGGACATCAGAGTAGGGTGGGAGGAGGGAATCTTTGCAACAGTACCAAGTAAACATTATATAATAAAAATCAGTTTACCCACCAAAAACTACATTTTAATAGCAGTAATACAACACCTTCTACTATTGTATTGATGAATTTACCAGTTAGGAGGGAGGCTGATGGCCTCAACAAAAACTGGTATAAAAAATAGATGCACTTACCCTTACAGTAGGCATGTTGACCACTGTGAGGTGGTAGATGACTTCTTACCACATGTTGTGCTGCCACAATAGGACCCAACGAATACATGTCTTCGCTCTGGTGCACCAAGAACGAAGGTAAAGTGATGAAAAGTAGTGTGAGTGCCCAAAAACTGCTCTCATAATGTCATCTAATGTGGAGTGATTCAAGCAGGCCCAAGATGCAGCAATAGCCCTAACCTCATGGACTTATATCTCATGAAAGAAGGTCCCTCTCTGTGAGGGACTGATAAGCTCTATAGATAGTGAGGACAATATTTCTGGAATCGAGGCCTCCAAGATATAAGAGGAACCCTAGTGAGGGAGAGAGTTTTGATTCTGACCTTCCTTTAGGAAGCCAAATAAAACCATAAGGCCCTAACTGGGTAAAGGAGCCTATCTTGATCATTACAAGCACTGATACGACTGAGATAGGGAATCTCAATAGGAACTGGAGCAAGTGAAGGCACCTGATTCTTCATCAGAAATCCAGGTTGGCAAAGAAGATAAACCTTATCATAGTTTCCACTGAACTGCAAACAATCCTTTTCCACTAACAAGGCATGAATCTCACTTCTTCTCCTTGCTGACATTAAGGACAGCAGGAAGACAGTCTTAAGGTTAAGGTTCTCAAAGAAAGCTTCACTCAATGGTTCATAAAGAGGTTTCAATAACACCAAAAGAACACATGAAAGTTTCCAGCTAGACTTTACTGAGCGAGACACCGTTCTCTGATGCTCAAAATACCTGATATCAGAAAGGTGAGGGTCCAACCCAATGGCGGAACCCTTGGAGAGCTTGAGAGTGTATAAAAGGGCTTCCCTATAGCCCTTAATGGTAGAAACAGAACATTCTCTTTCCTTGTAAAGGAATAAAAGAAAGTCTGCTACTGTGTTTAAAGGAAGACAATTAGGATCAACCCGTTTCCTACTGCACTAATTACAGAAGATTCTCCACTTGGCATTGTAAAACTTGAAAGTTAATGGCCTCCCTACCTGAGTGATGCAGTTGGCAACATGGCTTGAAAACTGGACTTGGCAAATCGATTGTTTGTGATGAGCCAAGTATGAAGGTGGAGAATCTGTGGGTTGTTGTGCTGGAGAGACCCACTGTGCTGCAACAGCAGGTCTCTCCTCTGTGGTAATCTCCTGGGCTCACCTACCAACAGGTCAAGTAGATTGTCGAACCACAACTGCTGGGGCTACCAGGGATAAGCCGAGATGTGGAGATGCTGACTTGGTGGAGAACCTGTGGAATTATTAAAAAGGTGAGAAAGCATAAGAGTACAGACGAGTCCACATCAGACTAAAAGTGTCCACTCAGGCTCTCTGATCTGATACTGGAAAGACATAAAAAGGAAGCTAATTGTTCAGTCTCATGGAAAACAAATCCACTATTGGCCTCCGAAACTCCTCCCCCCAGTCAAAAAAGTGCCTCTGTGACTGACTGGTGCAAGGACCATTCCACGAGGACCACATGGCCCCATTTGGGCAGGCTGTCTACCAGGATATTCCTTTTTTCCAGAATATGGCAGACTCTGCGAGTGATCTCTGATGAGACTGTCCATTGGAGAATGTTCCAGGCTTCAATGCAAAGAGAAGGAGCATGTGTACAATACTACTGATGAGTTGTTGGAGGCAATCATAACACAATGAATCCTTATGAGGTTGATGTACCCATGGAGGACTAGAAACACTGCCTGCAATTTTAGGACTGTGTACAGAAAGGGGTGGAGTTCAGGAGTGTGAATTGGGACTCAGGTCAGAAACCAGTCTTGATCTAGCCACCCACTCAGGTGGTGGCATAATTCAGTCCCCAGGGTGATCTGAGTTAATTATGAGTCCCTGTGTGGTCTCCAGTTTGCTAGAAGCAAAAACTGGAGAGGGCATGAATGAAGTCTCCCTAGGGGAACTTATTCTGCAGCAATGTTCAAAGTTTCCAGGAGAGAAAGAAGTGAAGATGGGCCAACAACAAAGTCTTGCCCATAAGACTTGCTAATAGTGCCAGAATCTGCATAATCCTGTCTGGTGGAATGTGAACACTCCCTTGATTGGTGAGGAAATTCATCCCCACATAAACACAGTCCTGAGAGGGGATAAATCCGACTATAGGTTGGGGATTAGACTGAGACAAGCCGACCAATATAGAGAAAGACATTGTGCATCAATCAGTTGTCAAAATACTGGAGGATCGGGATCCCTGAAAACCTGAAGTGCATCCCTATTATCCTCATCACTCTGATGAAAGGTTCTGGGGGTGGAGGTGAGGCCAAACAAGAGAGAGCTCAGAATTCCCAGCCAAGATAAAACTGAAAGTATTTCCTGTGAGGCAGGAAGATGGGGATGTGAAGTTATGCATCCCAGTGATCTATGGAGACTGCCTGGTCATAGGGCCTTATGGTGTTCCCGACTGAGGCTGTCATCTCCATAAATTTGTTTAAGGTGGAAAGATCAATCATGTGTAAAATATTTAGAGCTTTTTTGGATACCAAAAAGATCTGGTAGTAGAAACCTGGTATTTGGTTGTTTTCCCCCCTCTCAACTGCACCCTTGCAAAGAAGGGTGTGTACCTATTCCCTTAGGAGAACCAATTTGGACTGGTGAAACCGAATGGGGTCCATGATAGAGCAGGATGTTCCTGGAAAAAGTAGAACGGACCAATATGTTGTCTGTGATGTCCGATCAAGCCTCTGAAAAAAAGACCAGTTGGACACCAACTGTAACACTGGGAAGAGGAAAGGGCTGGCTGAGAGGGTGCAACTCCCTAGAGAGAGGGGGGAAGCATGATTTCCTCCTCTGACCTCCATAACTGCTTTGTTTAGCAAATGATGGGAGGGAGTTTTGAGTTGGGCCTGCTTGTGAGTCTGTTGAGATTGGACCTGCATGAAATATTTTGAAGGAGGTTACATCAGTCGATCTGGTTGCACTTCTTAGCCAGTTTTGACGGGCTTGGAGTCATGGCCAGAGACTGATGTTGCTGGACCCTCAAACCCTGAAATCCACGGAGGGTATGAGACCACCAAAGAATGTTTTCACCTCAAGAGGTATAGTCCCCAACAGGTTCTTGCTGTGGTCCAGGAAAACCTTGGATGCCTCTAAGGCTGCATCTCTGCAGAGGTGAAGCAGCTCTTCAGAGAGCGCCATCCACATAGAGGGTGCATGTCTGGACATCTTAGCCATGGCCTCTAGTAAGCAATGACGTGCAGCTGGAGACAATGATTGCTCCTTATACAGACCTTACACTCCAAGGCCTCCAAAGCTTTGACCGGGAAATTAGCCCATGTTGCATTCGATGTCCCCTACTTGGGGCGCACCGGAGTCAGAAGGGGAAGGCCTGAGGAGCCAAGCCCAGGAAGGCACTTGATAACTGGAGGCAGACACCAATGGCCAGAGTGCAGAAGAGGGTACTGACAACCCCTTCTGCTGCCTGGTGGATTCTTGGCCCAGGGAAAAATTATGTGCAAGCTCCCAAACCATCGCGGAGTCCGGGAGCAGCAAAAGATCTGAATGCGAGTGGGTCCCAGAAAGTCTCTCCAGACTGGAGAGAATCCTAGTGTTGTCAGGCCCCAAAGGCTTTGGACATAGGTCTAGGTGAAGAAGATGGTAAATTTCATTCACACCTTATCAAACAACCAGGTTTTCTCCTCTTTCAACACCTGACCCAACAGGTGGGAAGGGTAGAAGACCCTAAAGGAAGAGAAGGACCCACTGCAGCTGGTTTCTCATTAGAGTCCACTAGGATGGAAAGGCTATCATCATCCTGAGCCTACTCCCAAGGTGAAATAGGACCATCCTTTTCGGTATCCTTCACTGTGAAGGGAGACATTGATTGGGAGTTTTTGTCAAAATGTATCCACTCATGGGGGATAACAGGACTAACCCTATTAGTTGTCCTCTGAGGTGACTGAGATTGTTGATCACTTTTTGACAGCCTTGGAAGAGAGTGGTGGGCTGTCTCCTTCTCGCTGTACAAGGCCAGAGGTGACAGAGCACATCTGTGGCCTGTCACATACCCCATACCTTGAAACCAAGGTATAGACAGCCATAATGTTATGGAGGGGAAAGACAACTCACTACTGGGTAGTGAGGGTCCCCAAATCCCGTAGGGATTAAATGGGAACATAGGGAAGGGGAGGGATGCTGATATGATTCCCTTCCCTTGATGGGTGACCCAAGCCTGACAGTTTCATTGAGAAAGTGTGGGTATCAACCTGATCCATATCCCCAGACTGACAATAAAAACCCGGTGTCCAGTTCCTGAAGAAGTGCTGCTGTGACTGGTGATTGGTACTCAAAGCCCAGTGACTGGTAACTGCCTGGTGCCTAGCATCCAGTGACCAGTGACCAATCCGGCAATGAAGATCTGACAGATGAATGAGATTGCTGCTCCTCCTGTTGGGAAGGTGTGACATGCTTATATCGGTCAATGGCACTCTACTTATCTTGAGATGGCACCACTCATCCCTGTTGGGAAGGTGCGACTCACTCTCACTGAGACAGTGCTGCTAATCCCTGTCCTAAAGGGGCATTCACCCTCCCTGAGAGGGTATTGCTCATCCCTGTCAGGAAAGTGCACTTGCTCTCAGATTTTTTCCCTCCTTTAGAAGGGGCCAAGGATCTATCCCTCACCAGCACTGATGACAATAAATGGAAGGTGGGGTGAGTGTTCCACTGGGCCTTCTCATGCCTGCACTTACCCACATTTTGAGACATATTATGTCACTAAAAGAGAATAAAATACAAAACAAAACAATCAGGAACTTGAGAAGGGTAGATGATACTTACCATGACACTGATAGGGAAACAATTAACAGTAGCACTGCTTCACTGAGCAAGGTGCAAAAACCCTCCACAATTACATGAAAAACGCAAGAAAACACTAAATTAATGCAAGGACTGGGGAGAAAGCAACTCAGACAATACAAAAAAGGCAATGATTGACCGAAAATATGTTTAACAACAATGAAGGCTAAACTTGTTGTTGCGTCCTGATACGTGAACTCGCACAATCAGTCCAAGGAAAAAGAGGGAGAGACTGGGTATTCTGTATGTTGGCTATGATGAAGTAGTTAGACTGGGATCATGTTCTTTTCAATTCTGGGGAATATTAGCTTGGACTGGGGACTTAGCATCCCAGAAAAAGAGAGCAATGCAATAGAAGCAGGCAATGTATTACAACTATTAAAAACAAGATTTTCAAGATGACTGCTGTGGTGGCCATATTTGATGTCAGAGCAGCACCATTTTCAGTTAGGACCAAGTAGAACTTGAGATGAATGTGTGTGTAAAGTTTCATGGCTATCCTCCATGTATTTGAGGAGAAGCAGTGATTACAAATTTGTGCTAATGGACAATGGATGATTAAAGATGGACAACAGACCATCCCAAAAGCTCTTCTGATGTATGACCAGTGGAGCTAATAAAAATCGACGTGACAAGTTTTAAGTGTCAGAACATAAACCCAATGTCTGTACTTAACTGTAACCAAGGCCTTCCAATTACCCATCTTGAGGTGATGCAAATGAGAAATGCAAGACAAAGTCTACTATTTAATAATTCAATCAACTCATATTTAACAAGTAACTAAATGAAAGAAATTCATATTAATCCAAAAAACATTAGTTAAATTGTATGCAATTTATTACAGCAATATTCTAGTATTCTGAATTTAAAAAACAATACATAGTTTTGTTACAACCATATAATGTACAGTAAAATGTAAATACCATTTTTGCATGTACTGTAATGTCTATTTTTCATAAAATTTGCTATTTATATTTCAAGAGTATGAATAATTACTGATAAAATTTAAATAATTATAATATTCAACTCACATGTAAGTATATTTATATTCATAAAAACTTCTCTCCACAATATATTTAAATATAAAAAAAGAGGACTTTTATGGATTTTTTGTGATGCATGAAAAATTAAAGACATTACAGTATGTTATGGTAGATTATGCTTACAAATCTTTTTGAGGCACTGATGTGTATTTTTAATGGTTAAGTGATTTGATATCAATCAAAAAGGCTTTAAAAAAAAAACCCACCTCTGGTAATTAAAGGTGAAAGAAAGTTCAAATATCATGTTGGTCCCAAACAGCGCATACAAATATATATATATATATATATATATATATATATATATATATATATATATATATATATTATAAAGAAACAAATCCGATAATTTCATTCACATTATAAAATGAAACAAGGTCAAAGCAAAACAAATATTTTGATAAATCTTGCCAAAGTATGAAATGTCAATTGTGACCTCTTATTACAGAATTGAAAAATATTTGTTTTTCATTCTTAATCATTACAAATACCAATCTGCCATGGAATTACAAAATCCTTGGATATGTTTTATGTAATAAAATTAATTTGTAAGTACCCAAGGATAATTATGCCTAACAATAATAAAACCAAGGTGTAATCAATGATTACATAGCTCGCCTCAATGAAACTTTAAGTAGTCTCCAGCAGCCACTGTAAACATTAATTATCATGCAGAAAAAAATATCAGTCTAAAGTGATATTGGCAACAAAATGTTGGCCCCATTTCTAACTGAATCTTTTTTTCAATTTTTTTTTATCTTTACATATTCACCATTAATCTTTTTAAAATTTAAAATGTTCACTTTTAATCAGCACTATATAGCCAGTATTATGCTAATATACCATTAAAACATATACATGCACACATACATACTGTGACAGGGCATAAAGACATAAAACAATACAAAAGTTCATTTTTTGCTATTATATCAAAGTAGAGGTACTATAATGAGTTGATAAAAGCCAGAAAGTACTGTTTAGTGCTTTTAAAAAAAAAAAAAAAAATCACTTTTATTAAAATCTATTTCTGAGCTAGTATCACTGTTCACCCTTTGAAGCCAGATTTTACTGGATGAAAGTCACCGGCTTTGAGTAGTCTTGTAGTGACAGCCAGTAGTGCATGCATAGTTCATGCATCAATAATTACCTTGATTAGACACTACATCTGAGGATTCACTCATCTAATTCCTTTACTCATTCACATGTACAACACTGTTAACCTGCTGAGGGTAACCCATCACAGTAAGCAATGTATAGTCAATAATATTGAATGTTTATCACTGAATTAACATATTTATTCCTACTTACAACTGCACTTGTCAAAAAGAGTTGTATACAGAATGAAAAAATATATGTGGTCATGAGCTAAACACATATATTTAAACTATGTTAGTAAAACATAAATTGTAGGTCACTGTGACCTTCTTTGGTTGTAAGGGTGTAGTACTAACAGAGATGCATTCGATAATAAAGTTTCATGATTCTAACATAAACAGCACATAATAAGTGACATTTAAACACAAATTTCCACAAAGTCACTGATGCATGAAATATAGGTTACAGCAACCTTTTCTTGCAAATAAGAGTGAAGTACTTATCAAACTGCATCCCCTCACCAAGTTTCATTCTTCCAAGCATAACAGTATGTATAGAGGAGGTGAAAAACCTATATGTTCATGAGCTAATGCAAAAACTTGACCTAATCCAGTAAAATGTGCAATGTAAATCACAGTGACCTTTTTATCTTATAAGGGTGTGGCAGATCATATTGTTTGATGACTCAAGCATGAACAGAACTTGAGAAAAAACACTTAAAACACAAAATTCAACCAAAATCAGTGATGTATGAAATATGGGTCACAGTGAACTACTTTTGTGATGAGGGTGTAGATGCAAGAAGCATCCCCTCACCAAATTTCATGATTCTAGGTATACCAGTATATATACTGGGCACAAAAACCCCATTTGGTCATGAGCTAATGAAACTTAACCTAAGCCAGTAAAATGTAAAATGTAGATCACAGTGATCTTCTTTTGTGGTACTAATATAGATGCATAAAATCATTTAGTTGGATGATTCTAGCATGATAAATATATATATATACAGTGTGCAAAACCCTGAGCTAAATGCAAAACTTAACCAAGAATATTCAACTAATGTACATGTATTTACAAAGTTAGCCCCCTTAGTCCCCTCTCCAAGGGGTTGGTGCTATGACACCCACTCCAAACTATTACCCAAGGTTAGGAAGAAAGAATGGTTGATATGCTGTGAGGCTCTACATATATATGTATATGCTTTATCCATGGATGCCAACTACAATGCCAATGCAGTGGTTTTTGACAGGGTGTTTATAGGTTTTTCTTTTTTTGGCTACTTCATATTTGAAGGCAGATCCACATCATTAAATGAAAAAAGGCAAAAACAAATAAACTTCAAAGCCAAATTTGCCAGGATGCTTTCTGTCAAATTTGATCAAATTCCTTGAAGCACTTTTGAGAAGTCCTGTACAAGTTTTTCTATCTTTAGTAATGGTCACCATATTTTCATGGTGAATCAGCATTAATTGTATAAACTGTGTAAACTTCAAAGCCCTCTGGTTCAATTCAGCAGTTTTTGAGAAGTTTGTTACAGGTTGTTCTATTTTAAGAATTTGTGGCCATGTTTGATGGTGGATCAGCATAATTTGTAAAAAGTTGAAGGGCCTTCATGCCAGGATGTTCTGTATCAATTTTGATCCAATTCTGCTCAACAGTTTTTTTAAGAACAAGTCATTTAAATGTTTTTCTATATTTAGTAACAGAAGCAACATTTGGTGGTGGATTGGCATCATCTGTACAAAATTAAAAAACCTTCATGTTAGGATGCTTTCTGTAAAATTGTTTCAATTCTCTTTTGTTTTTTAGAAAGAAGTTGCTTCAAGGTTTTTCCATTTTTAGCAATGGTGGCCATATTTGATGATGAAGCAGCATTATTTGTATGAAAAACTGAAAACTCTTTACCCAGGATGCTTTCAGTCAAATTTGGTCAAATTCTCTTCAGCAGTTTTTAAGAAGTCATTTACATTTTTTGTTATAATTTTAGCAATGGTGGCCATATATGATGGCAGATTGGCTTCAGTTGTACAAATCTTAAAGCCTTTCATGTCAGAAGGATCAGTGCAAAATTTGGTTCAAATTGGCCCAGTGGTTTCTGAGAAGTATAAAACAGCAAATGTTGGTAGATGACGGATGATGGACGATGCACAAAGCACACCAGACAAATCACGCTGGAGAAAAACCATAAGCTCACTTGATTTACAGCCAGGTGAGCTAAACATAGAGTGTTCCAGTATGAACAACAACAACAACAACAACAACAACAATAACAAGAACAGTCACCACATTTGGTTCTCACAGACCTGTGTGGCCACAGGTAAAAAAGACAGAATGGTGAGATCATGTAAAATGAAGATCCAGTTTTATGTGACGTAAGACAATGTATTCCTAAGAAGGTACAGAAAGCAGTAAAAAAAAGGTACATGGCACAGATACAAAAATGATATGTAACAATCATATGTAATCACTACTGTTCTGTAAATATTGCAAATGAAAGCAAATTAATATGTGGGGAAGCTATAATAGTACAAAGACACAAAAGACTTTCCCAATACTTCATTAGTCAAGTGAAATTAGTATTTCAAGGTCAATTTATGTAGCTTAAGTCTTTCAATTAGAACAAGTCAGTGCCTCCTGCTCAAACACTCACACAAGAAAACTGCCAATGGTGGTATGGCCAGATTGCAAACCAGGAAATATAGGTTACAGTGACCTAGTTGTCGTTAATGGGTGTAGTACTTCTCATGAAAGATTTATGTAAAAAATGTCTGAGAAAATGAACTAAATGCAAACCCTAACTTCCATCTTGACACCAGATGAACAGCTGGATGGATGGATGGAACGATTGACTTCCAGACAGACATAATCAATCCATAAGCAACACAAACTACTTTGCAATCTGACCAAACATTAAGACCATTCCCCAATAGCAACCCTATTTGGTTATTCATCTTTACCTTGTCAAAGAGCAAACTTGTCTTCTAAAACCAGACAACTACCTCCAAATTATAACCACTTTTTTCCAGTCCAATTGGTGATCTTAATTGGGATTTTTAGGGCAGCTGCATGTATGCAACCCTCTGATTTCTCAAATCTGGCATATTTTCTCTTTAAATTAAGAAATTCTGATGATGCTTCTTTTATTATTGATGATTTCAGGCCTCCAGTATTCTGCAGGTATGATTTTTTAATAAGGGTGTGGTAAATTCAAGTCCAATGATGAGCATGGTACTAAAATAGCCATTTCCTGTCAGTTTTGTCTGTGACAGAGGTACAATTATTTAGCAACAAGTATGAGATACTGAAATACCATAATATTCTGAGGAACAGTTTTGGATTTTCTTAAAATAAAATATACATTCAACTCCTTTTCTGAAAATGCGATTGATATTGTGAGTAGAATTTTACCTTTCAAAATGTTAATTATATTAGGATCTTGGTTTTATGGTTACTTTACAATTAAACAACAAATGTCTTGATCTGTACAAGAATTGGAAGAAAAAAAATTTCAAAAGTATTTTAAAAAAGTCAAGCATCTTTCATGGTAAAGTCAATAAATCCTGTCTTTCAAACAAAGCTCTCTGCAGGAATTTAAAAATGAAAGTCCTTGGCCACATTTAATTTTGGATCAAAGAGTTGAGAAATATTGTACATTAAACAGAATCAAAAAGGGATGAACATAAATTGTGAAATACTGATAATCATTCTTTATATGATCACAAGCAAATACCAATATCCCTCTAAACACATGTAATCTGAATTTTAAATGTTTCAAGTCTTTTTTCTCTTCAGCCCTTAACAGAATTGATTAAAAAAATTAGTAAAACATTTAATTTTCTATTGAAATGGTACTTTCTGAAGTACTACAAAGAAGTTGTCAATTATATCAAGGGAGTTAATTAGTCTAATCATTTCTGCTTCAAATTGAAATTTGACTTATGCCCCTTTACACTCACTTTTCAAGTCCAAAAAGCCAATGGAGCCAAGTAAAAAAAGGTACCTATTATTAGAAATACAGAGTATTCTTAGTAACACAGAGCGGACAGTATGCCATAGGCTTGAGAGTGACAAATCTCTTCAAGCCAAAAAAGGGCCATGAGTCCTACATATAGAAACTCTAGAATCACTTTAAAGTTTAAGGCCAGATTTCAGAAAAAAGCCACATTTGTATACATTACAATTAAAATAAATCACTTACAAACATTAGGGAATAACAGCCTTGTATTAAAGATCTGAGATTATGCTGGTTTTACTGTTGCAGATTGAGTGTTACTAATAACAGCAGCAGAACTGGTAAAACATTTGCGTCAGCAAAATGTCGTCATTTTCCAGCATGGCACATGTTGTTGAAAACTAGCAAATAATGTAATTCTCCATGCTACCATAAGGAAGAATCATCATTTCACAACTGCAGCAAAATTTCCAACAGTATATCATGGATTTTACTGCCATAAATTTTGACAGTCGACCAATCAGAAAGCACATTACATCTGTATGTGTGCTATAATCATATGTGACAGATTATGAAAATGACTGGTATACATTTATGAAATGAGGCCAAGACAATAAACTTGGTCCTGGAAGCTAAGACTCTGGCTACTAATAGGTCTGGCAGCTGTAGCAATAATGTGATAGTGGTAATTTCCTGTAGACACACACAGAAACTTTATATAACTGAAAACAAGAATAGCAAATAACACAGCCTAAAAATATTGATGCACGACGGTGCAATATCAATAAAATGGCAGACAGAGGTTGTGAGGTGATCAGACCCCTTGCTGGATGCTGTGACTTTCTCCTTTCTGGTATATAACTGAGCACTTATAAGATGCATCACACTGGCTGGAATTGTTAAAGTTGTGACCTCAACCTGAAGATGCTGATGATACCTGAACATCTCTATCCTCAGAATTGTCACAAATGTCATCCCCTGTCAGAATAAATAAAAAAAATAAATAAATGAAATGTTTGAAAATACCTTATATGCTTTTGCATAATGCGCAGTGAACTGCAAACAGTGAGGACTGAGCTCTCTTTTATAAAGCACCGCCATCAGATCAGGGTTTGTGTGCATCCTTCCTTCTTCTTACCATATATACTCGTGTATAAGCAAATACCAACTGCAAACTGCATTGACCCAGATCTGCCATTGCATAATGCGCCGGCAGATCTGGGTCTATGCAGTTTGTAAGGACTAATCAGTAGAACAATCAACATAGACCCTGATCTGCCAGCGCATTATGCGATGGCAGATCAGGGTCTATGTTGTTTGTATTTGGATCCGGCTTATACGTGAGTATAGATGGTATAATGGAGAGCAAACAATGCAGATCTGGGTCTATGCTCTTTGCAGTAGATGCACACTTTACACAGATCTATGTGATAATGTCTACATGATAATACAAAAATCTATGTGATAATGTCTACATGATAATACACAGATCCATGTGATAATGTCTATATGACAATACACAGATCTATGTGATGATGTCTACATGATAATACACAGATCTATGTGATAATGTCTACATGATAATACACAGATCTATGTGATAATGTCTACATGATAATACATAGATCTATGTGATGATGTCTACATGATAATACAGAGATCTATGTGATAATGTCTACATGATAATACACAGATCTATGTGATAGAGTCTACATGATAATACACAGATCTATGTGATAGTGTCTAAATGATAATACACAGATCTATGTGATAATGTCTACATGATAATACACAGATCTATGTAATAATGTCTACGTGATGATGTAATAATACATGTCCGTTTGATAGTGATTACTGAATGATCATACAGAGTTTTTCAAGTTGGAGAAAATTTCAACTACTGCAAATGGCATACTATTACTGTTCTTCATAAAACACTTGCCCATGTATAATAAACAAAGTCATGACTACAGTAAAGTTTTGCTATTAAAACTACTTTTGGGACTTTAAAAAATCATGTTATTACCCTTGTGGTCTTACTAAGGATGAAAAGTATTTAATATTAAAGGAAAGGTTTAGTTCTTTGCATTTTAAATCATTTTAACAGGGTGGTCCTAAAACCAGGATAGTCATGACAGCAATAACAAATCATAGAAAAAGACTGTTTTTGGCATCAATGACATCCCACATTCAATGCGCTGGAATTAAATGAGAGCTCCCATTTCAAATGTGAGTAAGGTACTGAGTAAAAAAACATGTTCTATCAGCTCTGTTGTTCAATGATTTGCTCCATAGTTCAATTTATCTTACAAGATAGCAGCCTAAGTGGAGGGTGATGTCATGCCAGGGGTTGCAAAGACTCAGTTATCGTATTCATCGAAGAATGAAGCTTCTCTGATATATTTGAGCTAGCAATGATATATTTTTACAAATAAATTATTATTTCATTTGTAAAAGCCAATTTTTTTCAATTCTGGTACTGTATGTACTTGTGTATAAGCCGATACCACCTGCAAACTGCATAGACCCAGATCTGATGTCGCATAATGCACTGGCAGATCTGGATCTATGCAGTTTGTAAGGACTAATCAGTAGAACAAACAACATAGACCCTGATCTGCCGGCGCATTATGCGGCGGCAGATCAGGGTCTATGTTGTTTGCATCTGGACTTTGGTTTTACGCGAGTATATACGGTATTTATTTTGAATATAAAAATATTTTTAATTTATAAAATGTCACCATTTTTAGCCAAATTCTCCACCCTGGTTGTTGCTTTGGAAGTAAGATGCCCCTCAAAATTTTAGACGTACTTTTAATGTCAATAAATAGATATGGAGAAAGTGTATCGCTTGTGTGCAACCTAAGGTGAAATATAAGAGGTTATGAGATCTATAGGCCATATCCAGAAATAAAAAATCAGATCCATGGGCCATATCCAGAAATACAAAACTGCCCTTAACATTGCCATACAAAGCTTTGGATTCAAAAAGTTTGTCATGAACTCATTTGTATGTTGTATATTCCTCACAACTGACCTGACCAGTAGCCTCAACATCTGCCTTATCATAGCCCCCTGTGTCATCTTGAATGGACAAATTAAACTCTTTTCAATAGAAAATGGTTATTAAATGTCTGAGAGTTCATAATTTTTGTCACAACAGACTAAGCATTACTCCAGTTATGCCACCAGTGCCTGAAAAATCTACCATGGTCACATTAAATTGGAAGAATGTGTCCTATTCACATTGTAGCAGTACCCCACAAATAAATTAGCTATGAATGCATCTAGGAAACTTAATTATCAAAAAGGTGTATTGACTATGGATTTTCCCCTTTTTTTCTATTCAATGTATTATTGCACTACCATAATTAAGTTCCTTATATATTTCCTTCATTTTTCAACATTTCTGACAAAATCCAGTGCATTAGTTGTAAGTTCAGATGCACCAAGACTATCTAATTTATGTTAGGCACTAGCCTGACACAACATATAAAAAAATTAGCATAGGTTATGTTGCATTTTCTAAAAACAGTTGCATTCAATAAAAATGACTAGAGATTTTAGTGCAAGTGACCATTCCAGAACTGGTTGAATCACACCTTTTTTGCTTTGCCATCCTGCTCAAAAACTAAGAGGCTGAACTCAATAAACATTATATTTTCTGTGAAGACTTTAATGCTGCTTTTGATTTAATGTATGTAACATTCTTCACTGGTTAGCAAATCCCCAGGAAAAATAAAAAAATAAATAATAGTAATGGTTTTCTCTGGGACTAAAGTAGGATCCCATAAGAGCTGACTAGCCCAATTAGTGTAGTGATACCTAAAACTATAGAATATCCTTGTTCTTACGTGAGTCAATACTTTACATAAACCCATAATGAAAGCATTGCTGTAAAACATGTGACCTTGACCCCTAGGTCAAAAGGTTGAGCAAGCATGTTGCACAATGAATTGACTTAGCTACATAATGATTCATCCAAAATATAAAGAAAATTCATCTTGGGGTTTTGAAATATAAGCAAATTAAGAAACTTCAATCAAAGCCTTAATTCACATTTGCAATTAATGTGACCTTGACCCCAAGGTCAAAGGGCAAACAAGCATGTTGCAAAATTATTCTCTTAGCTTCATAATGATTCATCCAAAGTATAAAGAAAATCCTTAAAGGGGTTTAGGAAAAAGTAAATGAAACAAATTTAACCAAAATCTTATTGCATATAGTCTAGGATAATGACCTTGACCCCAGGATCAAAGGGGCATGCAAACATGTCACAGAATTAATTGTCTTAGCTTCATAATTTCATATTGATTCATGCCAAGTATGAAGGAAATCCATCAAGGGATTTAGGAAATATAGCTCTCCTTTGTTATAACAGTAGTTTGGAATCTATAAATGCTGACTGTGTTACATGTATGTACTGAGCCAGAGTGTAGTGAGAATGATCGAAAATATACAATGCTGACACCATCACCACTGGAAAAGTGACTGCTATAAATGTCTCACTTCTAACTTATGTGGGCTCAACAAAACAATGAAACTAAGATTGAGAAAATATGCAAAGACTAAAAATATACTGAAAAGAATGTAGTTGGATGTAAAGAGTGGAATTAGGAAAATATGTGCATAAATTAGGTAAATTGGGAATTTTCAAAATAAAAGATAAACAATACTGCATATGTATTAGTGAGTTCTGATGCCGTAAAGCAGGCTGAATTGTTGTATGGTAGTCACTAAGCAATGTCATACAATCCAGCACAGCAAAATTGTATGCTTTCCCATAAAATAACTGCTATGAATACTGATTTTTCATTTGGGAATCTTTTTGGGGAAAAAATGGGAAAATATACATTAACTGGGAATGGGGCCAAAATCCAGCCCCCCAAATGGCCAAAAAAAATCCCTGTACATCCACAGTGTAGTAATGACTAAATGTTTTCTGGATGTTGCAATTTTAAGGTGTGATTTTTGCCCATAGGATTCTTTTTTACCGAGTAAAATATGCTACATTTTATATTGGAAACCGATCAGTATGTTGCAGAATCTAAATTACTCAACAAGTTATTTCTATAAAACCATGGTTTCCATGGCAATGTCAAAGAGCGACTGTATGGTCAGTTGAGCAACAATGTATTGGATTTTGCGATACACTTGCGATCCATCACAGCGATAACACATCTTCACTTAAGAAGTAGCAATTTCTGGATAAAGATACAGAAGTGTTACTACACTGTGATACCAGTACAAGAATAGTGCATTCTTTTAATACCTACATATAATTGTGAAGATACCAGTAAGAACACAACCTTCTCATTATCTTCTGATGTAACTGGCTTAAACTTAAAAGTACAAGGCTAAGTCAATGCAACAATATAACAAAAAATATGTTACAGTGTTGTAAAAGGAGATGGCTACAATGTTAAGATTTTTAAACCTAGGTTTTTCAACCAAGTGCTGATGAGAAGGCTGAGCAAGGGTTCACACTGTTTGCTTATGTATAATGCAAACCAAACTGCAAACATTACAGACTTGTATCTTTTGTTGTATAATGCACCAGCAGATTGTGGGTGGGTGGGTGTCTGCTTATGGTTTTAAATGAACAGCAAAAACCAGAACCTGCATGAACACTTAATCTCATTCAACCAGACCTCTTGCTTGGCTCAATGAGATCTAAGTTAAACGGGGGTCTAATAAAATGATTCGTTGATTGCAGTTACTGATAGAAGGTGCTGTGGTCAAACTTTGTTGAAGTGAAAACTACAAAGAACATATCTTGCTATCTGACAATTTTTCTGCAATCATTAAAGTCAAAAACATATTGTTAGTTTAAAAGAACATCTTTCAACATCATTCTGTTGACAGACACCATGGCAGGAGGCGTGTCTCAATCAGCCAATGAAACTGTCCATGTTTACACAAAACATGTCATCTAATCATTACAATGACATATTACATCATCTGATTTCAATGGCCAATCAAATCAATTTTCCAAATTTTGGGAAAGCCTCATTCTGGTGTTGCAAGGAAAATTCTGTTTTTACAAGACCCCTTGTATGGAGGAGATCTCTTGGAACCACACGAGCACACAAGCGGTCTGGTTGAACGAGACAACCAGCACATTAAGCAATGGCAGATCAGGCATGTGGATGATTTACATGGGTAAATACTATAACACCACACAAATTCTTCCTTATGGCAGGTTGTTTCTTATCACAAAGTATGCAATTTATATGTTGTATATACTCGCAAACAAGATGGATCCAACTGCAAACAACATAGACCCAGCTCTGCCATTGCATAATGTACTATTAGATCATAATCTATACTGTTTGTTAATATTACGTGATGAAGATCAGATTCTATGTTACATCTGGACTACATTTAATAAGGTTAGGCTAAATATTACATGGCTAACAACTCTACTGTATGGGTTGCCACTGAGTTATGCTAGGTGACCAAAAACTAACAGTCAGAAAGGTAGCTTGCAGCAAGCAATGCATGTAAGTTTGGTTCCTCTTACAGAAAAAGTTTCCCAAATATGACTTGTAAACAGAGGCTAGAAGGGCCTATATGCAGTTACATTAGCCACCATTTGTCGGACATGTATTTATACCTACTTACTTGACAATACACATTTGTAATAAATATACATTTTCTGAGGGCAAATAATCTTAATTTTCACTTTGTATCACCTTTTTTAGGGTTGAAACAGTTGGTAAATTTCTTAACCAGTTACTCATAATACATTAACCAAATCATTACAAGTTAATTGCAGTCGGAAATGTGCAGAGGGTGAACTGGCAAAAAGTAAAGCATATTTTAAATTTCCAGTTTCTAAAATCTAGTGAAACTTGCATGTTACGTGTTACACAAATATATTTCCTGCTTGCCTTTGCATGAGGAAAAAGCTGCTTGAAGGAAAATATAAAGAATATTTTTGGATACTACAATAACACATTCTGGAATTTGGATAGGGATTGACATCTTTGTTTAAATGGTAGTCCAGGCATTATATTTTCATTGCTATTGCATGAGCACTACATATACATTCCACCTTAATTCTTTTGTCATATTTTCCCCCATTTTGTACAGTAATCAGTACCAATCAGGCCAACTGTCAGGATCACTGAAATGATAAGCACTGAACTTGAATGTTGTTAGTGTTAAAATGACAAATGCAAAACATAAGTGCCCTGAATTGTCAAAGGAAGAAAACAGTGTTTGTGTGTTTGTGAATGCTTGTGTATGCACATGTTTGCATAAAGTTTGAGTAAGGAATACATTAGTGCTATTCTGCATCATAGAATAGCAGATTATGGGACATCTATAGCACTGGCTGCATGTGGGGCTGATGTCTTACAATGTTCCAATTCATGCTCACAACTTGCTTCTGAAGTAAAGGCTGGACTGAGAAAGTTTATTCACATTTTCAAATTGACAGTACATCTCTGCTCAGCTTACTAAATATGCTTGGTGTTACGAGGTGAGGGTGGGGGGTGTAATTTAACCAGTTACTAAATTTTGTAAATGGTTACTGCTAATACTCAAACTATCAACAGTTATCCAGGTAATCGTTACAGCCCTAAAAAAAATTTAATGCACCATTTAAAATTCTGCTTCTTAAACTCTTATCATTGTCCAGCCCTTGAAGCCAGACTTTTTAACTGAGTGAAAGTCTTAGACTTTGAGTAACTTTGGAGTGACAGTCAGCAGTACAAGCACAGTTCATGCATCCATAATTACAGTGAAACCCCGCTATAACGCGTCCCGCTATAACGTGAATTCTGATATAACGCGATCATGGCGTGGCTCCCAAAATTTCATATATTCATTCGCACATGAAATTTTTTTTTCTTCAAAGTACAAGAAATAGTGTATAAAATGTGTATATTACAGTATCATTTTGGGGAAGAGATCACGTATGAATTCGAGTATAATACGTCTGTGGCGTGGTTCCTTAAAAATTATATACATGTACATGTAATTTTCTTGTACACGGAAAAAAAAATTTTTTTTTAAATACGAGAAATAGTGTATACAAAGTTTTTATTATCATTTTGGGGAAGAGATCACGTATGAATTCTATCGTGGCGTGGCTTCTGAAATTTAACAATTTCACCAATTTCTTGAAGTGTTATGCCAAAATAAACATTATTGGAAATGTTACTTATTACTGATACATGAGTAAAGCCAGTAAGTCTTCTTTGTGTTTGTCTTCAATTCATTCTGTATACAATCATTGCTCAAACAATAGCCGACATGTTTTTCTTCTTTAACTGCATACACAACCGAGCATAAGACAATGTGGTGGTTGATAAAAGATTCTCACAATTTAATAAACATAAAAAAACGTAAGCCACCAACATGTGCGCTGGACTTCAATTCATCCTGTATACAATCATTGTGCAAACAATAGCCAACTTATGTTTCTTCTTTAACTGCGTACACAACCAAGCACCAGACAATGTGGTGGTTGATCGAAGATTGTCATATGTGGGTGCTTATGTAGAGACTGAGCTTGGGTGGCAAGATCACAGGGAGTTCAAATAACCACTCTCTGTTACTTGTCACTGAACAAGTATCAAACTCGTGGCTCAATCAAAGGGTTGTCATGTGGGAAAATAAAGACAGATCGATATCAGATAGTAAACGGTGTTGATACCCTATTCATGCTATACATTAGACATGTATACGTTGTTCTCTGAATAAAGTAAAATGTAGTAAAACCCCGCAATAACGCGACCCCGCTTTTTCCGCAATCAAATTGTATGGACCCCAAATAGCGCGTTATAGCGGGGTTTCACTGTACCTTGATTTGCTGCAACAGATGAGCTCTCAGTAAAATACATGCAGCATGCAGTCCACTCATCTAATTCCTATGCTCATTCACAAGTACAATACACAGTTAACCAACAGTTGAGGGTAACCTATCAAAATATACAATGTATAGTCAATAATATGGAAACATATTTATTCCTAACTCCAAATGCACTTGTCAGAAAGGGCCTTCTAAGTAGGCTAGGATGTATATAGCTTGGAATAACCTATGTGGTCATAAATACAAATAATTAACCCATGCTAGTAAAGCCTAAAATGTACATCATGGTGACCTTCTTTGGTTATAATGGTGTAGTACTAAGAGAGGTGCATCCAATGATAACGTTTAATGATTGGAACATAAATGGCACCTGATAAATGAACCATAAACAAATTTTTTTAACAAAGTCACAGAAGCATAAAATATAGGTCACAGAGACTTCTTTTTGTAACAAGAATGTAGAACTTACCAAGATTCAACCACTCACCAAGTTTCATGGTTTTAGATAGGATAGCATCAATATATATAGCATGCCCAAACCTCATGTGGTCATGAACTAAACACAAAAACTTAACCAAAGCCTGTATAAGATTAAACATAGGTCTTGAGGAGTTTCTATTGTTGCAAGAGCATGGAAGAAAGAGAGATGCGCATCATCATCAATTTCATAATTCTATCATTAACAGTGCCTAAGAAATGGATACCAAACACAAAATTTAACAGAAGTTAGTTATTGTAAATTATAGGCCATTATGACCAACTACTGAAATGAAGGAGTAGTGATCATCAAGGTGCATCTCCTCACCAAGTTTCATTTTTCAAGATAGGATAGTATGTATATAGCATGGAGAAAACCAATCTGGTCATGAGCTAAATGCAGAAACTTTACCTTAGCCAGTAAAATGTGAAATGCAGGTCACAGTGGCCTTTTTCTATATGGATGTGGTATTGAGAGAGAAATGTATACAATCATCCAGCTTAATGATTCAAACATGAACAGTAAAAACATAAATTTAACCAAAGTCAGCGAAGTGCTAAATATGAGTCACTGTCACCTACTTTTAAGATGAAAGTGTAGTATTCATCAAGATACATCCTCTAACCAAGTTTTATGATTCCAGGTATAACAGTATCATAGTGGAGGTAAAAAAAAAAAAACCTATGTGATCAACAGCTAAATGAGAAAACGTAACATAACCCAGTAAAATGTGAAATGTACGTCACACTGATGCATACAATCATCAAGTCTGATGATTCTGGAATGAGCAGTACTTGAGATTCAACCCAAGTTAGTTAAACATGAAAAATGGGTCACAATGACCTGCTTTTATGATTAAGGTGTAGTATTCATCAAAATGCATCCACTCATCAAGTTTCATGATTACAGGCATAACAGTATGTATATACGGTGCCAAAAACCTATCTGGTCATGAGCTCAATCCAAAAACTAAACCTAGAAGTGTAAAATATGAAATGTAGGTCACATTAACCAGTGTGGTACTACGAGAAATGCATACAATCATCTAGTGTGATGATTCAAGCATGAACAGAACATGAGAAATAAACTTAAAACACAAAATTTTAACCTGTCAGTGAAGCATGAAATATGCATCACAGCAACCTACTTTGTGATGAGGGTGTAGAACACATCAATATGGATCCCCTCACCAAGTTTAATGAATCCAGGTTTAACAGTATATGTACAGTGTGCAAAAACCTACTTGGACATGAGCTAAATGCAAAACCTTAACCTAACCCAGTAAAATGTGAAATGTTAAGTCATAGTGACCTTTTGTTGTAAGGGTGTGCTACTAACAAAGATACATACAATCATCTAGTTTGATGCTTCTAGCATGAACTTAGCTTGAGAAAAACAATTTAAATAAAATGTAATCAAAGTCAGTGAAGCATGAAATGAGTCATGGTGACCTACTTTTGTGATGAGGGTCTAGTACTCATCAAGATCCACCCCCTCTCCAAGTTTCGTGATTCCTGGTAAAACAATATTTATTCAGTGTGCAAATACCTTAGTTAAAAACAAAAACTTAACCAAGAATGTACATCTAATGTACATGTACAAACAAAGGTAACCCCCTGAGACCCCTCCCCTGGGAGTATGTGCTATGAAACCCACCCCAAACTACTGCCTAGGACCTAAGAAGAAAGAATGGTTAACATTCAGTGAGGGTGTACATACGTATATGCTTTATCTGTGTGGACACTGATACTGGGGGTGGTACAATAACTTACCTCTACTTCATAGAGGTTAGCAAAAGAATCTGAAAAATTAAATGCTATTGAATGAGAGCATTTTTGTCCACCATGTTGAAAATTCTACCAGAGGGTAGGCCATCAGTAGTCAAACTGTCTTCTGTGCAATAAAGCATAACGTATCTTTACTGAATGCAACCCTGATATAAGGCCCGAAAATGGATGTCTATTGCATGAACATGCATATTTAGAAATGACCAATTACCATATATACTCATGGATACGCCGATACCAACTGCAAACTGCATGACCCAGATATGCCGTTGCATAATGTGCCGGCAGATCTGGGTCTATGTAGTTTCTAAGGACTAATCAGTAGAACAAACAACATAGACCCTGATCTGCTGGCACATTAGTTGATGGCAGATCAGGGTCTATGTTGTTTGCATTTGTACCCGGGTTATACACGAGTATATATGGTAATGAGATCACTGAACATAAGCAATATGATCATTTGTAGCAAGAGATATGAAATGAAGAGAGAGTTCTCTGTATGACAAGCAACCAACTGCAAACAGCAATGAACCAACTATACCAATGCATTATGTGCCATTAGATCCAAGTCTGAGCTGTCCATTCTACCTATGTGAACTGTTGAGATCCAGGTCTGCTGGTGCATTATGTGATAGCAGATCTGGATATAAGCTGTTTGTTACTGGGTGCATGCTGTGCACATGTGAATATGAGAAGCTGATGCAGTCTCAAAAGGCCAAAGAAATAAGTAGCATACATAGAATCCTGATATGGTTTAATACATTTAATTACTTGATGCAAATTATCAAACTAAGGTCTCTCATTACCACAAAAGTTACATGTAAGATGATAAAATGTTTCATTACATGACAGTGACCTAGAACACAAAAATAATTATAACATTTATAAATGAACTTCAAAAATATAAATTTGGCTATTGTTTCACCTGTAACAAATTAAAAAATACAGGTGTACAGATTGTAGTAGTCTGATTGGATGCAACAATATTCATTATAAGCTTTACAGAAATTAAAAGATAAGAATTACAACCAGTCTGTTGCAATTAAAGGTAAGTTTGTTGAAATGAATGGTTCATGTCACTTTTTAGAAATAAAAGAAAAGAAAAAAAAAAATTATGAAAAGAAAAAACATGGTCAATTTTAGAAAATATATATTATTTTTTTCTATTCTGTGTGAAATGCTTAATTTGTTTAAATATAGAATCTATATAAAGATAACTCAAAGGAATTAACCACAAGAGTGGTTCCAGAATGAAGACAGTCAAAGGTTCAGAAATATGCATGACCAAATCAAGCTTAAGGTTTCCATTACTTACAACCACATGTAAGCAGAGCAATGTCTGCTCGAATATTTTCCAATATTTCCTCCAGCTCTCTCTCAAACTCATCTAAATGTAGCAAGACAATGACAGAAACATTTAGGTAACAATGAATATGAGCATAAATAATTTTCAATGAAAGTGAGATATCGTATTTGCTTGCATAAAACATATGCTAAACTAAAAACTGTGTATACCCAGATTTGTCAATGCATTGGCACATCAGACTAGGTTCCATATTCATGAAACTCCTTAACTTAAGTGCAAACTCAAATTTTGACAGCTTAGAGAAAACAGGAGTCCCTCGAACGGACTGATGATTTATTAGCCAAAAAGCATTTCCAGGAATTCAAGACAAGATAATTTCTTCTATAATTTAACTGCTGAATGTTGAAACTATGTGTAATATTTTTCAGGAATAACAAGATTTTCAAAATAGTCACTGTGGCAGCAATATTGTATATAAGATTGCCACAGTTTTAATTTAGGACCAACTAGATATCAATTGAAGTCTTTTGGTGAAACCCCATGAGAATATGACCATTCAATCAGAAGGAGTAGTAATAATAATATTTTAAAGATGGCTGCCATGGTAGCCATATTGGATGTCAGATGCGGACCATTTTCATTTAGGACAAATTAAACATCATAAGAAGTCCTTTGGTGAAAACCCTATTTCAACATGACCATCCATCTAGGTGGAGTAGCAATAACAAGATTTTCAAAATGGTCACTATGGTGGCCATACTAGAGGTCAGATTGGCACCATTTTAATTTAGAACCAACTAGATATCATAAGGAGTCTTATCGTAGAAATTAATGTAAATATGACTTTCTGTTGAGAAGTAGCAATAACAAGGTTTTCAAGATGGCTGGATGTCAGATGGGCACCATTTTAATTTAGGACCAACTAATAATCATAAGAGCTCTTCTTGTGAAAACCCAATGCTGATATGACTTTCCAATCTTGAGGCATAGCAATAGTAAGATTTTCAAGACTGCTGCCATTGCAGCCACATTGGACATCAGATCTGCAACATTTTCACTTGAGACCAACTTTACATCACAAGAAGTCTTTTAGTGCAAACCCCATGTTACTATGCCCATCCATTCAGGAGAAGTAGCAATAACAAGATTTTCAAGATGGCCACTGTCATCATATTGGATGTCCTTGCGGTATGATTTTAATTTGGGACCATGCAAGTAGACATCATAAGAAGTCTTCTGGTGAAAATCCCATGTTGATATGACTTTCTGTTCAGGAGAAGCCGCAATAACAAGATGTTTAATATGACTGCCATGATGACCATACTGAATGTCAGATTGGCACTATTTTCATTTAGAACCGACTAGACATCATAAGAAGTTGTTTAGTTAAAACCCTATGTCAATATGACTTTCCATTCAGGAAAAGTAGTGATAACAAGATTGGATGAGAGATCGGCATCATTTTTATTTAGGACTGACTAGACATCATAAGAAGTCTTTTATTGAAAAACCCATGTCAATATGACTTTCCATTCAGAAGAAGTAGTGATATAAAGATTTTCAAGATGGCAGCCATATTGGATATCAGATCGACACCATTTTCATTCAGGACCAAATAGACATCATATGAAATATTTCAGTGAAAACCCTATGTCGATATGACATCCCATTCAGGAGGTGTAGAGATAACATTTTGAAGATGGCCCCTGTTTTGGCCATATTGGATGTATGAGTAACACCATTTAGGACCAACTAGACTAAGGGATGAATGTGTATGTAAAGTTACACAGCAATCATCTAAATAGTTTTGGCAGAGAAGCAATAACAAACTTGTGCCAATAGATGGCTGGACGACAGACTGATGATAGACAATGGATGACAGGGCATCCTACCAGCTGTTAAATACGTATCAGAGTGCTAGATAAGCAACATATTTGCATATTTTATGCAGAAAATTCAACTAGAAATAAATTTGAAAATACATTCAAATTATGCAAAACAATTTCATTTTAAGCATTTAGTCCAAAGTTGTCACCATAATTACACCTGCCATAAGCACAGTCGATGATGAATGATGGTGCATTCAATCAATATAAACTATGGTACCATTTCAAGTTCCAGATGCCCGATGCACATATGAAATTAGAGTACTTTATAAATTTGAGAACACTCACTTGAACAGATCCATATAAATAAAAATGATGCTGATCTGATGTCCATGGCAGCCATATTGAAAATCTTATTATCACTACTTCTCCTGAATGAAAAATGCTGCTAAATATTGAGACAGAGCCTGAACAAGAATGAAATAAATTTCGCATTGTTATTCCTGTTTTGGCACTGATAGTGTTTATTATAATTTTAAATTGGGCATTGTTATTCCTGTTTTGGCATTGTTATTCCTCTTTTGGCATTGTTATTCCTGTTTTGGCACTGATAGTGTTTATTATAATTTTAAATTGGGCATTGTTATTCCTGTTTTGGCACTGATAGTGTTTATTATAATTTTAAATTGGGCATTGTTATTCCTGTTTTGGCACTGATAGTGTTTATTATAATTTTAAATTGGGCATTGTTATTCCTGTTTTGGCACTGATAGTGTTTATTATAATTTTTAATTGGGCATTGTTATTCCTGTTTTGGCACTGATAGTGTTTATTATAATTTTAAAGGATATCTTGTGAACACTGCAAAACACAAAATTATAATCAGTGAGTTTGATCACCTAACCATAGAGTCTATGGTGGGACTAGACTGTGATCAAAGTCACTCTAGACTGACTAGGGTGACATCATCAAGAAACTATGGTCTGAACATTGATACCCATGTTGTTTCTCCCTTTTCCAATATGGTGGATGCAAGAAAAGTGTATCATGCAACTCTCTGAATACTCTAATCAAAACCAAAAAATTATAAAACAAAGAGAAAATTGGAAGTAAAACATAATTTTGTGCTGGACTTTACAGGATGATATGAAAATATGTTTCTCATGAAATTATTTCCAATTTTCTTGGTTTATATATAGGAAAGTTTACATAGTAACATGTTTCTGAAATCAACTATTTTTGATAATGTAAATCGTAAATGTTATAGCAAACTATGCACTTTATGATTAAAATTTATTTAAAAAAACATGTTTTTTCTTGGAAAGGAAAAATAAAATTTAACAAGAAATTGACCTGATTTTGTCATCTTGAAGCAAGTAAAGATTACAGACACTCCTTCACTGGACATGCCTAGTTTAAATTTTGGGACTAGACTCCGGTGGATGATCGAACTATCTCTATATCTGACTTATATGAATCTTAATCATCAAGATGTTAATCATGCTTTTTAGACTGAGTCTTAATCATCAAGATGTTAATCATGCTTTTTAGACAGAGTCGTAATCATCAAGATGTTAATCATGCTTTTTTGACTGAGTCGTAATCATCAAGATGTTAATCATGCTTTTTAGATTGTGTCTTAATCATCAAGATGTTAATCATGCTTTTTAGACTGTGTCTTAATCAAGATGCTAATCATGCTTTTTTGACTGAGTCGTAATCATCAAGATGTTAATCATGCTTTTTAGACTGAGTCGTAATCATCAAGATGTTAATCATGCTTTTTAGACTGAGTCATAATCATGAAGATGTTAATCATGCTTTTTAGACTGAGTCATAATCATGAAGATGTTAATCATGCTTTTTAGATTGAGTCGTAATCATCAAGATGTTAATCATGCTTTTAACACTGTGTCTTAATCATCAAGATGTTAATCATGCTTTTTAGACTGAGTCATAATCATGAAGATGTTAATCATGCTTTTTAGATTGAGTCGTAATCATCATGATGTTAATCATGCTTTTAACACTGTGTCTTAATCATCAAGATGTTAATCATGCTTTTTAGACTGAGTCGTAATCATGAAGATGTTAATCATGCTTTTTAGATTGAGTCGTAATCATCAAGATGTTAATCATGCTTTTAACACTGTGTCTTAATCATCAAGATGTTAATCATGCTTTTTAGACTGTGTCTTAATCAAGATGCTAATCATGCTTTTTTGACTGAGTCGTAATCATCAAGATGTTAATCATGCTTTTTAGACTGAGTCTTAATCATCAAGATGTTAATCATGCTTTTTAGACTGAGTCATAATCATGAAGATGTTAATCATGCTTTTTAGATTGAGTCGTAATCATCAAGATGTTAATCATGCTTTTAACACTGTGTCTTAATCATCAAGATGTTAATCATGCTTTTTAGACTGAGTCATAATCATGAAGATGTTAATCATGCTTTTTAGATTGAGTCATAATCATCATGATGTTAATCATGCTTTTAACACTGTCTTAATCATCAAGATGTTAATCATGCTTTTTAGACTGAGTCGTAATCATGAAGATGTTAATCATGCTTTTTAGACTGAGTCGTAATCATCAAGATGTTAATCATGCTTTTAACACTGTGTCTTAATCATCAAGATGTTAATCATGCTTTTTAGACTGAGTCTTAATCATCAAGATGTTAACCATGCTTTTTAGACTGTGTCTTAATCAAGATGTTAATCATGCTTTTTAGACTGAGTCTTAATCATCAAGATGTTAATCATGCTTTTTAGACTGAGTCATAATCATGAAGATGTTAATCATGCTTTTTAGATTGAGTCGTAATCATCAAGATGTTAATCATGCTTTTAACACTGTGTCTTAATCATCAAGATGTTAATCATGCTTTTTAGACTGAGTCATAATCATGAAGATGTTAATCATGCTTTTTAGATTGAGTCGTAATCATCATGATGTTAATCATGCTTTTAACACTGTCTTAATCATCAAGATGTTAATCATGCTTTTTAGACTGAGTCGTAATCATGAAGATGTTAATCATGCTTTTTAGACTGAGTCGTAATCATCAAGATGTTAATCATGCTTTTAACACTGTGTCTTAATCATCAAGATGTTAATCATGCTTTTTAGACTGAGTCTTAATCATCAAGATGTTAACCATGCTTTTTAGACTGTGTCTTAATCAAGATGTTAATCATGCTTTTTAGACTGAGTCTTAATCATCAAGATGTTAATCATGCTTTTTAGACTGAGTCGTAATCATGAAGATGTTAATCATGCTTTTTAGATTGAGTCGTAATCATCAAGATGTTAATCATGCTTTTAACACTGTGTCTTAATCATCAAGATGTTAATCATGCTTTTTAGACTGAGTCATAATCATGAAGATGTTAATCATGCTTTTTAGATTAAGTCGTAATCATCATGATGTTAATCATGCTTTTAACACTGTCTTAATCATCAAGATGTTAATCATGCTTTTTAGACTGAGTCGTAATCATGAAGATGTAAATCATGCTTTTTAGATTGAGTCGTAATCATCAAGATGTTAATCATGCTTTTAACACTGTGTCTTAATCATCAAGATGTTAATCATGCTTTTTAGACTGAGTCTTAATCATCAAGATGTTAACCATGCTTTTTAGACTGTGTCTTAATCAAGATGTTAATCATGCTTTTTAGACTGAGTCGTAATCATCAAGATGTTAATCATGCTTTTTAGACTGTGTCTTAATCAAGATGTTAATCATGCTTTTTAGACTGAGTAGTAATCATCAAGATGTTAATCATGCTTTTTAGACTGAGTAGTAATCATCAAGATGTTAATCATGCTTTTTAGACTGAGTAGTAATCATCAAGATGTTAATCATGCTTTTTAGACTGTGTGAAATGGTTTAGTGACCAAACATAATTCAGGGTGTGTACAATTATATGACTCTGAGTAAGTGTTCTCATAATGATCAAGTACGATCATTTCAACATACACAGTATTTGGAGAGCATAGTTTATATTGATCGAATGCACCACCATAAAACATGTACTTTGCTTATGGCAGGAGCAATACACTGGTGACTCTGGACTAAATGGTTAAAATTAAATTTACTTTGGATAATTTTACACATAAACAAATTTCTTTATGCATTTTTTGTAAATTTGTTTGTGTAAAATATGACAATTGTCTAGAGCTCTGCTATGATGTCACACCATTCTGAATTTTGCAGAATACAGTATGATTCAGTTAATACATGTACTCTGATCAATCAGTTGATAGTTCATTAACTAATCAAACATTAAATTATTGAATCAATTTGAATATTTAAGAAAGTGCTAATTCTTATCTACAACAGTGCTTGCTTTCTTAAATGCAAGCAGTGATGATAGATGTAAATCTTTCATGTTCCATTTCTATAGTCTGCATAGGTAGGGACTGAAGAATATTTATGTATGTGAAAAACAAAGTAAATATTGTCAAAAAAGTAGGTCAAACTGATACTTCTCACTTTCTGATGTACATAAAAAAGGTGAGGCAATAGTAGGCAGCAGAAAGTTAATTGAAACAAAACTTACGATGGTCTAAGTAATCTAAGTAAGTTATTACATGTATATTGTATAATTACACTTTTGGACTTGCCAAAGGCTGAATCAAAGTGGTGTCTGCTGAGATCAACTTATTTTTCTCAGATTTCAAAGTACCAGTGTCCTCATCTGAATTAGTCTAAATAACAGTTCATAAATTATTGTTTACATCAATCAATATGATAGATTGGTTGAACATATACATTCAAGCAATTTAACGTGTACCAATTTTAGGAAAGAAAAAACAAAACATGCAACAACAAAAAAATAGAAGAAAAAAAAAATGAGGCCCAAGCCTCATATCTCTCACCTCAGAAGTTGAAACATGTCTGCTTGTGAATGCAAATTCACACATATATTGAAACTGTAGAGGGGAAAGAAATGCTTGAAGCAAGTAATTACTACATTGTCTATTAAAATTGGTGTCATTCATCTTCTCTCCTGGACCATATATATATTGGATCATTTTCAAGTCATTTATACAACCAGCATTCTTCCCTTGATCTCTTCCTGCCCATAGGGACTAGGCTCCAATTCATAACTTAGAAACTGTTAATTGCCCCACCTTGAAAGTACATACTTATTTGGCATTATAACGGGGGTGAATCTGTGCAGTCAGCATGGATTCCTGGGTCTGTCCCCTCACTCCCATCCACACCGCACCCCACCCATGGAGCCACAACTTGGAAGCCAATGAGATCCCCACCCGAGGGAGCTGCAGTGGTTCAGGGGTTAAGGTGTTGGACTCACAACCGTAAAGTTGGGGGTTTGATTCCTATGATCTGATTAGCCTGGATCCTCATTAATATGCAATGAATCTCTATCCTAATCAAACTCATCTGAGATCTCGATGACAAAAGCTTACCAGTGTTCTAACTACTTCTCGATTGCAGGTTTTTGACCCCCTAGGCTGCTAAAATGGGAGTACAATACAAATATTGGGGGTGCACACTGTCAAGAAAATAAAATAGTATCACTGCACTGGAGCATAAGAAAATAATAAAGAAACAAATAAATCAGCAAATAAATTAAAAAATTCACAACTTGTTTGCATTTAGTACTTCAGAAAAGTAATGCTACTGTACAGACAGATTCAGCAGTAAGTTATTTAACAACTCCAAATATTATAAAAGCTTCCCATTCTTTTTTCTTCAGAATGAAGTCAGTTGTACTTTTTCCTTAATAAAAAGAACCCTAAGGAATACCACTGCCCACATATGCCATTCCAGAATTTGTTTGCCTCCATGTTTCTTTCTGGATATGTACTGTGCACTGAAAGCATATTAGTACAGATACAAGGATCCAGTCTACCCTTCAAGACCAAGATGGTGACCATAAAAGAGTTACCACTCATGTGTCATAAAAATTGCACACAGCAGCTGTGTTTGATCAGGTTTTCTTTGCTGTCATTGTGAAATCAGTAGAAATTGAGTAACATTGATACCCAGCTGCAAATATACTTCATATATTTAATTCAGTGCATGTGCCAGGCTTCAATTTTTGTATTTGAACTGCACATATCAGGCAGATGTTTTGTATGTTCCAAGTTTGTTAATACATGATTCATATACATTTTTGCATGAATAGGAACACTGCATACATACCAAATCTGATAAAAATTTGATCATAAATATGGCCTCTAGAGTGATGGACAACAGTCACAAGGCCATACTATACTAAAAATGAATGTGGATATTTTTCTTACCATCTTCTGCTGGAGATGTTGAGTTAGAAGCTGAGTTGACTGAAGCTCCACCCTCTACATCTACATCATCAATTAAATTGGCAAGTTCCTGCTTCAATCCATTTAGAGTTAGACTAGTGAAAAAATCTGGTTTATCCTTCCCCAGAAGAGCACCACCACCCTCTTCATCAGTACCACAACCCACTCCAACTAAAAGGTCTGTTGTCTCTATGGTATTCCACTGATCCAAATCATTATTATCTGCATTTGCAAGTACATCTGGATTTCCTGATGTGCCTGAAGAGTAATCTCCCTCTAGTTCATCCAAGGGAGATAATTCATTCAATCTCTGACTTGTCTCCTGAGAATGTGAATCTGAGGATATAGGGATATCAGCGTAAATTACTTTATTATTGTTACTGGGTGTTTTACCTACAATTTGATCCTGTAAATCTTGTAAAATGTCTGCATTTGGAATGTTGCCTGCAGTTTTTTCCATTTCTATTTCCATTTCAAAGGTTTTATCCATATCACTACAAGTTTTTGCCTTATCAAGTTCCGCAGTGAGCCATTCATCACCACTACCTCTGGAACTTTCCAAAATACAAACATCATCTTCTTTCACTTTTTCATCATCCATTAAAGTCACTCTTTCAACACCCTCTAAAGTCCCCTTGAATGTTTCCTGAATAAATATATAACCTGGACCACTAATAGCACTAACATTATCTGAACACAATTTGCCACCGCTATCTTCTCTATATGTATTAAGGGAAATCTCACCTAGGGAGACCTCTTGTCTTGCTAAACTATTTTTTGAACTCAAATTTGAGTCACTGGCCTGCGAGTTAATGCTGAGACTCTGTTCATGGGTTGCTCCTATTATTTCATTCACAACACTATCTGTATCTCCACACTGTACATCTGATTCCAAAAACTCCACCTCTTCAGAGATTTTATTTCCACTCTTGAGTACTGTCTCTGTTCCAGAAAAGCTTTCTTCACCTGAAGATTGGGTTTGCATACTGGCTGGCAGAGAAACATTTAACTCTGCACTGTCAATTATCTCCCTTGTATACATCTCTATAGTTTCAGCAGCAAGTTTTTCCTTTATCTCACTTGCTGCTGTATAGACAGGGCTTGGAAAATCATTCACTATATTGGAAGAAGTGGTGTCCATGCAATGAGGAGACACTCCAAGGGTGACTAGAGTTGGTAAATGCATTGATGGCTCAGTGACTGATACTATATCTAAAGAACTTGGATGGGGTATAGATGGTATTGGAGGAAAACGAGCTACAGGTGAAAGAAGGGTACTCTCCACTTTTGTAACAGAGAACAATTTTTTTGGTTTAGCCTTTGGAATACATTGTGGTCTAAGTAGATCTGGTCCTGGGGTAAATATGGAAGAAGAAGCAAGTCCTGGACGTGAGATGAGAGTATCTAGCCCTGGAGATGAAACAGACGCTGTGACAGTCGGAGGCTGGGAGCTTTCCACTCTTGTTACAGAGAACAATTTTTTGGCTTTAACTGTTGGAATATATTGGGGACTGAGGAGCTCTGGGACTGGGGGTGAGATGGGAGAAGTTTTTTCAGGATTTATTGGTAAACTTGAAGGTACTGTATCTACTGTATCTACCACAGGATTCTGATGATTGAAATTCTGCCCTAAATCTGGCATAACACTATCAATAGCAGGTGAATCAAGCATGTACTCAGGAGAAAAGTCTGTACCTGACAGGTCTGGGGAAAAAAGAACTGCTGGTCGCCGAATTGAATTTATTGATGGAATATAGAGTGATACCTCTACTTCATTAATTTCGTTGTTATTTTGTAGATCAGCACTCTCTTGTTTTTCTGTGTTTTCTTCTTTATTTTGTTCAAGTTGTTTCTTTACTTGAGCTCTCTTGTATGATAACTTGCGATTTCTGTCTAAATAATCTGTGATGTCTTGCTGTAGCCTCTTTTGCTGCTCTACATAGTCCTTCATTCCCTAATTATGAAAAAAAACTCAACAAATTATATAAAGAATATTTAAGGTATGTACAGTGCATTATAACACAACTGAATTCTGTGAGTTTGTAAAGTTGGCATAGCTAACACATACAAAATGTTTGCAACTAATTGATCAGAAATGTATTTTTTTGTAAATACAGTCAAACCTGTCACTAGTGGCCACCCATGGGAAAAGGCAAAACTGTTGTTTGTACACTGGCCACCCATGGGAAAAGGCAAAACTGTTGTTTGTATGTGACCTCTGTACACAGGTTCACCTTTAAAATTTGGTTTTTGAACAAATACCATGCACCGAATATTATTATTATTATTATTATTATTATTATGTTTTCAAGATTGTTTTATGTGCACTTTACAATAAAATCATAAATTACGCATATATGTTGTTCTCTCCCAAATTTATGTTCCACACAAGATTACTGTATCCTGCTACTTTAATCCATCCTATAAATTAAATCATCACTGACTTAAAATAATCACCAATCTCAGTTTGTTCACACTATAGAAACAATATCTGGATTAGTCAGTTGCTCAACTTGCCAAGATCAAAAGACAGTCGATTATGTGAGAAGCCTGTGATGAATAGGAAATCAAAAGAAGCAGTATATGGCTATTCTTTGTGACCCATAAACTAAAACTTTACCTGTCTTTACAGACAAGTTTTAAACATTGAATCACCCCTGACCCTAATGGAAAGGGATGTAACTCATATCTCTTCTCAAAGATGAACTTTTTTCTTCAGAGATAGCTTCAATTCACAGGCAAACAGATGAAGATAGCGAACTATACCTGTCACACTGGCACAAAAGGTGACTTCCATTTTTGCTGCGATAACACAACTACTTTTCCCACAATCCAGCAACCAAATTCTACCCTTAGTACAATTCGACCATTTACCCTAATGATATAACCTGCCTTGCTTTCGAATTTGACATATTGACATCTTTGAGTTACACTATCAACGTGACTGGAGTATGGTGAGCACAAGTGAGATAAGAAACGTTTGCACATTGATTCACATGATATTCCTTTTCTTATCTCGCTTGTACTCGTAACTCCAGTCATGTTGACAATGTAACTCAAAGGTGTCAAATTCAAAAACGTGGCAGCAAACAGGCCTAGTCAGACACCAACTGGGTTGACAGGAAGAGCATGACTTGGCAGGAGAGAGTGTGACTATCTATGTCTGATTGCCTCCCACCTTAGGGAGTGTGGAGGTGTCTGGAAGCTTCCTGCCCTGACCCTTCCAGTTGCCCATTTTATGAATGAAAGATGAAGAGTTTTAAAGGGGGTTTGGCATTTCTGCTGGGACCTCTATTTAAAATGTTTAGGGTAGGGACCCATAGACCTCTTTGCCTGGGGACACTTCTTGGACAGTTTAGCTAGTCCTAAAAACCACTGATGTTCAGAGCTGACCTCAGCTGGTCATGTGATGTGATTCAAGCGTCCATGCATTGGTCATGTGACTGCCATATGCACTATACATAATAGGTAAAATAAACCCAAAAAATTTTTGGATAATATTTATGGAGTCAAGTCACATGACCAAAGCAACTGAAGCTTTCAAATGAGCGAATGAGCCAAAGTTGCATTTGATTGGCTGCTGGATCTGATAGAACAGCTGGATGTAGCCATGAAATTCGAAATGATAACAGAAGGTAGGGTTGTGTTATTATATGTGAATTTACAAGATGTCAAACACAGGATTTGATCCAGAAATGTTCTGAACATATTGCTTAAAGGACCTGAAAGAACATTTCTGGATCAAATCCTATGTTTGACAACTTGTAAATTCACCCTTCAACTGACCATAACTCAAGAGCTGCAATTAATACCAGTAAGAGTCTAAAATGTACACTCATGGGTTGCAGACAGATCTGTCTGCATGATTTTATGAAGAGGTGAGATCAGACCTCAAATTACCCATCAGTATCAGTACTGGTTTGGGGGATGATTTACTGGATTAGTAGGTGCTATGAAACCCACTCCAAACCATTTCCTAGGGTACAGGAAGAAAGAATGGTTGAAATGCAATAAGGCTATACATACGTATATACTTTTATACGTGTATATGCCAATGTTGATGCTGTAGTTAAATAGCTTGCCTCTACAAGAAATGTGTCTATGGAACACAAATGCCTCAACACAGTACCTAAGAAAGTTGATGCAACTCTTATTAAAGATGGAAGGGAAAGGTAAATGAAGATATTGTGAAAATTAAGCTCTGAACCAAATTTAATTTGCATTCATTAGGACTTTCTTTGGCTTTTTGTTTCAGTTATTAAGCAGAGATAAAAAGCAAAAACAATCTGTATGGGAGGATGTACATATAAACAGATAACTAGAAAGGTGTCTAAAAGATCTGTCCCTTCCAGTATATAGCTGGAGTGTACAACTTTAAATTAAAATTCAAAGAGAAAAGGAAAGGAAATAAAGATGCCATTTAAGACATTAATTTTTAATAAAAACAAAAAATAAATATTATGTCTCATGTCAAGTGCTATCTAACAGCTTGTTGTATACATACAGATTCTTTCTTTGTCTCCCTGTCAAGGTCAAGTCGGGTCAAGTGCTCATTGACCTTGAGGGCCAGAGAAAGGGCCATCAGACCTGCTGTTTTTATGTCATTCTCCTGTAGGTCAACTCTCTGTAGGTAAGGGTTATCTGCTATCACCTCTGCTAATGCTACAGCACCTGCAGCACAAAAATATAGAATAAAGTCATACAGTGAAAGCCATTTATGATGAAATCAGATTTAATGAATAATGTGGTCACATGGATTATACCACCCATGCATTTTCCCTCATTTTTTTTATGAAATTTGGTATAAAATGAACACTTTTTAAATTGGTCCCTGGGAAATTGTTACAAGCAGTAACAGCATAATTGTGAACAATTTTAAAACGGCCAGCAAAAATCAAGTATGCTTTTTTGCCAGTCATTTATATGAGAATGGTTTTTATAAGGGGTAACTAGACAAAGTACTATACTTATTTGGATGGCTACAAATAATATGTGTACATACAAAACTTGTTCAAAGAATTCCCTAGGATCATGACTGATAATTTAATAAATATGTATTGAAAATGAGATGTGTGTATATGCCTTAAAGATATTCTTACCAAGTAATCAGTAAAAAAAAAACGGCTTATATTACTCTGTTATTTTAGACATTTTACCAAGACTTATGTTCCCAATGATGTGGATGATTTTCTGTAACTAAATTCTGAAGTAAATTAAGGATAAAAGTAAGTGATAAAATGAAAATGTGTTAGATGAAAACAATATACTGTATATATGTAAACTGTAAATGACACTACGATTAGCCCTAAACTCTAAATTGACACTACGATTAGCCCCCAACAAATTAGCAATATCATGCTCACTTTCTTTGAAGAATTTAAAATTATCTTGAGTATATAATTGTTAAAATGTAATACATACCTTCACATGTAATTTTTGTTCCTGACAGACCAAGTCTTATAAGGGATTTATTTTTCAACATCCCATCCTTTAACACATGAATTCCTTCATTGGTGAGAGGATTGTGACCAAAGTTCAGTGTCTCCAAATTCTCTGCAATATACTAAAAGAAAAAAAAGAGTATTTATGTTCATCTGCCTATGTTTTGTCTACAGCAACTCTTGCACTTTGACCAACTTGAGAAATGATGAGTAAAATTCTAACGTAAATATACCTTAACATCTCCTGCATCCCACCCCTATGCCAATGATGGCCATGAGTCTATCACACTATCTCCATCAACAAGAGACTCTAAAAGGGACTGATGCTTTACTGGCTAAAAAGAATTTTGCAGAAATTCATGAAAAGTTTGTTTCTTTCCTTCTTATTTTCTTTTTAACTGCTGAATATTGACACCATCTCAGATATTCTTGAGAAAATCCAACATACTAAATTTGGGAAAAAAAGTATTTTTTTCTATTTCTGAATTAACATGTTCACAAAATAAGTGCAGTATAAAAAAAAACTCTGCCACAGCCTTTAAACTTAAACATGATATCATTGATTAAAGATTACTGAACTCATCTCAAATAATGTCAAGACAGAACATCATACAATGTTTGGTTAAATCCATAATTAACAAGAGGCTGATGTGGGCCTGAGGTCACTCACCTCCTGACATTTACTTAAAAGCCAAATGCATGGCATTTTTATTTTTTAGCAGCCAAGTTGGAAGGCAGATCGGCATCATCTGTGCAAGCTTGAATGAGCCTAAGCTAGGATGCTTTCTGTGCAATTTGGTCAAATTCTTCTGCCAGCTTTTTGCGAATGTTTTTTTTACAGGTTTTTTTCCATTTACAATTGATTAGCATCATGCCCAAAGGCTTTATGTCAAATTTGGTCAAATTCTGTTCAGCAGTTTGAGAGATGGGGTTGTTGGAAAGTATTTGTATTTTTAGTTACACAGGCCATATTTGATGGCAGATCAGCAAAATTTGTATAAAAATTTAAAAGGAACGATTGCTTTGTCAATCTGGCCTGACGCTGTCCAGCAGTTTTTATAAATAAGTCATTTAAAGACTTTTCTATTTTTTGAAATAGTTGCCATATATAATTGTGGATCTACATCATTTACATAATATATGAAAGATTTTCATGCCCAAATGTTTTCTGTCATATTTAGTGTAATTCTGTTCTGCAGTTTTGGAGTCATTACATGGTTGTACTAAACAGTTTTCAGTTACAGCCAGAGTTAAGAATGTGCCCTCTCACCTGTTATCAAAATAAAACTCCATAAACATCAAGATGGAAGAGAAAAGCGGACAATAACCAATTTCCCAAAAAATCAATATACAAATTTTGGTAAATGCATGAAAACAGAGCTACGAGAAAATGGGCAATCATTCATGTGCATGATAAGCCAAAACTTACTCTTGAATCTAGAACTGAAACTAATACCAAACTTTCCTATTAGAATATTCATTGAATGTAACTGGGTTCAAGCATTTATCAATATTAAAAAAGCTATATAATCGATCCTCTCTTCTTTGTCCACTTTGGTATTTACTGACACTCCCCCCTGCCAAGCTGCACTGACAACAATCTGAACTGTCATAGAAATATAATTACCATATATACTCGTGTATAAGCCGATACCAACTGCAAACTGCACAGACCCAGATCTGCAGTCACATAATGTGCCGACAGATCTGGGTCTATGCAGTTTTGTAAGGACTAATCAGTTGAACAAACAACATAGACCCTGATTTGCTGGTGCACAATGTGCCAGCAGATCAGGGTCTATGTTGTTTGCATTTGGACCCGGTTTATATGCGAGTATATACAGTAAACAAGATTTTAGGGATTGAGTAAATTTTCTGGGGATACAGACTAAAAAGCAAATGAATGTAGGTTTTATTTTCTCTGCTTATCTTCAAACTCAGTACCATCATAAATGCTTCTTTAGCCACAGTAGCTCAGTTGGTAAAGCGTTGGACTCCAAGGTTTCCGGGTTCAATACTGCCCAGGTCAGCCCAGGTTAACTGCCTTGAAGTGTCCCTTGGTAAAAGCACTTAGCTCACATTTCTTCAGCATGATAAAGCCAATACTGTGTTAAATGTGCCATTAAAAACCAGCATGATAAAGCCAATACTGTGTTAAATGTGCCATTAAAAACCAGCAAAACAAACATTTTGTGATGAAGATGGACCACAGATAAAGGGCAGAAACTATATTACCTGTCAAGTTAAATGTAGGAACTATCTCAAAAACATATCTGAAAAGTGATTTGTTCACAATTATAACTGCATGCACACATAACTAATTTAAGCAAATTTAGATACGCTGATTACAGCATCTGGAATTTGTAATCTATGCTGGATACGTTCCATGGGACTGACTTTTTTTACAGACAATAAATGCACAAATCGGGCACTGGAAATTTCTATTAATCCATGAGAAACTCATATTCAACCTTGATAAATAATGTTTTTAACTGAACCCATACACGAATATTGAATTCATCTTATACATAAAATGTACAATGAATAGGTGTTAAATGACCTTGGGGCTTCAGTTAATAGCATAATGTAACCTCTACCAGGCCAGGTACCAGGGAAGTAGTTCCTTGCCTCTAGCAAATCTGGGAGTAGACCATTTAGTTTTATGGGTAAAGAGGCATTCCCAACAAACAGTTAAATCATTCAAAAAAAGGCTCAGAATTTTTGTAAAAATAATCCCTGCGCAAATTAAAAATATATGCAGATAACTATGGCTTTGTATTAATGCATAGCTAAAACAGAGTAGCAAGCTTGACTGTAACAGAAAACTAATTGACGACTGGCACATGTACATCTTAGTCATGTGAAGCTGACATCTGTACTACTGACTTTGAAGAAAACAAAGAAAAGGATAGTGTAAAATTGTAAGCATATTTTAGCTGTGTAATGACAACATAACTTGAATAAAAGACCAAATCAGGAAATATATTGGAGTTAGTGTTCAATGTAGTGTAGAGCTATGATGATACAGTTCCTATCTTGACTTACAAAATATGACATTTATTTTAACAGAGAAATTTTTTAAAGAGTTTTCTGTAAGAGGTTACTTGATTTCTGTCAGTTGCTGATAAGAAATTTTCTTCGTTTATTATGAATGCTCCCTATAGTAATCTTATAATGTCTGTATGCCCAGTGGGAGCTCCAAGGTCTTGATAAGCTGTAGCACTCATGTACCCTAATGAATGCCCAGTAGGAGCCCCCAGGTCTTGTTAAGTTGTAGCACTCAAGTAGTCTGATGAATGCCCAGTAGTGTAGAAAATCACAAAACATTTATAAAGGCATGTATTTTTGGGGTGGGGTGAGTGGGGGTGGGGTAAAACTAATTTTAATGACGTAATATTTAGCTGCTGGTCTTGCATAGCTTGCCTATTCAAGAACAGAATTACCCTTGTCCATATAATAAGAATTCATCATCCCATGGATGAACCTCCAAAGAGAATTCTGGAAAGAATCCAGAACATAACACATACACAGTCTGTGGCATAAGACACCAGCACATGCGCCACAAGTCCTCATCTTTTTTGAGGACTAGGCTGCTCTTGGGACATATGTTACCTGATGGTATTGCATAGCTTAATTTGCCAGTGCGGTGGGAGGCTGACAGCCTCAAGAACTGTTATAAACAAGGAAATACTCACCCTTACTGTGGGAATGTCCACTACCGTAAGTTAGTATCAACTTTAGCTACATTTTTGTGCCATGACTATGGGCCTTGGAGAATAAATGCCTTCGTTCTGGTACGCCAAGGAATGAAGGTAGAAGGAGGAGAAGGTTGTGTGTGACAACCAAAACATGGCCTTCATAACATCCTTCAATGATGAATGAGTAAGAAAGGCCCATGAGGTAGCAATGGCTTGGACCTCATGGGCTTTAACCTTCATGAATGATAGGTCCCTCTCAGTCAGGGACTGATAAGCTGTCTTGATCATTTGTACAGTCTACCTAGAAATAGTGGATACTGAAATGTCAGCAGCGCCCTTTAAGAGGAAAATACACTTCCTACCCTTTCTTTTCCTTTTAGAAGCAGCCAAATATAATCATAATGCCCTAACTGGGCATAAAAGTCGATATTTATCATCCCCAGCACAGACATGACTGAGACTAGCGATCTCTATAGGGAGTGGAGCTACTGAAGGTAGCTGGTTTTGGGCTAAAAACTGGGTTAGCAAAGGACAGATACCGACTCATAATTGCCACTGAATCATAGGCAACCTAGTTCAATTGATAGAGCATGAAGCTCACTCCTTTGTCTCATGGATGCTAAGGAAGCAAGCAAACGGTTTTGAAGATAAGATTCTCAAAGGAAGCTTCACCCAAAGGCTCATAGGGGGTTTTAGTTAATGACTATAAGACACAATAGAGTTTCCATTTTGGTATTAGTGATCTCTGCAGCTCAAAAATACCTTATACGGTTGGCAATGCGAGAATCCAAACTAATGGATGGGCCTTTAGAAAACTTGAGTGTGTTGGATAGAAACTGAGTATTGTTTCTCTTCAAAAAGGAAGAGAAGAAAACCAGCCACTGCACTCAAAGAGAGACAGCTAGGATTAATGTGTTTCCTACTCCATGAATCATAAAAGATTCTCCACTTGGCATAATAGACCTTGGATGTGGAGCATTGCCTAACCTGAACAATGCACTTGGCAACTCTGCTTAAAAACCTATCCTTGCGGATAGATCGCTGGAGATGAACCAAGTGTAATGGTGGATAATTTGTGGGCTGTTGTGTAGGAAAGAGCCCCTGTGAGAATGTCCCTCCTCTGAGGCAATGTCCTGGGCTGGTCTATCAGCATGTCGAGAAGATCACTGAACCACAATCATTGGGACCACAAAGGGGCTATCAAGATGATTGCACTTGCTGAATCATCCTGAAGGGTGGAAAGGCACAAGTGAACAGGCAGTTCCACTTCAGGCTGAACATGTCCACTGCGCAGGCTCTCTGATCTGGAACTGGGAAGACACAAAAGGGGCACTCAATCCTGACCCCACTTCGTACTAGGAAGATATGTCCACGGATTGCAGCATCGACCTCTGTACCATAGGGCTAAGGACCTGAAGACCTTGGCTGCATGCAGAGGACGGGCCAATCACTTCCCTGCAATGGAAGGCCCCACATCCCATAGGAACCTTGTGGACCAAAGGGACTGTCCCTAGTGGCGGACTTAGCAAGAGGGTGAGAGAGACTCTCAACCCTCCTAGGGTGATTGGGGCAATAAGGTCTGCCCCTCCTCCTTTTTGACCCCACTTCATAAGAGAAAGATGTCAGTCAACGGACTGCAGCATCGACCTCTCTACCGTGGGGCTAAGGCCCTGAAGACCTTGGCTGCATGCTGGGGAAGGGCCAATCACTTTTCTGCAATGGAAGGCCTCACATCCCATAGGAATTTAGTGGGATTATAGGAAAGGGGGGATGCTGATCTGATCCCCTTGCCTAGACTGGCATCTGTACGCTGATTCCAAATCCCAAGAGGGATTCAACGGTAGCCTGGAGGAAGGGGGTATTGACCCGTTCTCTATCCCTATACTGAAGGGCCTCTAAGGACCGGTACTCACTGACTGGTCACCAGTCACGTGACTTATATCTGAAGGAAGACCCTTCCTCAGATCTGAAAGATTTATATTGTAGCCCTCTCTTTACCGGGTGGCTTGATCCTGTCACCAACAACAGGCCCTGGGAGCTGAAAGGTTGCTGCTCCACCCTCATCGGGAGGGGGGGGGGGGGGCACAACTCACCATCAACCATCACCAAGCTGTGGGCTAGTAGAGGGTGCTGTTCCTCTCTCATGGGAGGGTGCAACTCACTCTGTCCTACTGGAAAGGAGAGGGTGCTGCTCCTCCCTCATGAGAGGGTGTGACTCACTCTCTGCCCGATGGAATTGGAGAATGTTCTGCTCATTCTGCACTGGAGGGCAAGACTCACTCTCCACCCACTTGTTACCTCCACTGGGAGAGGCCAAAGAGACTTTACTAATCCTTTTCTGAGACCCAAGGGACTCTGAGAAGGAAAACTAAAAAAAATTCTGAGGAAGAAGATGAAGGCACTTTCTTCCTTCCTTTGTAAGTTTGTCTGCATTTGGCGAGGTCCCAGACCTCATCCGACAATAGACTGCAAAAGGGACAACACAAAAATTTTCTATGTAAGTATAATGCAAAAGTAGAATGTTATTGAGTGGACTAAGTCAAAGCTAAGTAAAACAGCAAGAACTCACCCTTTCCAGGTGTCTTCCAATTAAGGAATTAAAACAACCACTGATGTTTTAATACAAAAGATAGAAATGCTAAGCTTAGTACTGGATTAAAAGAATTTAAACAACCAATAATACTGAAGCTTTAATCAAAGATGATTTCAACCATACTTATTCAAGTACTGGAGACAAATTATTAGCAAAAAACCAACTTGGTAAGATTGCTAAAAATAATATAATAATAATAATAAGGAATACTATCCTATACTGACTTTTTAGTATGTATAGGTGTTCAAACACTAAACACACACATGAAAGTAATGACTGGCGTGTGACCTCCTTCCAGAGAATAAAAATAGCAAATAGTCAGATTAAATGGAATATAAATTTTAATGATTTGTACTGTTCTAAAACAAACACAACAGAATCAATATGAGCCACAAACCAAACTGGGATACCTAAATACCTACCTGAGCTAGAAAAAGGATTATAAAATAATCTCAATGACAATTAATATACCTGAAAACTCCTGTGGGGGTGGGTAACCTAAACACAAGGTTATGACAAAAACCAGTAATGCCAATAACTCAAGAGAGAGCTAATTTCAAACAGGAATAATACTTGATCTGAGGGTCTTATAACACAGTAAAAATGATGCACATAATGAAAAAGCTCTATTAGTGATGTATGCTCAAACCAAAGGCAATTTCCTATGAAGAGTTGATGAAATACGTCTTAAATATAAGATGTTGAATGAAAAAGAATGAGGACTAGTGTGCATGGGCCAGAAGCTACAGGTTGGACTTTAGAACTCTCTGGAGTCACCCTATGGGAGAATGAATTCTCATCATATGTTCGAGGGTATTTTCCATCCAGAAAAGAGTAAGCTATGCAATAGCAACAGATTAAGTATTACTGATATTAAAATGCCTGATGTACATTTATGTGCGAGTCAAAGGCAAAAATTCTACAGAGAAATGTTGCATAGAATGAAATGCATGTGGCATCCAGAAAAAAGATAATGACTGCGGAGCATGTGCCAGTGACTTGGGCAGCAGACTGGATCTGTATCATGATCTGGATTCTTTTCAGAATTCTCTGCGAAGGTTCATCTGTTGTAGGATGAATTCTTATTACACGGACGAGGGTAATTCCATCCCAGAATAGGTAAGCTATGCAATACCAACAGGTATTTTTGTATTATCAATATTAAAGCCAATTTTGCAGTTCAAAAAGGCAGTGGGGTGCAATGAATGGGGTAGAGGGGCAACCAGTAGGGGCAGAGGGGCACGGATGGTTGTCCCTCTATTTCTTTCAAGCTGGGTCATGTTTATGAAATAAAGTTGCTAGGAAATGGATTTTGAATGGCTTAAAAAGCTCCTTCATCCATTTTTGGACCCCAATGGGGACCTAGGCTGACTCTATAACCACAGCCTATTGGCCCTTAGAAATTGGTAGTGATGGGCCATTGGCAATTAGGTGATCCCTGAACATGCAGAGTTTGTTCATTTTTAAAGAATATATTGGAAAACTAGCTATACTCTCACCCATGATTAGTAATCCCTCAGATGATTATTAGTCTCTTCCCATGTTCTGAAGCCAATTTACTGATGCTTTTAGGAATGATAAACATTTGAAATTGCAAGAAGAAAAGACAGTGCATTTGAAACATTTTGCCTTTGCAAGACAGACAATAACACAAGAACACAAAATCCCTGCTTCAATTCATAGGCTGCCTATGTTACGTTTGTTTAACCCTGTTCTGCAGATGCTAAAGTAAAATGCAGAAATATTATCAGCTTTTTAAAATATTTTTTCCCTGCAAATAACCTGTATAAAGGTTCTTATAAACTTTTCAAAACAGATACACTGGTTCACTGCAGAAGCATGTCTAGATGTGTGTTTGTGTATGTCATCTCACAAGCATGCCGATCTGTAAAATATGAACTTAAAATATTATCACAAGACTTTTGAATGGTGGGGTTCAATGCCAATCAGCTGAATCATTGCCCTTACCAGAGCCTTATTGACTGATGCCATTGCCTGGAAAGTGATCTGGTTGTTCCATAAGACCAGAGTCTGGAGACCTTCTCCTATATTCTGTTCATAGATCCCATCAAAAACATGGGCCGTCCCAACATCCTGTAAAGGAAAAAACAAACTTCTGTATCACTTGTTCTCGTACAACTTTCTGCTATCCCTAAAACAGTAGCAATCAGGTTGGAGGGGGTACTATGTGACATTACTTATTGCATGAATATGGAATGAAAAATAACTTCCTCTCGAAGTAATTACTATGACAAAACCTATGACAAATTAATAAATTATGAGAACTAATACTAAAAAACATCAATCATTCAGACTATTCAGGAGAAATTACATCTGGATAATTTTTCCCTCATAACTAACAATGATGCAGTCTAGGGAACATCCCTTGCATCCAACTCATTGAAAACTATAGTAAACTGTGTGTGAGTTTTAACTGCAAACTCTTCAGATAGCAATTCATTTAAATAAAAATAACATATTTGTTGATTAATAATGTATGGGCTTAGGATATTGTCTCCAGATAATATTTAACAAAAAACATACAGAAATGCATAAGTTACCAATAAATTAAACTTTTATTAGTCTGAAAAGAAACATTTCAGAGAAAGAGGGGAATTATGAAAGAAAGTACTAGTTAATAATGAACAATGACTAAAGTTAAATAAGGGCCAGATCTGGAATGGAGATTTCCTCAGGGAAGCTACACTTGATAATTGCGATGGCAAATCTGACAACTACTTGGAAAAATTGAGCACCAACCTAATTCTGGTCCATGACTTTTAGTTTTCAAAAGTGGATCTACAATTTTTCGTCACAGGTGAAATGCCCAGCTGAGGTTAGTACCTGTTTACAGTTGTGCTGACTGAAGCTATGGAGTTTAAGAGCCTTACTTAAAGGCAAACAGCAATGGTCACTTTTGGAATAAAATCAATGACCTTTCGACCCAGACTCCACAGTGCAAATCATGAAGCCTTGCATTCTCTGTAGCACAGCCTTAATTTCTCTCTTATTAGTATGAAAAGTCTAACCTGTAAGTGATTATTCCTGAGGTCTAAAAGCTCCAGCTTAATGTTGAACTTAAGCAAACTGCCAATCTGTATACCATCAGTAGGCATCAGCTTGTTGTCTCCCAAAAACAGTTCTTTCAGGGTCTCATTCATCTTCAGGGCTGCCACTGTATAATTGAAAAAAAGAACAATAAATATTAGCAACAGGAACAGCACAAAGGGTCCTCCCCTCACTATAATTTGCACAGTACGGCCTCAGAGAAACTTGTGTTGGGAAACCAAAATCAGGAAAAGACAGGTATTCAGGGGTCATGACTCTTCTAAATGATGACATGGAAAGCTTGAAATCCAACTCCCTCCAGGTTTCATCAATATAAGCAAGATTCCATGTAAAGATATGAAGTTAATCAACAGGGGCCACAACTCAGTCCACAATGGAGTAGACAAGAGAAGACCCATAAAAGGCACATCTAGGCCTATGAAACAATGTTCCCATCAAATTTCATCAGAATATGTTACATGGTTCTTGAGCTACATTGATTACAAGCAATATCCCAAGCAAATGGTTTATGAACCCTGCTGATTACAAGCAACTTACCATGCAAAAATATTAAGTTGATCAACAAGGGGCATAACTCTATCAAAAATAGAGTAGAAGAGACAAAATGCATAAAAGGTATATCTAGGTGTAGAAGACAGTGTTCTTACCAAATTCCATCAGAATATGTTATATGGCTCTTGCACAATGCTGACTGCAAGCAACATTTCAAGTTTCTATGATAAGACAAGAATTTGCTCAACAATGAACGTAACTCTGTCCAAATGGAATAGATGAAACTAAACCCATAAAAGGCACATGTATTCATAGCATACTGCATCATAATGTGTTGAATGGTTCTTGAGCCATTCCTGTTACAAGCACATGTGAAGATATGACGTTAACTGTCAAGGGCCATAACTCTAACCAAATGGAGTTGACAAGACAAAACCCATAAAAGGCATATCTAGGTCTATGAAACAGTAAGCATACCAAATAACATCAGAATATGTTGAATGGCTCCTGAGCTATGCTGGTTACAAGGATCTGCTGTAGTGGAAATTTAAACTCTATACAAAAAGGGCAATAACTCCATCAAAACTGGACATGAAAAGAAAAAAACACTTAAATGGCACATCTACATGTAATAGGCAATTCACCTACCAAATGGCATCCAATTATGTGTAAGGGTTGCAGACTATGATGTTGACATGAAGTATGAACAGACAGACTGATGGATGAACTGATCGATGGAAAGAAAAGGTGATTACCATAGGGTCACCGCATCTTGATGCAGGCCCAAATAAAAACGTTACGTTTTGACTGCTGTAAATGTTGCCTCATCCTGTGACTCCTCCACCTAAAGAAATGATATTGGACCTTGTTATATAATGGCAACAAGGAAGATTCATAAATGACACTGTCATCATTTTGAGCCAAATTTGTCCATATGTTAGAAGTCTATTGTAAGCCCCATGTTTTTAAGTGAAATAAAATATTTAAAAACCTATACTTCAATCACAAAGTTGATATACTCCACTTTAAAGACAGTTCTTCTTACCATGATTTCTCATGGAAACAAGCTATGGATTCAAACACTAAGACTCTTATCTTGCCAAATTCTTTGCAAAATAGTCTAATTATTTTAGGTATGCATAACGTAAAATTCGGTATATTTTGTTTTACTGGGGTTTGGGTGGGGCGAGTTCATCAAATCACTGAAGCTTCAGGATACCCTGCATATGTAACTGCTGATGAAGCCATGTTACTGCTAATGATCATTAAAATTGCCAAAGGTAAAAAATATTTTCAGATGATGATTTATTTAAATAACAAGATTACCATGAATGGCACATTATCATGTCTAATAGCCCTCCATGTAGGCACTAGGAGGGCATGGCTGACTATGGAGATTTTTGACCAGCGAGTCTCAATGACAAGGACCTTTGGTCAAGATATGTGACCCTGAACTTAGCTTACTGTGCAGAAACTATTCTATTTTTATTAGACTTACAATGACCATGACAGGAAAGGAAAAGTCAATGCACAGACAGACAGCTGGACAGGCAGGGTCATAGCATAATGCACTCCACCAAAATGCGGGGATATAAAAATGTAGCTTTTGTGGAAAAAAACTAATTTTAATTATGTAATACTTACCTGCTATTATTGCTGTCTCTTTTCCTGGCGCTAGTCACCAGTTCAAGCCCCCTGCAATTTGTAATTGGAGGTTGCGAAAAAGAAAAAAAAATTCCCAGTCCAATGCCTTATTCAATTCCATCATTCAGAATATTGTCCTTCTTTCACTTGGACCAAGACTAAAAGAACATCAGAGCGGGGAGGGAGGAGGGAATTGGCAACAATAGCACTTTAGAATTACATCATTAAACTTAGGTTTACCTCACAAAAATACATTTTAATAGCAGTAATACATTACTTTGCTGACTTTACAAGCTCAAAGGGAGACTGATGGCCTAATAACAGCTGTCAGAAAGAACTTAATATCTGTTCCAGTAGGATGCTACTGTAGACTGGAGGATGGTTTGTTGACAATTTGCTGGGCAGACAAAATCAAGCCTGATGCATAAATGCCTTTGCTCTGGTGCACAAATGAATGAAGGTAGAATGAAGAGAAAATGGAATGAGACCACCAAAAGGTATTTTTATAATATTGTCCAGAGAGAAATGATTAATAAAGGGTCAAGATGCAGCAACAGTAACATCATGGGCTTTGATTCTCTTGATGGAAAACTCTCTCTCAGTGAGACAGTGATAGGCTCTTTTGGTAGTTAAACCAATCCACCTAGAAATGGTGGCTGCCAAGATATCAGAGGTACCTCTGAGAGGGAGGAAGAGACATTTTGGACCATTTCCTTTCCCTTTTGATTTAGCCAGATAGAAACACAAGGCTCTAACCAGACAAAGAAGTCCATCTTGATCATTCCTAGCACAAATGTAGCTGATTTCTGGCCAGAAAGCCAGGCTGGCACAGAAGAGAGACTGAACTATAGTTGCCACTGAAATGAAGCCAACCCTCTTCTACCGATAAAGCAAGAATTTCACGCATTCTCCTTGTGAGGTCCCCAGTTCGCTATCAGTAGAAACTGGACAGGCTTCAAATTATGTTGTTTTTGGGGCTGCATTCAGAGCTAGAGGCAAGCAGACAATGATGTCCTCTTGAACACTCTTGTTGTGAGGGACAGTATATATGTGATCTTGTTGGAAGAAACATGAACTGACCCTTGTATTTTCAGGAAATTCATCGCCATGTAAGTGAAATTCTGAGAAGGAATCAGATCCGGCTTTTCCCAATCGGAGAATAAGCCCAGACAAGACATTGTCTTTCAATAAAGTAAAAGATCTCTGACTAAGATACATCAGATAACACTATGTATCAAAATATTAGATGATGGGCACCCCCAATCATATCTAATAAGCCGCTATTACTCCCAACACCCTGGTAAAGACTCTTGTCGAAGAGCGAGGCCAATGGGAAGAGCCCAAAACCGAAAAACCTCCTTGTCCTGACAGAACTGCAGGAGTTTCCTGTGGGGCGGAAAGAAAGGGAAGCGGGGATTGAACAACCCCTCTTCTTTCTGTCTGCCTCCTGGCCTTGAGCCAGCTTCTGTGCTATGTCCCTTACCATGGTGGAGTGGGAAAGCAAGATAAAAACATTGAACTCTACCTGATCAACAATCTTAACCCCTCTGACAAGTGAGCAGCAGAAGATTACATTCACTTCCCTTACTCCGTTAAGGTAGAACTTGCTCAGGGTTGTCAGTGACTTCATCTATAATCTCCCCCCCCCCCCCCACCTCATATCAGCATGCTGGCAACTTTCTTGTACTAGAAAGTGCCACAGACCCCTCCCAGGATCAGCTTGCAGGTGACTTCCTAACACCGGGAAGTGTCTCTAATCCCTAATGGGATCATTGAGTTGGTGCTTCCTTTCACTGGGAAGAGCAACTGATCCTCAGGGGATCTGCTTGATAACTTGCTTTTACCAGTAAGTGCCTCTGATCCCTCCTAGGATCAATGCATTGATAACTTCCTTACACCATGAAGTGCCATTGATGCCGCCTTTTATCAGAGTCATGGTGACTTTCTTAAACCAGAAAGTGCCTTTGATCCCTCTTGGGATCCGTGAGTTGGCAACTTCCTTATACTGGGAAATGCAATTGATCCCTGCTGGAATCCACTTGTTGGTGACTTCCTTAGACTGTGAAGTGCCCCTTATCCCTCTCAGGACTGGCATGTTGGTGACTTTCTTATTCCAGAAGATGCCTCTGATTCCTCCTGATTTCAGTGTGTTGGCAACTTTCTTACACCAGGATGTGCCACTGGTCCCTCCCTGAAATGCAAGATGTCCACTGGAGACAAAGAAGAGGAAAGAAGAGGAGGCGGTTCCTATCTTCCTACTTCTATCGAAGCAGCAGCTCTCTGCTAAGTCCCACACTATATCTGCCAATAATGCACAGAAGGAACATCCAGCCATTCAAACACACTTAGTGCAGACCAAAAACAGGTGTGGTGGGTGTCCCATGGATCCTTTTTGTGGCCACATTTTAAAACATCTTGTGGCATGTTCAAAGGCTGAAAGAAAATTATCAAAGAACCAAATGATCAGATCAGCATTTTTAAGGGTAATACCTACCCAGACGCTGGTACCAACATTTGGGATAAATTTATGGAAGCACTGCTTCACTAGCATGTGCACAAGAGTCAACAAAAATCAAGAAAATGACAAATGGGAACACCGATAAATGAAAAAAAAAGAAAACACAAGGACTGGGGAGTCAAGATCAATTGCAACCCAAAATTGGCCATTTGAATTAGTGAAAATCTTGAGAGCCCAGAGATATGCTATCACCACATGAAGTTCATGGGAAAGAAGGAAAATATTCCCAATGATGGAACCCACTAAGGCACTGTACTGTGTGTTACATTTGTTCTAGACCTGCAATTACTAACTGGAGGGAATTTTTAACATGGACTGGGGACTACTGCTAGGAAAAGATATAGCAAAGTTATAATAGGTATTGTATCAGTGCTATTAAAACAACATCTATGGTGAAAGAAATTATCCTGTTGGCTCCAGATTTTGCCTTTAAGTCAATTATTAATTCACCTTTCTTCCAGAGTGGATGGTCATATCAACATGGGGTTTTTACTAAAAGACTTCTTAAATGACCTAATGTAATGTATGTTTGAGGTTGTATAAATGATGTAAGGGGGTAACAATTTTTAACAAAGAAACATGCAGAAATGCATAATTTAGCCATAAAATCAAACTTTTATTAGTCTGAAAAGAAACGTTTCAGAGAAATTGGTTAATTACAACAGAAAATACTATTAAAATAACAGGTAATGAGTAAAGTTTAATATGAGCCACATCCAGAATGGAAAATTCCATAGTGCAGAACTTTTCTGGTACACTAAATAATCCAACGTCAGAATTTTTCAGAGCAAAGTTTGTCAACTGCCTTGAAACTGTAGCACAAACCTAGCAAACAGGTACATACCTAGAATGACAAGGGACCTGCCAGCTATGTTGGAGCTCTGGAGATGTAGTTTGGTTAGGAAACAACCCATTCGCAGAGAACGACCAAGAATTGGGATGACTCGCTCATTTAAATCACAGTTCTTGGCATCCAAAAATGTCAAACAAGGAGTCTGAAAAGAATAAGTGTTTCGGAAGTGAAGTGTCTCAAACAATGTGTTGATTCAATGGTGTTTTATTGAGATAAGCAGAATGCCTTGAAGAAATACAAAGCTATGAATTATCTAAAAGTAATCATGATATCAAAGTCTATATTAACCATACAGGTAAGTTGTTCAATGGTAAATTATGTATATGTTACTCTAATTTTCAACTATTAAAGTTAATAAGACAAAAAATTCGTTATTCAATTTTCTAAACAAAAAAGGATTATATAACAACACACACAAATGTCCAGTTTATTTACTGTGACAATACACTCAAGTACAAAATAATAAACAAGAGTCCCTCGAAGCACCTGATGCTCTACTGGCCAAAAATAATTTCCAGGAATTCAAGATAAGACCATTTCTTCTTTTTAACTACTGAGTGTTGAAACCATCTCTGATATTCTTCAGTGATAACAAGATTTTCAAATTAACTGCTGTGGTGGACATATTGGATGTCAAATTGGCACTAATTCATTTAGGGCCAACAATACATCATAAGAAGTCATCTGGTGGAAACCCAATGTTGATATGGCTTTCCATTTTGGAGGAGTAACAATAAGATTTTCAAGATGGCTGCCATGGTGGCCATATTGGACATCAGATTAGCACCATTTCCATTTAGGACCAACTAGATTTCATAAGAAGTCGTTTGGTGAAAGCACAAAGTCAATAAAACCAGTCATGTAGGAGTAGTAGTGATAACAAGATTGTCAAGATGCCCATTGTGGTGGTCATATTAGAAGTCACAGTGGCACCATTTTCATTCACAACCAACTAGACATTATATGAAATCTTTCAGTGAAAACCCCATGCCGATATAACCATACATTCAGGAGTAGTGACAATAAGACCAACCATCTAGGAGAAGTAGCAATAACAAGGTTTTCAAGATGACCACTGTGGCAGCCATATTGGATGTCTGAGTGGCACCATTTTCATATAGGACGAACAAGACATCATAAGAAGTCTTCTGGTGAAAACCCCATGGCAATATTACTTTTTCTTAAGAAGAAGTAGCAATAACAAGATTTTCAAGATAGCCACTGTGGTGGCCATACTGGACATCAGATCAGCACCATTTTCATTTAGGGACCAACCAGACCTCACATGAAGTCTTTTAGTGAAAACCCATGTTGATATGACCTATGACCATCCATTCAGGAGAAGTAGCAATAACAAGATTTTTAAGATGGCTATTGTGACGGTACCATTTTCATTTAGGACCATCTAGTCATCCCAAGAAGTCTTCTTGTGAAAACCTCATGTCAATATGACTTTCCATTCAGAAGGAGTAGCGATAACAGAATTTTCAAGATGGTTGCCATGGTGGACATATTGGATGTCAGATCTGCACCATTTTTATTTAGGACCAAATAGCCTTTATAAGAAATCTTTTAGTGAAAACACCATGTTGATATGCACACATATTCAGAAGAAGTAGTAATAATATGCACATATATTCAGGAGAAGTAGTGATAACAAGGACGGTTGCTGTGGCAGCCATATTGGCTGTCCAAGCTGCACCATTTTCATTTAGGATCAACTAAACCATGATATGAATGTGTGTGTAAAGTTTCATGGCAATCCTCCAAGTAGTTTAGGAGGAGTAGCAATAACAAACTCCTGCTAACAGATGGACAGATGACGGATAACTGGACAATGGACAACAGACCATCTGATAAGCTTTCCTGGTCTATGACCAGTAGAGCTAATAAAACTGAGGAAACATTCATATTTCTATACCCAAATATACATAATTCATATTATTACAGCCTTTACCTTTCTAACAAGTCTTGCACAGGACTGCCAGCCTCGGGGGCCAATATTCTTGTTGTTCGATATATTGATTTTGCAGGCCGATTCATAATATTCCACCATGTCAAATAGGGGCACACATGTCTGAAAATAGTTTTAAAAGATGGTTTCAAATTAAAAAAATATAAAGGCAACTAATTTAAAACAGTTGCTAACAACAGTTTCTGGTTTTTAATTAACAAAGATAATGAACTGATTTATGACTTTAGTTGAGTTGAGATAGTACTGTTTCAAAAGCTGTGATGTCAATGGTTCAGGCTATACCATTATGTATGGTAACAAATAAATGGGGCAAAGATTAAGATGATGCCAAGTAATGTAGGTCTTCTCTATATCATACAAATATACAGATGGAAAACTGGAAATTTTGTAATCTGTTTGTTTTAGTGTAAAAAAAATCCCTGGTACCAGAATCAACAGTTTAGGCCCTGATTTTACACATTTCTTTGTTAGCTGTAAATAAGTCAGGCCAACATTTCAGACAGACAGAATAAACTTTTCCCAAAATAGGATGAGTTTAGAGTTTTGTCTTAAATTGGGGCTAGGCAGCTGAAATCTTTAGTTGAAAGAAATCCAATTTTTACTCTTCATGTTGAGAAAAAAAAAAAAACTTCCTCTTGATATGTAGTTGACTAGAAAATGCAAAATTAAACCAGAATTTGTTAGATTTGAGATCTGTTATAAAATGGAGCTGAGAAGCTGAAATCTTGAGTCTACAAAATTCCAATTTTTACCTGATGTGCAGACAAAATGATTTATCCATAACAACTTCCTCTAGATATGCAACCAACAAAGAATACAAAATTCAACCAAAATTATACTGCTTAGATTTACTAATATCAAATGAAGAAAAGAAAAAACTTTTTACTAAACAATGAAAATAAACATTGTGTAAGTGATGTAAAGGCACTTACATCATGAAAGATCACTGGTAGCAATTTTTGGAAATTAAGGAAATGGATAAACCATGTAAGTAATCTGATTGGTGTAGATACAAATACCAATTGTGTAAGTCATATGTTACCTCATCATCAAGGTGACTTGATTCCAAGTCAATACAACGAAAGCGGACTCGCTGAAAAATCTCTTCCAGGCCTTCACATTGGCGTGTATCCAGCTTCTCTCCTGCAATGGCACCAAAGTCCAAACTAAATATTTATGAAAAAAACCAGTTATGTTATGCTATGCTCAAGGCAATGTTGTACACCTTGTGATCTTGACCCCAGGATTAAAGAAGTGGGCAAGAATGTCTCAGAATGAATGGTCTTTGCTTTATAACGAGACATTCAAATTTATGAATAGTATCCAGGTAATGCCCCAAATCATTCTAAAAACCCATAACCAAGGTAAAACACAGAATGATTGAACACATCTACAAAAACAAGAGTTCCTGGAAGGGACTGACACACTACTGTCCAAAAAGAATTTCCGGGAATTCAAGATAAGGCCATTTCTTTTAACAGCTGTGTGCTGAAAGCATCTCTGATATTCTTGAGCGATACAATTTTCAAATTAGCCACTGTTGTAGAAATACTGGATGTATGTTCAACATCATTTTCATTTAGGACAAAATATACACCATTAGAAGACTTTGGGTGAAAAACCCCATGCTGATATGACCATCCATTCAGGGCAATTAGTGACAAGATTTTCAATATGTTCATTCGGGCAGCCATATTTGAGATCAGATCAGCACCATTTTTATTCAAGACCAACTAGATATCATAATTGATCATCTGGTGAAACCCCATGTCAATAAGATTTTCCATTTAGGAGAAGTAGCAATAACAAGATTTTATAGATGGCTGTCATGTCGGCCATACTAGACTTGAAATCAGCATCAATTTCATTTAGTACCAACTAGACATCATAAGAAGTCTTCTGGTGAAAATCATATGCTTATATGATTTTCCATCTAGGAGGAGTAGTGATAAGATTTTCAAGATTGTTGCTGTGGTGGCCATATTGGATTGCAGATCAGCACAATTTTTATTTAATACCAACTAGACACGATAAGTCTTCCCATGAAAACTCCATCCTGATATGTCTTCCCATGAAAACTCCATCCTGATATGTCTTCCCATGAAAACTCCATCCTGATATGTCTTCCCATGAAAACTCCATCCTGATATGTCTTCCCATGAAAACTCCATCCTGATAAGTCTTCCCATGAAAACTCCATCCTGATATGTCTTCCCATGAAAACTCCATCATGATATGTTTTCCCATGAAAACTCCATCCTGATAAGTCTTCCCATGAAAACTCCATCCTGATATGTCTTCCCATGAAAACTCCATCCTGATATGTCTTCCCATGAAAACTCCATCCTGATAAGTCTTCCCATGAAAACTCCATCCTGATATGTCTTTCCATTCAGGAGGAGTAGCAATAACAAGATTTTCAAGATGGTTGATGTGATGGTCATAGTGAATGCAAGATTGGCACCATTTTCAATTAAGACCAACTAGACATCATAAGGAGTATTATGGTGAAAACCCCATGTTGATAGTGGAGCAGCAATGCAAGATTTTCAAGATGCACACAGTGGTGGCCATGTTGGATGTCTGGGCGACACCATTTTCATTTAGGACCATCTAGACATCATAAGAAGTCTTCTGGTGAAAACCTCATGCCGATATGACTTTCTGTTCAGGAGGAGTAGCATTAACAAAATTTTCATGATGGCTGCCATGGTGGCCATATTCGATGTCAGATCAGCACCATTTTCATTTAGGATCAACTAGACATCATAAAAAGTCTTTTAGTGAAAACCCAATGTTGATATGACCATCCATTCAAGAGGAGTAGCAAATAAAAGACTTTCAAGAGGGTAGCTGTTGCGGCCATATTGAATGTCCAAGTGGAACCATTTTCATTTACGACCAACGAGACATCATAAGAAGTCTTCTGGTGAAAATCCCATGTCGATATGACCATCCATTCAGAAGAAGTAGTGAAGATATTCAGGATGGCTGCTGTGGTGGCCATCTTGGATATCTGAGCAGCACCATTTTCATTTAGGACCAACTAGACCTTGGGATGAATGTGTGTGTAAAGTTTCATGTTAATCCTCTAAGTAGTTTAAGAGTAGCAGAGATAACAAACTTGTGCTAACGGACAGATGTTGGATGAAAGACAATGGACAATAGGCCATCCCATAAGCTCTTCTGACCTATGACCAGTAGAGTTAAAAACAGCATGGTCAGTGACTAAGTCTACAAAAGTGGAAGAAATATGCAAAAATAAAGTTACCAATGCTTGGAGCAAATATAATGCAATCAAAAACAATACGGACTTTGCAGATGGATGGTTGATATTTCCAGAGAAATCCAATGGATTGTGGGAGTTATACTGATGTGATGTAGTTATAATAATTATAATAGTACAGATAAACCCAACTATAACATGGCTGGGGTCCACAAGTGCCATGCATTACATGTAACGTATCATTCAATATCCAGCCTGGTCAGTTTACTGAAGAACATACTGCATGTGTATCCTCATAGTTATACAAGACAGGGTGAAGGTCGGGTGGTGGTGCAAAACTACAGACTTCAGTGATGCAGTTATCAACTTAAACTGTTGCATATTAAATAAGAAATACTTAAAACAGTGATTACATATTTAATTGTTTTTGGAAAAGAACCATGGATTGGTACATATGTATACATGTATAAGAAAACTGGCAACTGAATAGTGTAAATAGTTAGAGTATATGCACTCACCAACCGATCTCATTGTACTTATAATAGTAATACTGTATAAAATGTGCACAAAAAACACAAAATGTGCACAAAAACATAATTTCTAGAACTTCTATGCTAGATTCCATTCAAAGTCCAAATACTTAATTTCTTGCACATACATTCACACTAACATATGAAAATGTAGTTTGGGTTCTGATGGGGTGGGGGTGTAAAACTGATTTTAATTATGTAATACTTACCCGCAACTATTGCAATGCTTACCATTTCCTGGATGTGAAGCAAAATACTTCATAGACAATTAGTAATTGGAGGCCCAGAACTGAAAAGAACATGATCTCAATCTGATTCCTTAGTCATAGCCAAGATATGGAATACCTTCCTCTTTTGACCTGGACAAAAACTTCAGGAAATCAGAGTGGGATTGAAAAAGGGAAACTTTGCAACATTAGAAGATAAGCATTACATAATTATATTTAGTTTACTCCCACCCAACCCTGCCAAACTACATTTTCATAAGTTAGTGTCAGTGTATATGCAAGAAATTAAGTATTTTGATTTTGGTTATACCCCGTAAAACTTACATTTCAATAGCAGTAATGCATACCTGCTACTACTGCATTGCTTAATTTACCCGTTAGGAGGGAGGCTGATGATCCCAAAACAAAACAAGAACTGGTATAAGAAAACAATGCACTAACCCTTATGGTGGGTGAGTCTACTGCTGTAAGCTGGTTGCTGACTTTGCCACATGCTGTACTGTCACTATTGGACCCCAAAAAGTAAATTGTGTGCCAAAGATCAAAGGTAGAAGGATGAAAAGGTAATGTGCGACTGCCAAAAGGCTGCTCTCTTAACATCATCCAAAGAGAAGTGATTAAAGTAGGTACAAGATGTAGCAAAAGCCCTAACTTCATGGGCTTTAATTTTCATGAAAGAAAGGTCCCTCTCAGGGAGGGACTGATAAGCTTTCTTGATAGCAAGAACATTCCACCTGGAAATGGTGGCCACCAAAACATCAGAGGAATCCATGAAAAGAAGTAAGAGACAATTCCAACCATTCCTTCTCCCTTTAGAGGAAGCCCCATAAAACCTTAGGGCCCTAGCTAGGCAAAGAAGCCTATCTTGATCATCCCCAGCACAGATACAACTGAGACTGGGAATTTCAACAAGAGCTGGAGCTACTGAAGGTGGCTGATTCTTAGCCAGAAACCCAGGTTGGCAAAGAAGAGAAACCGAATCATAGTGACCACTGAATCATAAACAACCCTTTTCCACTGACAAGGCATGAAGCTTACTACATCTCCTTGCTGATCCTAAGAATAGGAAGACTGTCTTACGAGTAATGTTCTTGAAGGAAACTAAACTCAAAGGTTCACAAGGGGGTTTTGATAATGCCCAAAGAACACATGAAAGGTTCCATCTAGGTATTAATGAGCAATATAGTGCCCTATAACCCTTGACAGTAGAAACAGAACATACTCTTTCCTTGAAAAGGAAGAGAGGAAAGTCTACAACTGCATTTAAAGGAGTACAGCTATGATCAAAGGGTTTCCTACAGCACCAATTACAGAAGATTCTCCACTTTGACTCATAAACTTTGGAAGTAGATTGCCTCCTAGCCTGGGAGATGTAGTTGGCAACCTTGCTCAAAAACTGGTGTTGGTGGATTGATCATTTGAGATGAGCCATGCATGAAGGTGGAGAATCTGTGTAGGAGAGACCCCCTGTGCTGCAACAGCAAGTCCCTCCTCTGTGGTAATCTTTCTAGCTCATCTACCAACAGGTCAAGTAGATTCCTGAACCATGACTGTTGTGGCAACAGGGGAGCTATCGGGATAAGCTTGGGACATGGAGATACTGATGTGGTGGAGAGCCTGCAGAATTATTTTGGAATGTGAGAAGGTTTAAGTCTACACATGATCCGACTTCAGAGTGAAAGTGTCCACTGCCCAGGCTCTCTGATCCAATACTGGAAAGACATAAAAAAATGAGCTTGTTGTTTAGTCTTGTATTGAACAAGTCCACTAGTGGTCTACCCCACTGTTGAAAAAGTACCTCTGGTACCAATTGGTGCAGAGACCACTCCACTGGGACCACATGGGCCCATCTAGACAGGCTGTCCATCAGGATATTGCTTTTGCCTCGAATATGGCAGACTTTGAGAGGGATCTCCTCCGAGACAGTCCATCAAAAGAGATTCCAGACTTTCACACAAAGAGAAGGATCATGTGTACCTCCCTGATGCTTGGGGTACACTACTATGGGTATGATGTCTGAGGTGACCACAAGACAACAATGCCTTATGACATCGACACACCCCTGTACGGCTAGAAACACTGCCACACTGTTTATTTGAATGGTTGCTTCTTCTCAAGACCCAAGTCCCTTTAGAACTACCCCCTCTGGTTCTAGGTGGGCACCCATCCCAAATCTGATGCATCTCTGCATAGAGAGGAGTGGGGTTCGGAGATGTGAATCAGGACTCTGGTCAAGAACGAATCCCAATATTGCCACCAACTCAGGTGGTGATGAAAATTGGATCCCAGGGGAATCTGAGCCAGTAATAGGTGCTTGTGTGGTTTCCAGTTTGCTAGAAGCAGGAACTGGAGTGGGTGCAAGTGAAGTTTCACTTGGGAACTAGAGCCATACCTGTGTTCAGAGTTCCTAGGAGACAGAGGTAAAGGTAAGCTGACAACAAAGTCTTGGCCATTAGATCTGCTATGAGGGACAGAATCGAAGCTGTCCTGTCAAGTGGGACATAAACCCTCCCTTGATTGGTGAGGTAATTCATCCCCAAATACACAAAATCCGGAGAAGGGATGACATCCAATTTCTCTAGGTTGGGGATTAGACCCAGATGAGCAACTGTCGAGGAACAGAGGAATAGGTTTTTCAGAAGAGTATCTCTGAGGACATTCTGCATCAATCTATTGTCAAAATACTGGAGGATGGGGATCCCTAGAGCTATCAAGTGGACCACTATTACCCCCATCACCCTGGTAAAGATTCTGGGGGTGGAAGTGAGGCAGAACGGAAGGGCCAGAAATTGAAATACCTCCTGGCCAAGACAAAACTTGAGGTATTTCGTGTGAGACAGGAAGATGGGGATGTGAACGTATGCATCCTGTAGATCTATGGAGACTGCCCAGTCATAGGGTCTTATGTTATTCCTGACTGAGGCAGTGGTCTCCATCTTGAAGCGTTCTTCCCAAATAAATCTGTTTATGGTGGAAAGAGCAATGATGAGTCAAAACTTTAAGCCTTTTTTCAACACCAAAAAGATCCGGGAATAGAAACCCAGAGTTGAGTTGTTTTCCTATCTTTCTACTACTCCTTTCTGCTGAAAGGTGTGTACCTCTTTCCTTAGAAGAACCTAGTTTGTAATGGTAAAAGAAAATGGGGGTCCATGATAGAGGAGGATGTTCCTGGAAAGTGAAGCTGTGGCATCCCTCCTTAAAAGTGGAATGGACCCACACAACATCCATGATGCCCAACCAAACCTCTGAAAAGAGGACTTGTCAAAGAAACTACTAGGGCACAGGGAAGAGTTGGACACTGCAGGAGAGGGTGAAACTCCCTAGGGCTGACTACCTCCTCTTTGGGCTCTTTCACCACCTTGTGTAGCGAAAGATGGGCATGAGGCATATTTCAATAAGGGCCACTTGTTTGTCTGTTAAGTCTTACCCTGTTTGAAGTACATTAGAGGAGGTTCCCATGGTCAGTCAGGGGGTGTGCACTTCCTGGCTGATTTCAACAGGCCTGGAGTTGTGGTCAGGGACGTCTGCACCTCAAGCGGTGCAGCCCTCAAAGATCATAGACATCTGCAAGGTGATATCCCTGCAAAGGTGGAGAAGCTCTGCTGAGAGAGCATGCCTTCACATTTTCACCACAGCCTCCAGCAAAACCTGAAGCATTGCTGGAGACAATAATTCCTCCTTTAAGAGTCTTAAGGAAGCAGCTGAAAAGAAATCAGCATGGGAGGCGATCGCCACTAGGGTTCCAGCCTTAAGCTCCAAGGCTCTGAATGGGAGAAAAGCCCAGATCCCTACTGATATCCAAACTCGGGATGCAGTGGACTCTAAGGGGGCAGGCTTAATGGACCAAGCAGGGAATGAACCCAATAGATGGAGATAGAGACCAGCAGCCAGAGCATAGACAGAGGGACAGACCACCCCTTCTGCTGCCTGGTGGTCTCTTTGCCCAGGAAAAACTTCTGCGCAAGCTTCCGAACTATAGCAGAGTGAGAGAGCAGCAGAAGATCTGAATGTGAATAGGACCCCAAAAGCCCCTCCGAACTGAAGGGAATCTTAGTGTCCTCAGCTCCAGAAGGCTTTGGGCACAAGTCTGGAGGAAGTCTGCCTATCATGCCTGCCACCCAGTGACCAGTCAACGACTGAAGATCTGACAGATAAGCATGATCCTGATCTAACAGATCAGGATCGCTGCTCTTCCATGTCATCAGGAATGCATGATTTGATCATACCAGTCAACAGAACTAAGTTTACCTTGAGAGGGCACTGCTCCTCCTTGCCCAGAAGGCAGACTTGTTCTCAGGCACTTTCCCTCCCTTGGGAGGGGCCAAGGATCCATCCCTCGCTGGCAATGATGGTTTTGGACTGATCACCAGGGCTCCGTGGCCTTTTGGCAATCTCCAAACCACGGAGATCACTCCTTGTTTCTTCCCCACAGGAGTTGACTTCCATAAACTGGGAAGGGATCCAGACCCCTCCTGGGAATGGAGGCGGAACTCATGAAGAGGAAGCAGGGCTTTTCCTCCTCCTTCTATAGGTTCAATGACTTTCTGACAAGCCCCACACTTGATCTGCCCATAGACAACATATTAGACATCTGTCCGCTTGTGCACAACCAATGCATGATGCGCAGGTGGTGTCTGTATCCCATGGGGCCTTCTTGTGCCAACACTTACCCACACCTTGCAACATATTAAGCTCTGAAAGATAAAAAATTACAAAAAAACAAGATAACCAGGAACCAAAGAAGAGTAGGTAATACTTATCCAAACACCAGTTACTAAGAAGGGGTTAACAGGGAACAGAAGCACTGCCTACTAAGCAATGTGCAAACACCCTTCAAAATTAGCAAAAGGAACACAAAAACACAAAAATAATGCAAGTACTGGGGAGAAAAACACTCAATCAACACAAAAAAGTATAGTATTGGCCAAGAAGACATTTAAAAACAATAACCAAGGCGAAATTCAATTAGCAATCTTGGCACACATGAACTCGCACAATAGTCCAAGGAAAAAGAGGAAGGTATTCTCTATGCTGGCTATGACTAAGAAATCAGACTAGGATCATGTTCTTTTCAATTCTGGGCCTCCAATTACTAATTGAAGGAAGAAATATTTAGCTTGGACTGGGGACTTGGTGTCCCAGAAATGATAAGCAATGCAATAGTAGGAGGTATTGTATTATTACTATCAAACACAGTATTTTTCGAAACATTCATATATGCTCTACATATCTGATGGGACCAATTTGTAACCAACAATAAAATGCATAAATCAGACATTGGGAGTTCGAAAAAGAAACTTTTATTTAGGCTTGAAAACTACTTTAACTGAAATTCGTACATGGGTATTGACCTCTTAATGTACCTGAGATGATCAGTTCAACAGGTGTATGCCTCAACCATGTTTGGGAGTAAACCATTCAATTTCATGGGTAAAGAGTGATCTCCATAAAACAGTCTAAAAGATGGACAAAAAGATATATAAAATAAGCCCTATACTCACTGAAATTTATGTGGATAATTATGATTGATTTATAAATTCAGGTGAGAAACTATTTAGACCACTGCACTGTTTGGTGCTTGGTTGTGTATGCAAGATGACTGAGCAAACATCTGTTGACTACTGTTTACCCCAGATTAAGTAAGGATTTTACACAGGATGCTTGGAAGACAAACACAAAGATGACTTAATGACCTTTTTGCTGATGGTTCAATAATAATTTGATTAACAATTATCAGTTTTTTTAAGGAGCTAACGTCTTTCAATAATAAGCAAGCAGCAGTTATTAGATATTTTATTGTCTTTGAGAATACAACACATCTTGCCAAATTATTAAATCAAAAACTCTTGTATGTTTTTTTTTGCGGGGGTAAAACGAATTTTACTTATGCAATACTTATCCATCACTATTGTGCAGCATTCACTTTTCGTGTCAAAAAATCTTGTCTGTTCAATGTGAATACATCCTCCCACAGAGTGGAGAATTGTCAATCAGACAGGGTCCACTAGTGCACCTCGCATGCCCATGCATAGAAACAGTCATCTTTTTCATAGATGATGATTACGCCAGGACATCAGAGCAGGTTGGGAGGAGGGTATTCAGCAACAGCAATGGGTAAGTATTGCATAATTAAATTAGTTTTACCCCCCACTAAACAAACTACATTTTAATAGGAGCAATATCTTACCCATTGCTACTGTGCAGCTGAATTTGTTAGTTAGATGGGTAGGCTGATGTATTAAACTGATCAAAAACAGAAAAAAATGGAAAGTACTCACCATTAACGGAGAGATCCACTTTACAGAATGTTGGTGTCTCTCTGGGCCACATGTTGTGCCACAACTATGGATCCCAGAGAAAAAATGCCTGTGCTTTGTTTTACTATCGAAGGAAGAATGATTTAGATAGGCCCATGTGCTTTGTTGTACTAACGAATGGAGGTAGGAGGAGAAGGTAGATAGGGATCAATAAAATACTGCCTTCATTACATCCTCGAAGGAAGAATGATTTAGATAGGCCCATGGCCTTTTAGTTTCATAAAAGTGAGGATTCTATCGATAATGGACTCTTTTGATTGTGGTGACAATCCATCATGAGATAGCGGAGGCCAAAATATCAACGGAGCCCTTAAGAGGAAGGAAAAGATGTTTCCAACCCTTTCTTTTCCTTTAAAAGGCATTGAGACAGAAATGCAGTGCCCTATCTGGGCAAAGATGCCTATCTTGATCATCTCCAGCACAGATTTGACTGAGACTGGGAATCTCTACAGGTGATGGTGCTACCAAAGGTAACTGATTTTTGGCTAGAAATATTGGTTGACAAAAGCAGGAATCAAAACTGTAATTGCCATTAAACCAGAGACAGCCAGTGTCAACAGACAATGCATGAATCTCACATCTTTTTGCAGATGCCAAAACGAGCAAAAACACAGTCTTGAGTGTGAGGTCATGAAAGGAAGCCTCACTCAGTTTTTCATAGGGGAGTTTGGTTAAGGACCATAAAACACAAGATAGATTCCATCTGGGTGTAAGAGAGCAGGAGACAGATCTCTGCAATTCAAAATACTTAATGAGATCAGCAAGATGCGAATCTGAACTGATTGCTGAGCCCTGAGAAAATTTAAGTGTGTTGGAAATAACAGCTCTATAGCCCTTGATAGTTGATACTGAACATCTTTTGTTCTTGAAAAGGAACAAAAGGAAATCAGCAACAGAAGTTACAAAGGGACAGCTAGGATCAACATGTTTCCTACTGCACCAATCACAGAAGATTCTCCACCTGGCATCATAGACCTTGGATGATGCAAATGGCAACCCAGCCCAAAAAATTGTTCTGGCGGATAGATTGTCTGAGATGAACCAAGCGGGAAGGCAGAGAATGTGTGGGTTGTTGTGTAGGAGGGAGCCCCAGTGTTGCGACAGAAGATCCCTCCTGTGAGGTAGACAACTGGTTTGATCTCTCAATAGGTCTACAAGATCACTGAACCACGATCATTGGGGCCACAGTGGGGCTATGAGAATGATGGGAAGGCAATGATGGGAAGGCATAATGCAAACAGACGATACCACTGGAAGCTAAATGTGTCCACTGCCTATGCTCTCTGGTCCGGGACTGGCAAGACATAAAAGAGAAGTCTGTTGTTGAGCCTGGTGGAAAACAAGTCCACCAGAGGCTTTCCCCAGAGTGAGAAAATGGAGTACTCAGGAGGGTACGAAACGCTACCTCGGAAGTGCAGTTCAGCTCCTCCCTTTTGGGACGGTACGACACTCTACCCTGAGACAAGTGGTGCACTTACTTCCTTGCGGAAGGCAGAAACACGCTACCCTGAGACAAGCAGTGCACTCCCTTCTTCGTGGAAGGCAGCATCAGGCTATTGTGAATGTGAGGGTTGTTTGACTTCTCCCCTTTCGGGGGAAGGCGATCTACTCCTCGGATGTTCACTCCCTCCTACAGGAGAGGTCTTACCTGTCTCCCAAGAGACTGGTCCATAGGCTCCAGGGACCCCAGAGTGTTCTTTTGAGCTGAAGAACTAGTCTTCGTTCAGTGTCTTCCTTTCTGATGCTCTGTAAGAGAAAAACCTGAAAATTCACACGATGAGGGGGATTGACGTTTCCTCTGCCCTCTATACATACATCTGGAATTGGCTAGATTCCAGACTTCATTAGTCCATTTTGTGCAAAAGGTCCAATGATTCTTATGTGTGCACTTTGAACATGTGAGACAGCCTGGGTGAGTGTCCCAAGGGCCCTTCTTGTGGCCATACTTTCCCACAGATGGTCCTGACATTGTTCTCTGAAATAAATGTTTTCTGAAAGAGAACAATAATAATAACAATACTGTATTATTTTCACACGTGAAACCCACCTGTTTGTATGTACTGTGTGCTATATACACCCCAGTGTATTTGCACAAGGGAAACAACTGTTCTCTGAAATAAATTTGATCTGAGAGAGAACAATAATAAAAACAATACTGTATTATTTTCACATGTGAAGCTCACATGTTTGTATGTACTGCATGCTATATACACCTCAGTGTATTTGCACAATAGTAAGCAATGATTCACTCATGAAGAATTTCCTGTCTTCTCACTATCCTATTTTTTTTAAATAAGGAAGATGTTCAGTTGTTAACCTTTATTTTTCTCTAGGAGCAATGCAGGCACACGCAATAACAATGTGACACGTTGCATGTGGTATTAAAATACAATGGTGAGATAGAAAATACACCAAACTGATGTTTGATCAATTATTTAATTAAGGGAATTACAAATTCCTATTAATTGCGGTTGTGCCTATGTTGTCTTATAACTTAACACACAAGACTTACCTGTGAAACAATTGTATTTTGAAAATATGAGAGGTGTACCATAACCCCTAAAGGGTGGGATACAACATGGTAACCCAAGAAGACCTTTCCAGAACTAATTACTGAAAGAGGGTAGAACTAATTAAAAAGGGTAGAGGTTACCGGCATAAAAACAGAAGATGAGATGGATGAATGTAATACTAGATGAAATATCGTTGAAGGAAGAACTGAATGTGGTTTAAACTCACAACAAGCAATTTTTCTCTGGTCCTGTTATGGACACAAGCATTAACATGGCGTCCTTGAAAAAGATGACTGTTTCTGCTCATGGACATGTTAGGTGCACGAGTGGACCATGTCTGATTGAGAATTCTCCACTATGTGGGTGGATGTATTCACATTGAACAGATGAGATTTTTTCTACACAAAAAAGTGAAAGCTGTGCAATAGCAACGGATAAGATAATGTTGCTATTAAATTATTTTAGCACTAAAGCTGTGTAGTACTTCAAGAAGTTGCTGAACTTATTTTAAAATTTCAGGAGCCACACAATGACTGTGCTATATCTGAATTCATGTTATAATGAAGTGTGTTATAGTGGAGTTTCAGTGTATCTTGGAAGAGCTACTGCCTATAGATAATACATTTGTATAGTCTATATTTTGTATATAAGATGGGAAAGATGATAAAGTGTTGGATTTGGGAGGTAGTGGCAGTTAATTCATAATGTTAATGTGACTGGATAATGCATTCGATGGAGAAATGCAATTTTGATTATATACTAGAGTAATCTTACCTTTAAAACTTAGAATTTCATATCTTTCTGACACATTGTCAATGCCCTGAAACAAAAAATGGGAACTTAATGGTATGAAACAAAATTTAGGTAGGCAACACCAATTCAAATCCATGCGCCTGCTATAAAATAGTGATAAACAAGAGTCCCTCGAAGAGACTGTTGCTCTATATTCCAAAAAGAATTTCCAGGAATTCAAGATACATGTAAGACCATTTCTTCTTTATAACTGCTGAGTGTTGAAACCATCTCTGATATTCTTGAACAATAAGATTCTAAAATTAGCCACTGTGTCAGCCATATTGGATGTAAGATTGGCACCATTTTCATTAGGACAAACTTGACACCATTAAAAGACTTGTCACTAATTCAGACTTGGCACAATTTTCATTCAGGACCAACTAGGTAATCATAATTACCGTATATACTCACGTATAAGTCAATAATTTAGGAACAAATAAAAGCTTGGAACAGGGGGGGGGGGGGGCGGCTTATCCACAGGACAAGGTCTATACTTGAATTTTTTTTAGTTTTCTTGTTGACTACAGGTATATTTTGCTGTTAGCCAGGAAACATTGATACAAGAGATCCTGGAAGTTCAGGTTAGACATAAGCCGTTAGCCAAGAAACCTTGGTGCAGGAGGGCCTGGGGGTTCAGGTTGGAGAAAAACGGATGATGTTTTATGGGTCGGCTTATCCACGGGTCATGCACTTTTTAATGTTTTTACCTATTCAGTTTGGGGGGGTTGGCTTATATGCGATCAGCCTTATAAATGAGTATATACGGTAGTCTACTGGTGAAAACTTCATGTCGATATGACTTTCCATTTAGGAGGTGTAGCAATAACAAGATTTTCAAGATGGCTGCCGTGATGGCCATACTGGATGTCAGATTGGCACCATTTTCATTGAGTACCAACTAAAGATGATAAGAAGTCTTCTGGTGAAAACCCAATGTTGATATGATTTTCCGTGTAGGAAGAATAGCGATAAGATTTTCCAGATGGCCACTGTGGTAGCCATATTGGATATCAGTTCAGCACAATTTTTATTTAAGACCAACTAGACACCATAAGAAGTCTTCTGGTGAAAACCCAAATGCTGATATGACTTTCTATTCAGGAGGAGTAGCAATAACAAGACTTTGATGACGGCTGCTGTGGTGGCCATATTGGATGTCAGATCTGCACCATTTTCATTTAGGACCACGTAGACATCATAAGAAGTTTTTTTTAGTGAAAATACTATTCTGATATGACCATCCATTCAGGAAGTGTAGCGATAACAAGATATTCATGATGGCTGCTGTGGTGGTCAAACTGGATTTCAGATTGGCACCATTTTCATTTAGAACCAACCAGACATCATACGAAGACTTTCAGTGAAAACCCCATGATGATATGACCATCCATTCAGGAGGAGAAGCGATAACAAGATGGCTGCTGTGGTGGCTGTACTGGATTTAGAACCAACTAGACATTGGGACGAATTTGTATGTACAGTCCAAGCAGTTTCTTCGAAGTAGCAATAACAAACTTGTGCTAATGGATGGACAGATGATGGACAACCGGCCATCCCATAAACTCTTCTGTGACCAGTAGAGCTAAAAATAATGAATTAGCAGCAATGAAACATATTTTAATAAACAATAAAAATTAAAGATTACTTTTCTGAACATATTTGTTTGAAAAATTAAAATGCGAAAGAAAAATACAGTATATTTATATACAATCTCCAATACAAACTGTCTCTGTAAAGGAACTGAAAAGAAAATATATTCTAATTGATGGATCCACCATTGTAAATCAACTAGGGCTTCTTGATCATTTAACAGTCATTTAACAGGCCTTTTCCAGTTAATGCATGGATTGGATACCTCTAATGAATGTCACATGACTCTGGTAAAAACAGTCGACTTGTGACCTGTCATGACTGTCTAATAAACAGATTTGGATTTTGTAAATAATAAAGAAAACATACATCATGAAATATGTGCCAAGGGCACATACTTATATTAAAAATAAATAATTAATCAATATTTCATTAAAAGAAGAATTAACAATGCTTTGTACTTGTGCCTTTTTCTATACTGAAAACCAAATTCAGAAAAATAATCTTCAGCCACCAGTATCAGCCACTAAATGTTGACATAATTCAATTATACCATTTTCATCCGTTTAAATGTTTGTATCTAGTCCAAAACTAAATCTCAAAAATACTCCTTAGTCTAAAAGTATGATATTAAAGGTATGTTATGATATAAAATATTTTCAGGTGTGCGTGTGTGTATTACCAATTCCTTGCAACAAACCATTCAGCTCCATTACCAATGTTGTTTCTTATATCAGTGCTCTTGATAAGCAGCATATTTGCACAGTTAACACCAAAAAATTGACTACAAACACATTAAGAAATTCCTTGAAATGTTAGAATGACATGCATCAATATAATTTTGAGCATTTAGTCCATGCATGTTTAAAATGATAGTACTTGATCACTGAAAGAACACTCACTCAAATAAAACCATATAACTGAAGGCACCCTGAAACAGTCTTGGTCACTAGGCTACTTGATGCATTCTAAAAGGCGTGTTAAGTGCTTTATGACTAAGACTTAGTCTTGTAACATTTGTGTTTGCATGTTTTTCAAATTATTCATAAAATACCCCATCAAATTTCAATAGATATGGAACACATATTCATCTTGATACATAGGCATCTCTCCATTATGAAAATTAAAATTAAAATCTTCCAACTCTCTTTGATATAAGTCTCAAAACAGCAGCTGAAGACTGTATGTGTCAGGTATTAAACAACTATGGAAAATGAATGATTATCTAACCCTGTCTTTGAACTGAGATGAATGTCGAAAAAGGATTGCATTATGTGTTTACAATATTTCTTCAATAATTTCAATGCAATCTTTTTAGCTGTCAGCAACAGATTCAAAGTTGATGTGCCTGCTTAAAATATGAATCTGATTTGATTTTGATCCATACATAATTCTATACAAACACTATTTTTAGTTGTTGTAACACTTCACATCTTTTGATAAGTCTGTGGTTCTCAAAATGATTATAAATATCTCGACTAGATGGTGAATACAGATTTAAGAACATGACCAATAGTTTGTGGCCATTACAATGAAATAATGGGATTCAATGGTGTATTGGTGTCACATGGCTAAGAGGACTGGGACACATATTGCAGGTGACTTATGCATAATTTACATTGTTACATCTTGGCCATTTCTGTCAGATTGTGATTAAATCTTCCACATAATGTATCCAAAAGAACTACTCATGTATGCATGCACATTTTTACAAGAAACACTTGTAACATCTGAACCACTAATGATTAAGAGGTTGGATATGACAACCAAAAACTGTACTTGGTCCATCAAGAAATGACCCTTCTAACTTTCTTAATAGTCCTATTCATTTTTGAACTCATAATGCCAAAATGAGGGAATCGCATCACATCGCATAACTACATTTTATTCCATTTTTCCCCACGATAGATTCTTTATATGGGGATAGGTATCTTAAGGGAATTACCGTATATACTCATTTATAGGTCCAACTGCAAACTGCACAGTCCCAATTCTGGCTCTTTACAGTTTCTTAGGAGTAATCAGCAGAACAAATAACACAGACCCTAATCTGCTGGCATATTATGTCATGGAAGATCAGGGTCTATGTTGTTTGCAGTTGGACTCGTATCATACATGAGAATATACAGTAGTATACTTCAGTCAAGTAGTTACATTCAGATCTTTTATTAAAAAGACTGGTTACCTTCAGATCTTTTATTATAAAGACTGGTTACCTTCAGATCTTTTATTATAAAGACTGGTTACATTCAGATCTTTTATTGTAAAGACTGGTTACATTCAGATCTTTTATTATAAAGACTTCCTTTAATTTTGAGGCAAGTGACTATTTACCTGCAACTGCTGTAGAACTTTGCTAAGTGGTTTTGATCCATGTTTCTCACAACCTCTTTTGTAGCTCTGAATTAGGTCTGCTGTTGTCCAGCTTGGCTCTGTGCAAATGAGGTGAAAAATATTAAATTCCTGATTGGTATATTTAAAAAAAAGGTTCTGAATACAGAATGTTTAGTAACACTAGTAAAATAAGAAAATATCTGTACAACATGCATATTTGCACTCTTCTGTTTAGTCCTACCCCTTGAATCTATGTCCCCTGGGGTAAGAATTACCAGTAACACAGGTGTCAGTATCAGTTGCATGTCTGAATTGGTCTTTTTATGATAATTGTATATGTGGTTATACAGTAAAACATGTACTGAAAGACCACTGTTATCAGAGACCACCTGCCTTAAAAGACCAAATTCTCAATGCACCAATTTATTGATTATATATTGTTATCACCTGAGAGACTACATGTCAAAGACCACGAGTTTTTGGCAGAAGACAGATTCAACTATAGTATGGTCAACAGTTTCGAAGTTAGGATGCATGGACTAGATCTCTTTATGGTAAGGATAGACTCATGGTCAGCGTCATTTTAATTGTATATCTGAATTTATTTTGTATGCACAATAAATGTATGCAGAGTTAGGTATAAGGTGGGGGTGTCAACTGTTAACCAGTTAAGACCAAGGGGCCAAGTCCCATGGGGTAAGGATAGATCCAGAGTCCAATGACAGTTGCAAATCTTATTTCATCAATGAAAAGACACATTCAACCACTAACGTAACATATTATTGAGGTTGTACTAATGATAAAAGGAACACAATATCTTAAAATAAAACTGATGCAAAAATGCATGATTTAGTATAAAATCAAATATTAATTAGTTGTAAAATGAAAAATGTCAGAGAAAGACCGAAATTATTGTAGAAAACAGTTGTAGATGCTGAGTAAAGACAAAAATTAAATGAGACCAAGAATCAGAATGGAAAACTCCATACACCAACTCTTGTTTGGTACACTGAATAATTGAACATTCTAAGACACAATTTGGCACCTACTCTTGAAACTCTACCCCCAATCTAGCAAACTGAATGAATAAAGTTGCTATAAAAATAGAGTTTATTGCCAAGATAGATGTCTGCCAGTGTGTAAAACCTTTTCTTATGTGTCAAGACCATAACTTAAATGATACAGTGTACTAACACTTAAGAAAAGTTTCCCACTAAAATATTTCCAGAAGCAGCCAAAGATTACAACCCTAATGTAAATTTTGCTGGTAATCACATGTCTCTTTCTTACAACGGCAAAGAAAACAAAGCAGTAGCCAACATTGATTATTTCATAAAATTTAATAGCTATCTGGAAAAATTAGTAGTCGATGGCTATTGTGCCATCATAAAATGAACTTGGAATGAAAACCTAATGTCTTCACAAGAGACAAGAAGCTGGCCAAGGCCTGCATGTCAAGCCCACCCCTGAACTTTGGGTAAATTGGTGTTGGACACATCAAGATGTATCCACATACCAATTACACCTCTTCCTTGATAACATGTGAGCAATGGGGTCCATAAACAATGACTGCTACATAGGCAAAGGTGCAGATACAGAGGGTGACACAAATTTTTGTTGGGGGGTGAAATGGGGGTAGGGTGCAAGCAACTTTCATTGATACATGAGAATTATAATCTCATTGTCCTACACAAATAGTCATCTGATAGATTTTAATATTTATGAATGTTAAATCTGAAGCTGTCAAGTATTTGTATTATGACTCTGTGGCCAAATGTCCTTAAGAAACTGACCACATTACTTAAATATAAAAACTGTAACACTGAGTGAGATTAATCTAGGGTGTGGACTGACATGACATATACATGAATGCCAAAGTGATTGATCTGTCTGGATCAACAGAAGCTACGAGAAGCTTGATTTTATGTAAAAACAAAAACACTCACTCTACATGACTTATTTTACTGACAAAAACACAAGATAAAAGAAACAAACAACAAGAAAAAAAAATCAATATTTGGATGTTACTAGTAACTAGATCTGTGTTTGTGAAGCACATGTATCTTCACTGCAGACCAAAAAGTCCAAGTCCAAAGAGGTTTAAGAACTTATAAAAAAAAGAAAAATTACTTTAATGGCATCAAAATCTAATCAGGTCTTCTATATATATCATTTATACTCGCTTTTAAGTCGAGTCCAACTGCAAACTGCACAGACCCAGATCTGTCATCACATAATGTGCCGACAGATCTGGGTTTATGCAGTTTGTTAGGAGCAATAGGATAAACAACTAAACAACACAGATCCTGATCTGCTGGGCCATTATGCAATAGTAGATCAGGGTCTATGTTGTTTGCAGTTGAACTCAACTTATAAGCGAGTATATATGGTGCATAAAAAATTGCATATCAAATTTCAATTGTTGATTTTACTTAATCATGCTAACAAGGTTTTCATACAAAATTCTAAGTTTAGAAAAATACCAAAAAAAAGAAAAATTGCTGTCATAGCGTTAAAATCTAATGGATGGCATAAAAAAAAAACCCACAGAGGATAAACTCTTTCAAGACACAAATGACACTGGGCAAGCCACTTTATCTACATACAGAGTACACATAAAATACTCAGAGTTACAAACCAGATATGCATTACACGTATAGAAGTAAAAAAGGACACATTGTTTGGAAAAGGAAATGATAATTTATCACATATCAGACATTAAACAGAGGTCGTGTTTACATAAATCTTTGTGTCCCAGATGTAAACAACATCAATCCAGATGGAAAAGATCCTACCTTGCATCTATTTGACACAAAAAAGTCAGGATTGGGATGCACCAACTTAAAGATGGCATGTTTCATCAAAATTTTTGATCATTTTTCTTCTTGTAATTCTCTATAATTCTCCATTAGGTGGAAATTTTAAAATGACCAATTATATAACAAAATGATATTCCAGTTCTTATTCTTACTTTATTGTTTGTATACAAATATGAAAATGTTGACTTGGTCCAGATCATTTGCACTTTCGATAGAAGTGTTCTGACAGTTTTATAAATTTTCACCATTATTACTGGGAGATGCAAATTGTGACTATTCACAAGTTCAAACTAACTAAAAACCTTATTCTGTGTCAGTTACTAATATTAAATCTGTTACACAAATTCAGGGACACAAATGTTTTAGTGCATGCCTTCTAGTTGTAAAAACCATAGTTAACTCAAAGAAGCAATGATGATGAGGGTGTGAACAAGAAGCAGGGCCTGTCTTAACCATATCATAACTGAGAGTACCATCATGCATTCCAATGTTATTTACATGAAACTTCCCAAAAACTGAGGAGTCCCAAACAGATTTGTCCACATTTTTGAGTGTGAGGGACTCTCTATTAAGAGTCACCGGTAAACCCTGGGAAGAGTTATTTAAAAAAATCCAAACCATGTACAAATATTTGTACCTTTGATCCACCCATAGCTGCAATAGAATTTAAGTGATATAGAAGAATTTGGTTGGTTGGTTGTTGGTTGTTATGGGTTTAACACCATTTTTGAGCACATGATAGGCTATACATGGCAGCCAGCATATTTGGTGGAGGAAGAACCCGAGAAAACCCCGGGAAGAACCACCATCCAACGGGAAGCTACTGGCAAGCTTTCTCACATACCCGTGTTGGCCGAGCCCGAGATTCAAACCCACGCGGACTGAGGTGAGATGTCAGTGATCTGTAAAGTCTAGCGCCTTAGACCACTCGGCCACCCGGAGCCCCTTTTAGAAGAATTTAAAAAAGCATGTGAGGGGATTACCTTACATCCTCAAATTCAAAGACATTGTTTTTTTTTGACAACTGTTGATGGAAGTTACTTGATGAATATCCAAACAAACAACTTCCATTTTTTTAACAATGACCCCTTGTGTGCCTCGACTTTCCATTATGTCAGTAGCTATACACATCATCTTTTACTGCTCAAATGATATTAAATTGATAAAGGAGACAATGGTTAGCAAAGAAATAAGTGTCGAGTGCAGTTTAAAAATTCTCAAGCATTTTCTATCAGCCATCCGTTGTTCTGGTCATTGCTATTTTGACTATGTCTACGATGGCTGATTAACTCAGAAGGTGCCTAAAATTTCATTTACATTATGAAAATTCAAACAAACTATGTATTTTTCATCAGGAATACTTGCATCAGTATTCTGAAGTGGGACTTTCCAAAATAAACTGTGACTTCACATAGATGTTTCTTCGATAAAACTTACCAATCATGAATACATTATGTATACATCCACTAGACCAAAAATCCAGCCCTCCTAACCTAAACTACAGGAATGATGAGCAATTTCTTCATGTAATTCTACCTCTATCTCTCCTGCACCCCACCCCTACACCCAAGATGAAGATGAGTCTATAGAAAAACAAGAATCCCCATTGGGATTGATATCACTCACCTGGCTTACCTAATTTAATAGCAGGGCTCTAAATGATAGCTAATCAGCTGACCCAAGGTCAGTGATTTTGCCATCGGATTACTAAGACCCCAGCCATGACTAATCCATTAAAGCACTCTGCAGTAAAAAAATTCCGCAAATCGCTATCATAACAGTTAACAAGTGGTCTTGTTGGATGTATCAAACAAAACGTGAAATGTCATTCCCTTTCATGGTTAATTAATCTGTTTATTGTGTTAACCAAATATCTACCAAGATCATGCACTTGTCACGGTACAATAAATGCATACGGCGGAAACTGACAGGTGTTATTCCTGAATAAAGTAAAGTTTGGTGAGTATTGTCAAACCAGTGCTCATGCACATGGAACTAGCCTGGTGTACCAGCCCCAAACGCTGATTTAAATATTGATGATAACAAAATATTTAGGGTATTAGTCTAGTACTCAACAATCGGAAAAGTTAGACTCAATGAATAAGCCAGAATTATACACCATTGTTGATAAACACTCAATGAATAAGCCAGAATTATACACCATTGTTGATAAACACTCAATGAATAAGCCAGAATTATACACCATTGTTGATAAACACTCAATGCACTGTGCGGTGACAATCGGAAAGATGTGGAAGTTTAAGCAATGTGCATAGCCACCACCGAAACATCAGAAATTAGAGAGTGCAGTTGTAAATATGATCAAGAAAAGAGATTAAAAAGGTGCCAGAAATACTGGGAAAAATGCATATGAATGGTTGAAGTATGACCCAGGAAAAGCTGTGATGTTGTGCATTTTCTGCACTGAGTATTTGGAGAAATTAAAGTGCATGGGATACTTCATTCCTTGATGGGTGTAAAAACTTGTATAAATCATCACTAGAAACACACTAATGATGGTTTCCCATAACTCATTAGACATTAGTGATAATAACCAAAGAGATGCCATCAAGCTTTGGCATGCTGCTGGACCAAGAAACAGAAAGCCATAGACTAGGCCTTATGGACCTAAATCTGATGATGAATCAGATACAGAACAAGAACTTTCAATTAGTCTTGTTCGTGAAATACAATTGTTATTGTTTTAGTTGATGTTAATGAATATTAAATGTTGAATTAGAAACTGAATAATCTTCTGTTTTATTTTTTCAGGATCAGTACAATTTAGGCAAGATTAGTACAAATTTTATTAGGGTGATCCTGTGGGTTATTGAAAAAAAATCCTAATTTTAAGCTGTGTAATAGTTGACCATTTCACTAAGCAGGTTTATGTAGGACTGTAAGAACACAATCAAGGTAAACTATCTCCCAAACTTTATATCATGTTGATTTTACTTATTTTACTATATCCTGTTCTAAACTGCATAATTAACATGCACAGTCTCTTGCACATAATCAAGTCATCCAAGATCTTGATGATATAAACCCATTTACCGAGTTGTATGGAAACTGGACGAGAAATATAGTCTAGATCTTGAGAGGTAACAAGCTCAGCCAATCAGATGCAAGGTATCTCATCCAACATCTTGATAATATAGAACTATTTAAGAAGTTGGATCAAAATCTGACCAGACATATAGTTGCTACATTGTTGACAAGCTCAATCAATCAGATCAAAGCTCACATAAAATAATATCACTCATAATCATACTCAACGAAGATCTTAATGACATAGGCCTGTTTAACAAGTTTGATCAAAATGCTAACAAAAATAGTCTCTAGAGTGGGGGGAAAAAAGCCTCCATAGAAAAGGCATCGTTTAGGTCGCGACCTGGGGTTTGGGTCTAAAGACTGGTTTCAAGACAATGGGTTGATTTCCCATGAGAAGAAGCCTCTTCCTGGCATGAGAGAAACTGATTTTTACGGAAATCTCCACTGCTAGATTCAGGAGGTCATTTATCCACAATTTTTCCAACTTGCGGGTAGCAATCTGGATTAGTCAGTACTCTGTTTCCCTCATTTTCTGCAAGAATGTGGGAATAAGAGGAGCTGGGGGAAAGGTGTATGCATCAAGACTGTTCCAATTCAGGAAAAGGGAACCAACGGCCCAGGTTTTTGGATCTGGGATTGGCGAGACAAAGGTTGGAAGCTTGGCATTCCAACCTGTCACATAAAAGTCCCCGAGAGTTCATCCCTAACAGGTACACATTTTACTTAAGTTCGAGCAGTGAATGGACTATTTGGTTTGGATCAGCTGATTCAGTCAAAACAGTAAGTTTGCTACATACTAAGTGTCTGAGATGTAACAGGCTTGAATTGATTTGTCAACAATGACCCCATCTGAGAAAAGCCAAAAATAGAAGCCAGAGGTCCAGGACATAGATCCCTCTTGCCTTTTGATATAACTGATGAGTTGAGTTGTCGGACAGAATGAGAATGCCCTTTCCAGATGTTTCCTGCCATGCACAATCAAAAAGCATTCACTATTTTGCCTTTTTCTCAAGGAAACTGGTGTGCAATGAGCACTCCTGAAGGGGCCAAAGCCAGCTCACTTCTCGGAAGGAAGGCAAAAGATGGGCACTTCAGCCTGCAATTCAAGCATCTGAGCAGCTCAGTGATTTCAGCAGTTGATCTTGCAGCAGGACACCAGCCATAAACCAAGTCTGGTCCTCCCATTTTCTGAGACAATAGCCATAAACCAAGTCTGGTCCTCCCATTTTCTGAGACAATAGCCATAAACCAAGTCTGGTCCTCCCATTTTCTGAGACAATAGCCATAAACCAAGTCTGGTCCTCCCATTTTCTGAGACAATAGCCATAAACCAAGTCTGGTCCTCCCATTTTCTGAGACAATAGCTCATTAAGTTAAAAAATCTGATCTTTAGTTTCAGAGGGGAAAGCTTTTCTTGCCACTGGAAAGAAGGGTCATCTGTGATCTGTTCTAGAACTGCTGGCCCAAGACTATAAGATATACAGCCAAATTGACTATAAGATATACAGCCAAATTGAGAAGATCCAAGAGGCAAAGAAATTTCCAGGCTGAGATTAAATTCTCTGAACAAATGGAAGACACTAACGACATACTTGCCATATTCACAGACAGTGTTGGGTTTTTTTTGCGACTCAAAAAGTGTGTTTTGAAGTCCCAAAGGGAGTCAGTGGGCTTGACCCCCCAAAAGCAACATCATCCAAATGAGAAAAAGCTATCTTTTCAAATCAACCTATACCAAATGACTGGAAATTCAAATCTGAATAAAAGAAAATACTGTCTGTTTTCTCTGAAGCATGTAATATGTAATATACTTAAAAAAAAAAATAAAAAAAAAAATGGTAGACTTAGCATTGTCAAATAACATCACCACAAACATAGTCACAACCTCACAGACATTAACAAATACATCAAGTTACTGTCTTTAAAATCCATTTGAGAGTGGAATGAAGTTTTGCTGCTTTCAAAAGTTTAGTAGTTGGTTTGATGGTAATGCAAGTAATATTTGTATTCACAAATATGCCTACACTTTTCCTTCGCAAATGTGCATCCACATCTATGTTGGCGCAAGCAATGGCCAAAATCGCTAATAGTGATAAAACCAGTAAGATGGCAATGAATCTACCAATGAAAACATTCAAGGTTTGTGGTAGTCGGCCGAGTTTCTCAAGTCTGTGACAACCGCTATTGTAATGTATATTTCGAGGTTAAAGTCACACATACGGCAGTGAAGATTTAATTTATTCTCAGGCTGAATTAAAGAAAAAATATACTAATTTATGCAAACACACGACTTGTCATTTGTCATTTGATTAATGATTTAATACTTTTCAATTATTAAAATTCCATGGTGCAGTTCATTTCAGGGTAACCAGATATTCAAACACGTTGATGTTTTCATGAGTTATTTGATCACATGATAAAACCTTTATTGCAATCATGTAAATGTCCAAGGAAAATATGAGAAAGTTAAGGTGGCAAAACTGTCGAAACAAATAAGATTATTTCATTTTTTCAGCACTTCTAGTGCATTATGTACTACCATTTTCCTCTATCCCTTTAAAATGTTGTGTCCCCCAAATCTGGAGGGTGGGGGACGCAGTGTCCCCTGACATCCTAGGTGCAACACTGCATTAGAGATTGAATGTAGTCATAAAATTGTAGGACTAAGATTGAATGGTGCTGTTGTTCAACCTACCGAAATAATCATGTTTTCAATTTTATATATGGAGTAAAAGTCAGACTTCAAAGAAACGTTGCCACTGATCACAAACTATAATAAAGATGGCTTCAACATTCTCATTCAGTGACGTGTAATAACATTTGTTTTTCAACATGCATCTGTTTGATGTACTTAACTTCAGACAAATTGGGTTGTTCCACTTAGTGTACTTTACCTATGCAAATTAGCCTAATGGGTGCTCCCTAAGCAGTGCTCAAAGGATTTGACACGACACATCACCCTAGCTATTGTGAGCCAATTCAGTAAATCTCTGAAAGGTATCTGTTTATCTCTGACCACCTCAAATTTTAATCGTCTTTAAAACAAAACAGCCGTATAAACTGCCCAGAGGATAGTTTTACATGAGCTCTGAGCAAGACTGTTTACTGTTTATACATACCAAAGAATACAGACATATATCATTGTGATCAAGAAATGTACATTGTGGGGTGGGGGTGCAAAATTTGTTTTTTTGCTAAGATTGTTGAAAATCGTGTTTTTCGAAACACAACTAACACCGGTTGTGTTGGTGGGGGGGGGGAGGGGAGTCCAAAATCATGTTTTTTGCTTGACACTTGTTATGGCATGTATATAACGAAATGATTTTCAAGGTACATTCCTGAGAGAAACAGATTAAATTCGAGAGTTTTGAACTCCATGCTCAGGTGAATGAAATACTAGTCTAAGAATGGAATGAATCAGATTCATCCTTGTACACAAGAATGGAATGAATCAGATTCATCCTTGTACACAAGAAATCCTAGGTGAAACAAGAGGGAAACAAGGGATTTCAGGTTTTGGTACAAAAGAATGCTAATCTGACGCTTAGGTTGTTCAATGTCACTGATATCAATGACATGGAAGTGGTTCTGAAGTGTAACATGACTATGTCAATCATTCTCATGAAGACTGGGGGACAGAGAGGAACACAAAAGGGAGTGCCCTGAACAGGACAGAGATTCATACAAAAGGGAGTGCCCTGAACTGGTATATGGTGTCCCTGTATGCAAATATCAGGAATTTTCAGAGAGACCAGTGAATGGTAAATACGAAGGTACACATCATGGAGGTCTAGACTGACTGTAAAACCTCCCTCATAAATGGGATTGAGAACCGATCTCAGCATCTCCATTTTCCAAATGATCACTATTGCTGTACTATGTTGGTACTGGCCCAGTAGACTATGCTCCGATGGTATGCTGTCGTTGTGTAAGATGGTGGAGCTGGCTGGATCTTTTTCCAAATGACTGATCTCTCTGCTTCCACTGATTCTGTCATAAGGCTGCTTTGAAGGCAGTACTGATGGCATCTGCATCCTTGTGTGTATATTTCTCTCTCTCTAAAACAAGACACCAAAAGAAGACTTCTGGTGAAAAACCCATGTCAATATGACTTTCTATTCAGGAGTAGTGAGAACATATAGCAGCCATATTGAATGTCACATTGGCAACATTTTCAGGTAGGACCAAGTAGACAGCATAAGAAGTCTTTCAGTGAAAACCCCATGTTGATATGACCATAAATTCAAGGTATGTAGTGATAGCAAGATTTTCAAGATGACCACTGTGGTGGACATATGTCCAAGTGACATCATTTTCATTTACAACCAACAAGACCAATGGATGAATGTGCGTAAAGTTTCATGGCAATCATGCAAGTAGTTTAGGAGGAGTAGCAATAATAATAGTATACTTCCCTGCGGTGCAAAAACTAGAAAGAATCACTTAAACTGATGTAAAGGCACAAAACAGATGGTATATCTGAGGCCTTGTGTAAGAGCATGCTGACCTGGCATGAGCTGAAGTAGTGAGCAGGAATTTTCCCACCATTTCTGAAGTGGGGCCCTTGGAATTGGTAACATTTGGATGTAAACGTGCTATATTGGGAATTTTGGAACAGAATAAAAGCAAGACTGCATGTATATTAGCAAGCTAAGCACAACACATGTTAATGCCTTAATGAAGCAGGTAAACATTGTCATAAGGTTACTGAACAATATCATACAATCAAGCACAGCAAAATTGTTGTACTTTCCCATAGAATAACTCCAATAAAAAATCAATCAAAATTTATAATAATGAATATTTTGAAAATCTGATATTTTTTATCTCTGTTCCTAAAGATAAATTTTAAAAAATTATTCTTTAAAAGACATAGATATTTCAATTTAACAAACTTTTGTCACAGATTTAGCTAGAGAAGGTTAATGTGCAACTTTTGTAATCAACTGTTTTGATTGGCTAATCTGTGTGCTTGGTTGTCCGGCACACAAAACTTCATTTCCTTTGTCTCACTGAGCATAAACCATCTTCAAAAATTATGTCTTCAAATTTAAGAATACTCTAAAAAAAAGCAAGACTTTCCTTGATTTAATCCCTTCAGGGATTTAGACTCTGGGTTTCTTTTCTTCTTCATTTTCATTGTTCACCATTATTGAGATCCCGTTATAGGTTCTAACGAAAGTGTTCTGAAAAACTGTGTGTATTTGACCTTGTTAACACTGAATGTTGGTGTGAAAGTCTGCATCAGAAACCTGCAGTTATTACTAGATGATACATAGCCAGTTTTACATCATCATGTGACCAGTCTTGCCTGTGGAAGAAATGTTGGCAGTTCTGAGTAATTTTCATAAGGATGCTGTTTCAATCTGAGATTTAGCTGAATGCATAAACAACTTTTATAACTGAAAACAATTTGTGAAAAAAAATCTTCAACAATAACTTTTGATTTTTTGATGAAAACTTCCATACCAACATTGAAATAAGCTCAAATGCCAACTGGGTAAAATGTACACAATTTTCGTGAATACTCTGTTTAGAACCTATAAAGGAATTTTTTGAGGGTAAGCAATACAAATTCAATTAAAAATAACCCCAAGTAAAAATGCCCCGAGATACGGCCTACATTTTCTTTGGGGGAGGAGGGTGCAATCTCTAAGTGCAGAGACGGAGAGAGGGAATCATGGGTAGCCAGTTTGTATATGTGTGGGGTATGCTTTTTCATAAGCATCAGTTCACCTACCACATTTTTGAGATAGCAAAGTGTCTGCAAAATCTCTACACTGGATTCATTTAAGTTGCACCTTTGTGCCAATGACTCATACTGTTTATATTTGGTGCAAGAAAGTTCCCTCTATGGAACCCATATATCACAAAAAAAAGACCCAGGAAAATAAAGATATGTTTGATTTTAGACAACTCAATCAAGCGCATCCGAAGCTTAATGAACTAGTGGGTTCATTTCCAAAGGCACACAAGACAATCAAATTCATTGACTGACAGAAATGTCTGATTCTGATTAGCTAGGGCACCAATCAAGTGCAAATGGATGATGGTCATTGAGAGAAAATATAAGAAAAAAATATGAACCTTCAGCAAAAACACTGCTGCATTTATTTCCTAAGTAGCATAGAAGGAAGAAATAATGTAGACTGCAACGTCCAAAGTAAATTCTAGAGGTAATGGTTACTCAAGCAAGAGAAATTAAAAAATATCAGTATGGAAGGCGCGCAACAGCAGAGGTTGATAATGAACACAGGCACTTGGGTCATGGATTTATTAATTTCTGCAATCAATATTCACTTTTCCAGCATGGTTTGCTACAATTTCCTTGTCCACTAAAACAACCATGTCCTTGACAGTGGACATGCTTATGTTAGCATACCAGGAAACTGTAGAAAACTGTGCTGTAGTCTCCCTGACTCTACAACAATTGAAAGCATATAATGAAAGAAACAGTGGCATAGCAACCCCCCACAACTGCGAGTGGGGAGGGGAGGGCCAATCACAGTGGGGGCACAAAATTCCCAGCAAACAATTTTATTTATTGAGAGGGGGGCCCATAATTTAGTTTTGCGATTGGGGGGAACAGGGAGGGGGGGGGGGAGGGCTAGAATTTCTTGCTATGCTACTGGCTGGAAAATTAAATATTTCAGAAATCAATAAATCTGAGACATTAGTGCTTGAAATAATAATATGTTTGAATTTCTTGAATAAATAAGAAACAGGTAAGGATATTTACAACCCCAGTTTCGTTCTAAATTACCCCACTTTTTAACCTGTTAGAGCCCACTGGTCCCCACTTTTTCCATTTCTGGAATAAACACTTACTGCATCTGATTCTCTTCCCAGGTATCATCCTGTGCAGATGATCTTCATGTCCCCCACGTTTCCCTACATAATCACTTTTATTTTTGACATGACACTCAGCTGCTATTGACTATAGATTTTCTTCATGGCAGATCAATGGATCAATTTGCTATAGCCCTCAATGAGTAAGGCTGCAATATTTACATGTGTAAATGGTTTAATTTAGTTTACTGCCTGAAAATGTTTACAAAATTGGTATCCGTGTAAGTGAACATGCACATGGCTGACAGTGACGCAGGAACTATCCATTCCAATTCAATTAAATATTTTCACATTTCTGCTTAAGAGGACTGTTGAGTAGGATTTTTCTGTTAAATTAATTTCTTCAAGTATGGATGATTTTCACATCAAGTGTGGCATCGCTAGCAAAAAGCCAAAGTTGATGAGAATTGGTTGTACTGCACATTAAACAACATTGTACATCAAATTTATTTACTGATCTTGCTGACAAAATTTCTTTAAACTACATTATATATCTTTGAAAAACATGTTCATTAACATAGCCACTGATCAGTAACATTTTATGTTAAAGAAACACAATTTTAAGTTTATAAGCCACTGCACAGTTTCTAATTTTATTGTTGATCCTAAAAAAGCATCCTACTGTTATGTGCATCTCCAGGCAGTACACACGGTGGCATTATCAATTACAATTTTCATGATGCACCTAAATGTAGCAGCATGAAACAATATCACGATGGTCCATGGATGTTTTACCTAATTGCAAGATATGTTCAACAAAGACATGTCTACAAACTGAATCCTGTCATAATCAGAGGTAAAAGACGTATAGTAAATTTAACAATCCCAAGAAGATTGAGGTACGGCATGCAAATTGTTCATGGCTTACATATAAATAGCTGCCAGCTGTAAGCTTGACACAAAGACTGGGTAAAAGGTTGAGTTTTGAATTGGTTTGATTAAAATTCATTGTTTTGGTTACTGTAAACTATTTATATCTTTAGAAATTTTGGTAAATGTTGCAGATTTATCATGGAGGCAATTCAGTCAGAACCTCTCTATAATTTCTGCATAAACCATACCTTATCTCAATCATACAAGAGCTTGCATACAAACATGTCTGTCTAATCAATTGAGATAGTGGACAGGTGGATATAAACACAATTACTTGATAAACATTTATTTTGAAATAAAAAATAGCAATAATGTTAATGCACTAGGGACAAACAAATGGTGGGAATAACAGGGAATATGCTTACACTGCCCATCCCCCTCCCTCCAACTTGGTTTAAAAGGTGCATGACTCTCGATCATTATTGTGAGAATCACATAATCTGGCAGACTCTCTAAATCCCAAAGGGATTATCCTCCTTTGATGAAGCATGAATAAGATTAACAACATGTAGACAAACAAGTTGCTCACCGACGCTTTTTAAAATAAATCTGACATGACTGGTGGTGGAGAACAACCTTATTAAGACAGAGTCCATGGTGGAGAGTCTGATCTGTAGAAACAAGGAATTATCAGGCCACTCACTACTATTTAATAAAATTATTTTGACTGACCTCTATATCCAGCAGTATCCCTCTTCTATTGATCCATGGCATTAAATCCTTTAGAACACACACTTTAAAGTATTAATCCCTGTCAGAACAGAACACCTGTGTATTCAGAAGCTGTTGACCTCCGATCTGAACTGCTGACACACGCATGGAATGCAGCATTACCCCAAGGCAAGTACAATGCGCCATAACCATCTAGCAAGGCTTATATCAGCGGAAACTGACTAATGTTTTGGCTGGAGCTGCCAAAATGTCATGTCATAATGACAGAAATGTGTATGAGAGAGAATGAGAATTGATATATAAAAAATGACCAGAAATTGCACTGACCTGTAGAAATAATGCTACATAATAATAATAATAATAATAATAATAATAATAATAATATTATTATTATTATTATTTTCAATGGTATTTATATTCAAAAGAGAATAAGAACATACATACATGTACATACATATGCCTGTTAATACTTGATGCCATAACTGATAACATCAACACAATTTTCCCTTCTGATCAAAGAAAATGTTCTCTTCTCTCTTTTTTCCACTGCATTTACAAGTGTTACAACAAGCTGCACAACAGTTGCATTTGTCACATGAGCATATATTGTAACTTCCCTCTGAACATTTTTTTTATGTCATCCTGAAATTGATCCATTTCTGGTATCTGCAATACTTGAAGAATTTGTCTTGCTATACATACTTGCCAGGTTGATCCTTGTTTGTCATCATACTGAACACAAACATTGGGAGGAATCAAGGTAGAAAAGTGAAGTAGTATGTACTGACCTGTATAATATTTACACTAAATGTCACATCTGCAATCATAATAATGAAAATGTCTTTCAACTGATTCTCTGTCCATTTGTTTTTATGTGTGTTCAATGTTAGTTATGCTAGTATATACAAGTTGTCCCTGTGTTATGTATTCCAAGTTTTCATGAAGTCTTTGTAAACAAGTGTAATGTCAAGATCTGAGTTGATGATAGAGGTTTACACAGTTTTATTATTTTCTTTTTAGAGAGGTCGCAATTGGCAGGTCATATGCTGAGTGATGCCATCTTGGACAGACACAGCAAGTTGGCTGGTGGAGTTGGCCATGTTTTAGACCAAATCTATTCTACAATTGAAACTGAATCTGAAGATTTAAAACCCTGAAAAGCAACATCTTTAAGGAAATGAGATACTGAAGTATTTGTTAGAATAATTAAGGATAAGAATCTTTCAAGAGAGATCTCTGGAAGATATCATATCGCATTTTAATATTTTAGGACAGAATGAAAAATAAACATGGACAGATACAATGTAATTAAATTATCTACAAAACTTGACAAAAGGAATAAAGTTACATCACATTCTTAAGTCAATGTATGATGCAAAGTATTAACAGGCATATGTATGCATCTACAGTACATACATCATGGATTTTGGACTGCCCTCTCAATACCATTGACGTGGACACAGGGGGCAATGGAATAAGTGTCCACTATGAATAGTGGATGTCTGTTATATATGTTGGATGTCCACTATGTGTAGTGGATATCTACTCAGTCTAGTGAACCCCATCATGGACTTTATTGCAGCCATTGTGGGCTGTATGGTGCCCCCGACCTGCACTGATTTTATTGTATTTGCCCCATGTGTTGACACACAAAACAAACAGATAGGAGACTCCCCGACACCTATACCTCACCTTGGTATAATCGACGTTACAAATTAATGCTGTACTATTTTAGATATATAATCATGTACATGGGACATAATGACATGTCATAATTCTTACTATTTGTTTATCCAATAAGAATAATGTAGCATCGTATGTTAAAATATAAAAAAGATATGCAAGGAATGCTAGAAAATGTTTCTTCTGTAGCTTTATTTGTAGACTTTGTCTACACTGTATCATCAACAAAGTGATTTTTATGATAAAGGTTACTTTGTTCATCACTTTTTTTCATGAATCTAACATCAAGTAACAGGCAAGGAATGACATTCTAACTTTTAAGTCAGCTGCTATGCATGTTAGCTTCCCGCTATTTTAGTCAACATTGGTCAGTCAGGAAGTAAATGTACTCTTAGCTCCTAAGAGTCACTGAAAGGTGCCAAGCTTCAATGTTATTTTTAGCACCGATGTTTCAAAATAAACATTAACTTCTGAATAAAAATGTTTCTTCTTGTCATAAAACCAAACATTATAAAACTAATAAGATATCAGTTTGTGAAAAACAAATGTTGGACTTGTAATATTGATTGAAAAACACAATGAGGTTAAGCTCTGATATTTTTGCGTAAAATTGGTTTCTAGCGGTATATAAAGCAAACCATATTTTTATTTTCCACATTAATCTTTTGATGTAGCACACAGAATAGAAGTCTATCGCAGAAACACATACCTATAATATGTTCAACAAAAGCTCTACTAAACTACCATCGTTTTAAAATAAAATATGCATCTTCCATATTTTTGTCATAAAATTGTTTATTATATGCAAAAATGAGAGAAACAGAGAGATTATGCATTGTAACTTTCAACTGATGTAACCCATAGCTATTTCTGTAAACTTGGAAAATGACATTGACTATTAAAGAGTATGCTTTTTTTAAAATGTGCTGCAATTATCTTCAACTCCAAATTCATATACTTAAAAAATTTTGGAATAAAACTTTGAAACAGCTCATTATTCAGAAGTAAATAAGTAAACTGCTGCTTAGCAATCCTTTTCGTATTTAAAAAAAAAAGAATTTATGTGATTAACTGAGTATTAACCTGCTATTATAATTGTGCTTTTCTTATTGTCTTATCATTTCTAGATTGGTTCTACAGTCCAACTCAATCATAACTAACATAAACAAACTAAGGGTGGTTACAATGTCATCTCTCTACAAGTAGAAATCGAAGTAAATTTACATTCTTTACAGTATTTCAGTAATTTAGGCTACTGTCCTAAACGACATAAACAAGGTCAAAATATTGGAGTGCAAATACACTTCTTTTAATATAACTGTCAGTTATTAAGTACAGTTTCTTGTCTAGCTAAAATGGTATAGAAACTGTTGACTTTGAGATGACATCAAGCTAAGGAATTTTTCTAAAGATGGACATGCACACTAATATTTATCTTAATGTTTTGTCTCTAATATCGTGGTAAATTTTACAAACAAAAAAATGCATGATATTCATTATTAACTAATAGTAAATTATTTCTGGAACAAATGTTATAAAAAAACCACTCTGAAGCTATGTCACCTTTATATCTACCTGCCTCTATATTAAGTTTATGGCTAGAACATCTAAATATCTAAAAGTCCAGAGGAATGTAAAAAGATAATTCTATTCGTAGATATTTCTCAACATTCAGTAATGACTTGTGTTCTTTATAATACATACAATCCTTTTACTATCTGAAAAAAGTATGTATGAAAGTTTTAAATTGCACTGGATTTTTCACTCTAATTCTTTTTTCAAATAATGCAATTCCTCCACAACGACTTTATCAATTTAATTATAACCATGTGCCTTAAGATTCTTATGATTTTTGCTTCTAAATAATTAATATTGAGATTGCTGTTAATAATCTAATTCATTTAGTTTTTGATTTCACCAGTCAGTATTATAATTAAAAGGAATGCACAATAAAATGGACGAACACACACAAGGTGAAAGTTACGGCAATGAATGGAGGTTACTTTTGAATGGATTTTATTCTGTTTTTATTAGACAGAGCAATAATACAATTATCTTCCTAGCCAATAAATCACTAATCTCCCCTAATTTGAGGACTTAAAGACTATAAAACAGGTCTTTATTTGTTTAATCTACTAAATCCTGTGTGTTCTTTGTACACACTAATATGAGCAGAGCAACATCACATTGTGTACACTCGAATGGTGTTATGTTTGTCCAAAATCAATATGGCAGTGCATGCAAGGTATCAGTAAAATAGATCAATTCTATTTATAGCAACAAGGTAAATTTGTAACTTGCCAGGTATACAGTACAAGTTAAATAAAACAACAACAAAAACATGAATAAGAAGATATTCCACTTTCATGAAACTAAAACTAAACCGATGTTCAAAAAACAGAGACTATTTATGGTATAGTAAATATAATTGTATTTATTGCAAATACTCATTACACAACAACAGTGACCTCCCCAGAATTTTTGATAGCATTGGGGTAAGCATGTTGACGTCAAAATGTTTTAAAATATGCGTTATCATCATAAAAGTGAAAAAATAGATACCAATAAAATATAAAAGTACATATATTTACACAGTATTCTTTATTTCCCTAAGTTCTAACATGACCTAATGTCAAACTCATTTGTCTTATATCCTTCATTTCTTCACTTCCCCATAATTTTGATTACCATATCAAAATTAAAGTCTTTTAGACACAGTCCTTCTGTACTAACTCTCATAAGGTTATTCAGCACACTCTTCGTCAACCTGTTCCTTAACACACTCATGATTCTGTTCATCATATAGAATGACCTTTCAGTCTGAAAAAAATGGAACATAAAATTTATTAATGGATGTACAAAAAGATACAAAACTATCTGAATCCTAATTAAGTGAATTACCAAGGACAAATTCTTCAGGAGTCATGAGAGAAATGTGTTTTCAAATAATGGGTAATCATATGAATGAAACTATCTAAGTTATATTTCTTGCAAAATGTCAAAGACATAATGTGATTGTAAGTTTATCTGTGGTAATTATGAAACTTGTAGAAAATAGCTCACTGAATGAGGTTGTTTTATTGGCAAGTCTGACAAATAAAAAGATAACACTCAATAATGCAGCAATATACTGATTAAAAAGTATCACCACTTAATTTATCATGTAATACATTCCAACTGCAAACTAGCTGTTTCTTGTTGGAGAAATATTTCAAATATAAATTAAAGAATAATCCAACACTTTTTATTTGCATGTTTTCAAAACAGGTAAAACTGGATGATAAAAATTGCTCCTTTTCTTACATGGATTGACAGAAAAGAGAAATGAGGGATTAATTGGGCAGCACCCACTTAAGTTAAGGTTTACTGCTCAAACTATTTTTCTCTTGCTCAAGAGCATACTATATAAATATAGGAGCAACTCGTGGATAAAATGCAACTTCCATTCCTCACCACATTTTCCAGAAATGAATAAGAACAACAACAATCACAATTACAACTACTGCTACTACTATAAAAACAAAAATATTATATTGTAAAAGTGCCACAGGAACTACCCCCCCCCCCCCCCCATCTCACCTGTTGGTAACTAAGTAGATCTGAATCAAAATTTAGCAATATGGAAAACTTACTGTCCAATCCAGCGAATTCAACCCAAGGATATGAAGTCTTCTTTCAGTGCTGAACCCTGTCCTTTGCTTCTTAAGCTCATTCGCTGGGGAAATCATCCTATCTGAACTGGAACCACCATTGGTGATATCAATCTCGGAGCTCCTTAGTCAGGCCAACATGGGGCTAGCTGTGTGCTGGATAATATTACATATTTCTATTTGGAAAATGGCGTGTCCATTTATTAGAAGAATTTGCTTAACTTAAAATATAATATGTGTAACTTTTCTAGCTGGTAGTGGAAAGGACTGAAATATATATATAACACACACAACCAGTAGACTCCATCATCGCTGGCTGATCATGTGACTATATCAGTGCAAAGACGAAGCCCAGCATCAAAGGTCGCACACCGGCAGTCAAGCAAGCCAGGTACAAAAGATAACGGCTAACTGAATGAGTAATTATTCTGGATTATCTTAATTAAATACCCATGAAGAGGTACGAACAGGTGTCATATGAGTAAATGGGCTTTGAATTAGGTGACAGGATGTTTATTTTAACAGATTAAGTTTATAAGGATAGAGGGAAACATAAAAGCGTAGTGGCACAAGCGCATAGCATAGCGGGACCGCTACGGTAAAAGATCCTGAGAAGAACACTGAACTATGCTTTCATAATAATAAGCATTTCCATTTAGTTTCAAAAGATGATGATGATAATGATGATGATATGATGCATGTCCTGGAGAAATTAACTGCTATACTGCAATACAGAAAAAATATTGTATCAGCACTTACTGACCAACTGAACCGATATTATTTACTGTACTGTGTATATCATGTATATCTTTAGACATTTAACATTGGATTATTATTGCTTTTAATTCTACTTCGGAGTCCACAGTTTCAGTAATTTCAGATTGTTGGCCTTACCGTATTTACCGCATATCTTGGGACAAGATAAAATAAATGATTTTTTTCCTGTCCCATAACTTATGGTTAAACTTTTTTCCAACTAGATCATATGTCCCAGAACTTAAGAACCGAAACAAATTGTGTTTAATTTGCTGCCCCCCCCCCCAGCACTTCATGTTACAATAAGGTAGGTAAATTTAACGTTTATTTGATAATAAACTGAAAGAAACTAACCTTGTACTGTTCTTTTTTATTCCTCTTTTTTGTTCTTCATAAGCAATTTATGTATAAAAGACACAAACGTATCCACTATCACTAACTTATCCACTAACACGACATGGTCTGGTAATGTAGAGTACCGGTCGTGTGTATAGATTATGTCCGGTAACAACATTGACACATTATTTTATTGACGTGAATATAGATAAACAAATCATGTTTGGCTGTCCTAAGAAGTTTGAATACCGGTATATTATCAAACTGAAAATTGGATCCAGCAAAATCACAAACAATAGAAAGAGAGAGAGACCGAGAAATAACCGATTGCTTGAAGGCATCAGCAATTCACGCATGATCCGGTGTATGGTGCAAAATAACCAAGAGTGTATTATATTCAGGTTAACAATGTAATAATATTTCGCAAATAAAAATCATTATTAGTAAATACATTGACTGTGAGTGAAAATGACAACATTTTTGCTAGCATGGGTTACCCTTGTACAAAAAAAATATTCTTAAAGACAATTAATGCTGTGTATGATGTTGCACCCATGTATTTACCCTGCAAACATCAATTATAATGACAGGTGGCAAACAATAGATGCTTGGGTGGTGAATGAACACACCTGGTAGAGACTTCGGCTATCAAATACAAAGATTATTTTATTACAAAGCAAGCCGACCCCGGAAGCCGACTTTGGATTCTTTCAAGTATGCAGATTTTTTATATACAGAGTAGGCCGACCTAGGGAAGCCGACTCTGGTTTCTTTTTACCGGTATTCACAGCAATTTCGAAAATAAATTGAAACAATGGAACAGTTTGAATGGAAAACTTATCACACATTGTTACAATAAAAGTGACTCCTCACATTCATTGTTACCGTACTATTTTAGCATATATAAAGGGGAATACAAATAAAACAAAATAAACCACATTATACATCTCAGCCGTGATGGATAAGTTTGTAGTAAGCAAGCAGACCCTGGAAGCCGACTTTGGATTCTTTTAAGTGTGCAGATTTTTTATATACAAAGTCGGTCGAGCAAGGGAAGCCGGCTTTGATTTCTTTTTAGCAGTATTCACTGAACGGGCGTCAATTGTGCGGCATGATCACAGGAAGTTCAAATAAATTCTGTCAGCTTAATATAGGACTCTACTTGGCACTGAACAATGAACAAGTATCAACTTTGCGGCTCGATCAAAGGGTTACGAAAACAAAGTGAGCTCGATCAAAGGGTTGGGAAAACAAAGTGAGGCTGCCTTTACAAGCTAAAGGGTTTGCACTGGCAGATAACTGAGGAAATATTACTTGGGAATTAGATCTGGCTTATGAAAAAGGCAAATATAAATCAACTCAAAACTTTTACTGCATCAAACAGTGTTTATACAGTAAAACAAATTATAATACAAGTACAGGTTGCTCCGACTTGCACGTATTTTGTACGTAGTGCAAACATCTAGTCTCCTATATTGCCCATATATTTATCAAAATTTGTTCTTCAAAAGTTTGCAGTTAAGAAGAAAAGTGTAAACAAACAACACTGACAGCGGTTTTTATTTTATTTATGTAATAAAATATAAGTTTGAGTGCATTTTTTTACCAGCTAAGCTATCGATATTATGATTCAAAAGGTGTCCCACAACTTATGACTCGAAAAAAACGATCTGTCCCAGAACATACAGTGCACAAAAAAATTACTTTAAAAATAAATTTATGGTGTCCCAAGATATACGGTGTCCCAAGATATACGGTAAATACGGTAATTGCTAAACCCTGTCTAAATCAACATTTTGTACATATTCTTTGGAAACAAAATGTTTTATTTGTATTAACAACAACTTATTAAGGGATAGACTATTTAATGGGGGGAGGGATAGGATTTTCTTTCAAATCTATGCATTTTTTTTTCTTTTACCTCAAGATAATTTTTCCTTTTCAAATGATATAATGGATATAACAGGTTCCTTTTTCCAACAAAAATCAGATACAGAATATTTTTTCATGCTATATGTGGGTCAGAAATTTAATTTTAAATAAGTCCCTGGCCACCCCACCTCAAGGAAATTAAATGGTAGGTTCCTAAAAAGGATAATTGGGTCAAATTATAACAAGTTAGTAACCAAACTGACAATAAAATAATACTGCAGCATGTATCATGTGGACTGAAAGAATGTACTGTAACAAATGAAGTTGTATCTGCAACAACTGAAAATAAGCATACAAGTTGAACTCCTACCAAAAATATTTAAGTGATTATATTTTTCATCACTTTCACCCTTAAATTTGGTAATATTAAACTCATCAGATTACCAAACCTGTAATCCTAAGTATATTTTTTGGGAGCTGTTGGCAAAAGAACAGTGGATTGTGCTTAGTAGAGTCTTCATAAAGACAGTAGGTCTACGATAAAGGTAGACACATAAAGTGACTGAAGGATTAAAAAAAAGATCACTGGATTTCTTGTTTCTTTTATTTTACTAACTGAATGGTCCATACAATCATGTTCCAGCTTGCTTCAAAGTCTTCTTTCTTGTTCTATCACCCACTAATACTTTTGTGTGATTTACTTATCTTTTTGTTTCTTTAAAAGCATAATATCTCCCTCTCTCTCTCTCTTTGAGCCAGTTATTAAAATCACTGTACCATTAAACTTGATATATTTTATACAGCACCTAAATATTCTCATGGGATTCTTTACTCTGAAATGTATCTTTCTCTCTCACAACATGTGTCAATGTGTTTTAGTAGGCGAGTCTTTGAATATTAAAAGGTACTGTGTACAGCTTAAAAATTGTTTCTGCACCATCTACTGTAATTCAACCTACAGGTAAGTTCAACACCGAATAGTGGACATCCACTATTACATTAGATTGCTGCGATATTCCAATGGGGGAAATAAAACTTAATCCATCCACTACGAACGATGACATGGACATACACAAGAACCACTATATCCAGTCCATGATGGACAACAGTGTGGAAATGTGGATTTTCCTAAATCTATGATGTACATGTATGTATTCTCTGATATTCATACACACCAATGTAAATATTATTAATACTAATAATGATATTCATGTTATAAGTTGTGGTATACAATACTAACACATATTTAAATATGTATGTTCTTATACTCATATACGGTACATAAATATCATTGATAATAATAATAATAATCATATTATTGTTTTTATTGTGTAGCATTATTTCTATTCTTTATGCTCAATGCAATTTCATGTATTTTTTTATTTATTTATTAATTCTCTCACTCTAACTTTCTGTCATGACTGCATGACATCCAGGCTGCTCCAGCCAAAGTAATAGTAAGTTCCCACTGATATATGCCTTTCTAGATGGTTAAGGCATATTGCTCTTGCTTTGGGGTGATGCTGTGTTCCACACATACATCAGCAGTTCAAATCAGAGGGTAACATCTTCTGAATACACAGGTGTTCTGTTTCAACAGGGATCAATACCAAAAGTGACTGTTCTAATGGATTTAAAATGCTGTAGATCAATAAAAGAGAGATTATATTTGCCATCTGGATAAAAAGTAAGTCTACATCATTTTTAATTAGTAGCAATCAGCCCAATCATTCCTATTGGACCATCCACCATGGATTCGGTCTCAATGTCAGATAAATAATAAAAAAAAGGTTGAGAAAAAATTGTTAGTCTAAAAAATAGGTGGAACGGCATGCAGTCAGGACTGGTTTGGGGATGACTGAACAGGCAATATGTTTAATTAATATTATACAACAGATAAAAGACACAAATTTAATAAAATGTTATCAATTATATCCCTAAGACAAAATTATACAGTTTTCCATAAAATATACATTTCAAAAAAGAAACCCTAAACTATTTTTGAAGATACTACACACCAGTTTTCCAAGGGTCAGGGGGATCCAGATAGCCCTTTATTAAAGACTCATCGTTTGGAAAACTGACAGACTTTTTCATCGTTTTCTTGACCTCTACGTTTTCTGTTAATGCACTCTGATTTTCATCAGTAACAATGACACTGATCCCTGTCCTATTTTCAAGATCGACAAGTGCGGATGTCGGTGGTTTGTTTACTTCCTGTTCAGAAGGGGGCGAGAAAACATTATCATCAGCATCATTGAAATCCTCTTCAACGAGCCTCTCGGTACCAAAAGCACCTTGTGCACAAGTTTCTGTCATTGTAATTTGTCGCTGTCTACATTTTGTTTACAGGTGAAAGCTATACGATCAATGAATGTTGAAATATATTGAATGGATACATCAGCTAAACACCAGTGTTACGGTTGCGCACTAACACTTCCGGTTACCAAATGTAAAAGTAGAGTTTATTGGATGGCTAAATGTGACCAATCATCGCATTGGTTGTATTTAGGACTAAAACCGGTGCTGGCGCATTTTCCGAATCTTGCGGAAGATTAAGCTGCCAGTAAAATCAAAAGAAGATAAAAGACAGCGTTGGTATTTATAATAACAAACATTTCATGATTCTTCTACTGTTGCTGATGCAAGAATCAAACAAAAGCGACACCAAAATTTGTAATAATATTAACATAAAAATCAATTTCTACAAAATACGCCTGTTGAAGGCTTATGCTTAGTTTCACTTTTTTTTTTTTTTTAAAAATGCTCTCCTGAGTCGTCTTTGTCTATCATCACATATTCTGGCTTGCTACAATCTCGCTTAATCTCACTCTTGCATATACTATTTTATATTTTATGTTCGGATCTAATAATTTTGGGACATGAATAATGAAGTACTAGTCCTATAATGTAAGACGTCCACCCTGATATTTATGATGTTTGGGTGCGACATTGTATGACTAATGAAGTAACAGCTTTTGCAACTAAACCAAGCTATTTTTCAATGGAGATGCAACAGAGAATTATAAACTTTGCAACTTCTTTGTGTGATTTCTCCAACTGAAATTAATGGGGATATACAATTGAAGTAACGGTGTTTATAAAACGTCATATAATTTCATGAAAATGAATCGAGTGTAAAACACTTTGTCGTAGTACAAAACATGTTTATAGACTCATGTTTAATTGGGAAAAGAATTAAATCTATAGTAAGTCACATTTGTATGCAGCCACCTGCAAAATACAAGTACTCTTCTGCACTACCCCAGATTCATTTTCATGACATGTATAACACAATTTCTGCCTTCATTAACATTGTTTCATTAATAACTTGGGTTTATGTTTGAAACAAGGCTTCTGGCCAGGAAGAATTAGAAATATGTGACATAAACCAACAATACCATTCAGGTCATTCTCTGACATTTATATACTATTTTCAATAGATAACCAAACTCGTATGGGTAGAATCTTGTGGTGGCAGAATTTCAGTAAAATAAAAGTGAATACATTAATTTCCAGAGAAGAAACATAAACATTATATTGTTTATCTGAATGAAAAATAGATGTTACTCAGAAATAAAAACTTAGATAAATTATAATGGGTTGGCAGCTTAAAACTTACTATGTTTATGAATATGATCTTATCTTAATATTTACAAAATATAATTGTGAAATTGTCAAATTCTGCAAGAATCACTTGGATTACAGTCCATGGACAGCTACATGTTATAAACAAGTGCCCCAGATCTTTCTTATCTTGGGTTCTAATGATTTGCATTCCAACATGTCAAAATTTATCTCAAAATACAACAGAAAAGCACACCACAGCTCTGAATCGTAAGCAGTAGGATAACTTGGGAAGCTAGATTGAGTTACTATAACAGGATGAAGCCGGGTTGGGATTGGATTTAGCGAAGACACCGAAAGCAGTTTCATTAATGAGATGTTTATTTATAATGTAATTGAACAATTAATTAATCTGACACCATACTCGTGCACATAAAGTATAACAATGGATTTAACAATGATGTGCACTGAGTTCAACAACTGATGTATGGAAATGATATAGTTCCTAACATGGAACTAATCAGAACATGTAACTTCAACAAGAAAATCAAATGAGAATCAATGTATGGAACTTATAAACAAATATGAGTGATATATGGATATATCACCATGGACGATCAATGTAGAGAATTTGTACACAAATATGGATATTGTCCGTTTCTATCACCAAGAGTGATGAAAGGATAGGATTTACACTCGAATACAAAAAATATATGATTCAACACCTAGGGTGACCAAATTATATGATTTATACACAAATATGAATAATGTATAATTTATCCAAAAGTTGGATGAATGTATTATGGATTATCACTCACTTAGCAATATTGAATTATTAACTTGTGCTCATATAGCAATAGTGAAATATATCAATTCAAAAATGGAACATATATATATATATATATTGTGGTGTCCAGTTGACAACCATGATGTATTTCCGGTTCCACAGCTCTAGTCAATGGTCAAGGAGCCACCACGCATGGCCTGCCCCTCCCAGTCTGTTGAAGAATCCCTTGAGAGCCTCCTCATTCAACACAGAGTCACTGGTCACGAAGCTTTGCTCCCTCACTGAGAGAACACCAGTACTCTCTTCCAAGCCAACATCACCAGACAGCAGCATACAGGTTACAAAGAACCCCAGAGTTCTATGACTCCCCATCACCAAGCCCAAAACAACTAAAAATATAATAACTGAGTCATGTAGTACATATGACACGGTTAAGTACAAATGCAGTGATATACGTTACGCATGGGCGCGCATGAATTGGCTTTCTTACACATTAAATTATTTCATCAGAACTACTGTACGAGATTATTACTACATTAACCTTGTTCGTACATGAATCTGTGTCCAACAAGAATAATCTCACTGGATCATAAGAGCTTGAATGTTATTCATTATTCAATGCACGGAGCATATAATTTAATTCAATCTGTTTGGTTATAAAAAAAATGGCTAACTTCAAAAAGACTATAGTCTATCTGATAGCATGGCATTATATGACATAGGTTTGACTCTTAAAAAAATGTATAATAAATTCTGAATGATCTAATATATAAACAATTCTGTCATATAAAACAAATAGCAAGAAAGAATGCAATTTTATGTTTCACATACCTCTACAGCTGAAGATTGCTCTCGTAAAGTGGTTAGCTTCCTGACAAGACTTGTTGTAATGTGTCTATACACAGAGAATTCACTCTATAAGTACCCTGGCTGTGGTGAATATGTGCAGCTAGAGAACTTGAGGTAATTGAGTTGTTCACTGCAGGCAATTTTGCACATGCAACACAGGATGAATCAAACTCAGTATTTTTAAACAGCTAAGGCCGAAAAATAAACCACTGTCTGGTAACACTGTATTCGGCAACGAAACCTGAGTACATTTTCGTCCACTTTTATACATTGACATAAACTACACACAATTCTGTGACAATTACATTCCCTGCCAATCCTCCGTCTAACCCACTGTATGGTACCACTCTAGTGCAAGCAAAAATGATTCAATAGATGTTTGTCCCTCTGATACATTTTTTCACTCAATTATTTTGCAAAAATATTGCAGTGTTGTGAAAGTAGACGAATGCAATGTTACAATTTGGAAAAGTTGATGGTTTTTGAGCTTGCAGCTATTGAGAAGGCTGAAAAGCAGACCTAGTCTGAGTTGCGACTGCCCTAGCCTGTTTTCGATATCGGGATATTTATATTGGGATGGGAGTTGGATAATCCTTGATGGATTTTGACTCTGACTTGTTTTTTATTTGTTTTTATTGTTTACCTTCCTCAAAATTCTTTTGCTGGTTCTAAAGAAGGTATTCAGGAGAACTGTGTGTGCTTAACACTGTAAACATTTGAAGTAATTTTAACATTGGTACAAAAGTATACATCAGATAACAGAAAGTTATTGTTAGAGTAAACATTTTTCTTTTAAAAAAATTTCAATCTTTAAAGTTGTTCTTTCTTAGCAGCTAAATTCCCAACTGAAGCAGCACTCATTTGAAAATTGACTTGAACTGTCAACTTTTTGAACACGGGCAAGACATGATCATGTAAAATTTGGTGTAGTCTATATGTCATTTGTATCATAATGAGTGCTCTTGTGCAAACTGCTGCAAAATTTTTTAAAATTTGAATTAAGACTTTAATATATAAATTAAATCATAAGTCAAATGCTGCAAGTGGACTCATGATGCAAATCAGTAGAAAGTTTCAATCATACTGTATCAATTTGTGACATGCATACATGTGACATAACAGAGAGGTCAGCTTATGACGGGTAAGGGGATATGCAAAATATGGTCAGGAGTTTTGACTTAAATCAAGAGGATTTTCACCAACCTGAGTTTTAGCATGAAAATGGACAAAAATGACAACTATTGAACAAATTTCCTTTTTCTCAATGAAAATATGCACAACACCCCATCACATCAGTCCTTTCACAGTAACTTGTTGCCTTTCATATTTTCCTCATGTAGCACAAGCATTTTTAGCCTTTGTTAGTAGATCATTGCCTGGATTATTTTTGTGGCATTCCACATCATTGTTGATCTCAATTGATGTATCATTATTGGATCCAGGTTTCCTCTGGAGTCAGCCTGAATTTTTTTCAGAATAGAAAATGTCCTCTATTGAGTCCACCAAGAAGTTCTAATTGTTTCCTGACTGTTAGTAGATTGAGGTTACTGACTGTCTGCTAGCATTGCACAAAAAAAATATTGCTATCTAGGTGGAATTTGAGTTCTTAAAATCAACTTTACATGAATGGCAGAATGCATATTCATGTCCTTTAAACTTGATTCCAACTGCTGAAATTCCTGTTTCCATCCATTATTTAATTTTATGAAATTTTTCGGTTGTTTAGCTTTTGCCGTTTTAGCATTAGGAGATAGTGCGCTTAGATATCAGGATAAACTTTAATACAGAAGCCAGACCTATCTTTTTTATGCCACTTGAGTTCTTTACTAATAACTAATCTAACCATAATCCATTAACATCTTTAATCCTTCACGAATTACTTCTGATCACAGAGTATAATCCATCTTGACAAACTTTAAACATCGAAGACAAATCAACCCTACCAAAAGAATCCCAAGTAATGGTAATTATTTTATGCTGCTTGAGTTCTGTAGTAATCCAACCGTAATGCATTAATATATTTAATCCTTTCTGAATAACTACTAATATCACAGTATAAATCCATTGATTAATTTTAGGTTTTTATCTATCTAATTAGTATATAAAATATGCTTGCATAAGCCAGTTCATAGTCGTGTGATCACAGGAAGGTTTACCACATTTAAACCAAGGTGTGGAGAAGAAAAAAAATGGAAAAATTTCTGCTCAGGAACTTTTTTAATAATTTTGAGTATGCTGGAAAATTCTATGAGTGACTGGAGACCCTCTTATCTCAGGCGGAAATCCCTCCTGGCTAGGAGGTACACATGTATGGACATGATCATGTGACCACATTGCTATTCTTGATTTCTGTACTTTACTCATCTCTAGAGACGAGCATATTCAATAATTCTAGTTCAGACTGAATTACCCTTTTCCCTACATAGGTTCTTTGTATTGTGTGATCCTTTTACTTCTGACATAAAAAAAAATGTAGGTCATGAGATAATGTGGACATTAGAAAAATTGGTTGTCCAGAAGATTTTTCTGATTGCACAGTAAATGAGTGCAGTTGCCCCTAAAATTGCAGTAATCAAAATCAACAATTTATATACACCGGACAACCAGACTGCAAAATCTGGTTGCCAGTAAAATCATGTGGTTGTCCACATTAGAAATTCCCCAATACAGTTTCACTGAAAATGAATAATCAGCAGTATATCAGGATTTTGCTGCAAATGTCTATAACCAAATTATTAACTTCATTTCTCAATAAATGATACCAAAAATGTATGATTTAATCAACATCAGGATTTTAATATTTATGACTCATCGTTTCCCAGTGCTCTTGGCGCACAAAGGAACTAACATCAATAGGAAAGAACCAATTTCAATGAGCTAACATAGATTTCATTCTGCCTGTCTATAAAGATGATAAATTATAATTTGTCCTGTATATGTACCATTTGCAAGTGTCTGTATAGCATTATGAAAAAGGAATTGCCTTTTTAAATCATCCATATCCAAGCACTATGACAAAAGTGCTCTGCATGATGAGGAGTATTGAAAACAATTACAATCTCAGCATGTGGCTGTGTAAAGAATGGTGGATCAAGAGAATGCAATTATTTAATAAAGATTTGGTCCAGATGTCTCCTCTTTGGGTAGTTGTTGTTTTGCAATAATCTAATCAGTGCCAGAAAATAACCATGCCAGTTACAGTGAGTTTAACATCTGGCATTAGCCAGTCCTGAATCACCAGGTGATGGCAGGTAGTTACAGTGAGCTTAACATCTGGCATTAGCCAGTCCTGAATCACCAGGTGATGGCAGGTAGTTACAGTGAGTTTAACATCTGGCATTAGCCAGTCTTGAATCACCAGGTGATGGCAGGTAGTTACAGTGAGCTTAACATCTGGCATTAGCCAGTCCTGAATCACCAGGTGATGGCAGGTAGTTACAGTGAGCTTAACATCTGGCATTAGCCAGTCCTGAATCACCAGGTGATGGCAGGTATTAGGATTATTACTCATGATTGACTCAGCCAGGTTGGTATCAAATCTTCAGTAAACATTAACACCAGGCATAAATAACAACTAGCAGATGCATAGGTTGCCCATAAAAATTGATTTTTTTTATAGTAATGAGACTTGTTATGACAATAGCCATCAAAATCTAATCTGACTGTGATCCACTTGGTTACCTGAAGCTAAAATTTGAGTTGTCCCAGGTTGCCAGGCGATGGATTTTTCTACCCCTGATCAAGATTCTGGGCAAGTTCAGTATTGAGTGAGATACACGTATATTAATAAAGTGATTTACACAAGATTGGCTGCGCTTGTTACCACTCTGCAGTCTATTTATAATCCAGTTTTGATGAATTATTGGCTCATATTATCAAGATCATAGATGGGTTCAGTAAAGAGTGAGATCCACATATATTGATGAGGTCATCTTGTATCTAATTGACTAACCTTTTAGCCACTCCAGAGGCCAAAATTTTGATCCAATTTTGACCAAACTAGCAATATATGCTTATATCATCAACTGTGTTTTACAGTACATTAAGCTCGGGATCGCAGGTTTTCAGCAATTTTTTTGTCCAATGTCCCCCAAATCTTGACTCTTTTGTGCCACCATTAGCATGCTTTTTCATGAGGGAAAAAAATTAAGAATTTGTCTATTTTTCTTTACTGCATGTCCACCTACATCTACATTGGCTCTAGCAGTGGTCAGAATCACTTAAGGCGCTAAGAACTTGAAAATGACACTTAATTTCCATTTGAAAACGGCATTTTTGGTAATCAGAAAAGTAAAGATTTGCATTAGTCCACCGAGTTGCTATGCAGAGTCACGATGGCCACTAGTGTAACGTATTTTAGAGGTTGAATTAACGGCCAATGTGACTAAATTTCATGCGTGAAAAACTTGCAGAAATACAAGATTCAGCATTTAATCAAGGATTATTTGTTAAAAAAGAAAAATAATTCAGAAAAAAGATGGAATTGTTATAACAAACACCGGTAGTTAATGTGTGAACACGGGTTAAATGAGGGCAAGATCCAAAATGGAAAATTCCATAGGGCAGCTCTTTTAAGGTGAACCGAATATTCAAACATGTAAATATTTTTTATGGATTACTTGAGCACTTGATATTGGAGGAGATGAAGCCACAATGTCCCCAGTCTTTTAGGGGTGAAGTGATTCATCAGTGTATCAATAATTTTGCCATATTGATACAAGGAGTGAAGGATCGATACAAAACAATACTTACCCTATACAAGTTGTTTTAATCTTCAGCAGTCATGAATGATTATTGGTCGTTTGCCTTTTTATTCTTCAAACTGAGAATTCATAAGAATGAACTATCATAGGTGCAGGCGCTTGTTTCTGGCAGTAAAAAAGAAAAACTATTGACAATACCCACTCCTCTTCAAAAAATTAACACACAGTTGCTAACTTGTGTGGTTCAAAATCCGTCCCCCTCTCTGATTCCATGCTAATTTGTTTATCCCATTAGCACATTCAGCTACTGATAACATATCAACATAAAGGAGACATTCCAAACTTGTTCCCCATGTGCGATACAAGTATTTTACTGATCATTTAATAGCCACTTCTACTCGAAGTTTCTCTGTTACTGTGTGTGACACACTGGAAGTGTAGGCATCCAAAGTTGATCCAAATAGATACAAAGCAACATAGAAACTTCATGTAAAAGTAGCTATTAAATGATGTGTAAAATACTTAAATCTTACATGGGGAACAAGTTTGGAATGTCTCCTTTTCGTTGATATGTGTTGTCAGTGACTGAATGTGTCAATGGGATAAAAAAAAATGAACAGAATTGGCAAGGGGCTAGATTTTGAACCACATGAGTTACCTTGTGTTCATTTGTTGGTGTTGTCAGTAGTTTTCCTTTTTCACTGACAGAAACAAGTGCATGTTGTAGTGGCAATTGTTTGCATCTGCAGGAAGTACAGTGTGAGGGATTCAGTTGTTAGTCATCTTCGCTTCTGCACCCAGACCTATTCTAGATAAGATTTTCCTTGTATGAGGAAATTGCACTCTTTCTTGTTTTTTTTAGATAACATCATAATCCTTTACAAATTTAAGTGAAGACATACAATTGGTAATAAGACACATTTTTAAAGCATTCATGCAATGCAAAATATATGGTCAAGGTCTTGGACCCAGATGAGTTCGATGAAATGGAGCAGCCTGATATGGTCATCAAGGTTGAATCACCAACAACTTGCAGGTAGTCTGTTTGGAAGTATTTTTGTTATCTTGTCAAGGATGAGAATGTCATATGGAGAGATGACAAGTCTAGGTCTCTCTGCAATCTGCATACTGGAAATACGACCAATATGTCAACATCTGAAATGGCACTATCCTACCATTGACAATCCTTCTAAAGATCACAAGAACTTCAAGTTGATATGTGTATTGATAATGTAGTGTAGCTTCTGTATTGCAATACGTATCAATATGCAGCACAGGTGTATATTTTCACCCCAACTGCTTATGTGATCTACAGTACAATACTGCATCAAGGTCTTGGGCAAACTAGATATTGAGTGAGATCATGCATACTAAGGATCTTGCTTTCACTCTAGAGGCTTATTTCTGATTCAGTTTGATTAGCATCAAGATCTTGGATGAGTTCAATAAGGAAATGAGATGCATGCATATTAATGAGGTGATCTTGCATCTGATTATCTGAGCGTGTTGCCACTGTAGAAACCACATTTCCTATCTGATTTTTATCAAACTTGAAATATGGGTGTATATCATCAAGAACTTGAGTGGGTTAGATAGTGCTCGATGCATATTAATGAGGTAATGTTGTAGTTCACTGGCTGAGCTTGTTACCACTCTGGAGGCCATATTTCTGGTCCAATTTTGATCAAACTTGAAATATGAGCTTATATCTTTAAAATCTTGGATGAGTTCAGTAGTGAGCAAGATTCACACATATTAATGACGTGCTCTTACATCAGCTTGCCTGAGCTTCTTATCACTCACTGGAACCATATTTATGATCTGATTTGTATCAAACATCGAATTTATGATTATATAAACAAGATCTGACACGAGTTCGATAAATCATGGGACCCACATATTAATGAGGTGATCTTGCATCTGATTGGGTATGCTTGTTACCACTCATGGGATTATTTTTGTAGTTGTTGTCCTGCTTCATGACTTTAGAAGGTCTTGCCTTTGCCTGTACAGCTGGAACACTTTGCATGGTTAAGTAATGTGTTTAATTCAGTTTCTCAAGTAGTGTTATCTAGAGAGTCATGCAACATTGTCAGTGGATACCTCTTGATGAGTACAATGCCATTCTACCAAAAATGAGGTAATTATGACCATTGTTTCTCACCTCAGTGACTGCTATTTAGTCTTGCATTTAGGACAGTTTGTACAGTATTGCTTACCACAAAGTCATTCAACTTTGTGGATGTGTCTTGATGAGTGCAGCACCATCTAACCAAAAGTAAGTCACTGTAACCTATATTACACACCTCAGTGACTTTGCTTACATGTGTCATTTTAGGTCAGTAACTTAGGCATTTTGCACTCGGCATCCTGTGACACATCTTCACTAGCCCAGGGTAGACAATCCACTTCATTCTACATCAACCCTTGGCATATTTAGCCAGCTGAAATGGTGTTTTTGACAGATGCAGTCTTATCAATAAAAGAATCCCTGACCATTGCATGCGAAATCAATTAACCAATAAGAGAGATTGTTATGTGATTGATACGGTGATTTCCACGATGTCCACAAGCCATGTTTAAAGTGGAGAAACCTACATATGACATATCGTTGTGTACATAAGATGCTATGATTATTCCTAACAATCTCCAAGTTTAAATGTAACAAGTGATCAGATTGGATCAGTTTCATTCAGCAGCAGCCAGTCAGATGGAGAAGTAGCTACTGTTTCAACTAGCTAAATATGCCAAGGGTTGATGTGGTATGAAATGGATCGATGACTCTTGGCTAGTGAATATGCCTGTGACAATTTGTGGATGCATCTTAATGAATACAACACCAACCTATTAAAATAAGGTTACTGTGAACTATACCATGCAGTTACTTTGGTAAAGTTTTGCATTTAGGTCAATTTTTCAAACATTGTTTGCTGCAGGGTCATTCAAATTTTATAGATTTTGTGCATTTAAGGTTGGACAGTTGGTCATTGTTCACATGTGTAAAGGGTATAACTTGGGTTTTTATTGTTTTTAGCCAATGGGGAGAGTCTCTGCCTCACAGAAAGTTAACAAAATCTGATTAGGACTCCCCATTTTTCCAAAAGTTATTAATAGCATTGGAACCTTTGTAGAGACTAAATGCTAAAATCCTATGAAAAACCCAGAAAACTGGTTTTGCTAGTAATGAAAAATGTGGACACTGGAAGTATACAGATGAAGGAAACATGTCAATTATCTGAAAAAGTTACCAATTTGGTTTAGCATGATCAGAAATGAATGATTGTTTGAGATGTACATTATCAGACCGTGTTGATACTTAATCAATTTTTAAAATTTCTTATTCTGGTGCCTGTCATAATAAATTTGTTGATCAAATGCTAAAACAACCAATTGTTGACTAATTTTATTGATTTGACCACCACTAGTATTAATTCAATTTTTGAAAGGGTAAACTGAGAGTCATCCATCATTGTTTATATATGCAGTCAAAATCAGATTAGAATATCTTAAATCTTCTAAATAATGTTTCAATTGTTTTCACATTTATTTCAGAGTGGAAGACAATGCCAAAGAGAAAGGCAGATAGTGGGGGACCAGTTGGTAAGTTACAGGCAATGGGCACATATGGCTGGAATAAGTTCTGAATCTATATCTCCACCAACCTATCAATTAGCCTGTAGGGATTGACATCTTAGTGGCACTTGTATCGTATCCCTACTTTGTTGGTTAGAGTATTATATCTTTACCAGTTACACTGACATTTTCAGATACTGTAGAAACATAATAAAAGGTGTCCATGCTTTATAGTTAGAATGTATGTAATAATTATGATCAGGATAATTGTTGTAATTTAGCTTTATTTCTCTTACATTTGTTTATGTCATCAAACTTATCAGTGCATTCACATCAGAAAGACAGTGACCTGCTTTTCATTACGGTCTGTTCTAAATCTGAATTTCTGAATATAGGTGGGATTTTTAAAAAAAAAAAGTTGGACTTGAAAATATAATATGCAATTTTCATGCATGATTTGATATTTCTGTCTTTTTTGTTTTTAGATTAGTGAGAATCCTGCCTGTTTCTTGCTTTGTATATTTGCTTTTGTGACCTTGGATTTGCAGAGTATACAATACAAAACATACTGTAATAGATCTGGGGCTCTGAAGCTTTAATATGATTGGTTGTGACGGTAGTTTTTCAATTTCATACACTAAATATGTTCATAATGTTTATATACAGCTGAAAGAGTGGAATTTGAAGATTATAAAGTTATTGGGAACATAGAATTTGTGACTTACCCTGATATTACCCTGATATATTAATATACTTGTTAATGTTGTGTGTCCATTATGATCACTGGTCATGTGGATAGCAACTGTACTTTCATCAAGTCTTGCACATCATTAGATCCTCATAGATTCCTTTAGAATTTTGCTTCATATGAATTTTTACACACAGAAATATGTTTATCATCCTAAATTTCCCTTCCAAATCAGCATTTGAATAGCACTAACCTTGATGTCTTCATCAGCTGACACTAAAAAATATGTATGCAGTAATGATGGCTGACACAAGATCACATGACTGGTACCACATTAAATTTGTCAAATATTTATGAAATTTCACTTGTTTGTTGTAAATGCTGGACTTCCTTTATACAATTATGAGTTTGTTTTGAACTTTTAATATTGTATTCATTTTAATGTCAGTTAATAAATTTTCAATGTTGTAAGCATTGTTTACTTTTTAACCCATACTTAGCAACCTTGGTTACAACTTAAAAGGCTTTAATGTTTGATGGACAATAGATAATGCAAAATGTTTATTTATTTGCTACTGTGTGAGTGTAAATAAACAAGTAATGCTAATTAAATTGCATGATAAGCTCCAATTTGTGTCACTAGTTACAGAGTATCTGTTTGGCACAACCTGTTCAGTTTGCAGGACATGCAGTGATTGGTCCGAATAGCTTCACATTACTATTTTCCAAAGAGTATAAATAGGAGTGAAATTTGAAAGTTGGCCGATAGCTGTCAACAGTCATAGCGTCCATAGTTATATATCTCCAGCCAAATTTTACTCAGTCTTAAGGTAATTATAATTAGAAATTTACTAAATCACATTAGCAAAAAGCTAATAGTTCTAAAAATAAGACAAAGAATTTTAGTCATTTCACTTTAATCAAATTCAATTCACTGCTATTAATCCCAGCTTAATGCACAAATAGTTTTGGGCCATACAAACTTTGGCATACTTCTTGTTGAATTATTAGTTTTGGGTTATGAAGGCCAGTAGTCTCTGTATATACTACATATAATTACTTATTCATGGTTAATTTTTCATTTTTTTTTTATTATTGAATATTTTATGATAATTATACAGAATACAAAATAAAACAGTCATGAAATGAAGCACTTTTTATTATATAAATTAGCATATACCCCATCCCCCATCTGTTACAATATATTTACATTCTTGTTTGTATTATTGACTGTTGAAATTTTCTATGATGATGAGATGGCTGTAATGTGTTTCATTCGGAATAACTTGCAAGGTGGAGCCTAAAAGCATACTCTAACTTTAAGGTTTTGGAACTTAGAGTGCAATTAAGATCCATCCCCATCACCAATTATCCAGTACAGTACAAGTGCACTTTCACTTCATCAGTGACATTCATTACAGACAGGAGGGATGAAAGAGTCAATATGGACACTAAAGCAGTGATTTACCCTGAAGATACATCATAAACATTTCAGTAATGAAAAACAAATAACCCTAATCCTAACATCACCCTTGTAATGATTCAAACAAATACAATGAGAGAGAGGAGAAGAGATAGAGAGACAGCATGACAGATCAATTAAATAGAGGCAATACTGAGAAAATACAATGAATTTGGTATCTTTTCTTTTATTGACTGTATTTTTAAACTTTTTGTATCTATTTGAAAATCACAATCTACGAATTCAAAAAGAGTGAACAAAAAGAATTGTAGCACACAGTTAAGTCTTATAAATTGAATATGTGACACAGCATTTAAATTAAATTGTTTAATTTGTGAACAAAATGATGCAATAATTTCAGTTTCATTTATAATCTGTGAAATTAGGAATGAAAGATCAGGAAGACCAAGAGAAACATGAATAATAGTGAAAACAGTTCTGCTCATGAACACAATAAGTCCAAAGTGAAGTTACAAAAATGGCCACATTCCTGTCAGAAAGATCCTGTTTTCAGTGAATAAAGCCAATAAAGAAGAACTTAAAAGTGTGAACAAAATGAAATGAACCTTAAATTTGTTGAATACATCTTGAATACTCTTCATCAGTAAAATTCAAAATCCTTGTTTCAACAAATCCAACATTTACCAACAATTGAATGAATTTCTGGCATGAGGAGGGTCCAAAACAGTGGATGTGCATTTCATTACAGCTGGCGTGCGCATTATAGGCTCGAACTGCTTTTTCAGAGCAATAGCCAGTTCTCGTGTACGAATGAAAGAGCCCAGGTTTCCAAAACATAAAGTTCAAAATTTAAATCTAATTCAATCATTAGGGAATTCTTAGATGCAAAGTAATTAACGGCTTGTTTCTGCTCAGTATTAGTCTCAAGAAATACAGGGTAAGAATTTTCATTTTGTTCAGCTGCCTGGGATAGTATATTATACTCTTGGCTAAGAAAGAATTTTTTCCATTATTTCTGCTATATGTGACAGCTGAATATCTTCATGAGTGCAGGTACTTTCCATTTGTCAAAGACATGCTGCCAGCTGATAACATATGAAAAAGTCCTTCAATACCTAGTGCAACTTTCACATCATAAACACCGACAGATTACACAACGAAGCTGATGGATGGAGTTTGTATATGACTGAGGCCCAAGTTACAAGCCATTAACTGACGTATTAGATGGGTAAAGTTGGAGGAGTTTGATAAAATACTGGCCAATAATACAAATTATATAGAGAACACTGACTTGAATTGTTTTATTTAACCTAGCTTTGGACTACACTCCTTACAAGGTTAAATAAGACAATTCTCGTCATATGTTCTCTAAAGATAACTTTTTTTCTTTTGTTCCATTACATGAACATTTGTCTATTTATATAAAATTGAAAAATCAGACATTGAAACGTACAAAAAAACCTATGTAAATATAACAATATTTCACCTTCTGTACATATTTAAACCTTATATTTAATCTGATCTTTTTTGTCAGCCAAGAAATCCAGAGCTCCAAAAGCTCACAATCTTCCAGAACAGTTTCCAAATGGTGAAATTCTGCGGGATTTGGCAAAACGGGAATGGAGACTCGGAGATGTTATAGGTCAAGGAGGCTTTGGTCTTATATATCTAGGTATCTAAAGGACATTTTAATGTCAATTCTTGGTATCTAGTCTAAAGGACCTTTTAATGTCAATTCTTGGTATCTAGTCTAAAGGACATTTTAATGTCAATTCTAGGTATCTAGTCTAAAGGACATTTTAATGTCAATTCTTGGTATCTAGTCTAAAGGACATTTTAATGTCAATTCTTGGTATCTAGTCTAAAGGACATTTTAATGTCAATTCTTGGTATCTAGTCTAAAGGACATTTTAATGTCAATTCTTGGTATCTAGTCTAAAGGACATTTTAATGTCAATTCTTGGTATCTAGTCTAAAGGACCTTTTAATGTCAATTCTTGGTATCTAGTCTAAAGGACATTTTAATGTCAATTCTTGGTATCTAGTCTAAAGGACATTTTAATGTCAATTCTTGGTATCTAGTCTAAAGGACATTTTAATGTCAATTCTTGGTATCTAGTCTAAAGGACATTTTAATGTCAATTCTTGGTATCTAGTCTAAAGGACATTTTAATGTCAATTCTTGGTATCTAGTCTAAAGGACATTTTAATGTCAATTCTTGGTATCTAGTCTAAAGGACATTTTAATGTCAATTCTTGGTATCTAGTCTAAAGGACATTTTAATGTCAATTCTTGGTATCTAGTCTAAAGGACATTTTAATGTCAATTCTTGGTATCTAGTCTAAAGGACATTTTAATGTCAATTCTTGGTATCTAGTCTAAAGGACATTTTAATGTCAATTCTTGGTATCTAGTCTAAAGGACCTTTTAATGTCAATTCTTGGTATCTAGTCTAAAGGACATTTTAATGTCAATTCTTGGTATCTAGTCTAAAGGACATTTTAATGTCAATTCTTGGTATCTAGTCTAAAGGACATTTTAATGTCAATTCTTGGTATCTAGTCTAAAGGACATTTTAATGTCAATTCTTGGTATCTAGTCTAAAGGACATTTTAATGTCAATTCTTGGTATCTAGTCTAAAGGACATTTTAATGTCAATTCTTGGTATCTAGTCTAAAGGACATTTTAATGTCAATTCTTGGTATCTAGTCTAAAGGACATTTTAATGTCAATTCTTGGTATCTAGTCTAAAGGACATTTTAATGTCAATTTTTAACATGCATACTCACACCTGCTCAATATGTACTGCAGGGGGATAGACCTATCACTTTGTCCATCTGGATGTGTCTGTCTGCTTTAGGCTGTTCATAAACATCTTCTTTTCCAGAGCATAACTCTCAAACCATTCAAGGTACACCTCACCCTCGATAACTCGTGCATAACGGGGTCTAAAAAACATTGACTGCGGCAAAAGTGAGGGCATGAGTTGAATGCTCTTTTAATAATTGCGTATGGAATAATTGTCAATAAATAGCTTTTTTTTAATGAAGTTCTTCTCTTTTCTGTATAAATTACCTTTATTTTCAATATATCCACTCTGAAATATCATTTAAAACATTACTCCAAGTGGTTTCAACACACATCACGTATGTACCAGTGAAAACACTGTGTATCATGTCCCTGCTTCTTTGCGTGGAAATGTGGATACATTCTAGTGTTACTGTAGATTCAGAATTAAACAAGATTTTTATTTCAGAAAAGAGGGACATTTATTTAGAGAAACAATTAATGTTCAAACTTTATTTTATATTTAATATATTATTAAAATATTGATGCTGCAATTTCATTGCAAGTTATAGTGAAATTTCTGGTTATCTTTGAGCAAACCTCTGAGTGCCAATTCTGGAATTTTAAGTTCACTATAAACTTAGGACACTCTTCTTTATAATGAACCTATCTGCAGGGTTTCATCTAGGACGCGTGATCAGGCAACCCCCCCCCCCCCCCATCCCAAATTTAAGATTTCCCACAAGATTTTTAATCCTATGCAGGCAAAATTGTGCAAAAAATAACAATTGTGCGCATTTTTTCGTGAAGAATGAGCTATTTTATTATTTTTTTGCTGTAAAATTCCCGGTTGTCACTCTCTGCGGATATGTTGTACTTGTATAGTTGTAAATATGTCACGTATTTCTGTGTGTTGCGTGCTCAATTCTGAGTGCTTAATAAGAAAGGTCAGAAGAGCACGTTTGATGCAGAGGCTGGCTTGGCGGGACAATGTGTTAAATGGCAAAATCAGTTAAAACTCTGACACTTTTTCATTATTTTAGCAGTAACACTTCTAATAACAGTCAGAGTGCCAATGTTTCTGTCAATAGGCACAATGACAGCGAACAAACACTTCCTCAGGCTAATCCTGTATCAGACAATGCTAGTGATGATGTGCCTAAAGATGGTGGCGATGAAACTAAGGGTCCATCGAACGCCAAGAAAAAAAGTACTGTTTCAATTCAGACTGGAAACAAAATCGACCATGGCTGGAAATGAATCAAAAAAATTAGATGCTGTGCAGATGGTGTGTAAAAACTGGCAAAAAAAATTCTTTCACACTTGGAAATACTAATTTCAGGACATAAACCCTTGACAGACATGTTGAATTAACAGCTCACAAACAGGCGATTCAGGATTTGAAACTAAGTGAAAATCTTAAAACAACATGCATGACAGCTATCAGCAGGAAATCTGAATCAATTATTCATGCTATGTCAGTTGCCTATTACTTGGCGAAGGAGAATATTGCTTCTCTAAAATATGGCTCACTGCTGGATTTTGTTGACTTTCTGGGTGTTGGTGTTGGCAACATGAGAGTGGGAGGAAACCGCAACATGTTTGTCAAGGGGTTCTGTAGAGGAATTTCAGGTAAGTTCTTTTATTTCATTTACATTTTTTTCTATTGAAATTTAGATGGAAAAATGGTACCGTATTTACCGTATATATTGGGACGGGATAAAATAAATTATTTTTTTCCTGTCCCATAACTTATGGTTAAACTTTTTATCGACTAGATCATATGTCCCAAAACTTAAGAACCGAAACAAATTGTGTTGAATTTGCCCCCCCCCCCCCCTGAACTTCATGTTAAAATAAGGTAGGTAAATTAAACGTTTATTTGATAATAAACTGAAATAAACTAACCTTGTACTGTTCTCATTTATTCCTCTTTTTTGTTCTTCATAAGCAATTTATGTATAAAAGACACAAACGTATCCACTAGCACATGGTCAGGTAATGTTGAGTACCGGTCGTGTGTATCGCTTATGTCAGGTAACAACATTGACACATTATTTTATTGACATAAATATAGATACACGAATCATGTTTGGTTGTCCACAGAAGTTCAAATACCGGTATATTATCAAACTTAAAATTGGATCCAGCAAAATCACAAACAATAGAAAGAGAGAGACAGAAATAACAACCGATTGCTTAAACGTACAAGCAATTCACGCATGAACCGGTGTATGGTGCAAAATAACCAAGAGTGTATTATATCCAGGTTAACAATATAACAACATTTCACAAATAAAAATCATTATTAGGAAATACATTCACCATGAGAGCAAATGACAATATTTTAGCTAGCATGGGATACAGAATGTATTCTTAAAGACAATTAATGCCGTGTATATTATATACCCTGCAGACACCAATGCCTGTTTGTATAGGTTACGATTACAGATGGCAAACAATAGAAGACCGGGTGGTGAATAAACACAGCTGGTAGCGAGCAATAAACTCATTGTTTCAACTTACCAGTAGGATATCGAATACATAGTTTATTTTATTACAAAGCAAGCAGACCCTGGAAGCCAACTTTGTATTCTTTTAAGTGTGCAGATTTTTAATATACAAAGTCGGCAGACCAAGGGAAGCCGGCTTTGGTTTCTTTTAGCAGTATTCACAGTAATTTTGAAAATAAATTGAAACAGTGGAACAGTCGGGGTCTGTAAGTGACACTTTGAGCATATATTGTAAAATGTACTTGTATTAACGGATTTGCCACAACTGAACAGGTGTCAATTGTACGGCATGATCACAGGAAGTTCAAATAAATTCCGTCAGCTGAATATAGGACTCTACTTTGCAGTGAACAAGTATCAAGTCGGCGGCTCGATCAAAGGGTTGGGAAAACAAAGTGAGGCTGCCTTTACAAGCTAAGGGATTTGCACTGGCAGATAACTGAGGAAATATTACTTGGGAATTAGATCTGGCTTATGAAAAAGGCAAATATAAATCAACTCAAAACTTTTATTGCATCAAACAGTGTTTATACAGCAAAACAAAATATAATACAAGTACGGGTTGCTCCGACTTGCACGTTTTTGTACGTAGTGCAAACATCTAGTCTCCTATACTGCCCATAGATTTATCAAATTTTGTTCTTCAAAAGTTTGCAGATAAGTGGACAAGTGTAAACAAACAACACTGACAGCGGTTTTTATTTTATTTATTTTATAAAATATAAGTTCGAGTGCATTTTTTTACCAGCTAAGCATCGATATTATGATTTAAAAGGTGTCCCAAAACTTACGACTCGAAAAAAACGATCTGTCCCAGAACTTACAGTGCACAAAAAAATTACTTTAAAAATTAATTTATGGTGTCCCAACATATACGGTATATACTAACAAGCAACCAAAACATGATCAGCTAGGTTCTGATCAGTACAGATCTTTATGAATCCCTGTGTTACTAAAAATAGCACCAAGCATCGTGATCGGCCAATAAAATTGCATTAAGTAGCACGTCGTGGTGGATAATGTTCTTCTTTTTTAATCAATCTGGATTATTGGTAACTGTTTCTTTTATCATGAAATTATTTCCTGTCTAAACAAATCACATTTCAGTATCACTGTAACGGGTTTTCGTGTGTTTGAAATGATGATAACAGTTGCTGTTGTTTGAATAATTTCCTGAGCATGTAAGGAGTTGCTGTCGACATTGTGATACCGTACAGTAGTGAGACAAATCCCACCGCTTGAAACTTATATAATGCTTTAGCAAATAAATTATTATTATTATTTGCTCTGATGATCATTGCAGCAAATAACATTGACCCTAATCTGCTTATATCACAACTGTGCATATGTATGGATCCATCAATGATGTATGTAATACCAACTTTTTTTGTTTTTAAAATCGTCATCACTCTATATTCCAGTGTAATTATGGTACTGTATACAGACAGGCATAATCACTTCCTTCAATTCTAGAATTGAATGACTTTAATTAACAGAGAAAGAGACTGTGTAGTGCCATATTATTTTAGCATTTAAACACCTTGGGATTTCTTAAAACAAGGACCGAATTATCACAAGGCAACATCCTTAGACACTCCATGATCTTAGGTTAAGGTTCTTTGGTCATTTTACTTTGTTTTGTTTTTTATATATTTGTTTTACATTTCTCAAATACTTTAATAATAATAATAATAATAATAATAATGATAATAAAATACTTTTATACTTTGATTTATCATGGAGCTTTATTTTTTTCCAGGATTGCATAGCAACAGTGATAGAATCTGAGTTAATGGAGAAAGTATGATGTAGTCCATTCATTAGCATCTTAATTGATGAGAGTACAGACATTTCAAATACCAAGAAGCTGGTCATTTATGCCAGAATCATTGAACCAGCCATGTTTGTTTCTACAACTCATTTTCTTGGTAATGAAAAGCCCTCACTTGATCAGCATTCATTGTATGGTTCATAGATTGAATTTGTGTACCTCTCAAGCATCAAAAAACATTTCTTACCTCAAGGAAACCTTTAAAGGCACAGTTAAAGACCTGTACTTTTTTTATAAATAAATCTGCCAACAGAACAGCTGAATTGAACGAAATCCAGAAAGTTCTGGACAGTCCTCAACTGAAAGTCAGAGAGGTGCATGAAATTAGATGGCTGGCATATTATGATGCACTATATGCAATTTTTCACAGCTGGGGGACTCTCGTGAATTATTTCAAAAAGAATAACAAGACAAAAGAGTATCAAGACTTGTTGAATGAACTCATAGACTACAGATTTGTGGCATGCATGAATATTATGATGGATATCATACCTCACTTAGCACAGCTAAATATACTTTTACAGAAATCTGACTTAGATATAGCAGCTTTGTCACCAGGACTTGATATTTTGAATTCTACATTACAGAAAGCAGACACTGGAAAATCCTATCACCAGACCTGTATGTCTGAAAAATTGAAATCATCTAAGGATGGAGACAAAACTAAAATCCCTTACAATGGTGTTGAACTCAAGTTACACAGGAGCACATTGAAGAAAGTTTCAGATGATGTGTCTAACCTTTGCCACGAGTTTGTTACAAATTTGCAGGTCGAGATGGCTGCAAGATTTCCAAAGAGCAGCACACAGGTGGCAACAGCATTTGAGGTTCTTGGTCTACGTAACCTCACATTCCTATCTTCTGAAAAACAAGAAATGTATGGTGATGACAAGATAAAAATTCTCTGTGATCATTTTGGTCAGGAGAAGAAATCAAAAGAAGCTACCAGTCCCCCTTTGTTTGACCCAAAACAATGTTTTGACAGAGTGGTCTCTTGCTAAGACTATCATTAGAAAAGAAATGTACCCTAGAGACAAAATGTGCGAACTGTGGCAAATTGTACATTAACATCATGCGGACACATTTTCAAATCTTCAATTAGCATCAGTAGCCATGGTAATGCCATACCAAACCACTGACTGTGAGAGAGGATTCAGGAATCAAAATCGAACCAAAACTGCAGGAAGAAGCCGTCTAGAAGAAAGGGTTCTCAACAGACATGATGATTTCGATTGAAGGACCTCCTCTGAGAGACTTCAACTTTAACAAGGCATTGGTAGAGTGGAGGATGAGGAAGGACAGGAGGCTATTTAGGAAATAGTGGTCACATTTGCAGAATAATACAGTCACAATTACAGTCAGTCTGGATGCAGATGTATATATGTTTCATTTAAGAGTTAACTGTTATAGAAACTGTATATATATTTTTCCTAATTCATTTTGAGCTTTGGACTTTTCCTTAAAAATTATTTTTTCTCATCCATGAAAGGAAAATATGTGCTCTTCTGATCTTTCTTAGTATGAACTTGTAACCAATCAGAATTGAGCATGTGACACGCAGGAAGTACATGATACTGTTTTTTAAGATTTGCCAGAGGAGTGACACTATTTGCAGTCTATGGTTTAATTCTTTAATGGTTAGTGTGTGAATAGAATATTGTTATTAGAAAACATAAGACTTTGATTTCAGTTTTAAGTGTTATACTATAATATACAGAAGACATTATATGGATTTAATGCACTTATTATTCTTGCTATTGCTCTTTTTGAATAGATTGAGGGTTTTTTTACACCATACTGGAAGGCCGCCCTTTTTTCAGATTCAGTGGGGGCAAGTAATCTTTTCATGCACCTAGTTAACCTTTCACTAGGTTCCTTTGCTATCGTTGATCAGATTTGGTATGATAAACCACTTATTAATGTTAGATACTGTAATTACATTACATGTACTTGCAGTGTTCAAAAGGTCAGTTGAAATGAGTTGACTTAACACACAATCATGACCGCTAGCTCTTACATAGGTAGGATTTGTGTGCTTTTTAACTACCCCTTGAATTAATTTGATACAAAAGATTAATTAATGAGATAATACAATGCAGGTCAACTTTTAATTGATTGTAACAATGCAACCAACACTTCCGCAAGTCGGAGATCAAAACATAGTACTTAATTAGGTTCTCACGGAAATGCTCTCGGGCATTGCTGTGACGATTGATTGACACTTTTCACGTTTGAATACAAGAGGGCATATTGCATTTAAGAAGATTACACTGAAACCAAATTAAAAGATAAAACTGAAACACAAATTTCACTTGACAAGATTTATTTAATTGGTATTTATTTCTTAAAGTATTGCCACCAGGAGGCATTACTGGCACTTTAATTGATTGATATTTTAGTCATATATTATTTACAGAGTATTGAGAAAATATTTTTTCCTAGAAAATCTAACAAGATATGTGATTTCTTTTTAAAACTTGCGACTTTCATGATGTTGATTCTAAACTTCTGGGCACTAATCACCATTTTTTATAATAAAATGAGTGACATATCGAGGTTTAATTTACCAATTTTATTAAAGTTGGGGTGGGCCGTTTGCAGTACTCTTATTTTACTATTTTCTCGTCTTTATCGTGGGTGTAGGGTAGAGTACTTTTGAGGCAGGGGTTTATTTATGTGAGCAAATTGATCACCATTACTTTAGTCTCCTCTAGCCCATTTTGAAAGATAATTTCCCTAAAATTTTTCATCATCGCTTTTCCTCCCACTCTACTTGGATGATTTAATTGAAATTTTGTAGGCTAAATATGTGGTTGGTGTAGATGAACAATAAAGTTTTACTGTAGATACACAGTAAAGTTTTACTGTAGATACACAATAAAGTTTTACTGTAGATACACAGTAAGGTTTTACTGTATATGCACAATAAGGTTGTTTTTTTTTTCACTCTGGCCCATTTTGGGGGAAAAATTTTTAAAATTATTTTCAAAATGGGGTATTTTAAGAATAGGGTTTTCACATTGTCTTTGTGCATGCCTAGGGTCCCTTTAGTGATGCAAAAACTTGTGAGGTTTCACTTGAGGGGGCAAACCCATCAGCTATTCTGTAGGTCTTCAAGAAATAGTTAAAGAACAATAACACTCTGCAACAACTTAAACATGTTTTAAACATGAATACTTTTTACTTCATGCAAAAAGTATACTAACAAATATGGATCCTCAGTTTATGACAAATAAGTAAGTTTTGATTTATTGAAGGTATCCTTCACCAAAACAGCTGTTTAATATGTCACCTGAGAATTGTCATAGATCTAATTTGAATTATGTTGCTCTGCTTATATCTATGTCTACAAAGAATATACAAGGATAAAGTAAAAACTAGATGTAGTAGATCGAACAAAATAAAGATTTATTGTCTTGAAGTTCTCTAATTAGGGGATATTATTGGCTTGTCAGATATGTTGATTTTATATGTCTGTGCCTGAGGGCCATTGGCTAAGGAGATAATTGTTTTATTGCTTAGTCTTCTTGTTGTTTACACTTTTCAACTGTATTTTCCTTCCTGATTTCACTATTGTTAAAATGTCCATTTGTGAAATGAAGTGTCATTTTGTGAATAAATGTAGTGTTATATTTGATCTTATAACCTATCTCTTGTAATGATCATTTATTTTTCTTCATGTTTATCTCATTGATTCATTCCTTTATTCAGGCATTCATTCTCTTATCAGATACATTTGCATCTATGTATATATGTTTGTCCATTTCTTTGGGTATTCCTTTTAACTATCAAACTGACTGGTGAATTTGCAAACTGAATTATGTATTAGATTGTTAATGGCAGTCTGAATAATAATTTTAAAAAAAATAAATTGTCAGAACAATCTTAAAGCACAGGGTTTTACAGCCATCATGCAAAAATTGCTGAAAATTATTTGAATTGTTTTCATGAGAAAATTGATATGCCTAGGTTACTAGGGTATTAGAAAATCACAAATTGTTTTGTTTTTTTTTTGTGTGAAGATTTTTAACATAATAATATCTCTCTCTCCAACAGACAATGTATATCCTGGTCTACTATGTCTTATGATTCGTCAGTGAGAACATGGAATATATTTTGTTGCCTTGAAAGACATGAGATATGAAGCAGACATTGACACTGGGGTCTATCCTTACTCCTTACTCCTTGTGGAATTAGTCCTTCTGTCATAACTTGGAAAGCAATTAGATTCTCTCCCTATAACCAAATATAAACTTAGTGGACATGAAAAGATGCATTCCGATATGCAATCTGTATTGGTCCTGGGTCTGTCTTTACCCCAGAGGGACTTTGCCATTTGTTCTTAACTTAAAGACCACTGTAGTGTCACTAATTTTCATGGTTACCAATTTTCATGGATGTTGTTGTTGCCCGGAAACAGGTATTTAAAGACCCAAAGAAAAATTAGCCACATGTGATAAAGAAGCCCCCCCCCCCCCATTTTCTTACTGTGTTTCATTCATAGAGAGATCAACAAAGCTATTTGATAAATCAATGTCATTTGTGTAATCTGGTAATAAAATATTAGCTTTTACATGTGTGTTTGTTTTATTTTAACCCTTTGAGAAATAGAATTATAATGCATTTTATATTGTTTCAATGCACACATATCTATACGGTGTCTGGTAGCTGTAATTTCCATTCACTGCCTTAAATCAATATGTTGTGACATAAGTAAGGATAGAGAGAAATGAGAAAAAGCATAATGTATTCAAACACTAGTATTACTGAAAATGAGAGAAAGAATAAACAATACTAGTAAATGAAAATTAGATTTAGTACTTATTCAAATCAGTTCTTCATTCAAGCAAAACTGTTCTTGAAAAATTTAAATCGTCATCAAAGCAGGTTCATTTTATCCATGCATGCTTAATCCCAATGAGCAACATGACTGTAAAATACTAGAACTATTGCTTGAAGCACAATTATTAATGAAACACTAGGTATTGAAGCTCACATTTCACTGATTTTTGGACAAAACCACTGAATCAACATTATGTCAATCAAGTCTGCTAGTCCACACAAATGTTTGTCAGGTAAATAATCCTGAAATTGTTGAATTAAACAAGTCCAGCATTCTCAAAACCACAGATAATTAGGTCTAATCTTTTACACATTTTCGCGTGAGCCGCAATTATCCATTCAGCATGAATCAGCTTGATTGATGAGTTTTAAGCAAAGTCTTGTGGTTGAAGTTAGTTTGTGCATGAGGCAGGATCAAAGATAGGACTGATTCCATTGTTTTTCAATTTAGGTAGCATCTTCACATGGGCTTTGAACACATCAAATTTTGACACTGCTTGCTAGCTGCATTGAGCAAGGGGCAGCTAGTCACGTGTTTGGTACACATGTGGAATGATGACATTATCGTAACAGACGGGGATCAAAGTTGAATTTTACCACTCATAAGCCACTGTGTTGACACCATGGTCATCAGAAAGTAATAGATAGTGAAATTTTATGGACATTGTTTTAAGCAAGAGATCATACTCGTGTACTTTTACAACCGATAAGCTAAGTGTTGTTGGCTGCGTCAGCTCCTTTTGATGTTGAGTGTAAGTAATTGATCTTGACAGGTGTTTGATTTGTGCTCATACAGGAGTAATATTGTTTTAACCATTGAAGCGACTCTGTTTTGTTATCACCATTGTTTTGTTATTTTGTATTCTTTATTTGGGGTATTTGTAGAGGTCAATCCACAAACTTAAATACCTACAAATACGTAAACTTAGACAAGCAAAACCACAAATTTAAGTACCCATGAAAATGTCTCTTTTTTTCTTCACAATACCACGAAAATAAATGACCTACAGTATCTAGATCACTCCCCTATAATCATATTACACCTTCAAGGTATGAAAAGATGAATTCTGGTTTTCAACTGATATTGGACCCTGAGCGTGTCCATTACCAGCACTATCCTACCCCTTCCAGGACTGTAACCATGGGTCGTAACATGGAAGTTTTTAAAATCCTCAACCTTTAACCATATACATACTAACTGGAGATGATAAGAAAAATGCACAAATGCAGCTGACATCGGTCAATTCTTACCCTCAGGGATTTAGTCAAGGTGCTATAATTTGAGGAAGATAGTAAAAAGGGTAAATGTGCGATGGGAATATGTTTTTCAACAACACAGAATTCACTAGTTATTATTTTCACTTGTTTTATTTATATATTTCTCATTTTTCCATATATAAAATTTTTTCCACTGCCTCCTTTTACATGTTCAAACTATTAGTGAAAATACTGATTATTTGCTTGCTCTTCTTTTTTCAGCCTCTGATCAGACTGGATCCAAAGTTGTTCCAGATGCGGATTATGTTGTCAAGATTGTAAGTATATTGCTTGGCATGATTTTGATTACTTAAAGAGTTCATAAAAAAATGATACAAAATTCTAAATTGCATCTGTGTGTGACTATACATTGAAATTGCCTCATCTCTGTCCGAAGTATATTTTTACTATAACAGTCCTTAGGTAAATTTGCAAATAGTATGTATTTCCGATATGTTCCATTTAGTACTCATAATCATTTTATTTTCATACTAACTTTGTTTCTTCTTAACAATAGTAACCACAGACTGACAGGTTGTGTCACATCATGAATTGTGTTATCACTACCAAACATTTAAATTCATGGTCTATAGTTCAAGTTTTGTTTTGTTCATTTTATCCTGTATTGCTGGACTTATGTTAGAAATCTTTTTTTACTAAGCTGTATTTTAACAAAATTGAAGCCAACAACATGTTTCTTTTCTATTCTGCATAGTGAGTGAGTGAAGTGACTTTATTTCTTTGTTTGCATATTCCATTTGCATAGTCATTGAAAATGTATTTTAAGGAATAATATAATTTGTAAATATAATAGTTTATATTTTTTATAACTTTGGCAGTACACACCTTTGTCACAGTATGTGTTAAACTAAAAGTTATATGCTCTATGCATGTACAAATTACATTGATTATCTTCAGTCCCTTCTACATGTGTTGAACTTTACCTGTAGTTAGCACCTAATAGCCACTATTGTGCTGTGGTGCCATAATATGCTACTATATATGTACATATGAAAACTCTGCACCTTGCAGGTCATAGTAATGCATCTTTCAACACATGACTTTGCTTGAAAAACTCCAAACATATATCTGATGTCATGATGTATGAAGTATGATGTCATTGTGGCTTGCACATCAGAATGTGCATCAACAAGTTTGATATGTTTTTAAGGCATTAGATTCCTGGCCAGAATGATGTGGGTTCAGTTGTCACCCTCAAATTGGCTACCATAGTGTGCCCTTGGGCAAGGCAGTTTTCCCTACTTGCCTTGGCACAAGTAACCTTCAGAGTGTTAGTGTGCTGTAAAACACCGCGACCAAACCAAACTTACTTGCTAGGTTATTCATACATCAGCAGGCAGGATTAATGGCAAATGTAAATTTTGTTTCAGTTTGCTGTCATTTATTTTTAGTTCATATGGCCAAAATGTGAAGTGAGCTTATGGTATGATGCTATGTGAGTCGTGCATTGTCTGTCATGTGTTCATCAACAATTGCTTGTTACCACTCTGGATACTATATTTCTGATCTGATTTCAATTAAATTTGGAATACAGGCATATATGATCAAGATCTCGGTCAAGTCCAGTAAGGAGCAAGATCCACGCATATGAAAGAGGTGACCTTGCATCTGATTGAGTTTCAGTAGCTGAAAAAAAAAAATTTATGCCTTGGCCCTGGACTTTTTTTGAAGAGTTTTGTTGGCTGGGTCCAGATAAGTTTGGAACTAAAGTTACACAAATTAGCATAAATTAACATGTCGTTGACATTGTTTTTTGCATGTTCTCAAATGTATATGTACAGGTAAAATCTGTCAGTAGCGGTCACCAACGGAAAAGGCCAACTTGCTGTTTTACATAGGTAACCTCTGTATGCAGGTTCATCTTTCAGACTTGGTTTTTGAACAAATGCCATGCATCGAATACCAGTATCTTTAGTATTATTATTATTATTATTATTATCATTATTATTATTATTATTATTATAAGAAGATACAAGATCTAAGTTTACAATGTTATTATTATGAACAGTTTTAATTTAGTGCACTATTCAACAAAATCATAAAATATATGTTTATTGTGTTCTCCCCCAAAGTTATGTTCCACACAAGATTACTGTATCCTGCTCACTTTAATCCATCCTAAAAATGTAATAATCACTAATGCCTACTAAAAAAAATCACTGATCTTTGTATTGTGCACCATGACAGAGCAGCAAGTTCACTACTAATTGACAGAATGTGAAACAGAGGACTGACTCATTTGGTCAAACTTGCATAATTAGAATTAGGAACAGGTTTTCTCATTTCAAAACAATATCTGGATTAACCAGTTGCCCAGCTCACCAAAATCAGAAGAGTTTTCTTATGTGAAAGGCATGTGATGGAATGAAAATAAGTTAAATGTGGCTATTGCAGATCTGCCAACCATTACGCTTTAGGCGTAATCATTCCGCTTTTTTTCACCTAATTATGTCTTATGCTCGCCTGTATATGGATTACGCTTTTCTGGTACATTAAAAAAAATAATAATAAAGCAATAAAAAGTTGTGTTTGTCATTTTTATTATCATCTCTTTAATCCGACACATCATATAAATCTGAGAATATTCTAAAAAAGAAGACTGCTGCATAAGAATAACATAAGAGTACATTTGTTATAGACCTCCATGTACTTTCCTTATTTTCTATTTATAGCAGCTTATGTGACCCATTTCCAAGAAAACAGATGGGTTTCTTCAGCATAAAAATGTTTCTCACAGATTCATTATGGTAATGTACTGAATATGGTAGTGGACCAGTCTATACTTTTAAAAAATGGCAGCATATGTTAAGCAAAACAGGCTTTATCGATGTGACTCTTGGATGTTATATATGAATGAAAAATGTTGGAGAAGACAGATCTTTTTATACTTTAAAACAAGTCGGATCAGAAAAAAAGACATCAGTAGTGCTTTACAAATCTAGAAGGATTAACATGAGAAGGGTAATACAACACTCAGGTTGAGCACATGGTAATGATCATTGCAGAATTTGCAGAGTTTACTTTATGATCACTCAGCGAAAGTTAGACACATGGACTAGTTAAAGTAAGTGTATATATAATTTGCTAATATGTTTTGTGGTTTGTATTCTGATACTAATTCACCTGGATTTTGTGACAAGAACTTTAGCCAGCTGCAGATCCAGGTTAGTAGCAAAAATAAACGTACATTTTTCACACAGTTTATTGTAATTATGGCATTTAATATATAGATTACACTTTTCATGCTCAAATTACATTTTTTTGCCACTTAGGTTACGCTTATACCTCTGTAGGGGTTGGCAGGTATGCTATTGTTATTAACACCTGATCCTGATGAAATGGGATGAATTTGTATCTCTTCTCATAGATTAACTTTTTTCATCAGATATAACAAAATTAAGATTTCAAACAATACTTCTCACAGTGTCACAAAAGGTGACTCGTTTCTGCTACGACTATATGACTACATTTCCCACCATCCAGCTAATGAATTGCATTGACTCTCTCTCTCTCTCTAATGATAAAAACTGCCTCTATTTTGAATTTTGACATATTGATACTTTTCTGTTACGCTGACGGCATGACTGGAGTATTGTGAATACAAGCAAGATAAGAAATGTTTACACGTCGATTCATTTGCTATTCCTTTATTTAAACAATGCCTTCCTTGTCAAACAGAAGTTTAATTTGCATGCATAGAGCAGTCACAGTTGATACACTCCATTGACCACATAAGGCAGGGATAAAACAGTATTTGGTTAGGAAACACCTGGCCGCTGACTGCGGAAAGCAGATGACCATTATATACATATACATGACTTTTATATAGGAAATTCTTGGGGGGGGATTAGAATGGCTGTTGTGACCAGGTGACCATTGGGATAGGTTTTACTGTATTTTAATTTAAGTGTGTGAGCAAAATTAATGTGCTTGAATAAGACCAGAAAATAAAATCAGTTTTACTTTTTATTAATATTTTTGTATTCTTTACCCCATTCAAATACAGACACCTTTCAATCCCTGCATTTTCATTTAAGTTTCTGTTGTGTGCAATTGGTCACATTCATATTTTATTCACACAGAAATTTGCAATGGTTGCAAAGAATCTTTTGTTTTAGGATCAAACAGTTTATGGCCCAAGACGTTTTGTGCTCTGATCAGCTGTGATGCAGTTTGATTGTGTCAGTTTTTGAAGTTTGAAGTGCCTGTCATTAAAACATCAGTTTTCTCAGATAGGTGTGGAAATTTTCTATTGTGTTTTACAGAATATCTAAAAAAAAATTCTTCTTCAAATTATATTAAATCCAGTGTTATTTTTCTTTTCAGTGGAGGAGACATTTTCTTGTGCATTTCTCCATCAAATACATTACCCAATCACTTTAACATCAGTAATTACTTTCTGCTATCTCTGGAATCCAGCCCTCCTGTAGATGTGAAAACATCTTTTTGTCTATATATGATATGGACAAAGTGATGCAACTGTTATAGATTAGCTCCTCTTATCCCACTAGGTGGCAACCCTGAACCCGGATGTCGTCAGTTTCTAACTTTCGCTTGCACTGTCAACAGGTCTTCAAGGAATCCATTGGATTTTAAGTCAGTTTTCACCCATCCACCTATTATTGTTAGTGGTACAGCAAGTCTGAACATTGTTAAATGTAGTGTGTACTATATATTTTGCATTTCACAGTGCTTTTAATGATATTTTGCCGGCTAGCTGTCCAGTCAGCTGTCTGTCCACCCAGCCAAACCGGCTTTATCAATGCCATCCGTGTCCTGCTATAAAGACCCAGCCTGCCACACTGATTCAACTGAACCAGCCGTCAGTTCCGTCCTGGCAACACCTATTAACCACAAGTCCAGTTCGAAATTCTTCTAGACTGCCCTTGTTTGCCATTCCCACGGGCAGGTCATTATAAAACGAACTGAAGATACAGCATAGTTGTTACCTTGTAGTATGTACTATCCCTGGACTTCTGCACAAGAAGAGGATGCTTCCCAAGCTGATGATCATTCGGATTTGGACCTACCTGAGAATTCTGACCCCACTATGGAGCATACAGAATTTAGCTTCCAAGCCGCAATCAAGGAGATCTATAGAATACTATCTCTTACCGAATGTCCTCCTCCTCCAGCGGAGTATAAAGCCTACAAAATTAGAGCTTCTGTGGATGTTGACAATGCAGATGAAGATCAGTCATTTAGATTTCTCCTGCAATCTCCCAAGATTGTGGAAATTTCTGGACTTCTTTCTGATAAGATATGTGATCCAGGCAATAGCAAGGCTTTTTTCTCGGCCAGTCAGCTACCAGCCACTTTTAACCAAATTGGTATAGGACACATATCAATATTTATTCCTACATTGGATAAGGATCTTTTGAAATTGGTTAGGAATGTCATTTCAGTCTCGTCCCTTCCCGATCAGGTGTCTCTGGCCATTTATTGCTTATCGGAAAAAGCAGGAAATGATCACTCTTGGGATACCATTAGTTGCATCTCCAAAGTGATAAATAGGGCAGCACACCACATGATGCCGAATGTTGTATCTGTTACCTGCAGTTTGGACTTGGTCAGACGGGACGTTCTCTTGCAGTCTTCATCGCTCAAACAACAACACGCTGCAACCCTGCGCTCTCTCCCTCTTGGCTCTCATTTTGTGTTTGGGACTGAATTGAGGAAGTTAGATAACAGGGTGCGCAGTACTTGCCTCTTCAACTATCTGTCCAGGCTCCTTGCTCGACGTGTCCTCGCCAAGATCCATCTCAAAGTAAGGACAATAAATGCCAGTGGAATTAGAGAAGCAAGGCGAGTAATAGGAAGTCGTACCCACCTACATCTCGTAGACAAACCAGGAGGGGGGAAGAGAAAACAAGTTTTCTCCTTCCCTAAGCCTCCCAACAATAAGCAATGACTTGCCTTCACTACTGCCCTCAGTCACCCAGCAGGTGGGTGCCAGACTCATACTGTTTAGAGATGCATGGAGCAACTTGTTCCCACACAACGACTGGTTGCTCCAGTTAGTTTCTGAGGGGCTTTGGATCTCATTTGTCCAAACCCGTCCCCTTTTGTCCTTCCCCTTCATGACAAACACTCCCACCAATCCCATGAAGGCAGAAACACTACAGAAGGAAATCAACACTTCATTAGAGAAATGGGTGGTATAGGTAGTTCAAAACCTGGTGTCCTGGGGTTTCTATTCCAGACTCTTCCTGGTTGTGAAACCCAATGGGAAATTATGACCAGTAATAGATCTGTGCAACCTAAATCATTTCAGCAAAGCACCCAAATTAAAAATGGAAATGGCAAGGTCTTTGTGTATGCCCGTTTACCATGATGAATATGCCATAAACCTAGATCTGTCCAATGCTTATTTTCATCTCCCATTTCACACCAAAACCCGCAACTACCTTCATTTCAGTTATCAGGGAGTGATATACCAGTTCCAAGCACTCCCGCTTGGCTTCAGCATAAGACCTTGAGCTTTCACAAGGATACTGGACTGCGTCAAACCCACTTCAGACCAACCTCATCATCTACAAAGTCGGCGTACCTGGATGATATTCATCAGAAACATTTGGTAAGTACGGTTTTGGCTCAAGACATGAACAACCTCCTTTACATCCTTTGCAGCCTAGGGTGGATAGTAATTCTGGGGAAGTCAGACCATGTTTCTTCACAACATTTCATTTATTTAAGTACAGAGTTTCTAACTCATATCAATATTGTTTGTCTCCATTCCATATGCATAGACCAGAGTGTTCTAGTGTCACAGCAGACCTCTTCCAAAAAGGTTGTTATAGTGAGAGTTTCTTCAACTCCTTGGCCTCTTCAGTGCGGCGGCAGATCTCGTATCCTTAGGCCGACTTTACATGCACCCCCTGCAGATGGCATTCCTCTCTCAGTGGTACCCAATATCTGCTCCGCTGAATCACTGCATCATGATATAAACGGACATTAAACACTTCCTGTCTCAATGGTAAAACAGGGAATGGTCAGTGGCGGGAATCCTGTTAGAGGCCCCGCAACCAGAGTTCACGATCTGCTCAGATGCCAGTTTGACAGGTTGGGTGAACACTTGCTCCCTTCTTGAAAGTCAGCAGCAAGTGGTCAAATCAGGAGAAGTCTCATCATATCAACCTGCTGGAAAGAAGGCTATTCTCCATTCTTCCTGCACTTGGTGGAATTGCATTAGTTCCAAGAATGTCTTGATTATGTCTGACAACTTGATGGTGGTAACTTATCTCAGCAAACAAGGGGGAACTAGGTCACTGTATCTTTGTGTTCTCATATGAGAATACCTCCTTTGGTGCACCTGTCAGCAGATCTTTTCCAGGCTGTCTCAATGTCTTGGCCAACGCTATCAAGGAGAGGCCAAATGCTTCACAAGGAGTGGTCTTTTCATCTGTCTATCTTCCATCAAGTCTGCACCCAGTGGGGACGACCGATGGTAGATTTGTTTGCGACAAGGTGGAACAACAAGCTGCCCACCTTTGTCTCACCATTCCTGAACCTGACTGTGTGGGCCATTGACGCTCTAATAACCAACTGGGAGGGAATTTTGGCCTACACCTTCCCATTATCAGTTCTAATTACGAAATTGATTCAAAAATTGAAGGGCACAGAGTGCAAGATGATTCTGATTGCCCCTCTCTGATGTGACAAATGGGTAAACAATCTGCTTGATCTGGTGACAGACATACCCAGCCAGATCGTAGCAACCCCAATGATGTTGAAATAGCCAAGGTCACCAGTATTCCATCCATGCCCAGAGAATCTACACATTCATGCATGACTCTTGTCCGGTATGCATTGCACAGAAAGAAGTTCAACGCTGCAGTCATGAAGAGGATCTCATCAGCTAGACGGCCCTCCACTCTAAAAGAATGCAAGGGGAAGTGGCAAGTCTTCACTGACTGGTGTCACTCCCATGATGTCACACCTCTGTCTGCCTCCATTCCCCAACTGGCCAACTTCTTTCTCTTTCTCTTTGAATAGAAGTTAGCTCCTTCAGCAATTAAGGGATATCATTCCATGATTTCTAATACCTTCAGATCTCATGGAAGAGATGACATTGGTCACAACAAGGACCTTACTGATCCCGACCATGCTCACTGCCCATTTTTCACAAAGTGGAACCTGTCATGTATTTTGACATGGTTCAACTCCGATAAGTTTGAGCCCTTATCTACCACCTCGCTAAAGCAGCTATCATACAAATATTTTTCTGATAGCTCTCACTTCCACATCAAGAGTGTGCGAAATCCATCCCCTGTCCACTGATTCGAACTACCTACAATTTCGATCTGACAGTTCAGTCAATTTAATTATGCAGCCCGGCTTCATTACAAAGAACTGACTGCCGTCCACTGGTAATAAAAAAATTAACATTACGACCACTCTCTTCTATCAATACCTTGAGAGAAGCAAAGTTACAAGACCCAGTCCGTGCTCTCAGATTCTACCTGAAACGCACGGAGAGCATACGGTCCAGACACCAGCAGCATTTCCTACCACTCAAGGCAGGAAAGCAAGATATAACCCCACAAGCTCCTGCAGCTTTACTTAAGGGAGTTATTAAATTCACATACTCTGACCTCTCACAGGACCAAATACGAATTATGAAGCTTTCAGTTGATGAAATTTGAGTGATCTCTACAAGCTTGACATTCGAACGCAATGTCTCAATTTGAGACATCGTGGAGTCATTGGACTGGCATGCTCAGTCTAATTTCTCCAGCTTTTACTTATGTGACATGTCCTCGCAATGAACTGAGTTGAATCTGGTCGGGTCTCAGGTTGCTATCCAAACAGTCACCATGCCATGCAAACAATAGCACAACCGCCTACTCGGATATGACCAGTCAACTTTTGCTGGATTCACCTGAAAAAATTTGTTCCACCCCTTGCACACACATGTATGCAGTCATTTGGTTGTGCTAATTAACGTTGGGAGAATTTCATCCTTTTAGTGGAGCATTTATTATGTTTCTTCAGGTTGACTCAGGTAGAGGATGGATGCTAAACATTTCCTCATCCTCTTACCTAATCTCCTAGCGTTAATGTGATCAGGTAGCGTATTTGACGGAGAATGGAAATTTGTAGTAAATTATGTTTCTCCGAAATTACTTAATCGATCACATTACTAGTAAGAAAACCAACCCATCCCAGTAAATGCAAACATCCTGTCTCGTGGATAGCTCAAGTTAAAAACTGATGACATCCGGGTTTCAGGTCGCCACTTAGCAGGATGAAGGGAGTTAATCTACAAGAGTTGCTTCCCTTTGTGTGTGTGTGTGTGTGTGTGTATATATATATATATAAAGAGAGAGACATAATGATGTTTTCTTGAGGTAGTAGAAAGTAAATCCTAACATTAATGTGATCTGGTAAGTTTTTTCAGTGAAACATAATTTACTACACAATTTCCTCTCTCTCTCTCTTAGATTTTTTTTCCTATGTTCAACTGCTAGTCAGACTTTTCACCATGATGTTGCCTTTTTGTGAGTGCACTTGTGTTCACGTCATCTTTATTTTTGGGCCTTTTCAGAAACCTTATGAGGCTCAATATAAGTCATCAGGGAAAGTCCCAATATAAGTCATCAGGGAAAGTCCCAATATAAGTCAACAGGGAAAGTCCCAATATAAGTCATCAGGGAAAGTCCCAATCACATATGAACCTAAACTGCCTGTCATGGTTCGCTAGTTCACACTGCTTCATAAGCTGAATTGCAAAAATGAACTCTTTATACTCTGTTGATATGAGCATCTGATTTTTGTACATTATAAGCCATTGGCTTTCATTCTAATCCTTTACCTTCTATATTGTACATCTTGTAATCTCCAACTACAAATTTATGAAATACAATGTTTAAAGTAACTAAGTATTTACCACTTACCTCAGTAGTTAGTATACAAGACATTTCTGCTCATAGGTAAAGTAATGAATCATTTTTTTGAAAGATTCATTTGGCTGAGGATATAAGGTAAATCTGTACTGGTTTTTGTAAACTTCATTCAGAACTTTTATGCTTTATTGGAAGATGAACCCCAAGAAATATATTTTATTTATTTACATTAGGCCATAATCAGTAGGCACATGCTGAGTTTGGCAGACTTTTCTGTGGAGAAAATAGCTGGGTCCCAGGTTCAAAATTTGTATTCTCAGACCTTGGGCAGAAGGAGTTTTTAGTCACAGAGCTTTTGCCACTCTGGAGACCATATTTCTGATCTGATTTTGATCAAACTTGGAATATTGGCTTTTATCGTCAAAATTTTGGACAAGTTCAATATTGAGCAAGATTCATGCATATTAATGAGGTAATCTTGGACCAGATTGGCTGAGCTTGTTACCACTCTGGAGACTATATTTCTGATCCGATTCTTATCAGACTTGGAATATGAGCTTATACCATCAAGATGTTGAATGAGTTCAGTAAGAAATGAGATTTGTGCATATCAGTGAGGTGGTTGTGTATTATATTAGCTCAGCATGTTCCTCTCTAGAAGCCATATTTTGATCAAACTTGGAATATGGCTTATATCATCAAGATATAAGATGAATCTAATAATGGGTGAGATCCAGACATATTAATGAGTTTAATAATGGGTGAGATTCAAGCATATAAAATGAGTTTAATAATGGGTGAGATCCAAGCATATAAAATGAGTTTAATAATCGGTGAGATCCAAACATATTAATGAGTTGATCTTGCAACAGATTGGCAGAGCTTGTTTCCACTCTAGAAGCCGTATTTTTGATCCAGTTTTGATCAGATTTGCAATATAGATGAACAAGATCAACATCTCGCATTAGTTCAATCAAGAGTGAGATCCACTAATATTAACGAGGTGTATCTGCTTATCTTGTTTCCACTCGAAAGACTATTTCTGATTTAATTTTGATTAAAGTTGGTATATAGACTTAAATCATCTGGTTCTCAGATGAGTACATTTATGAGCAGGATTCATGAATATTAATGAGGTTATCTTGCATCTTATTGGCTAAGCATGTCAACATATTAGAGACTATTTATGGTCAGATTTGTATTAAACTTGGTAAACAGACATATCATCAACATATCCAATGAGTTTTATTATGAGCAAGATGTATGCATATTTATGAGTTTATCTTGAATCTGATTGGCTGAGCTGCTTACCTCTTGAGAGATGGTATTTCTGAACTTTTTTTGATCAGACTTGGTAAAAAGTTTAATGTCATCAAGATGTTGGATGAGTTTTATTATGAGCAACACCTATGCATCTTCATGAGGTGATCTTGCATTATATTGTTGTTTTTATTTTTTACTACTCCATAGACTTTATTTTCAATAGGATTTTTATCAAGTTTGGTAAATAGGCTTATATCATCAAGATCTCAGTTGAGTTTTATTACAAGTCAGATCCACACATGTTAATGACATAAACTTGCATCTGATTGACTGAGCTTGTCAGCACTCTAACAATTTAATTTCTAATCAGATTTTTGTCAGACTTGTTGGGAGCTGCTGTGGCTCAGTTGGTAGAGCATTTTGACACCAGCCCAGGCTAGCTCTCTGTGTGTTCTTGGGAAAGGCACTTAGCTCCCATTTCCCTGGCATGATATAGCCAATACTGTGTTAAAAGTGCCATTAAAACACACAGAAACTTGTCAAACTTGTTAAATAGTCTTATATCATTAAGATGTTGAATGAGTTTAATTATGAGAAAGATTTACACATATTTATGAGGTAATCATCTATCAGATTGGGTGAACTTTTTATCACTATGGAGACCAAATTTCAGTTGGATTTTGATCCAACTTGGTAAATCAGCTTATATCATCATTGTTCTTGACATGTTCTATAATAAGTGAGATCTGCACATATTATTGAGATGATTGGCTGAGCTTGTTACCTGTCTAGATCTAGAGATTATAGTTCTAATCCAGTTTCAATAAAACTTGGTAAATAGGTTTTTATCATCAGTATCTTGGATGGGTTCGTTTATAAGCAAGAGACTATGCATAATAATTGTGCCTTTATCCTTAAAAAGAATTTGTATCAGACTAGAGTAAAATAGGTAAAATCAGCAATATGATACAAAGTTTGGGAGATAGATTTTTTAGAGTTTTTTTTGGGTGGGTGGGTGGGAATGTTCTTACAGAACTGTATAAACCTGTTTAGATAAATGGTCAACTGTTTAGTTATTTAAGCCAGGTGAATGATATCAGCCCCTTGGCACAAGTGGTCACCAATATTCAGAATAGTTTGATGGTAATTAATTTGGCATTAAAACAACATATTTAGCAATGGATGCCAACTGTTGTTGTTCACAACGTGGAGTCAGATCATCTTGATCATATAACTGGTTGTTTGTTTTGTTTTGTCATTACCACCCACTAAACCAACAATCTTAAGACCACATAACTACAAACTCCTATGCAAAACAGGTGCTTCAGGGCTTAGTTAAATTTTTAGAGCCATGAAAAGATCTCTAGATAAGCTGCATATTTACATATTGGTAGTAAAGAATTTGACTAAAAATACACAAAAATTTAGTCCAAAGTTCTCATTGTATTGCTCCTACCATTAGCACAATCCATACTTTATGATGGCGCATCTGATCTGTATAAACTAGGCTATCTGGACAAATTTCAGATGTTCTGTGCACGTTTCAAATTTGATTGATCGCTGTGAGAATACTCGCTCAAATAGAGTCACGTAATAAAGAACAACATGAATTAACCTTGGTCACTAAGATGTTGAACACATTTTCAAAGGCATACCATTTATACTCGCATATAAGCTAGGTTCAAATGCAAAAAACATATACCTTGATCTGCACTGGCATATCAGGGTCTATGTTGTTTGTTCTACTGATTAGTCCTTACAAACTGCATAGACCCAGATCTGCCGGCGCATTATGTGACGGCAGACCTGGGTCTATGCAGTTGGCTTGAGCTTATATGCGAGTATAGATGGTAATTAATGTTTTGATGCATGTGATGGATAGGATTCGGTCTGATAATGTGAGTTAATGTTTTGCAGTATTCATAAAGTATCCCATCAAATTTTTAAAATGCAGTTAGTTGCAAACAAAATACTCCCATTGAATTTTAAAAAGCAACATTTAGTTCCAAAATCGGGAGTAAAACACCTAATTTATTAAATTCTAATGTAGAATTCTGAATTAGCATCCTGATTTAACAGGCCCTATGGGACCAAAGTGTACATATGTCAACCATATGTGATACTCTAGCTTTTTGAGACAAAGAAAAAACAATCCATAGAAAGATGATATAGGAGCAATTTTGTTTTTCATCAGTGGAACTTTAGACGGGAAACTGTTTCAAAATGTTTTAATTCAGTTGCAAAATGACCATCCATGTTGAACAAAAATGTTATTAGTTTCTGATTAAAACAACATGATATGAAATATATATTAATTTCTCTTTAAATCCTTTAAGAAAAAGGATATTTGTAAAGAAAACACTGTTAGATACTGGATGGAGACTAAAAGCAAATGAAGTTAAAACCACAAAGTAAAATTTCCAGTACGCATACATTTCTTTTCTGGTACACCCAGTCATTGCACAGTATGCCAGTATTTTTGAGGGGAGAAATGGTGACCTTTTGAGAAAATGCTGGCTAGAAAACTGTAACTGTTAAAAGGATATATAAATTAATAAAAGTGGTTTTCAGTACTGGTTTTTATTTAACAAAAGTTATTAAAGGCTTCAGAATTTTTTAAAAGTTAGATGGTGATGTCATTGAAACCATCACTGCGGATGTACAGGAGTGGCTCTTTCGGAGTGCAGTGAAAATAACAATTTAGTATAAACCAGGTTGTCTAATTTTCAAAAAATATTTATTCACCAAAAATTCACAAAAAATATAACTATGAATAACTTGTGAACATTTTATGAATGAGTTTATTCAGTGCAAGTTATGCAGTCAGTGACACCTCCATGAGGAAAATGCTTAATGAAAACACATGTAAAACGCTTTATTTTCGTGGGTTTCAAATTTCGTGGTTTAGGTAAAAAATACATATTCATGGGTACCTAATTTCGTGGATCTATTATTTCCCCCAAAAAACCAAAAAAACACCAATGCCAATGTTTCTCTGTAAGAGTACTGGTATACCAACATTCATTTCCACACATGTGAGCAAACAGGTTTAATTCATACTGCAGTAATTAAATGAGTAAGTTGTTCATTGCTGACATCTGGAGTAAATGCGGAGATCTTAAAAATAATGCTGACTTCTTTTTCCACACGTCTGAGCTAACACATTTAATACCACTATTGTAATCTTAAGTAATTAGGTTCTCAGGTGTCGTTAAAGACTGCTATCAAAACATAAAGTTCTCAACATTTAGGTATTAGGTACTTGAACATAGCCAATGTCTGTAAACCTCTTTTTTCTAAACAATATTTGCCATATATAAATAGTTCTGCTGAAAGTGAATTTCACCTCAAAAGTTAAAATCAAAATGTCACTGACACAGTGGTTAAAGAGTGGAAAACTTGTAGCAAAATCCCAAGTGACTGGGATGTGACATGGAGCAACGAGGATTCCATGATTCAGTTTGTTGACCTAATTGTGATACCCTATGTGAACTCTGTAGATGTCTTGCTTCCACTTACTCAGTATAATCAAAAGGCGGTAGCAATCTTTGATGTTTTCATAGCACATCATGGAGAAAGGCTGATGTATCATTTAAAGGAAAACAGGATTATACCATTGTTTGTACCAGCTGCATGCATGGATAAGTTGCAACCCCTAGATTTAACTGAACAACTTTTACAAGGAGGAACTCAAATCCCAATTTCATGAGTGGTATTCAACACAGGTGATTGATCAGTTAAATGAACTGGAGGACAGTGGAGATGTATATTCAAATCGGGTTTCGGTTGACGTGAAAACATCTACCCATGAGCCAATTCATGCAAATTGGCTTATCTGCACACATGACAAAGTAGCACTTCATAGAGACCTGATTGAAATGGGCTTTGAGAAAGCAGGATTAATCTGCTGATTGCTTATTTAGCAATTAGTTGTGCAAACATGTATTCATAAATGGAATAGTATGTGCTTTGGGAAATAAAGAAGGACACAGACAGTGCATAAGTCTGCTTTTATTACTATGCTGTACATCAGATAGAGTCATAACAATCTTACACGAGTTTTCATGTTCATGAACTTTTGCATTCGAATTAAATTGTAATCAATCAAATTCAGTGTTCCTCATCATGCATGCACTTATCCTAATATATATTTCACATTCTCAGCACTATAGATAGTCATGGTATTAACAACAAAGAAAGAAACAGGTGATGCTTTTCCATTGCATATGACAGAGGGGGGGGGGTGAATGTCGACTTGGTTGATAGTTCATTGTGACTTTAAATTTGTGGTCTGGCTCACCCATGAAAACCATGAAAATTTGAATCCCACGAATTTAAAGTGTTTCACAGTATGTGTGTGTGTTTTTCATACATGTGTATTTATTCTGCAGGAGCCTGTGACAAATGGCCCACTCTTCTGTGAGATTCACTTCTACCAAAGAGTTGCTAAACCAGAAATGAGTGAGTAAATGCTTTAATTAAGTAATTCTTATGCATTTATAAGAGAAGTTTAGAATTAAAAAGAGAGCCATATACTTGGATATTTTGTGTGCATGATGCAGTTGGAGTCTAGCAGACCTATGTTAACCATAGTCTGAAATTGAGTATCATAAAAGTGACATATTTCCAGTGACAATTTACTACTGATTTGATGCAAGACTGTTGATACTGTAAATAAAAATATTTCAGCATCATTAAACTTTAGCAGATCTTTAATTTTAGCATATTAGTGACGTAAAAATTGTGCAAATTACTGATGGATCAAAATGAAAATGTGTGTGTAGTTATACTCGACCTAATGAAAAGTGACGTGCTTGCATGCTGTTGATATGTCAACACAGACAAACTGAAATATGGTAATTTATTCCAAACCACACATGACTCACTGCCAGCAGTACTAACTAATATGAAAAACTCTTCTATCTTTTGCATTAATAGTTAGTAAAATGCTGGAATTCAGAACATAATTGACGTAATTAATTTAAAAGGTCAGATGCTAACAATAGAAGATGTTCAAAACAACATTTTGGTGTTACAAGAACTCCTAATTATGAAGCACTATAAACCACAATTCCAAAGGAATGATGCAATTTGATGGTAAGAAAACAAAAAAAAACTAAATTTTAAACTTTTTTTGCAAGCCTGTAAGTCCAAAACTATGGTTGGAATTCGATTAAACTTGCTACACTTAATGTTTAGGAAGTGGAGATTGCTTGCTTTCTCTTATCAGAGTGAATGCCACCCCACTGAGGGAGGGATGTGGCAGGTCAAAGGCCACTTCCAATTTCTACATATTTTGATAGAAATTAATGCTTATTTGCTTTGATACATGTGTTTATCTTTGGATGTATCTTTTAAATATTGCATAAATTGACAGTTAACTTTTTTTAAAACACTGTTTTCCTTGGGAACCACCACGTGGAGATTTTCCACTCAGTAACCATATACATGTATAGACTTTTAGGCATGCAGACACCAAGTCATTTATTTAAGTGACATTGATAACCAATTCTCTCCCTGCCCTCAGGGACTGACCCCTGGATCATAAACTGTTAATACCCTGAAAGAATACACCTACTTGGCATGAAATATCCTGAAATCATTGTATTTGTTAGACATGTCCAGCAGATAAAGGTTTTTTGACCGGCACATATTCCAAGCAACCAGACATCGGTCAGAGGACATTTCAAATATCATACTATCAAATTGTCTTTGATTTGTTTATCCATTAAACTGTCAAATAAACATCTTAACAAAGTAAAATTCAGAGGTCACTATGTCTAGTTTACAGATTGTTTCTTATTTGGACAATCAATAAAGGTGTCGCCAACTTAGCTTGTTTGGTCATTATGTTTTCCCAGTTGTTTAAACACACTATAGCTATGAAGCACAATGCAAAAGAGGTGTGAAAGCTTATATCCTGAACTTTAAAAAAAAAAAACTATAATTAAATGATTGCCCCAGGGTATGTACTATAGACATTACATCAGTCACTCACACCACATATTTTTTTACTATATTGTATTGCGGTGTATCTATATACACAGGAACCTCGTTAATCCGGACTCCGTTTATCCAGAAACCTTGCTATCCCGACATAGTTCAACAGGAATGGAATTCATAAACATTAATTTGCTTCATTCATCAAGAAATCCGTGTTCCAGATCGGGAAATCAAAATCAGGGACCAAAGTGTAAAATTACTATAAAACTTGCATTGATAATCCGGAAATAATCTGTCCAAAAATAAGAAAATTAGAAGAATCATATATGAAAATGCAGTCAGTCGGATAACACAGATTAACCTACACAAATTTGGAGGTGTGTCAATGTATCAATCTTTGATTGGTCAAATTCTAGTGGCATGTTAAAGTTCGAAATTGATCACGTGATCATGTGTGTGGAAAAACTTAAAGTAGTGTGACCGTATTGTAACCAGCGATTGTATAAACAATGTCTCTTTTTGCTAGTCGTCGACAGGGGTGTTAATAATTAAATAAACACACTGGGATTAAATTGTCCACACTTTTGACACAACATATGGTTAATAAATTAAGTGTGTCATTAAGTCTTTTCGTTGCTTACCAATTGTATGTAACAATTATAGTTTGTTGATGGTTGTACAAAATAAAGTTGATTGATTTAAGCTGTGGACAGTATAGGGCTTCATTTTATAATAAAAAGCGACGTCAATTATTGGCTCATTAGCAATTATAACAGTTGTAACATACAACTTATAAAAATACCTGCATTTTATTAGTTTACCTAATGCATTTAACTGCAAAATGTCAATTTGTATTCGTTGTACTTTTTACAATATTATGGCGACACCATCAAGCAAGCGTAGACGAGTAGAGATACCAGCCAGCATAAAAAAGAAGATTTGCCAGCACAAAGAAGATCACCCAAAAGCTACCATTCAAGATATCCGCCAGCATATTATAGCTGACTCATCCTTAGACATTGGCAAGTTGACAATTGCAGACATCATAAAAAAACAAGGACAAATGGTTGTCCGTACCTGCTGACTCAGCAGACCTAATCCGCATCCGCCACGCCAAATATAAAAAAGTCCATGATGTCGAATTCATGTTGTTCTCAGACATGTCAGTCCAACACACTGCCATCAACGATGAAATGCTCATTGCCAAGGAAAAAACACCCAGAGACCAACTCTGCATCACTGACTTTGCTATTCTCATGGTTGGCTACAAGGCTTCAAGAATCAGTGGTGAATCAAACGCAAATTGTATGAGGGAGAAGCAGATAGTGCTGGCATGAACAAAGTGCAGGCTGGTAGAGAGGAACTACAGCGACTACTGCAAGACAACGAAACCACAAAACATATTCAACTTTGATGAAATTGGTGAATCCAGGCAAACAAAGGTCACAGATTTGTTCAGGAAATTGACATAATAAATGTATGTACAGTACATACATGTACATAGTGTGATGTGTTCAATGTGTTAATTGTTTAAACTTATATTTACGTGTATGTACAAGTGATTGTTATAATAAAGTGAAATAAACACAAGTCAATAGATGTATTAATTAATTTATTTCAACCATTACTGAATATACAGTACATTTACAGCTAGCAAATACATGTACAGTACATGTACATGTATACGGTATGATAACATCGTAAAATAAAAATGTGCATGATTCAATTATCTGGAAAACTCATTAATCTGGACATATTCACTGGGAATGAAGGTGTCCGGATTAACGAGGTTCCACACACACACAGATTTTCTTGGCTTAAAAAGGTGAAGTCATTTATGCAACCAGCATTAGCTCATAGGTTTCTCCCTGCCCTCTGGGACTTGTCTAACTAAGAAACTGTTAATATCCCCACCCTTAAAGTATACTCACTTGGCATGAAAAGGGTAATTCATTTCTAGTAACCAAAAGAAAGGGATTAGGCTGTGGCCAAAAAAAAACAAGACAAAGTGTTCACCTGAACATATGTGTATGTGATGTGTTTCATGTGTCACTTTGAGAGAGACTGAATTCACTTCACCGTTCATCTTTCTATCATTTTGTGGTAGATTGGAAAGTACAAGTTGTCACAGTTTAAACGGTTGAAGTTAAGGAAATAAAACTCTAGCCGATAATTCTTTATTGTTTGTTTTGACAGTACAAAAATGGCAGGAAGATAAAGGATTTAAGTACCTGGGAGTACCTGCATTCATTGGTTGCGGTCAGCATGTTCGAAACAGCACCACATATAGGTTTATGGTTATGCAAAGGTTCAGTACAGACCTACAGAAACTCTTTGAAGGAGCAGGAAAGAGATTCTCCAAAGTGACTGTGTATGCCGTGGGACTAAGATTGGTATGGAATCACATGTATTTGTACATTGTGCATTTTGGTGTATTCATCATGATTGTACTGTCTTCCCATTTTAATCACACACAAACACACAAATGTGGAAGAGTGAATCTAGTTTTATTCTTGTCCTTATGCATGGGTCAGTTGTGTTCCATGAATACATTTCTAGTTATCTGTCAATCAGTACAAAAACCATCTACTTTTTAAATGGAGCCATCAATACTTTAAACATAATAATTTAGTGTTACTTACATATGTGTTTAGGGGAAGGATTTACATATCCATCAGATAGCCAGTAAAATGATTGAAGATATAAATTGTTTTTCCATCACAAATTAAATTTTAATGGCAATATATCAGTGGATCTGATAAATGGATATTTTGGACCTTAAAAACCTCTGTTAAAGTCATCAGATTCTCAACTTTATTGTTAGCCACATTTCAGAATGTCAAGAATGTCATACTGGGAGATCTATATTACAAAGAGTTCCTGTGGTCTGTCATTGGGTATTATTGTCAATGTTGAAGAACCAATCAGATAGCATGTTGTACATTCACAGATGTTGAACAGCCAATTAGATTGCAGGCATTCACAGATAAGATTAAATTTGCGATATTTCCCTTTTTAAAGTTACACAGGTGTTAAACTTCCATCATTTGTTGCATACATCAATCAGACCCTCTCTGGCACACTTGGCTCAGTAGGATCCATCGTTGATTCAAGGCAACATCCAGTATTTAGTCTTACACCTTGTCTTAAATTTGATCCCTTACTTAGGTTCCCAGCTTTACCACTAATGTGCCAACTTTTAGATCAATTACCCTTTTCTAATGATCATAACTGGTTATACAGCACTACTGCTACATTTTGAAAAGTATCGGATTAGATCCCTTTTACTTTACACAATCCACAGGTTATTTGTATACCCCAGCACAAAGATATAAGGGCATATGTTGTTACCCTGGTTTATTTATCCATATATCATCCATGGTTGATGGCTGAGCTGTGCATTCATATCAGTTTTTCTTGTAGCTTTTACAGTTTTTTGTGTGGATGCATCATGAGTGCAGCAACCTTCTACCAAGAGTAGGTGGTTAAGTTTTGCATTTGAGTCATTTTGTGTTTTAGTAAGTTTTCTGTGCATGTTGGCTTTAATGTTAAGTAACTTCATTTGTGGATGTTTCTTGGTGAGTTGTTACAACACTCTCCAGTCCAACAGTTGGGCACTGTGACCTAAATGTCATGCTGCATTGACTTTGGTTTAATTTTTGCTTGTAAGTTTCCTGTCCACTGTTGACTGATGGGTCATGCAGCTTCGTATCAAAAAGTTAAGACAGGCTGTTTGGATTGAGATAAAACATGATATTATTGATAGATGGGTAGAGTTCAGTTTTGTATATTTTCCCCATCAGTATTTCACTGTTGCAGCCTAATTAATTCATGAAAATATATTCTTGATGATCCATTTCCCAGCTTCATCCAATGACTCTAAAACAGCCATATAAAGAATGAGATCAAAATGGTATACTGATTTAAAAAAATAATTTTTGAAGTAAGTTTTATTGTCATCATGGTGCCACAATATTTGATAGAGTTATGGCCATTTTTGACCAAGAAATTCATGGATAATCAGCACTATTTAACACTTTATATTTATGTAGTATCAAATCAGGGATATTCTTTATTGTGCTTTTGTTGTTATCAAATAGATAAATCTGTATTTTATTTTCACTAAAACAACTCTATGACTTATGTTTGTAAATTTATATGATTTATATTAATAGCTTGATGCACTGGAATACATACATAAGCATGAGTATATACATGCAGATGTAAAAGCGTCAAACTGCTTGCTGGGGTACAAGAATGGGAAGACAGATGTTGATCAGGTAATTATTCACTTGAATAAAAACAATAAAGTGTTGGGTAACTTATCTTCCATTCTATATTTTTTTAAAATTCTAAGCCTTAATTTATCCATTTTTGGAGCTCAGGAAAGGTTGTTGACTATGGACAAGCATCACAAAAAAGCTGCTGATATATGGGAAAAGTAAATTTTTCTTACTGGTGGAAGCAAATCAACTTAAAAGTTTAGATTCATATTTTTATTCAATATGTTCAAACAAAATTTCAATGCATTGTACCTTCCACAACTAAAACATAAAGATGATAATTTGTCATAATACACTTGATGTGCATTTTAAAAAATGCAGGACTTGTTTTGCTTGCGTTAATGTACATCTATAGCAATATTTTTTAATTTTGTGATTCAAGAGCATATGAGGATATTTTTTTTAATTAAATCACTACATATGATCTTTCAAATGAGTTTGAATGACATTTATTACTTTGATAATTCACACTGTTGCCAACGTCACATACAGCTTCAAAAAAATATCAAGAGTAGCCTCACCTATCTGACTATTATGCTTGCATTGGTTGCAGATTGATAGCCTACATTATGCAAAGATCACTGTCATCAGTAACAAGCCAGTTGTTACCCATGTATTGGCTACTTGTAAGACAATGAAGGGCTTCTGTTAATTTTTTAAAATGGGAAGTCGGCGACTGGGGTCGCACATCCCTTGATTTGAAACAGGAAGCCCCTTATTACCAGTTTGATCTGTAGGTAAAAAGACATTGTATGAATTTCTAGTCACTACAAATATTTATACCTGTCTTCAATGTGGCATATTATTTTATGGTGTTGTCTGTCCATTTGCTTCTTGAGCCCATAACTTTGTCATGGCTGGCGAGATTTTTATGAAACTTTGCCTAGGTATATATCATGACTATGCAGTATGTCACGTACCATATCATTGCCCCCTGCCTCAAGGTCGAGATCACAGCAAGGGAAAATGTAATTCTATATTTTGTATTCTTGTCCAGAGTATAACGTTTGAACCTCTGGAGATATTTTAATGAAACTTTGCAAGGTTCATGAATATATTATAGCTCCTGCACTCTGCAATGGTCCAGAAGCTTACACAGAAGAAGTTTTCCCGGGAGGAGGAGTTCCAAGGCATCAGAAGGAGTGGTCTCTCTCCCCTTTTATGCTCTGGCCACTGGTGTCTGCCTCCAGCTATCGAGTTCATTCTACAGTTTGGCCCATTAAGCCCCATCCCCAATTGGACTCTGGTGTGTCCCAAGTGGCGTTATTGGCTGGGGCCTGGCTTTCCTCCTGGTAATAACTTCAGAGGCCTTGAAACTTAATGCCTGCACCTTAGTGACGATTGTCTTGAAGAAGGAATTATTGTTTCCAGAAGCGCTTGCTGGAGACCATAGTGAAGACATCATGTCATGCACTCTCCATGTCAATGGTGCTCTTGGCGGAGTTTCTTCGCCTCTGCATGAGTGCCGCCTTGGAGATGTCTAAGGTCTTGCTGGAGCACAGCAAGAACCTTTTAAGGTCTGCACCGCTTGAGGCAGAGACACTCTTCAGAGGTCTCATCCCTGCTGTAGTATCACAGGATTTGAGAAACTATCAACACAGGTCTTTGGCAGTGACTCTGGGCCTGTCAAAACAGGCCATGAAGCGCACCCACTCTGACCACCTTTTCCCAAGTTCTTCAAGCAAGCGCAGCCTCAACAGTCACACATACAGCCTCAGATCAAAGCTTCCTCCCACCAGGCAAGGTGGTTGAAGAGATCAAGGGAGAAAGTCTTTAGAGAGTTGCACCTTCTCCTGCAGCATCTTTCTCATCCCGGCATGCTGGTAGGTACTCATCTAGCCCTTTTTTCAGGCATTATGGACAATGTGTGGGTCCATTCCACTTTAAAGGACAAATACCGGTTTCGTTTCCAGGAAATACTCCCCTATCATGGACCCCCATTTTCTGTCACCACTCCAAACTGGCTCAATTAAGGGAAGAGGTACACACCCTTCTGCGGAAGGATGCAGTTGAGAGGGTGGAAAAAGATCAAACTCTGGGTTTCTATTCCTAGGTCTTTATGGTGTCAAAAAACGTGGAAGGTTTCGGTTCATAATTAACCTTTCCGCCTTAAACAGACTTCTTCGGGAAGAACACTTTAAGATGGAGACTAGTTCCTTGGTCAGAAACTCCATAAGGCCTTGCAACTGGGCAGTCTCCATCGATTTTCAGGATGCATACCTTCACATCTCCATCTTCCTGCCACACAGAAAATACTTCCAGTTTTGTCTCAACTAGGAGGTATTTCAATTTCAGGCTCTTCCGTTCTGCCTTGTCTTCAGCCCCAACAATATTTACCAGAGTGATAGGGGTAGTAGCACTTGAGGTCTTTAGGGATCTCCATCCTTCAATATTTTGATGACTGGTTGATGCACAATGTCCTCAGAGATTCTCTTCTGAAGGACCTGTCGGTGGTGACTTATCTTGATCTTATCCCCATCATAGTTAGTCAGATCTCATTCAGGACTTTGTGGAATGAATTTCCTCACTAGCCTTGGGAGGGTTTTGTGTTCCTGCTGACAGGATTAACCAAATTCTATCCCTCATTCTATCCCTCACTTTTACCTCTCTCTTCTGGAAACTCTGAACTCATCTGTGGACTTTGTTCCCCTAGGGACACCTGTGCCCACTCCAGTTCCTACTTCGAGCAAACTGGAGACTGTAAAAGGACTCACTATCAGCTCAGATTCCCTTGGGATTCAACTTTCAGCACCATCTGCATTAGTGGCTAAATCAAGACCAGTCCCAATTCACACCCTCAAACCCCAGTGCATCAGATTTGGGATGCTCACTTGGAGCAACAGGGAGTAGTTCTTTAGGAATTTTGGTCTTGGGTAGAAATGACCCTTCATGTCAACAACTTAGAAATGTGGGCAGTGTTTCTAGCCTTACAGGGGTGTGTCATCAACATAAGGCATTGTTGTGTTATTGTTACTTCAGACAACACATCAGTAGTAACCTACCTCTGGTGTCAGGGATATACATATGCTTGTTCTCTTTGCATGGAGGTCTGGAACCTCTTTCAATGGGCAGCCACATAGGAGATAACTCTTCAAATCCGCCATATTCCAGGCAAAAGGAATATCCTGGCGTACAGTCTGTTCAGATGGGGCCATGTGGTCATCACAGAATTGTCTCAGTCTCAGCACCAGTTGATAGCAGAGTCACTTTTCCAACTGTGGGAGAGATCCTTAATGGACTTGTTTGCCACAAAACCAAACAACAATATCCCTCTTTATGTCTCTCCTAGATCAAAGGGCAGTGGACACTTTCATTCTAAAGTAGGATTGTGTGTATGCATACACCTTCCCTTCTTTTAAAATAGTACGCAGGTGCTCCATCAAGTTAGGATCTCCACTTTTCAGCTGATCTTGGTAGCAGCCATGTGGCCCCAGCAGTCATGGTTCAGCAACCTACTCAGCCTGTTCGTAGACGAGCTAAGGAGATTACCATAGAGGAGGGACCTGGTGTTGCACCGTAGGGGGTCTCTCCTCCACAACAGCCTGCGGATTCTTCACCTTCACACTTGGCTCATCTCAAGTGATCAATCTGCCAAGACCAGTTTTTTCGAGCAAGGTTGCCAAGTGCATCATCCAAGCTACGAGGCAATCTGCTTCCAGGGTTTACAATGCAAAGTCGAGAATCCACTGTAATTGGTGCAGTAGTAAATGCATTGATTCTACCTGTCCCACTTTAATGCAGTTGCAGACTTTCTTCTCTTTCTTTTAAAGAAGAATCTTCTGTGTCCACTATTAAGGGCTATAGGGCATCCCTTTCTAACACTCTCAAGTTCTCTAGGGGCTTCACTATTGAGTTGGACCCAGATCTTTCTCATATCATCAGGTATTTTGAGCTTCAGGACCAGTATTCGTCTCACTAGTGCCTAGATGGAATCTTTCATGTATTCTTTGGGCATTGTCAAAACCCCATTATGAACCTTTGAGTAAAGCTTCCTTTGAGAACTTTACCCATAATACTGTTTTCCTGCTTTCATAGCGTCAGCTAGGAGAAGGAGCAAGCTTCATGCCTTGTCAGTGGAAAAGGTTTTTTTACAGTTCAATGGTAACTATGATTTGGTTTCTCATCTTTGTCATCCTGGGTTTCTGGCTAAGAATAAACTACCTTCAGTTGCTCCACTGCCTATTGAGATCCCCCGTCTCAGTTGTATCTGTACTGGGGATGATCAAGATCGGCCCCTTTGTCCAGTTAGGGCTTCAAGGTTTTATTTGGCTTCCTCTAAAGGGAGAAAGAAGTGTCAGAATTGTCTCCTATTATCTCTCAGGGATTCCTATGATATTTCAGCAGCCACCATTTCCAGGTGGATTGTCGTCACTATCAAGAGAGCTTATCAGTCCATCACTGAGAGGTACCTTTCTTTCATGAGAATTAAAGATCATGAAGTTAGGGCTATTGCCACATCTTGGGCCTACTTAAATCACTCCTTTTTGGATGATGTTATGAGAGGTGCCTTCTGGCGGTCTCACATCACCTTCTCTTTTTTTTATTTTTGATCTTTGACACATCAGAGCAAAGGCATTTTTTCATTGGGTCCTATAGTGATGGCACATCATGTAGCCCAACCTTCTACCACCCTACAATTTTACTTACCCTTATGGTAGGAGTGTTCACTGTGAACACTCCTACCATGAGGGTAAATGCAGTTTTCTATGCCAGTTTTGTGGAGGCCATCAGTCTCCCTCCTAACTGGTAAATTCAGCAATGCAGTAATAGCAGGTATTGTATTACTCCTATTAAAATGTAGTTTGGGAGGGGGGTAAAACTAATTTTAAATATGTAATACTTGCCTGCTACTATTGCAAAGATTACCTCCTCACATCCCACTCTGATGTCTGTACTCTCACTCCAGGTCAAAAGAGGAAGATATTCCATATGTTGGTTGTGAGTAAGGAGTCAGACTGGATAAAAAAAATTCTTCAATTCAGTACTTAGCTTGGACTGGGGACTGAGTTCTGGAAAAGAAAGCAATGCAATAGTAGCAAATAAGTATTACATAATTGAAATAAGTTTTAGCCCCAAAGAAACCACATATCACTCCTGAATCAATGGTCGTGTCAACATGGAGTTTTCACTAAAAGACTTCTTATGATGTCTAGTTGGTCATAAATGAAAATGGTGCCAATCTGATGGCCACCAAGGCAGCCATCTTGAAAATCTTGTTGTAGCTACTCCTTAAGAACAGAAAGTCGTAGTGACCTGGGGTTTTCACCAGAAGACTTCTTACGATGTCTAGTTGGTTCTAATTGAAAATGGTGATGCTGGCACATACAGTATGGCCACCAAAGTGGCCATCTTCAAAATCTTGTTATTGCTACTCCTCTTGAATGAATGGTCATATCGAAATGGGGTTTTTACTAAAAACTTATGATGTCAAGTTGGTCCTAAATGAAAAAGGTGCTAATCAGACATCTAATATGGGCACCATGGCCATCTTGAAAATCTTGTTATTGCTACTCCTTATCAACGGAAACCCCTATCAACATGCGATTTTCACCAAAATACTTATGATGTCAAGTAGATCTTAAATGAAAATAGTTCTGATCTGACCTCCAATATGGCTGCCACAATGGTCATCTAGAAAATCGTGGGTTTTTTTTTTAGTTTTCCTAGAGGGATGGTCATATGAACATTGTGCTTTCACCAAAAGACTTCTTATGATGTCTAGTTGGTCCTAAATGAAAATGACGCCAATCTCATGTCCAGTATGGCCACCATGGTACCCATCTTGAAAATCTTGTTATCGTTTGAATGGAAAGTCCAGTTGGCATATGGTTTTCACTGGAAGACTTCTTGTGATGTCTAGTTAATCCTTTAAAAAAAAATTATGCCAATCTGACCACCAACAGAGTCACTGCTGTTGTCATCACAAAAATCTTGTTATTGCTTCTGTTCCTAGATGGATGGTCATATTGACATTTTGCTTTCACCAAAAATCTTCATATGATGTCTGGTTGGTCCTAAATGAAAATGATGCCAATCTGATATCCAATATGGCCATCATGGCAGCCATCTTGAAAATCTTGTTAGCGCTGCTTCTAAATGGAACATCAAATCAGTATAGTGTTTTCACCAGAAGACTTCCTATGATGCCTCGTTGGTCCTAAATGAAAATGGTTACTATCTGATATCCAGTATGGCCACCATCTTGAAAATCTTGTTATCGCTACTCCTAAATAGAAAGTCATTTATCAGTATGGGGTTTCACCTGAAGTCTTCTTATAGTGTCTATTTGTCCTAATGAAAATGATGCAATCTGACCCTCAATATTGTTCTTGCTACTCATGAATGGATGGTCATATCAACATGGCATTTTCACAAAAAGAACTTATGATGATACATAGTTGGTCATAAATGAAAATGGTGACAATCTTACACCCAATATTGCTGCCACAATGGCCTTCTTGAAAATCCTATTGTCACTACCCCTTCAGAATGGATGGTCATATTGACATGCGGTTTTCACCTAAGGACTTCTAATGATGTCTACTCAGTCCTAAATGAAAATGATGCCAATCTGACATCCAATATGTCCACCACAGGAGCTAATATGTCCACCACAGCTAATTTGAAAATCTTGTTATTGATGAAGAATATCAGATGGTCTCTACACTCAGCAGTTGAAAGGAAAAAGTGATCTGATCTTTTAATTCCTATAAATGCTTTGCAGCCAGTAGAGGATCAGTCTCCTTGAGGGACTCTTGTTCTTTTGTTGATACAGTATACCTCTTCTTTCTGTTATGTCTAGGCCTTTTTAACTTGAGCACTAGCAATAATTTTAGAGCAATTAATGACTATTCCCTTACTCATTATTCATATGTATTTAGTCTTGTTTTTTATTTAATTCATTTATGTGCTGATTTCAAGTTATGTTTCTGAAGTAAGGTTTTAATGCATTAATAGTTGTCTAAGCAATAAGTGAACTATTTGACTGCATAAAGCTGTTACACGTAGCTGGATTTGGTAATAAAAGCCACATGTAGAACATATTCTCTGCACAAAAGGGGCTACAGATATTTGTAACTAATCCAGGATGTGTAACTGTCCGTCATTAAGGTATGAACAATAATCAGTTCAGGGATCTTCACACCTGTGTAGAACAAATTAAACCAGATGTTGACAGCTTTTGGGACAGCAGGTTGTCTGATTGTTTGCATACAAACACAAAGTTTAGCCCATTACTAGGACTTCCATAGGTGCTTATTTCGCTGTCCGGGACAAAAAATTTGATGTGTATCACATCTGGCCATCCCATAACAGAAGTCATTATGATTAAATAGTAAATAGAATATGTTTTAAGTATAGTACAAGGGACAGAGTATTGTTAAATGATTAATACATTTTTTTAATGATTGTGTTTTCTACATTTAGTGATGTTTGATTATCCTGGTGGACAATTAAGTATATATGCTCAGTCTCCGTCTCCATTAATAATAAAAGAATGCTTGAAAGAAAGGGGGGTTGCATTCTTTTGAAAGTTTGTTTATTAAATACAATTTCAAGGAGGCATTTTTAGCTCAACTATTCAAAGAATAAGGAGAACTTACGTAGTAATATCGGCATTGGTTTAGTTATTGTTTTGGGGCAAGTTGTTGTTTATGTGTATATCCCCTTCATTTATCATTCTGGGTGAGTGGTTTTTGTAGGAATATTGCTGATTACACTCTATCCGTATATCAATGTTTTACCCAAGAACATATCACATTGTGACTCAGGGTGGGTTTTAGGGTCTTAAAAAGTACACAGTGGGACTTAGTTTCAGGTTCGAGTTTTAGGGCAATTTTTTATTAATATCTATATGATCTTTACTTTAATCATATCACCGAGTTCTGATGTGTATTCTTTTCAAGGCTGTCACTTAATAATAAGTGATGACAGGCAGTATGTTGCAACTTGGCTGATGGGGGTAGGGGGTAGGTAGAGTTAAAATATGAGGGTATTGTTAGCGTTTGTTGGCAAGTTTCTATTTAGCTCTGTGTCTTTGAGACTCTTCATACCATGGTCATGGAACTTTTTTTGGAGAAGTATTACACTACTCTATTCATTTTTTTTTATTCCTTTAGCTACTTTTTTTATGATTGAATGATTTTTGACAATATCTTAGTAACTGTTGGGCCTGTAGTCATCAGATTTAAACTTTTGACTTTGTAGATGTGTTTAAAATCAAGTGTAGTATTGTTTACAAGGAATATTTCATACTTTGCCTAGGGTGTAGTGTCTGATTCAGGGTAAAAAACCTGGACATGATTCAATTTTTGCGGCAATCTTCTGTTTAATACTATTGCAGGATGAATCTTTATCCTATAGTCATTACATTTTTATACATGTAGGCATCTGAAATTGTTATAGGCCACCATACAATAATTAGGTTACCATGACCTTCCATAATCACAGTAAGTCTTGGGACACGAAAAAAAAAAAAAAATTCCTGTCCCAAGACTTATATGTCTGTAAAATATATAAAATTTTCGGTGTCCCAAAACTTGTAGACACAAAATATGTTAAGGCAAAATTGGGAAGATCGCCATATGTCACACAGCAGTGACCAGCTCATTCAATTACCACGTCATTTGTCAATAAACTGTTATAAACTACTATGATTGTTTTATGTTATTATTTTGCATGTGCATATTTTCCGATTTCTCCAACATGATTTAAAATAAAGGTAAATAAAGACTTCATAATTCATGGCCCACTTACATTTAACGGAAGACCTGTACACTATAGTGTACAGTACTTACACAGTGCAAATCGTACTTGGCGTCACTTATATCCTTGTTTATTCCCAAAAATATTTGATGGAGATTTTGCTTTATTCATCATTTTTCCAAATCGCATTCTTCCAGATTACATTTCAGCTACACGTTCATTGCTGTTTCATTTATTTGGATTCACGCGCTCAACAGTTACTGTTTTTCAGTGGTATAAGCGATCCTACAAAGTGATTTAATGTATATGAAAAGGCACGCGTGTTTAATTAATAAAGCACATAACCAGCATAAATTCAAATAACTCATATATTCATGGAAGAATGATCGTAATATATGTTAAAATTCTGAATATAGATCGAGTAAGGGCATTATTGATCCATTTTAGTTTTGTGTTTGGGCTTCAAAAAATGATCATTTTCCACGCATTATTCACTCCACTTTTGATTTTGGCAAGCTGGTTGTTTTGGCATTTCACTTGTTTATAATTGGCAGATTTTGTCTTTTGTTTTCTGACAGCAATCCAGGCCAGTTAATTGTTAAAACCCTGAAACTGGCTTGGGTAAAGAGGAATTTAGTCTGGCGGCAATGCCAGATGTGTGATTGGCTTCTACTGCGTAACATTAGCATGATTACCATAGCTGAGTAAACAGGAACTTATTTAAGGTCGCTTACATCAAAGCAAACTACCACAGAGTTTTTATTTTAAAAGCATTATTTCTTAAACTTCTTTATTATATTTTAAAGATATTATTTAAGTTTAGTGCAGTGGTGCCTATGATTCGAATCCAATGTATGTACTTCATTCATCACAAGTAAAATCTTCAATGCACACGTGGTGACGCCATGATGTCAACATGCGTACAATAAATGCTAGAGTTGAAATAAACACTATTTTTGTTGTTCTCATCCTGGTATCACATTGTAATGAATTAGGTATTACCATTTTCAGGGGAAAAACTCCCCAATAATTACAGGTGACTTTCGACAATTTTAATGCAATAATGCATAAACTGACAATAGTAAACTAGAGCACAATAGGGAGAAGTTATTGTTGAATGGGTATATCATACCGCTAATGCTCAATTCTTGTCATCGTCAGATTAAATTATACATATTTTAATTTGATGGAAAAAATAACAAAACAGAAAAATTCAATATATTTATTGACTCTTCAAACAAATTATAATAATTTATAATATTTCCATGTAATAATTCATAATGAGAGTCCCTTAACAACCACAAAGTCCTGTTTATTTTATATGAGGTTACGATCGATAAAATATGCCAATCGATCAGTGGGGGAAAAAAAGTTTTAGGTGTCCCAAGACTTATAGTACATGAAAAAATTGCTTTAACTTCGTGTCCCAACTTTTATAGGTCATCAAAAAATTACTTTTGAAAATAATTAAGGGTGTCCCAAGACTTATAATGTCCCAAGACTTACCGGATTATTTTGGAGGAGTTTGGTCTTTTATTATTTTTATATATATTTTGTTAAGTATTAGCCCTAGAGTTGTTTCATGTTATTAGTATTTGCTATCTTTCATATTAGTCATTTCAAATAGTTGAATTATTCTGTTTTCTGACGGGTCTTGTTTAATATTTTCTCTTTATTTTGGGATTCGAGAATGCCTCCAAGCCCTCACCACTCCATCAGCATTTAAATCTGACACAGTAGCTTATAAAACTGTGCAATGGTGACTGATAAGTAACAGTAATACATATTGTGTTGAAAAAAAAAAACCAAGGAGGATAGTATATACTTTCCAGTGAAAATATCAACATTTATGACAATATCCACTGATAATAACCGTCGTAAACCAAATTCATAGATTTAGTTGCACTGATAGGAAAGAACCTTACATGATTCCTCTATGTAATTCTGGCTGTGCATCAGAAATTATCATTAATACCTTAGTAAAGGCTTAGTAGTTGAAGGGAGGCAGTAATTCAGACATGATTTGTCTGTTGCCACTATTTTCTTGTTTGATCTGGAGGTTATCTAGCCCCAAGATTACAAGGAATTCTTACATTCAAACTCACTCAGTTCAACATTCTGACATGTTATTGGTCAGTGATTTCATGTTAGGCAATCAGATTTCAGATATGTAAGTTGAATCTAAATAGGGGAATCTTTTGTAATCTTGGGATCTGGTCTTTTTCTGTACTCAGAATCTCAAACCAGTTATAGCAAAGAACTACTGTGTCAATATTGAAATCAGGGTACCAGTGTTTATAGCTAATCGATAGTACTGATCTTTACAGCGCAAGAAAGATGCAGAGATATGATCCCTGTAAAACAGTTGTACCTATTTGTCATCACAAAGGTGTACCTAGTGGACTATGGCCTTGCTTGCAAGTACATAATTGATGTAAACAGTTGTACCTATTTGTCATCACACAGGTGTACCTAGTGGACTATGGCCTTGCTTGCAAGTACATAATTGATATAAACAGTTGTACCTTTTTGTCATCGCACAGCTGTACCTAGTGGACTCTGGTCTGACTTGCAAGTACATAATTGATGTAAACAGTTGTATCTATTTGTCATCACACAGGTGTATCTAGTGGACTATGGCCTGGCTTGCAAGTACATAATTGAGGGAAAACACAAGGAATACAAGGAGGACCCTAAAAAAGCCCATGATGGGACTGTGGAGTTCACATCCATTGATGCTCACAAGGGGGTTGGTAAGGACTATTAAGGGATTAATGAAGAGTTTTGTGCTTAGCAGGCAATAACAGGATACAGGTATTGTTCTCCAGCAGCAAAAGAAGCAAATGCAAATTATGAACTTAATTAGTCTGTAAAACCTTTATAAAGGATTACCACAAGGAAAGTATATACAATAAATCTTTAGACCTATTTCTTTATTTGATGTATGAGCAGTGTTTTTCCTTAAGATTTTCTTTTACTAAGAGTCATTGAAGTGTTATCTTTGTTATGCTTCTCAAAAAGTGGGGAGTTCCCAACAGAATTCTACTAATTTCTGACCCTAAGGGATATGGGGGTTAAAAACTTCAAAATAGCAAATGACAGTAGGTGCAAGTTTTGCGCTTAGCAATCAGGTAAAAAAAATCTGTTTTTAACCAATTTGTCTAGAACAGCTGAAGTAATTTGAATTAAAATTCGTTGGAATGTTTCTTTGGAGATGTTCAACCAAAATTTTGTCTGAAGTACGTTCCTAGCAGTGTAACTATGACTTGTATCCTCATCTGGAGTATAACTTTTTAACCACTGAAAATATTTTAATGAAGCTTTTAGGCAGTTATAGATCATGACTAGACAATGTGGCACATACCATGACCATGCCCCCTGCCTCAAGATCAAGGTCATGACAAGGGAAAATATAAATAAGTGACCTCCATCCATGTACAGGTATAACTTTGGAATCCGTGAAGATATTTTAATGAAACTTTAGCCTGCTGTATATCTTGACTTGGGGGAATGTTGTGTGTATTCAGTCATACACCCTGACAAAGAAAGATATCATTGATATAAGTAGAACCTTTAGAGCTAATGGGACTCTAACTGCTGAAATATGATTTACCACTTAAGTGGCCTTAATCTGATCAAAATAATTTTCAGCTCCATCTAGGAGAGGAGATCTGGAGATCTTGGGGTACTGCATGCTCCAGTGGTTGTGTGGTCGTCTACCTTGGGAGACTGATTTGACCAACAAAGACAGAGTGGCTTCCCAAAAAGAAAAGTAGGTATTAACTACCACCATATCTTAAGATTGAAGATATTAATTATCTTATACACTACATATTCCTACCAAACAGAAAGGAGGGTCTCATACAAGTTTAAATGGTCAGCAGTTTCTGCATAAAAGCTTAAGTTTCACACTTCAAATGCCAGTCACACTGTGTGACTTTTTACTGAGGTGATGAGGTCATTTGGAAATAGAAGTCAAAGGCCAAGTTAGCTAGGATTTATACACTTTGGTGTCTCTTTTATGTTTATTTGTATGCTTCATATTCTCTACCCCACCTTTGGGCAGGTTAAATGCCCACCAACTATGGGAACTAGACAGTCAATGATCACGGTCAGTTTCTGTTATGATTTTTTTTTCACAGGTTGAGATTATTATTCTGTATCTTCACCAAAGTGTATGACTTGTGATCTGGCAGAGGAGGAAACCTATTGACTTAAATAAAGCTCTCATTTTGAATAAGAATATATCTATGCAGTATTCATAATGCATTTTCCATTCTACAGGAACCACTCAGCATATTCTGATGCAATTTGGTATGTTCATTGTCTCTTAGACTTTGATTTGCCTTATATGGGTTTGTCTCATCAGCTCCATTTTACATAGAGTTAGGCCATTGACATTAAACTTTATATCTTCACATGGGATGTTGCTTGTTACAATAATAGCTCAGAAAGTGTTAAACATTTTCTGATGAAATTTGATATGGGCATTGTCTTGTAGACCTAAATGTGTCGTTTATGGGGTTTTTTCTTGTCAACTCCATTATGGATAGATTTTTTTTTTTATGCACCCACCATAAGGCAGAATGTATTATATTATGTTGTTCATCTATCCATTTGTTACAAATTTCATTTCCGAACAATTACTGGAGTTGTTCACCATTTACAGTTACTAAATTTTAGGGTAAGGATGAGCCTAGTTGATTTCAGGGTCAAAGGCCAAAGACCAAGGTTAATATGACTGAAAAAGAAAAATGGTTTCTGAACAGTAACTTGAGTTCTCCATCATCTATGGTTACCAAGCTTTGTGGATGGCTTGCACATAGAGTAAGGAAGAACCCTATCAATTTTGGGGTCAAAAGGTCAACAGTCAAGGTCACATTGATGGAAGAATAAAAAGAGTTTCTGCACTATAACATTATTTCTGCATCACATACATGGACCAACCTTTGTGGATGGCTTGCACTTCAGGTAAGAAAGAAGCCTGTTGATTTTGGGTCAAAAGGTCATTGACTTAAAGATAAAAAAAAAGGTTTTAGCACAATAAAATTAGTTGTGTCACAGGTAAGGGTCACAGTGACTGAAAGAAACAAGTTGTTTCTGTTTTTAAAAAAATTAAGTTATCGACATAGAGGAGTATTAAACACTGGGTGGGCGTATAATGTGCCATTCATGGTACTCTTGTTTTTTCATCTAGATTTGCACTACTTTGTGATGTAGGAAAATCAATAAAATTATAATGACTTATGAACAGGTTTTAATGTACTTACTGTAAATTCATTTATTTTCTTGGGTATCAATTTTCATATTTTGTGAACAGTAACATTTTCATTAGTACTTAAATTTGTTGATAGTGGAGGTGGTCCTATTGTCTGTACAAATAGATTGTTTGGTTTTAAAATTTGGGGTTTGAAGTAGCCACAAAATACAGGAAAAATGATAGCCCTCAAAACAGTGAAATCATGGTAGTCACGAGTTCTTTAATAATTGCTCAAAGTTCATATGATGTTGTCTTATTTATCTTGTTTTCTTTTCTTACAATTGCAGATTTATGAAAAATATTCCCTCATTGATAAAAGCATGTTTCCCTTCTGGAGAGGATACCAGTAAGTTTGATAGTACTAGTTTTCAGTCTGTAATTAATCATGAAGCATATTTTCTCAAGTAATAGATGGGTTGGAATACTTTGAGATAAGTGTCATCAGTTGTGGGAGACTGTAGAGAAAGAAAAGTATTAAATATAGGAACAGAAAATAGATTATGTCCATTCAAACACTCAATTCATGCATGAAACACTCATGAATATTCATGCAGTGTTTCTTACATGAAAAGAAAAAAGAAGTAACATCAATGAAAGCAGTGTTGTTTGCATAGGTTTGTGTGTTTCAAGTGCATTTAGGTGTACATTACTCTAGTATGTTATGATGTAGTTAAGTAACCCATTCTTTTTGTAAAATATAAAAGTTTAATGCTTTTTTTTTGTTGCAAGGAAACATCTTTATTATATAAACTATAAAAATAATTAAAGTTTGTTCCAACACATGGATTTTAGTGGAATGGTTGCCTATCATGATAAATGAAAATGACAAAGAACAGCTACTGTACTCTTGGAGACCTTTAATCTGTCCAGGCCCTGTTTAAACTTTATTTGTTTTAAAAAAAATGCAAATGAGATTGTTTAATTTGTTCTTATTTCTTGGTCCGTGATGATGAGTTTCATGCTTAAGGATGTCCGCTTTTGTAAAATCACTGTTTTTGTTGTTCAGCATAAAGTGATGTGATCATTACATAATGATATCATCGATATGACGGCACTTGTTACCTGTGTTTATCATGGCACTATGAAATATATCAGAGACGAGATAAAATGATGTGGTTGCAACATCTATATCTTATTACATAGTGATAAAGAAAAATGCTTATACAGTTTAATAATTTCAATAACAGTACTGTGAAAGAAAATTGTAAAGTCAATAAAAAGTATACATAACTTGGGGGAAATCAATTTATGACCTGCCATAAGTTCCGCTACTTCCCAAATCCATTCCTCCCCAAAAAGATGAAAATTGTCTTTTATGTCTATATTATATAGACCAAGGGCAGTAACTCTTGCCCGTTACCTCCCCTTGCCACTGCCAGGTGGCGCTAGTTTCAAGCTTTTACTCCAGTACATGCAACATCATACTGAAGGCCTCCCAAAAATTCTCTGTTTATCTCTTTTTTTTCAACCATTTATCCAGTTTTTGTATTCCAGTATGTAGTAAGGAATCAAGTAAAGGTGATATACATTATTTTTTTATTTTGATCAATATTTATGTGAAATTTGTCGCAGTCACGGACTTTGTTTATTTTGACCTTGTGCTCCAACATGGTATCACTGATGCATGTTGTTTGATGTTTTTGCACTTACTGTCTGGTTTTGTTAACTTCTTTGGTAATGAGTGTTGTTTTTGTGACCTATTAACATGTTTGAGTTGTTAATTTATATAAAAAAAATTCATCATTCTTGTCATTTCAGTTAAACCATGATGATGAAATGTACTAAATCCAAAAAGTTCAAGGCCAGTGAGGACATGCATGATGCGTGCCTCGCCTGCACCAAATGTACATCATCTGGAACACGCACTTTGGTCAGAGGATATTTGATCCGCAATCTTATGGAAGAGTGTTAAGAACAGAGAAACGGGTCAGGTCTCGTGCTGAGCAGTCTGGCTTGTTGAGTATCCACCCCAAGGCAGAATCAATTGCGAGCTTAGTAAAGGAAGTATCTGGGGATTCCCTCCACAGAAAATGAGGCCATTGCTTAAGCCGAATTGGAGGAGCAAGGGGCTGCGGTTTTGCTGTCCTTGCATTCTTTTGTGCAGTTGTTAGAGCTACAGATGTGTCGCCTGCTGCAGGAAGCAATAATGCAGTTACTGACTTTGGGGCAGTTTCTGCCTGTACGTCCATTTCACACCTCATTAGATAATTTTGGCAGGGGGCAGTGTCCTCCATTTCTAGGCAATGCAGTGGTCGTAAGCCTCCCCACATGTTCGAGCATGGCCTTAGGGCCTGTAAGTCCGGGTGCATGGGTTTTTTAGTGGATCTTAATGATCCATTCTATCATACCTTAATGCTGCACAATGCCATCCAGGCTGCCGTCCAGCCATCCAGTCAACTGTACTTGGTGCCCAGTGACCATAGACCATTCACTTCAGCAATCCATCCCACATACAGCCCTATTGGACAATGGAATGTGAACACGTATGAGGATCTTTACTGTTAGATCTGTCCGTTTTAGGATGCCTTTGGCATGGTCAGTATTGAAACCAACCATACCACCATCCACATGGTCAACACCAATACCGACTGTTCAACTGACGGATGTACTGTCAGATTCAGAGAAGGGCGAAATTATGCAGCAGGAGATCTGGTCATTATTCAACAAGCAGGCAATGGAGATTGGGTTTCTGTTCCAGGCTCTTCCTTGTGCAAATGACCAACAACAAGTTCAGGCTGATCATTGACCTAAGCCACCTCAACCAATGCATAGTTCTGCCGAAATTCAAGATGGAGACGGCATGATTGATCCAACTCTCCATCAGAAGGGACAAGTTTGCCTTCAATCTCAATCTGACAGATGCATACTTTCACATCCCTGTTCACCCAGCGTCAAGTAAATTCATTCAATTTGCATACTGAGGAAATATTTACCAGCTTTCCATTTGGTCTAAACATCATCTATTTGGTCTAAACATCAGCTCATGGGTGTTTACAAAGATTATGAACTGTGTCGTCACCCTGTTCTGGTGGACTTCATCCACAGCAACAGCAGTCTATTCAGACAACATCCTCCAGAAATATATGGTAAATTCTATTCTTGTCAAGGACAGGAACGATCTGCATTTTTCTTTGGAGTCCTCTAAGTTTTCTAACGAACTGGGAAAAGTCCGACCTCCATCCATCCCAATATTTTGTCCATCTGGGTATGGAGTTTATCACCAATCTCGATATTGTACGACTCCCCACGTTTTGTGTGGTAAGGATCATCAAACTTGTAGAGTCCATTTCCAACAGGGAGTGGATTTCAGTGAGAGAATTTGTGCAACTCCTTGGATTACTTAATGCAGCAGCGAGTCTGATTCCACTGGACCATTTTTTCATGTGCCTCTTACAGATGACCTTGCTGGCTCAATGGCGCCTTTTCCAATCCACTCGATGAGAAGATCAGGATCACAAACAAGGTAGTTTATCATTCCTGCACCAGTGGCACAGCCAGGGTGGAAAAGTAACAACCAGAAGTTAACAGTATATAGAGATACCAGTACATACAATTGGAGAGCCCAACTTTTCCGGGCTTCCATATGGTCAGTAGCAAGTGGATACTGACAGAAATACCTCTTCACATAAACCTTCTGGAAATGAAGGCTATAATCAATGCCTTTCATTTTGTGAAGGACCATCTCTGCAAGAAAGTAGTCTTAATCATGTTGGACAATTCAGGGTGGTGACCTACCTCCTCAAACAGGGGAAACCAAATGACCTATGTGTTCTGCTTGTGCAGTTGCTCCATTGGTGCTCCCAACTCCAAATAAATGTACAAATCAGACACATTCTGGCAGACTCACTGTCCTTGCCATCTTTGTGTCAAGAAAGGTCCAGATCATTCATACTGAATGGTCCATCCATCAATCTGTCTTTCATTGGATTTTCGTAATTTGGGGCTGTCCAATGATCAATCTTTTTGCAACAAGGTGGAATCACAAAGTGCCTACTTTCATCTTTCCATTTCTGGACCCAGAAGGCTGGGCCGTGGATGCACTTTAAGTTGGGAGGGGTTGTAGGCCTTTGTCTACCCACCCACAGTCTTAGTACCAAAGATAATACAGAAGTAGAGGGATCAGAACTGTAAGCCGCTTCTTATAGCCCCACTCAGATGGGGCAAATCCTGGGTCAATGATCTACTCAATTTAGCAGTGGATCTGCCCAGGAAAATTCCGGCCAAGCTGAATCTTGTCAACTAACCAAGGTCCCAGGTATTCCATCCCTGTCCGGACTGACTCCTCCATGCAGCTACAGAATCCTCAATTTTGGAGGCAGCTTGGCAAAGGGGAAAGGAAACAAGGTTTCTCCTTCCTCAAACCTCCAAACAGCCAATGTTGACTATTCAACCCCCTCCCCATTCACCTTCCCCTGGTAGAAGTAGTTTGCAACGCAAACACTCTCAGGTTTTACTCCAGGCTGTTTCTGATACCCAGGGCCAACAGGAAACTCCGACCAGTTATAGAACTCAGCCGACTCAAGAAATACATAGCTGCACCAAGGTTCAAAATGGAGATGGCAAGGTCAGTGAGACTCCTGCTGAAAAGCGAAGAGTTTGTGGTCAGTTTAGTCTTAACTGATACATACTTTCACATCCCTATACACACATCTTCGTGCAAGTTCCTTAGAAACATTTACCAATTTCGTGCTCTCCCATTCGGCCTCAATATCAGCCCATGGACTTTCAACAAGACCTTCAACTGTGTCGTGCCTCTCTTTTGGTCAACCTCATCAGCAACAACCGCAGCTTATCTCGATGGCATTCTCCAAAAACAACATGGTAAGTTAATCTGTGGTCAAGGCCAGAAATGATCTTCTTTCCCTTTTGAGTAAATTAGGGTTTCTGATCAATTGGGACAAGTCAGTCCTTATTCCATTCGAGCAGTTTGTCCACCTGACCAAGGAATCTATTACAAACCTCAATTCTTGTTTGCCTTCATAAATTGTGTATGACATGGATTGTCAAGCTCACAGAGTCAATTTCCAACAGGAAGTGGATCACAGTGAGAGAGTTTTTACAACTTCTCGGACTACTAAATGCGGCAGCAGATTTGATTCTCTTTGGTTGCCTTTTCATGTGCCCTTTGCAAATGGCCCTGCTAGCCTAATGGCATCCCTTTTTTGGGTGTCCAGATCAAACAATTAGGATATTGATATTGAATGAAGTAGTGCCTTCCCTGCATCAGTGATGCAGCAAACAATGGCTCATGGCAGGAATTTCTTTAGAAAAGCCCCAACCTCAAATCTCCTCAAACAAGGGGGGATGAAATCACCAGATCTATTGGTACTGGTTTGGGAATTTCTCCTCTGGTGCACCCAGTTGAATATAACTGCCCAGATCAGATATATTCTGGGCAGGCTCAAGGTCACTGCCCAGATCAGACATATTCTGGGCAGGCTCAAGGTCACTGCCCAGATCAGACATATTCTGGGCAGGCTCAAGGTCACTGCCCAGATCAGACATATTCTGGGCAGGCTCAAGGTCACCGTCTAGATCAGACATATTCTGGGCAGGCTCAAGGTCACCACCCAGATCAGACATATTCTGAGCAGGCTCAAGGTCACCACCCAGATCAGACATATTCTCGGCAGGCTCAAGGTCACTGCCCAGATCAGACATATTCTGGGCAGGCTTAAGGTCAAAGATATGCCAGGGCAGACTCAGTGTCCTGGCCAATTCATTGTAAAGAATGGACCAGACCCTTCAAACAGAATGGTCCATCAACCCAATGATCTTTCAACGGATTTGTGCACTTTGGAACTGCCTGATGATAGATCTGTTTGCAATGAGGTGGAATCACAAACTGCCTACCTTCGTCTCACCAGTCCCGGACTCAGAGGCATGGCCATGGATTCACTCTCTATCAATTGGGAGGGGTTTTCGGGGCTATACCTGGTCCCACCACCACCCACCCCGATCCTGGTACTGAAAATGATTCAAAAAGTGATGGGCCAAAATTGCAAAGTGATTCTGATAGCCCCCTCTCAGGTGGGACAGTGGTTGAATGATCTGTTCAATCTTGCAATAGATGTTCTCCGGAAAATACTCCCAAGACTCAACCAGGGACTGGTGCAACAACATGGTCCCTTTACGTGCTGCAGTCACAGAATTGGCTAATTTTTTTCTCTGGCTCTTCGAGGAGAAAAAGTTAGCACCCATTAGGATCAAAGGCTACCATTCCATGATCACAGACACATTCAGACATCATGGTAGAGCAGATATATAGGTCATAATAAGAACTTATCAGACCTATTTGCCAATTTTTAATTTAATAAACCAAATTTTTTCACGCTGTTTCCCAAGTGGAATTTATCTTGGTTACTGACATGACTCAATTCAAATCAGTTCGATCCCTTAACCAGCACCTTCTTGAAGATACTTTCATACAAAATATGTTTCTTGATAGTTCTAGCTTCATTATGCAGGGTGAGCAGGTTACATGCCCTATTGGTCGACCCAAACTATCTACAGTTCTGATCAGATGGTTTGGTGGTCCTGATGACGCAACCATGCTTCATATCAAAGAACAGGCTGCAGTCAATCGGCAGCCAAAGAGTGGTCATCCGTCCCATCTGCTCCATCGATAAGTCTAAGGAGGCAGTGATGCAGGACCTGGTCTGTGTGCTAAAACACAATCTAAAGTGCGTGGAAAAGTGCCGGGGGGGGGGGGGACAGTTAAGATTGGGAAAGAGTATATAACCACCGAAGCCCTAGTATCATGGCTAAAGTGGGTAATATGCTTTGTGTAGTCCAAGATCTCAAAAGATCAACTATGCATCATGAAAATTTCAGCTCATGAAATAAGAGCTATCTCTGCAAGCCTTGCATTTGCATGGAACGTGGCTAGCTGAGACATAATAGATGCAGTTGGTTGGTATGCAGTCAACCATCTCGAGCTTCTGTCAGCATGATCTAGCTTTGCAGAGACAAGAACCGAATCTGGTAGGTCCAGTGGCTGTAGCCGAAACCATCACCAGACTGGTCTAAAGTCAGCACAGTCTAATCACAAGCATAGAACAGCGCTTTCAATGGATTCACCCAGTGATTTACTCAGTAAGAAAAGAAAGTCGTTGTCTCCCTCTTTCTCTTACACAGGTACTGGTGTCACAGCTTAGGGGACCATCAATAGTGCTGTTCTTTTATTAGGAGTGCAGTTTACCCTCATATAGGGAAAAATCCTTATTCTAGGATTTCGGATGCTCGGCATTGCCTACTCCAATTACCTATTTTCCTAACATTAATGTGATTGGGGAATGTATTTAAAGGAGAAAGCAAATTTTTTAATAAATTATGTTTCTCTGAAAATATTTACCTGATCACATTACTATTAAGCCCTCCCACACCTCCCCGCAAATGCGAGCATCGTCATCGAGGTATTGCTCAAACATAACTGGTAAACAACTGTAGCCACCCAGCGGTGGTAAGGGGAGGTAATAGGAAGGTTAAGAAGAGTTTCTTCCCTTCATCTATTTGAAATATACATGGGAAAGTCACATTTTTTGTCTTTCCATTATTGCTGGATTCAAAAGGTAGCAGAGCATCTTCCTAAAATTAACGTGATTGCCTAAGTATTCTCAGAGAAACATAATTTACTAAAAAAATGTGCTTTTTCCTTACATCTATGTATAACCAACAGTTACTTCACAGTTTGCTTGTTGCAGGTGTTTATGAAGGGAAACAACTCTATTATAACTGAAGATCTTGTTGATGCCGTTAATATCTTGTCTTAGTGAACTTATATCCTGGAGGAAGAACTATAGCACATACATACACAATAATTTCCTTGATAAAAAAAATGTGATCCTACAGTGGATTTTATTCCAAAGTAAATTTGAACCAAGAAGATTATTATTTGTGCCATGCAAGTCAATGAACATCGCATTTGGAAAAGACATTTTGAAAAGTTATGATTTAACTTGGGCCAGATGAAAAAATAAAAATAAATGTACCGTATTTATCCTTTGATGAACCATGCTTGATAATCAGTTCACCCCCCCCCCCCCCACACACACACACATTGTTTAAACATGTTATTAGAACAATCACTAGGTTTACCATATTAGAAATACTGTGAACAGTGTTTTGGATAGTTGGCGTTGTACTTTCTTTCAAATCTAGGTGTAATCAGCAATTACTTGACCACTGTACAAAAGCTTGGATACAGCCAGGATCCAGACTATGAGAAACTTAGATCCATTCTGCAGGGCGGTTTATCCAAGCAAGGTCAGAAAGACACTTGGAAACTTCAGCTGCAATATGGTGCAAAGAGTAAACAGCAGGCATCATCTACTCCAAAGGTAAGATTTATTGCAGAACACTTGTAGTTGATGAATCCTTTGAGGAGAGGTAAAAATTAGGGGTGAAATGATACACCTGTGCCACGTATCGATACGATTCACGATACTCAGCCTGTGATATGATACATCATCGATTCTCAGTTTAAAGAATGAAAAGGCAAACGACTATTAATTATTCATGACTGCTGAAGATTAAAGTAACTTATGTAGGGTAGATATCGTTTTGTATCGATTCTTCACCTCTTGTATCGATACATGTATCGATATGGCAAAAGTTTGATGTATCAATGAATCGTTTCACCCCTAGTAACCACACTTATTAGCATTGCCAAAAATATCAAGGTTTTTCTTTTAATTTTACCATGTAATTCAGTAGAAAATTGGGGTTTCTTGCAGGACTCCTGGTCATATTGTTTTAAAATTATAAGGATTTTATATAGCCTTTGGTATAAAAAAAAAAGTGAAAAATATAGTGATTTTATGGGGAAATAATACTAATATAGGGATAATGACATGTTAATATTACAATTGAATATCACATTTTTAAGTATTAGAACACATAATAGCCAATATAAATAACATAATGCATTGAAATAATATTGAAAACATATCAAATACCATATAGCTACATTTCCTGATGGTATTGAGTAGATCCATCATGATGAATGATTCAGTGTCCTTTTATTCCTTTTCTGAAGGAGAAAAGATTTGAAAAAAAAATAGGCATTTGCTTCTCCCACAAAAATATAGGAATATTACTAGGATTTTGGAAAATTAGAAGGAAAAATGTAAAGATACAAAATATATCAGGGCTGTTCCATTTAAACATACATGGTACCCAGGGAAGGCATCTTTTTAAAAAATATATGGCAAGGTACTCTGATTACTCAAAGAGTTCATATGAAAACTATACAGAATTCTAAATTGCATCTATGGGTGACTAGTTTACATTAAAAGTGCCTTCCCTGGGTCCCAAGTATATTTTAATGGAACAGCCCTCAGCATTTTATAGGGGTTTACATAAAATATAGGAAAGACTGGGAGGTCTGCTGTTGTGAAAAATGTTATCTAAATTGAATAGCAAAAGATTTTGTAAATGACATGTAAAGAAAACTACCAAGGTTTCAGAGCATGCTCACCATTCTTCTTGTCACTGACACAAAAAAATTAAAAGTGTCAATTGACATTTCCAAAATATAAGTAATACATGCAAACATGTATTTGGGGTCTATATTCATATGCATTTATGGCATTTTTTTGCAAAAGGATGATCTTTTTCATGTAAAAATTGTCTGAAATTTTATTATTAAGCCTATCATGGGATTGTGTATAAGAGTGCATATTTGTGAGATAGAGTTTGATTGGTTAACATTAGCAATTTTTGCCAATGAAAGCGTCTGAAACAAATGTACTTTGTCACATTAAAGATGAATGCTTCTACAGGATAAGAGCGATCTACCCAAACAAAGTTGAATTTTTTAGTAGAACAGCAAGGAAGATTAGTAAAAATTGTACAAATTATGAGGAAAGCAGATTGAATAAAATATAACAAAATGTCAAACACATCAGGTGTTAGTCACTATGACAGGCACTGGGCGATAGGATATTTAGACTGTGAATCAGGAAGAGACAGGAACAATGGTGTGAATAATATCAAACAGCAGAGGAAGTCTGAGGGATTATTTTATTTAAGGGGACTTATTAAAGCATGTTTTATCTATTAAACTCCAAGAATTGAAAAAGTACATAAAACTTGTAAAATGAAATCAAGTAAGCTTATGCATAAATTGTTTTTACGTTTTATATGTCCACCTTTTGGTGGAGCTTATTATGCTGTGACCCTGTCTGTCTGTCTGTCTGTTAACTTTTCCTTTTCCACATGATAACTTCAGTTCAGCAGCACCTACCATTCATGGCACTCTTGTCAAAAAAATTGGTCCCATAATTTCCCAAATTTCCCTTTCTTTTGCTTTTGACTTTGGTGGGACAATTGTCCCCAGGTGAAAGAATTATTAGTGAATGCTGCAAGCTTCACTACAGCTATCTCAAAGTTTCGACAGATTTAGCACTATTGGCACTACTACATAATGATTTTCAAATAGCTTGCAATTACAAAGATGCCAACCATTTTGGATTTCATGCAGTCGTAATGGATTTTTAGTGAAAATTCTACATCATGAATTATGTTGATGAAGTTTCAGAAAATGAATATTTTTGGGGATAAAATTAGAACAGGAGTTTTCTATTTTCTATGTGGACACAAGTAGGGACAAATGTATTTAAGTACCAATATGATAGACTGTAATTTCCTGATATAATTCACTGGTACCTAGCCTATATTGGCAGGCCAATATCATAGGCCATTAGTTAGCCAAATCTTCGTCTCGCAGTTGATTAATCAGAAATGTCACTTACATAACAGTGACGTCATCCCCATAAATGTTTGTCTGAATTAAGTTTGGAAACACACACATACACATGCCTCCCACCCCCAAACTTTAATGATTAGTTGTAGCTTCCTCTCTGGCACAGTGCATAGGTATAAAGTACAAAATCTTGGTACTGTATTAAAGATGGTGGTTGGTAGTTATCTGCATTCTCACGACCACTGTGAATGTGGTACAGTAGTCAACAAACAAAGTCAGTGTAAAAGACAATGTACATAATAATAAACCAGTAAATTAGACTGTTAATAGGTGACATATAGCAGCTGAGATCGAGAGAAAAGAAAGAATCAGATCAATGTGTGGGAAAAACTCCATTAAATTTTCCCAAATCTCTTTGAATTTATCTGAAGGAATACAAAGTTAAAACTAAATAAAATATATCACTTTGTAAATTCAGAATTTTTTTAAAATATTTTTTTCCAAAAATAATGAATAAATAAGTAAAATGGGATCAAATTGGGTGGATCAAAGGACACACGACAAGGTTAGTTACCAGATGGAGTTGCATCCTTTTGCTGTAGTGGAACACTTATTAGTTGCTGTCAGTTTATGCAGTGATAAACTACATAACATATGTAGATAGTTCAGCTCCAGTAAGAAAAATAAGTCCTTGAAAACTTTTGGAAGATTTTGATACGTCTTTGAAAAAGAACTCTCTAGTGCTGTATGAATCATATTCCCTAATCACATTAACATTAGGAAATAAGTTCCACTACCTCTCGAATCCAACAATCACAGAAAGACCAAAAATTTGTCTTTCCTGTCTATATTCCATATGAACAAAAGGAAGAAACTTGTACCCATTACCTCCCCTTACCACTGCTAGGTGGCTACCCATCACTGGTTGTTTACCAGTTTAAACAACATTGACCTGCATTGCCTCTCAGAATCTTCTGCAAAGGAATGGTAACCTTATTTTGTGATTTTCTCATTTGCGTTATTATAGGTGTTGTGTTTTTTTGTTTACATTTTTGGGTTGTTATTTCCTGGGATTTCTTTTTTTTTTTTTTTTTTTTTTTGCCTTTTCTAAACATTATGGCAGCAAAATGCTCAAAATGCGATTAGTCCAAGGTCAGTAAGGATGATGATGACACTTGCTTGCCATGCTTGTACTAAGTGTACATAGACCACACCTTGCAGTGTTTTTAGTTTTTGGGCAAAGGAGATTTGGTCATTAGTCCCGTGGAAAAATTTGAATGTGAATATGAAATAAAAATCATCGGAGTGCAACATCTTGAGTCTTCACCCAAAATTGTCTTCTGTTGTGAGTATAGTGGGGAAAATACCAAAGATTCTTTGGAGAGAGTCATCAACTACCATCACATCTGGACAGCTAGAGATGGACAACTTGGTGGTGCTGGATGCGTCCATGCTACACCAGTCTAATGTGTTCCTAAAGGTGCACGAGGAGGTTGATTCAGAAGATGACAGTGCAGTTGCTTTTGTTGGTGACATTTTTGCCCCTCTGTTCCTTGGGCCTTCTCATATTGGGCACAAGACTCGTTTCCCCCCACCCCCCACCGCCATGCCCAGACATGGCCTTAGGGCCTGTAAGATGGGGCATATGAAGTATGAAACTCATCTGGCCAATTTTTCTTACCAGCTGTCGTCACTTCACACTGCCATCCGGCAGTGCATGCATACCAGGTGGCAATTGGAGGTTAGTACTTTTTTATGGATCATATTGCCTTCCTTCTAGCCTTCTGTCAATACAGAATCATTGTTGGTTTCCCAGCCTCCAACACAGCTGACAAGGGCATGACATTGGTGTATCTGGTAGAGAAATACCGGCCTACATCTATGGATGATGGGACTACTACTTCCATGCCACTTGGCATGTTGTATGCAGACAATGGAAGTTCACCAGACAAGGACAACCCCAGCAGTGTTTGCGGGAAAAACCTCGATCTTCCGCCTCACTCCAAGCCTACCATGGAAAGAACTGAGTTCAGTTTTTGGGATTTTAACACCATATGGCTGCCCACTGCCTCCATCTACAAGTCAGAACTATAAGGTCGACGCCTCATTAGACAGTGAGGATGAGGTTGAACATCCGTCCTTTTGCCTCCTTCCACAGTCTGTGAAAATTGGCAAGATTTCTGGTCATCTCTTAGACAAAATCTGGGACGCGGGTCATTCTAATGATTTTTTCTCAGAAAGCCTCTTACTGATATCTTATTCTGCATGCTGGTACTGCACACTCGTACATGTACAGCGTTGATGTTCCCTAGTGTCTGTAAGAATATTGCAGCAGTACAGATGTCTATGATTATGTTCTACATGGTCAATGGTAGGATTTTCAGTGTGATTTCAAAGTTTGTGTGGAATATAGTGGCAAAATCATCAATGCTGGACTTCGCATCATTGGCACTTTTTTACCTGGCCATATAGAGGATGTGAGGAGGGCAGCGCAAGAGGTGCCTCTCCAGCTCTTGTTAACCCCCACCTCTACCTTTTTGATGACAACATTCTCTGCCACATAGGGGCGATGATCGAAGGCAGAGGGATAGGTGGCTTCATTCCACTCAAAAACATCATGCTCAGCCACCACCCAGTTTCAGATGGCAACAGACTTTTCAGGAAAGGAAGTAAAGTTTCTCTTTCCCCAAGCCTCCCAACAACCGCCAGTGACTAAATAACCCCACTAGCCACAGAGAATCTTCAGGTTGGTACCAGATTTCTCCATTTTCATCAAGCTTGGATCAGTCTTGGAGGGGACACAGATTTTGTTTATCCAGCCACCTCTCCATTCATGTTCCTCTTCATTGATGGAGATCTCAAGAGATCCTGTGACGGCAGAGATTTTAATGGAGATCACTTCCTTACTCCCAAGCGGGTGGGGGAGAGAGTTCACAAACCAAACTTGCCAGGGTTTTTTGAAGGCTTCCCAATGGCAAACTCAGACAGGTGATAGATCTCAGCTGGTTCAACTGATACATATCACCACTGAGTTGAAGAAGTCATGATTAGTTCACCATTTCATCCAGAGGGAGGAGTTTGCAATTAGTTTTGATTTGACTGATGCATACTTTCATGTCTCTATCCATCCAACTTCACGCAAGTTTCTTCAATTCACCTTCCAAGGAAAAATTAACCAATTTCAAGCTCTGCCTTTCAGCCTTAATCTCAGCCCATGGGAGTTTACAAAGACAGTCAACTGTGTAATTTCCTTGTTCAGGACCTCGTCATTAACAGCAACATACAGCATACCTGGATGACATCCTTAATAAACACATAGTAAGTTCTGTTTTGCTGCAGGAAATGATGAGCCATATCTAACTTTTCACCCACCTGGGCTTCCTAGTGAATTGGAAGAAGTCAGATCTTATCCCCTCACAGCACTTTGTCCATCAGGGTATGGAATTTCTGACCCATCTCAATCTCATTTGTCTCCCTCAAATACGAATTGCATAGGTTATCAGGCTCTCGATATCAATCTCAAACAGGAAGTTGGTTTTTGCAAGAGGTTCTGCAGACTCAGTTTACTAATAGATTTGATTCCTCTAGGTCACCTTTTTATGTGCCCTCTGCAAATGGCACTCCAGGCTCAGTGGTGCCCTTTTTCAAGTTGGCTAGATCAGCTTATTTCAATCTTGACCTAGATAAAACAATTCCTGTGTCAGTGTCAAGACCACAATGGCTTACAATAGGAATTTCTCTCGACAAGCCAGAGGCCAGACATTATGGTTTGTAAGTTTGACTAGAGAGGCTCATCTGTTGCCTCACTTCACCATGGTAATTAGCAACTAGAGCCCAGAGAAGGCACTTCATATAATCCTTTTAGAAATGAAGGCTATAATGAATGCCTTTTGTTGTTGGAGAGATCAGCTGTGCAGGAAATTGATCCTGGTAATGTTGGACAATTTTGTAGTGGCCACTTGTCTCAAACAGTGGGAGACCAAAATCAGCCACTTACTGTATATACTTGCATATAATGCCATTCGCGTATAAGCCGACCCCCAAACTGAATGGGTAAAAACATTAAAAAGTGCATGACCCACACATAAGCCAACCCACAAGTCCAAGACAACATATAATGAGAAATAGAGGAAACAAGTAAAATAAGATGACCCAAAACACACACACACACACACACATATATATATATATATATATCCTTCTAACATGAACTCCCAGGTCCTCATGTACTGAGGTGACCTGGTTATTGGCTTATATGGTGTTAGTACAGTTATAATAGACCTTGGCCCGCTTATAAGCCAACCTCCCTTCTTCCAGGTTTTTATTTTTTCCTAAATTATTTGGCTTATACGCAAGTATATATGGTATGGTCCTGGTCTGAAAGTTTCTATGCTACTGCCAAGACAAGAAAACAGTCCAGTTGCCAACACAAGATAACAGTCCAGTTGCCAACACAAGATAACAGTCCAGTTCAGATACACCATGCATACTCAATGTTTTGGCCAATCTCTGTCAAGAAGGGCAGAGACTCTGCATACCAAGTTGTCCCTTCACCCATCAATCTTTCATTGGATGTGCACACTTTGGGGGCATCTAATGATAGATCTCTTTGCAATGAAGTGGAATCACAAGCAGCCCATCTTCATCTCTCCATCCTTGGACTGTGGATGCTCTGGCTTTCACTTGGGATGGAATTTGGGGCTACGCCATTCCTCTAACTGATTTGATCCTGAGAGTCATTTGGAAAATCATGGACAAGGCTTGCAAAATGGTTCTGGTAGCCCCACTCAGATGGGACATGTCCATGGTGAATGATCTGCTTGACCTAGTGATAGACATCCCCAGGAAAATCCCAGTGAAATTCAACTGGTAAACTGTTTGATGGGTAGCCACCTTGCAGTGGTAAGAGGATGTAATGGGTAAGAGTTTCTTCCATTTGTCTATATAATATATAGACAGGAAAGATGAAATTTTTGTCTTTCTGGGATTGCTGCATTTGAGAGGTAACGGCTGTTAATGTGGTTGGGTTACTACTCTCATGGAAATAAAATTTACTAGAAAATGTACTCTTATGGAATTGGAGGAATGGATACTCCATTTATTCTCATTTGGACCATAGTTGTTACCAGCTGTGTATAGATATGTAGAGACTCATAGGAAGACACAATATGATTGCATAAGTTTGTTACTTTTAACTAACATGTTATCCATTCCAGACAGGCTGCCTAGATTCTGAATAATTGATGCTAGGATTCCTGATAGACTTGCTCATGGGTTGGCATCTCAGCAGTTAAATTGATCAGCAATCAGTTGGAATTCCAACATACAGTGGTTGACTTACAAATGAAGATGATAAACTTACTCATAGGTTGGCATCTCTGCAAGTAAATTGGTCAGCAGTCCGTTGGAATTCCAACATACAATGGTTGACTTATGAATGAAGATTGATGAAATTGCTCATGTTTTTTTGAGAATATTTAGTAGGTCTGTACAAATTCCTGCAGTTATTGCAAGATGTTAGCTGTTCAAAATGATATGCAGTATTTATGCTAGTTTTGGTTACAAAATATAAGTTGCACGACACATTAATGCTTCCCTCTGCTAGTTCAAAATATACTATACAGCATCAAGAATAGACAATTATTGTGCAGTAACTGATGCAGACTCTCTACAGGTAATTCTGTAGAAGTCAAAACATAGTTTTGAAAATTCTCACTTTAAGTCTTGAAATGTTGGATATGTTTGCTTCTGTGGAAAAACATTGTCACATAGAAGAAAGAATTTATAAAATATTTCAATAAAGTTTTACAGTGTTTATTTTCATGTAATTTGTATATACTCCAGCATATAAGGGGTGAGTGGAGGGGCCCTACTTGTTTTTCACTGAGCTGCATTCAAAGTGTACACTTACCTCAAATTGATATTTTTCATTAAGAAGTGTAAATAATTAAGGGAAATCTTTGAATTCAATGACAATAATAAATTGTAGACCCTACAGCATAATTAAAACCTCCCCCCAAAAATGCATATATAATTTCTTAAAATATCCACAAATTTAAATTCTCATACTTACTCAAATGAGTACAGAAGATTACAGATAGTATGATGATACTTTGTTAGTTATATCATCCAATTTACCATTTTTTTTTCTAATCACAACCTGGAACAATCCTTCATCTTAAATCGGCAATCCTTGCCACAATATGTGATTTGGGGTCCATGTGAATTATCAAATTACAACCAAGTCTTTTGGGGATCCAGGATCTGTGTTTATAACATCTACAAATTCACAGTTGTAGGGTTCATTCTTGCATGATATCATTGTAAATCTGAGGTTAGAGATTTTATTTTCAATAGAAACCTGCTAAAAGAAAAAGTGGGTCTCCAGTAAAGAAGGGACCAGTAGCCAAGAAGGCAGCAGTGGCCTCATCATCTTCCACCCCAAAGTCGCTGGAGGCAAGATCTCCTGTGAGAGCTACATCATCCATCAAACAGTTAAAGGCCTCTTCTAGTGAAGGAATGCCTTCTGGCTCCGGTCAAGGGAAGTCCCCAAAGCCTGTCATCAGGGCACCAGGCATTCGAGCATCACCCAGAAGAAATACACCTTTGGTGAAGGTCAATGGGGAGGCAGAACCAGCAAAAGGTAAGTCCAAAGTAATAAACTCCACATTTTCGTTTATGCCTAGCCATGAATGTGGAGATAGAGAATTACCTTTCTCCGTCCATCTGCCTAGCCATGAATGTGGAGATAGAGAATTACCTTTCTCTAGTCATGAATGTGGAGATAGAGAATTACCTTTGTCCGTCCATCTGCCTAGTTGAGTCTTTTATTTAGGTCACTGGTGGTGCATTTTGTATTTGACAAACACATTTCTAGTTTGCTTTCTTAAGTGACTTTATTGTTTTTTTGCTCAAGTGCTACACTAACAGTGTTCTCTGGGATGCAAAAATCTGCATAAAAATAAGAGCATTTTTCATTTGGATGCATACAAATTCATATAGCTGAGTTCTTAGTATGCAAGTTTTGTTTTGGTGAACTTGTCCTTTGTTTGAGAGGGATCTACCAAGCAAGTATCAGTCATTTAGTGTCCGGGTTATCAAAGGAGGCTAAGCGATTGTAAAGGAATTAGGTGAGGTCTCATAGACTAAATGTTAGTAGCTAAGGAAAAAAAAAAACCTGTTTATTAATTGTCAGCATCTTATCACTTTGATCAGTAGACTAATTAATTACACATAATGTGCTTTAATACCTCATTTCAATAAGCACCATTCAGCACACTTTAATCCATTTGTTTTGCAATCATTCCACAATGTTTGGAACATATTTTATCATGAACCAAATTGAGAAAAATAATGAGAAATTGGGACTTCTCTGTATACTTCCCCATAATGTAATTGATTTATTTTGTTTGTCAGAGAAATGAGAACCCAGTGTAATAGTCATCATATCAGCTGTTTTAGTGCCCTGTGCAATAATCGTTTTTCAGCAGTTATCAAATTTGTGCTTTTCCGATGGCAGCTTTACATACTTTCTTTGGCACCAAGCACGAGAATACAGATGAGTCTGATTTTCACAAGACTGGCCAACAGAAAGATAATTGATATAATTTTGTTAAGGAAAACAGGACATCCAAGAAACAGAGATTCGTAAGATGAATCATGGAAATGGACGTTCCCCTGTGCTGCAAAATGAGGAAACGATGGGCCATTATTAGCTATATGCACTTGGTGTCACAACTGTGGAGAAAACGTTCGACAGCAACAAAAGAAACTTCAGTCTCTTTTTTGATTGATTTTAGATGTACACAAAATTAAAGGCAATGTAAAGCCATTGAGCATTATTATAGCTGTAACATAAGAAACAGTAACATTTAATACAGTTTTCAATTGCCTATTGCCTAGGTATTCAATTGCCTTAGATTTTCATTCTTTTATAATAATACTAAGCATTTTACAATGAATGAGCAGTAGCAATATGAATACATAAATATTGGTGAGACACAATATATGTAGAATGCCCTGAATTAAGGGGGGAAAAAGTATTATTGGGACTCCTTTTTTTAAGAGTTGGGACTCCAACTTTTCAAGGATGCAGACCTGGACACCAACTTTCAAAATCCTAACGAGAACCGTGGCTAAAACACATAGTTGTAGAACTGTTTGGTTGGGACACTTTCTGCAGCATTTTGCCTCGAGTGTCACATTGCTGCATTCCCAAATTTCTTTTGCAGATGTCACTTTGAAAACATGGTATCACATAACTACAAGCGTGCCTTACAATCGTGTAATTTGTGGTTCAAAAATATCGATATAGGTCCTTGTCAGTTATTGTCTGTCATTTGTTTCAAGGTATTAGTCTGGTTGCACTTTATTTGTCCACCAAACACACCATACTCTTAAACAGTAAGAAAACCAGACTTTGAATATAGCCAGGTTTATGGAATAAAATCAAGTAAACATTCCATTGATTGATGAAGTTGGATTACCAGTCAACTAAGTAAAACAGTATGGTCCATAAACAATTGTACATCACCTAGTTTGATGTAACATGGCAGATAAATGAAAACAAAATTTTCATTTGGAACTCAAATTTCAGTTTTGTTTAATCTGAATTGGAGTTGCAAAGTGTCCCCATATATTTTACAATAATCTGAAGCGTGTCCCCTGAAAGTTTCAACCTAGGGACAACACCGCCTCTGTCTGAGGGCAGGAAAAGTTATCAAAATTAATTATTGTAACTTCTTTAAATGAAATTCTAGAAAAGTTTAAATGTCCTCATGATTGCATCAACATTTAACGTATATACTTGTGTATAATCCCAGTCCATATGCAAACAACATAGACCCTGATCTGCTGTCGCATAATGCACCAGCAGATCAGGGTCTATGTTGTTTGTTCTACTGATTAGTCAGTATCAGAATGCATAGACCCAGATCTGCCGGCGCATTATGCGACAGCAGATCTGGGTCTACGCAATTTGCAGTTGGTATCAGCTTATAAGCGAGTATAGATGGTACATACCCAATTATCTTAACCATGTTAATTTCCAGCAAGTTGCAAAACATGTCATCAATATACCTGCACTGCCTTTTTTATCAACACTATCTTACTCTTTTGTTTTCATTTAATTTTGCTCTTTAAAATAAAATACTGTGGATTTTTATATTTTCATGAGTATCAATTTTCATGGCTTAGTAAACAAATTACATTTCCATCAGTGCTTACATTTATGGATTGGGAAAAGGGGCATTTTATTTCAGCAGAAAATAATTGTTCATTGGGTCTTTAAATAAAATCCACAAAAATTGGTACCCTACAAAATATAATGAACTCACAGTAATTACTGTAAAAATATCCTGTACATCTTTTGAAACTAAGAGCGGACAGATGACATTTTTGACTCTACACGAATAAAAATAAAAAAATCCAGTATATACAACACAAAGTTACCAAACTGAATAAACTCATTCCAATACATCGAATAGATTAGTATTTGTAAAACATGTAAATCAAACAGGTTGGTTTGATTTGGTTTGGTGTTTGATGGCACAGCCACACATGTAGATTACTTAGTGCCATGTCAGTTGGAGTAAAGTGCCTTGCCTGAGGATGCACTACAGTAGCCAGTCTGGGCTGATACAGTTTGTGGGATTTGAACCCAGACCTTTTCAGTCACAAGTCTGGCACACTAAGCACTGTGCCACCACAGCTTCTGCCTCCATTAATTGCCTTTTACAACATGCAGGGGGACACATTGGGGCCAATTCAACATCCCCGAGCCTGCAGGGGGTGAGGCCAAAAAGAAAAGTAAGTTCCAAATTGCAGTTTTTTTTCTTCAATTTCTACAACCATTTCAGTGGCACCAAATATTCAGATAGCGTGAAAATGCAATTGGGTTATCTGCATATAGATATAAACATGCCTACCAAATTTTATTTGTCATTGTCTGGTGGTTTTTGTGTAATCAGGCTAACAAGCTTTGCAGAACAAACAGGACCAAAAATCAAGTGCACCTTTTGAGCAGTTGTAAAAAATTGATGAGAGATCCTAATCAGAACATCTACATATGCACAAAACAACAGTAGCAAACTTCAGCTATTTCAGATGGTTCTTGCATAATTGTGCTAACAAGGTTTTTATCAAATAAATGCAGAAATCACATAAATGGCATGACAATTTAATCAGTTTTGCACACGAGCATGACTATACAGTTTATTTTATTTTGTGGCATGTTTTCTGTGTAGTAACAAGGTAACACAGGACAGATGGATGGGTGGGCAAATCAAGAAGAGACCTACATTGCATTCAAAATGCATTTTTAATGGTCAGATTTAATTTTTCCACAGCTTTGGGAAAGAAGACAGCTGTCCGACGTCGAGGAAAACCAAAGGCCAAGATGTCAGACTCCAGTGTCCAGACTTCTCCTGGTCTGGTTCAAAATCAATGACATGAAGCCTGCAACATTTTGTAGACTAAGGAAAAGCTGAATATCATTGACTTATGTCACAGTAACAATTTCAAGTCGATACATTTTTGTTGTAGCAGTTTTTTTTAACTCTGAAGTATTTCCATTCATTCTTGCATATTTTATGGTCTAAAATAAGCATTTGTTATATTCAAGAACTTGAATAAGCATGATTTTCAACAGCAAGGGACCACCATCCTTCTGAAAGTGGGAGCCATGGTAGCTCATTTGGTAGGGCATCAGACTCAGAATCCAAGGGTCACAGGTTTAATACCCACCTGGGCCAGCCCAGGTCGGCTACCTCAGTGTGTTCCTGGGAAAGGCACTTAGATCACATTTCCTTTGTATGATATAGCCAATAATGTGTTAAAAATTATGTTAACACCAACAGAGCCACACAAAAATCCTTCTGAAAGCACACACAATTTTATGATTGTTATTTATTTTGATGGTTGGATGCAAGTTCACCTTTTGATCATTTATAACATTAGCACCACTTAAATGGGTGATCTTGGTTTTGGCATCAGTTATATTTCAGTTCGTATACGTGTCTGCATATAAATAGACAGAAATCAATAGATCCATGTCACGATCATTAACTTTAGATTCTCACAAGTTCAAGATCAATACTGCAGTTACCTTCTATGGAAACATTTTTTGGTTACCATTTTTTGGCAGATTTTATGATTTTGAAAATTCACTTGCTAAATTTGTACCATTTGGCAATTTCCAAATGATTTTGTCCAATTCTGCTTTGTTAATGGTCACCTGTCTTTCTGCAAAAAGGAGAAAAACAGTGGACACAGTATCCATCCATCCATCCATCCCACTTTCATTTTTGCCATTAAAAGCCATTTGAGATAAGGAATGAAACGAGATATTCGTGTACATCATCATTAGATGTATCTGATGCAACATTGGGGGTCCCATCTTCATGGCCAAGGTCATGGGTCAGTATTTTACAAGTTTTCATCACATTTTCCATTCCACTCTGCGTCTTCCGAGCCATTTGATACTAAGGGATGAAACTTTGAATATTTGTACATCAACATTAGAAGACATGTCACATGCCATATTGGGGCTCCAATCACCAAATTCAAGGTCAAAACTTAATATTTTAGGTTTTCCAGCACACTTTCTTTCCATTAAATTTCTTGGAAGCCATTCGAGATTAAAGGATGAAACTTGGTATACTTTTACATCATCATTAGAAGGTGTGTCAGATACCACACTGGGGTCTTACCTTGAAGATCAAGGTCACAGGTCATTTCCCTTTTAGGTGCCTGTCAATCTAAGGACCATTTTCTTTTGTAGCTTTTGCATAGTTTAACAAGAACATAAAGGACTGCAGTTAGGCACATTTACAGTTCGACAGGTATTACCCAAAGTCAGTGGAAGTCTAGGATTTTGTTTGGAGAATTGTTTATTGTAGATTGATTTGGTGTGGTTTTGTAATGCCATTTTCGAGCACATGATTGGCTATTCATGGTGGCCAGTATATTGGTGGAGAAAAAAAACACTGACCCACTGGGAGCTACTGGCAAGCTTTCTCACATACCAATGCTGGTTGAGCCAAGAGTTGAACCCACACAGACAGAGGTGAGATGTGAGTGACCTGTAAAAGCTAGCGCCTTGGACCACTCAGCCATTCGGGGCCCCATTTATAGTGGAACTTCTCTTGCTATAGTGGAATTGCTTTGCTACATTCCTAGTTTGTTACGTCTGTATTAAAATGTATACATTATGATTTATAATCATGCAAATTCACTTTGTAATAACTGTCCATTCATTGCATCCAAATTTATTATTAACATGTTTTACTGAGGTGGCAAGAAAAAAAATTAGAGGGTCTGCACTTGTTACTGCATGATCGTGACTTATTCTTAATTTTGTGCAATACATTTCAAACTGGCATATGAAACACTTAAAACTTGTGATTTAGGGTATATTTTATCTCTGCAATTTACAAAGATACTGCACAGAATAGAGAATAAGTAACGACTATGTGTTAACTGGTTCCATGTAGCAACTGGTGCAAATCTTCGAACTCTGCAAGGGAGTCACAGTAATCAGTTGGTAGAGCATAAGACACCTAATCCAAGGTTGCAGGTTAAATACCTGCCCAAGCCAGCCAGGGTTGACTGCCTCTGTGTGCCCTTGGAAAAAGACACTTAGCTTCCATTTCCTTGGCATGATATAGCTAATAATGTGCTTAAAGTGCTTTTAGAAACCAACCAACCAGCCAGTCTAACTCTGCAGCTGGGTGACATTCCATCTTTCCTAATTATTAAACAGTGACCCTTGATAAATTTGAGCATCAAGTTCAAACTTAACCCTCTAAATCAGATATAATTTTTGGAATACATCAACACGTGTCATTTAGCATGATAGTACTAAAAGCAAAATCCAAACATTTTGGTGATATGAAATTTACTTTTTGCATGGTTAATGATTGTCAAAATTATTCCACCTTGATTTTTAGCTTAGGGCTGTTCCAGTAAAACATACTTGGGACCCAAGGAAGGCACTTTCAACATGGAGTAGTCATTCATAGATGCAATTTAGAATTTTGTATTATTTTCATATTAACTTGGAGCACCCTTGGATACATTTTTTAAAAACTTCCTTCCCAGGGTACCATGTATGTTTAAATGGAACAGCCCTTATGCTTTTGTGTTCTAAACTTTCAAAAATATGGGTCCACAACTAAATTTCACCAACAGAACTCGAACCTAGATGTAAATTTAAGTTTAGAATTTAAGTCCAACTTAAAATTGACCAATCAAATGTCTTAACTCTAGACTTGAAACTTGTGTTGGTAAAACTGAGCACAGATTTCCTCTGAATGATTCATGCTTTTTTCACTGTTTTATGGCATTCAGTTTGACTTTCTGTGAATAGAATAGATCAAACTGGTAATAAAAAAATTAAGTTTTTCTGTCAAGAGGACAAAAAAGGTATTATTTGAAGAGAAAGGGTTAAAAAAATACTAATTTCATGAACCCTTAAAAATATTTACTAACAGCAAAGACAAAAATCAAATCTTGCTTTGTTTACAGGATGTTGCAAAATGTAGAGGACTACAAATTCTTTTCAAACAACAAAAGTGCCTCAGGATAATTGGCAATGTGTATTTCCATAGATTTAAATGGTTTTGTAGATAATTGTAAATTTATTATTTGTTACGAATGTGTATGATGCAATACAATTATTGTATAATCAGCTTTAGCAGTGAGCAAGACAAATGTCTAGATTTTGTGTTAGTTTTTTTAAGGTAAAATAACATTGCATAAAGATTCACATATAAAACAACATTTTCTGGAGTCCTTAACTGATTACTCTCCATTATCTACATTAACATGTTGAATCACCTGAATCCATTTTTGTACAGCTACTCTTTTTATCACAAACTGGCCCTGCCAGTCACTTCTGCACTAAATGTTTACCCACATATTGAAATTGTACATGCACCATTATCAGCACTGCCATTAAAGTGTTTCTATTTACAGTTGGGTAAATATGTTGGTTTTCTGGGGATTCAGAGAAAACGTATTGTTGTTCCAAATGGTAATCAGGTTACAGCTATCCTCGTACCTATGAGAATTGCAGGTCCGGTATAATTCATAATGATGTGTAAGATGTACCTATTAGGGCTGTTCTAGTAAAACATATTTGGGACCTAGGTAAGGCACATTCAGCATGGAGTAGTCACCCACAGATGCTATTTAGAATTTTGTACAATCTATATATACATTTTGGGAGTAATCACAGTATCCTGGCATATATTTTTTAATCACTGCCTTTCCTGGGTACCATGTGTGTTTAAATGGAACAGCCCCAATATAATATTGAATCTAAAGCTAATGAAATGAGTGTATGTCCGAGTGAGAATGTATATATTTGTTACAGCAAAGCATAGCAAGTGTGCAAGTCTGATTTTAATTTTGATTATTGTATTTCAATGTGCATGTAAATGAAAACTTCACCTTTATTATACTGAGTGAAACTATTTATTCTCTGAATCTCCTTTAGTCATTCAACCTTTGAATATGTATGTGTGCTGGAGCTACTATTTTTTTTTATGGCCATTAGAAGGGGCATACATTGTAACCCATGTTTGTCTGTTTCTTTGTGATGCATTATGCCCCGTCCATCCTTCCATACATAATGAATTTTGTTTCCACTTCACTTTTGAAGAACTTTATGGATTAAACTACAGTTGGTATTAGGCTTTATTTTAAAAAGACCTTTGTACAGTTTTATTTTCAAATATTTTTGTCAAAACTGTATCAAGTTTGGACCCAAGATCAGCTACCATGGTGTGTCCTTGAGTAAGGCACTTGACTCTACTTGTCTCAGCATGATATAACCTTCAAAGTGTAGCTGTACCATAAAAAAAAAACAACACCAAAATAAACCAGGATTTGGCCCCAATTTGAAATAGATTTTTGTTTTTGCATATTGCACAAAGCTTTCTTTAACTGCACCATATTGGCATCTGTGTCATGTGGATACATTTCTAGTTCCTAAAAGCCTAAACATCAGTTTCCGAAGTGTTTGTTAATTCCATTTTCAGGTTTCAGCCTAATTTGTACTACTGAATAAGCTGGCTTACCAGTGGAACTCCTAGAACCATTCTGTTAAAAAAGATTAACCTAGGTTAAAGGGCAGAAGAAGAAAAATCCCATTGTTGTCATCTCTGTCATAGTTTCACCCAATTATATATCAACCGTTCAGAAATAGTAAAAACAAAATTCATGCCTAAAGTCTTCAAGTTTTTGTGAAACTCGCCATGCAATCTAACAATGGTACATCTTTTATATGGTTGAGCCCCATATAGTAGCAATACCATATTGAAGTGCTAACTTTCTGACATAGTAAATAATGCAGTGTCTCTGCCAGAAATTACCATCAGAAAACTTTTTTTATGGAAAGGGACCTTTGTCATGATGTCATATTAATATTTATTTCACATCATTTAATAGCAAAGATACTGAAGCTACAAATACTGGTACCCAAGTGAGGAAAAAACTGCAAATAGATTACTAAAAACTTCTAGGCAATTGTAACATTTATGCCTGTAATTAAAAGAATTCCCAATACATCTATGTAAGTTAAAAAATATCAAATAATCAAAATGATTGGGAGAAGACAATTAACACAAGTCAGGTTTTTCAGTTTTTCATGTATTACATTTTTCAAGAGGTTCTTGTACTGCTTGTATATTGCAGCTGGTGCTGCTTTCTCTGAAGTAAAATCTGTACCTTTATATCTGGGTTTCTGCATATGACAATTCCTGGTAAGTGTGACAATTTTTGAACATGTGTATTCCCATTTTAAGAAATACCAAAATTTCATACAGTTGCAGGAAGAATAAATATAAATCTCCCCAAGTAATTTTCTGTGTTCAAATTAGTTCAGGATTTGCATTTTGTCATGGTTTACCATACTTAGTAATGGAAACGATTTATTCCAAAGGTATTGACCTCATTAGATCTAATATATCAACTCTCCAGATTGTAGAAATTGGGAAATTTTCCAATACAAGAAAATAAATACTCGTGTCCCAATGAAATTATTTTTGTTTGTAGGATGCTTTTGTGTTTTTGAAAATAAACATCAGTTTTGGATTGGGAATGGAGTCCATATTCAGTCCCATAATTGACCTAGGAAAATCTCCGATATTTGTTCACAAATTGTTATAACATCTTTTTCATTGACTTATAACTAGTCTCTACTCAGATTTTATACTCACTTTTTTTCATAGAAAGAGGTGATTAAATCAATTACAGAAACATCTGGCAAAAATTTTCAGCTATGGGAATTTTAGGAAGAGATGATGAAATCAATTACAGTCACATCTGGCAACAAATGTCATCTATGGGATTTTTAGAAAGAGGTGATTAAATCAATTACAGTTACATCTGGCAACAAATGTCACCTATGGGATTTTTTTTAGAAAGATGCCTTTATGAGCAGGTGGCCCATACATACAGGTTAATAGGATACAGGTCAATATGATATTATGAATCTAAATAACTTTTTTAATGTGGCCCATGCATACAGGTCTATTATGATATTATGAAACTAAATGACTTTTTGGGCCCATACATACAGGTCAATATGATATAATGAAAACTAAATAACTTTTTGAATGTGGCCCATACATACAGGTCAATATGATATGAAACTAAATAACTTTTTGAATGTTACCTTTATAAAGACCATGTTGGAACTAGCACTTTCTAAAATCTTCAAAGGCAATCAAAAATTTCCAATGGCGAATAATTGTAATTGAAATTACACATTTGGCAATTTAATTTTTGAGGCTTGTCCTGTTATCATCTGAGTTTTGCCATGTAATGTCTCTGTTGACTGCTAATGTATCATATTTTTGAGGTTGTACAAAAAGTGACTGGGACTAAATTCCTTACAAAAACTAGTTGCAATTAAGTATAAAATGAAAGATCATGTTTTAAAAGAAAAATTACAGAGAAAGAGGGAGAACTTTCAAATAAAACCCCAAGAAGGAAATGGGTGCAGACTACATCTAAATAAGAGAAAGATCCAGAACAGAAAATTTGACAGAGCAACTATTTTCTTGTACATTGAATAATCAAAATTTGGCAACTCCTTCAGAAATTCTAGCACTAACCTAGTAAAGAGGTGGCTGCTATACAGAGGTAACCAATGTGACAAGTTGGTTATGACCTTTGCAAGGGTCAAAGGTTGGGTCATATAAAGGTAATGTTAAAGGTTTCATTGCAGTTCAAGCACGAATCAGTTTTTCTACTTGTTATGCACTTTAGAAAATTAGGGAACTTTCAAATTTACTCAGAATTACTTACCTTGTAAAGTTAAAATACTTTGTGTTCTATAACCATTATGAGTATTCTCTTGTGGGAAACTAGGTACATTTATGGATAATGTTCACTTTTGTTGTATTTGAGATATCAATGTTTTTTTATTATTATATCACGAAGATACATGTAACTGGAGTTTTTAAATAAAACTCTGGGATTGATTCAAAATATTGTTATTGTTGTCTCTATTTTCACACTAAGAAGTGCAAGAACTGCACTTAATTTCGGATTCTTATTAGAAGGTGAAATGCAGGTAACAAATAGTGTATACTTGTTATTCAGCCCAGGGATAAATGAGATGACAGCAGCTCTGGGTACCCTAAAAAGCACTTGACTGTTCTTTTTTTTTTTTTTTTTTTTTTTTCAAATAGCAAAAGAAATTTGTTATCTTCATTTTACTGTTCCAATATCACAATGTAAAACCCTTCATATATTTTTTCCAATCTTATTTTCATTATTCTGTGCACAGGATTTTGTCTTATTTCTATTCATTTGTGTCATTTTTTTTTGGGGGGGGGGGTCATTTTCGTACACAGGACATCATAAGACTTCACTGACTTTCTAAAAATCAGTTTAAAAAAAAGAAAGAAATAAGACAACTTAAGGTATACAGGTTCCAAAAGAGTGAATATGAAAAGTGATTCACTGTCAGTTATAACAATATTGTATGAATTGCAATACATATTTTTGAAATATGTCAATTTATTTTGTGGCACATGAAATATTGATGGCTGATTTCACTATCAGCAAAAATGGTATTGAAAATGAACTCTCTCTATTAAAGAAGAAATGCCCACACAATGATGAATAACAATACTCCTCCAGTATGTATTTCATGCGCAGTAAAATGATATCATTATAGAGTATTCTCTGGGAAAACTTTTTACACTAAATAATGAAAAGAATAATAATTTTTGGTCATCACCTATTCCAGAGAAGGCTAGTGTTATCTATCACAGCTTGTGAGTCTGATTTGAACATTAGGAAAAGTCCTTGTATCTGGGCTAGACTAATATTTTTCCCATGAGCGAGGCAGTTCTGAGCAAACACTGTAGCCCTATCAAGAGGCTCCTCTGGATAAAATCGAAGAAACATTTCTCGCATCTGGTGGATGGATGCATAGTCAATTTCTTGTTTAAGATCTACTCGACCTGGCCGAATCAAAGCTGCATCAAGCCTAAAACAGAATAAAATAGCTGAATTAATACAACAGTAGCTGACTTAACTCAAAAGTAGTACAAGGTGTTCATTCATCAACATGAATCCCCATACCAAAACTGCCAACCCAGGATTCAAATCCATTAGCCACTGGTTGAGTTTATGCTAATAAGAGACACCATGTGGAGGAAAGAAAAATTACTGCAATATATTGCTTGTACTACTGCTTGAGATGCATCAACATAATACAAAGTTTTATCAGTGCAGAGTTAAAATAAATTCATTGAATGTAATTATGTTAATGATACAGATGTTTAAAAAAAAGGCTTCAAATACAAACCATCACTTGAGTGTGAAAATTGAGTCACAGTGACTTACTGTCTATACTTGCGTATAAGCCGGGTCTAAATGCAAACATCATATACCCTGATCTGCATGCGCATTATGCGAATGCAGATCTGGGTCTATGCAGTTTGCAGTTGGTATCGGCTTATACACGAGTATATATGGTAGTTTTGGTATGGTTAAGGAACTCTCCTTTTAGATGCATCTACATAGTTTTATGATACGAGTTTAGGTGAAACTGGGGCCAAGATACTGAGTGTGTACAGTGCTCAGACACAGGCCCAAACCAAGTAGCTTTTAAAAACTCACTTGCCCTGATTCAAATTCCACTTGCCAGGAAGAGCCATATTTCTTTAGTATCATTTTTACAAAACTAAAATTGCTATACTTTAAATATAAAATAAATTATAAAAATTCTTTAAATTGACTAATTTTCTGTGTTTATTTGTCTCTGAAAATATTTCACTTAAAGCAATCATTTCCTCCAGGTCCTAACATCAATTGCTCTGTCAATGTCCTCCTTACTCACTGAATCAGCAGAGTTGATGTTCATAAGCATTTAAAGTGTGTCCTGCTTTAAACAGTTTCTTTACACCTTTGCTATTGTTCATGAGACTGAAACCCTTGTCCACATTCAGCTGTAGAGGGCTCACACATAGCATATTTCCAACAACTTGACAGTTTCTGCATTTTCAGGTGTGGAATTCTTAATGATTGTAGTATATAACTCTGCTCTTGAGATTTCTGTACATCTTCAGCTTTGCCTTCAAGTCGATGTACTGTCTGTTTATTGCATTATGACCTGTAGGGAAGAGTGGGGCAAAGTGATCCACCAGCAGCTGCACTTGTCTCTCCCATGTCTAGAAAGTTTATACCTCTCCTCTGGAAACTCAGCATACATGAAGCTTGAAAGGACATGAAATATGAATAATAAATGATAAATTACAGAAAATAAATGCATGTGAAGCAATTTGTCCTCAAGTTTTAAGTTTCATAAACCAATTGGCTGTCTAGATAGTTTGAACAATTATTGTAGTAAAATGAGAAACCTTAGATTATAGCCATATTGCTGTACAAAAATTTACAACCGAGCTAACTTTTATTATCAACAAACAGTTAACTGATATATTTCAACAAGCATAGTCTACAACTATTGTAAATAAGTGGCAACTTCATTTAAAAATACCTTCATAAATCTTTCACTGCAATGTTTGACTTAATCCAACTGTGTTATGTGGACCTCTGTGCAAGGTATACATAACATATTAGGAATGATTTTTGCTGAAACTTCAGGCTCAGTGATTGCATAATCTCTGTTAAATTGCAGAGTGAATTTTTTGGTACACATGTGCAGTTACCCCTTGGCCCTGGCTACCTCATAGGAAGACTTCCTTTCTGCTATGTGCTCGAGATAAAGTGTGAATTACTGTGATGTTTTTACATAAGTGCTGTGAACTTGCTTGATAGCCAGCATACCTGAAGCATGTTTAAATGAAAAGAATAAGGCCAAAGTGGGTTTTTATCACTTGATCAAGTTTATGAATTTAGAAATACACATCATATGGTACATCTTACAAGTTGATGTTCCTGAACACCCGTACTATAATCAGTCCACAATAAGAATTTGGAATTATATTTTTGTATTTATTTTTCTTTAATCATGACTCAACACCTCTATAGGTTGTGGAAAAATATTTCAAATAAAAACAAAAAAAAAAACATATTTATGGTGGGACTCAACAAATAAGAATTACAACATATATAAATCTGTGATTGGAAAAGCGTACAAAAACAATCTATCTTTAGCATATATATTATTTATTTTTATTTAACTAATCTAATTTTTCAAAAGCAATTTACATGCACACTTTAAATGCATCAATTAATAATCAATATAAAAGAACTTACCTGTTTAATACAGATGTGAACTAATTGAGAATCCAAATTTCTCTCACTTCCTTTCTGTGCTTGGCACTACAGTAGTAGAATATATAGATCCCTTTCACAGTCTTCTTGAATCTGTGTAGGTACAACTGCTTTTTCACAGTATCAAGTGCTGTCAATTCTAGTTTATGGGCCACAAAGTGTATCAAGTTGTCCATGGGGCCTTATCCAAGATAGATCGCACTGTTCTGTTTTTCATTACTTGCATCACAATTGCCCTGTCAAAGTTAGCATACACGATTGTTGGTTTCTCGTTTTCAGTGGCGCTTAAATCAGCAAATATTAAATCCAATCTATTGATATCAGTATCCACAGTCTTTTCCATGTACCTAGCATCTGAAGACTTTAAACTGACTATATCGACCATATATCAGAGATTCCGTTACACCAGTATATGCCGGTTTTTACTGATAAAATTTGCCCCTGTACTGGAAAAAATTGAGACTGTCTACATTCTTGTACCGACAAACTGTAAAATGTGTCTTTAAAGTTAACTGTCTCAACATCAAAGTCTGTCAGAAACTGACTTATTCTTTTCCTCTTTTCATTTGCCGCTACTAGAACGCTACTATTGTAGTCCTATATTCCTGCAGACTTTGATTAGTGATTAAAACTAACAACATAACACCAGAAGGAGAGTCGGCTTATCTCTTTGATGAGCTCAGGTGGTGTAATGGTATAATCCTGCCTCTCAAGTCTGTTAAGATAGAGTTTACAGTTAGGGTTGGAGCTCCCACGGTTATCAAATTACTGAAACATATACTGGAGTGCTGCTTCTGCTTAGAGGCCGGTTTCATCATGTAAACACCCATCTAACAGAATCTGTAGTTATTAAACTCTATAGGCTTTAAAACGGATGTAGAGAAATCAATACAAGCGGTGTTACTGAAATAAAAATACCACCTGAAGACATCAAATAGATAAGCTGACTCTCCTTCCGGTGCTGTGTTGTTGCTGTCAATCACTAACATCGGCCGGCGGGCAGGTAAAACCCGCAGTACTTAATCAAGCAGAACTGAAAAATTAATTTCAGCAGATGAAAATGGCCCTCAAGGGACAAAGCCAGATGAACTATGATTCTTGATGTGAGACATTAATCAGAGACTACTCTGACATCTTTCTGCAGTTTGCAAAACTTGTTTGATTTGCTATTCCAGTTTGCAAAACTTGCAGTTATTTGATTGGCTATTCCAGTAACCAGCATACCAGCTGAATGTGGTTTCAGTGTACAAAATCAAATAAAAACTAAAGGAAGAAGCCGTTTGAAGGAAAAAGAGTGACCAGGCTGATGCTATTAGCAATAGAAACTCCTGACATTGTCCAATTTCCATTTCAATGGGCAATTGCATAGTTAAATTCTATGCACCAGCATTGACACTAAATTAGTGACTCCTGGACTTGAAAACCTTCACTGATATTCTCCAAGTTGTGACATAAATGCTTGAATATTGAGATATTTCTTTGCTATCAAGTTATTTCATTTGTATTCCATTTATGCTTTTAGTTTTTCTTGTTCAAAACAAATTAAGAACCATGTGTTCACTTGTGAAGGGACAGACTTGGATTTTGCTGCTTTTTATATGACTGTAAGTCAAGTGATTTATAAGCCATGCTGATGTTGCAAACTTTTACTCACATCAAGCCACTAAAATTACAATTTGTATGCAAACACCATAACTATTTACGTTATAAGTGAACTCTGAACCACAGTTATTATTGTGTGTGGATTAAGTTGGTGACTGACAGTTCTGATATTGGAATGGAATTACACTACTGTTGCGATATTGACTTGTGATGCAGATTATCAACACAGCTCCTGTAAAGGTCAGGAACTCGTTAACTTCATTTTCTTTTTCAAAAGTATTGTTTACAACATAACTTTCTCTACTTTATGCAACTGATAAACCATGTTTTATAAGATTGGCTAATTAGGATTTGTACTGGTAAAATTTGGCCTTGTATCGACTTTTTCTGTCCGTCTCAGTACATGGTAATGATAATTGTGCAACCATAGTGGAGTGTATATCTTCACTGTACCATCATGTGCATATCTGATGTACACTAGCTCTTGTTCATTCACAGACACATCTGTGCTGCTGTCTGCCATAACAGTTATGAATCTACTGCTCATCACCTTTTGTTTCTAGTCATTATGAATTATTGCATCCATGCAGCCTGTATATTCTTTTGCCATAATATAATTTTTGTACATGTTTCCAATGTTCATGCCACACAATTTCTGCAAATCGCATAGTCCTTTGAAATCTGAAAAAGGTTTTGAGTTAATGGCTAGGTAATACCTATACAATATTGAACAGCACTTGCATCTTTTTCTGGTCTGTCTTGGGTATTTTTTTTTAACAACTTTCCATATGAGATGCCTGCCAACTTCACATTGTGTACAGATTTCTTGTGTTGTGTATTTATTACCCTATTCATAAAGAAGCAGAGTCATACATGCCTAATGTGCAGCACTGAGATGATGTGACTGGGTCTAACCTAAACCTGTCAGTTTCTGTGATGAACACATTTTTCTCTGACAGAGTGGGATACTTTGCAAAGTACAAATGAAACATCTTGTCGCAACTCTCTTCATATCTCAGCCATTTATAAGCCATCATATTTCTTGTTCTTCGCTAACAAGGAATTTACCACAAGCATCATCTGCTTTTTTTTTGTCCCTGCATTGGGGGGAATTGGGGTAATTTCATTTTCTGAAAGTTGTAAAAATCTCAACATGTTGCTGGATTGAAATTGAAAACAAAAATAAAGTTGGATAGCCATGAGACCTTTTTTATATCAATAAGTAAAAACAAAAGCTTAAAGTTTCAGAATTTGTTCATATCATTGTATAGTGGATACGTCACAATTACAGAAAACACAGACTCCATATATCAACAAAATACAACAGCTACAAACTCTTTTAACTAAATGTAATTATCTCAGTTCCTTTAAGGTGAAAACAGTCTTGAACACTTTTCAAAGTCGCTCATCTCCTAACTTAGCTTAATTGTCAAACAATCTCACAGATACCACTCAATGTTTAACCAGTGATGCCTTACACCAGTGTAAGAGTGAGCAAGGGACTGCTCATTATTATTCATGAAGGACGAGTGAGCACTAATTACAGGTAACCAGTGAAATATGGAGAACAGAAATAGCATTGTTCCCCATTCATAAGTTGTGTGCTTAAAAATAGACAATCTTCATAAAGGTAAGGGGCATGCAGTGGTATAAATAGTAATAATTTACCAGTCTTTCAAGAACTTCAAAATAAAATGCCACATTTTGTCAGCATGCACAAAGTTTTATAGAGTAAAATTAAATCGTTTTTTTTACAAGCTAGACAGGCAACTCGCTTAGAATGCAGCAGGGGCCCAATTTGAATTGAAGGTCCCAGGCAGTGGGCTATCTTTTTTTTTTTAGCACTAGTGTAATGAACAAATAGCTGAAAATACAAAATCCACAGAAGCATGAAAATTAGGTCACAGTTACAGTTTTGGTACGGTAGAGCAACTCACCTCGAGATGCAAATGCAAACCAATTTTCATGAGTGTAGGTGAAAGGAGTCCAAGATATTGAGGGAGTTCCAAATGCAAAATTGAAAATACTGAAGTCACTCTGCTGTGAAATTAGGTCACTGTGACCTAGTTTTTTAAAGTTACTGTGAGATGCATCCACGTGCCAGTTTTAATGAATAAGTGAAATAGGATCCAAGATATTGAGGGTGTAATGAACAAATAACCTAGTTTTGGAATGCTTTAGTTGCTCACCTTGAAATGCGTATACATATCAATATCTACGAGTATATGTGTAAATAGAGTCAAAGATAAGGAAGATGTAACAAATGGATAGATACAGAGGATGTAACGATTGGACAGATACAGAGGATGTTAGAAATGGATAACTAAAAATACAAGTCACTGAAACATGAAAATTAGGTCACAGTGACCTAGTCTTCATATGACTGAGTTACTGTTCTTAAAATATCTGATTTTATCCACATACCAATTTTCATGACCAAAGGTAAAATAAGGTTCATGATTTTGTGGGCATAACCAACAAAAGAACATGTGAATGAATAGACAAAACACTACCTCCTCTCCAAACATTGTTGGCAAGGGGGTAACTAAAGCTGCACACTTTTATATATCGTACCTATCAAGATCATGGATCAATATTTTAAGTTTTCCATCACACTTTCCTTTTCTCTCTATCTAGAGTTGTTCGAGATTAAGGGATGAAACTTAGAACACTTGTACATCAAATTTGCAGGTGTGACATATACCACACTGAGGGTCATAACTTCAAGGTCAAGGTCACATCTCAATATTTAAGTTTTATGTTACTTTCCTTTCCACTCAGTAACTAAAGCCATTTGAATTAAGGGATAAAACTTGGCATATTTATTTCACATGAACTTGGCATTCACATGAACTTGGCATACTTATATCACATGAACTTGGCATACTTATTTCACATGAACTTGGCATACTTATTTCACATGAACTTGGCATACTTATATTACATGAACTTGGCATACTTATTTCACATGAACTTGGCATACTTATTTCACATGAACTTGGCATACTTATTTCACATGAACTTGGCATACTTATTTCACATGAAATTGTGTTGTGTATCACATCAGTGGTCCTATCTTCAAGGTCAAGATCACAGGCCAATATTTTATGTTTTAGTAACAGTTTCAATTCCTCTCTATAACTTATGAGCTGTTCAAGATAAATGGATTAAATTTGGAAAACTTGTATATTGGCACTAGTTGCATTCCACATCTGGGGTCCTATCTTCAAAGTCAAGGTCAGAAAGGCTTATTTTGTATGGTTGCTTTTGTCTTAAAAGCTGTTTGAGTTTCAGGGACAAAAATACAATAGTTACTCAAGCATTCAAATCAGGTCACAGTGACCTATTTTTGGTATGGCTGAATTACTTTTCTTAAAATGCACACATATACCAGACTGTAGGTGAAATAGGGTCCAAGATACTGAGGGCAAAACAAACAAATAAATAAACACAAATGAACAGCCAAAATGCAACCTCCCCTCCCAATTTCATTGGTTAGTGCTGTAAAAACTGAATAGTTTGTATTTGAAGGTATCTTCAAAGGCATATTTTGGAAATTCTTTTCAATAGACATCTATATTTAATTGTGTATTTTGGAGTAAAGTCAATAACTGAAACACTGGGCAGACCATAAAAAATTATGAGACACATTTATAAAATAATAATGCTCCCAATTCATCCCACTCTTCAGTTATTCTTACACTGACCAATCATATGGTTACTTAACTATGCTCCCAAAAACAAGTACCAGTTCATAAAAAAACTCGGACCAAACTAAAGAATTAACTTGCCAGTTATATTTTAGGACAGAGTATCAACACCAAAGAAGAAGATTTGACATAAAAAGCATAATGGAAAACCTGAAAAGTTAAAATTCTTGTAGCCACTACTTACCTGTCAATGAAGTTGGTAGTCATGAAAATAAGCCTGGCCTCAGCTGATGCCACCCCATCCAGAGCATTCAGAAGGCCACTTAGTGTCAGACGTCCCATTCCCTGGTATGCCACAGGATCTATACAAAGAGATTAAAGAAAATCAATACTGTCTAAAATAAGCAAAGTAGCTGAATTCCTGTCCTCTGTCCAGTGTGTTGAGAATAAAAGTGACAGTGATTTCACACTGAACCTGAAGATATGACCCGAAATGTGATATCTGATAGATCTTCTAGAGACACATAATTGTACTAAGTTTCATCCCTCTGTCTTACACAGCTCTAATGGACAGAAGTGAAAAACTAACAAATGCTGACCTTTAACCCTGACCTTGAAGATGGAACCATGTTGTATGCAACACACCATTTACGACTGAAAATTGATGTACCAAAGTAACAACCATATATCTCAAATGGCATATAAGTTACAGTGTGGAAAAGAAAGTGTGATGAATGGACAGCCATGGTCCCACCCAAAATCCACTTCCCACCCTCATTTTTTAAGAAAAGATTTAGTCCCTGAATCTGAGAGAAAAGGCAGGGGATAACAATATTTCATCAGTACCTCATTCTTTATTTCTTCTGGAATATTGCTTTATCCCAACTGCATGACTTAAGTTCCCTGAAAGTGCCAATTTGTAATAACCCAAACTTAATATGATTGATCACATGCTAAAGTTCAAACTTTAAATCTCTGTAATATTAGAACACACTGTGTCATATAACACTAGCATGCAAAGATACAAACTAATACATGTATGAATGGTAAGAAAAAAAAGACCTTGTTATTTTCACTGAGAAATGCATGGAAAATAAAGTTTTGTGACTCACTTTCCTTAGCAAGGTCTCGACTGATAAAGGCTGCATCAATGTCTTCCAGAAGAATTATGCTTTGTTCTGGAGCAATGGCTAGCAGATGGTGCAGTCTATCATCAGAAAAACCCCGCTCACTAAGGTTCATCACACAGATACTGTAATCAAGCTCCCCTGCAACACATTGTAAACTTTGAAAAATCAGAATTCCATAAAATTAAGATCAATTAGAAAATTGAGTATATTTGAATACCAAATTTAGCAACTTTACCTGACTGGAAAACTTTCACTCTGTATATAAGCATAAATATTTTTTAAAAGAATGAAAATTGCTAAAATTATAAACTCGTTCAAAGCTTATTATCAAAGATAATCTACTCCCATCTTCACTTAATTAAATTGAGGTGATACAATCTTGTACAGTCTGTATCTGTCCACACATACTGCTGGCACAGACAAGTGTTGTACCAGTGTTAATGCTCAAATTAGGCCATCTTAAATGATCGGAACTAGACAGCTCAAGCTGGATGTTAATACATGTAGATGCCATCTACTGCAACAGATATGTTGTTGTGACATAATAAGTTAAATTAGAATATTGTAAACAGTACATTATATGCTTAACATGTGATAGTATTGTTATACTTCTTTTATGTCAAACCCTCTTTCATTGGTCGGATGCTAAAACCGTTTAATCCAAAATCAATAGGTGTCTTCCTTGTCTTAAGTGCAAGACATCCAAAAAATTTGGTCAAGGTAAAAGAAATAGAACTAAAGTTATTCTGCAAAAACCATTTTTCTTCTATCAGTCTTGGCAACCTTGACCTTTGAGGCCAAAATTGATAGGTGCCTTTTTTGTCTCAAATGTAAGCCATCCACAAAGTTTGGTCATGGTTTGTGGGCATAAGACGTGAATTATTTTGTGGAAACCATTTCCTTCTTGGGAGTCCCCCTGACCTTGATCTTTAAACAAAAAATCCATAAAAATCTTTCTGATCTCACATGTAAACCATGTACAAATTTTAGCCAAGGCAGGTGGAACAGAACTTTAGTAGTTTTGTGGAAATCATTTTTCTTTCTTTCAGTCCTTGCAACCTTGACCTTTGGACCCCCACAATAAATATGTCTTCCTTGTCTCAAATGCAAGCCACCCGACAAAGGTTCGTAAAAATAGGTGATAAAGAACTCAAGATATCATGCAAAAACTAGTTTTCTTTTTAGAGTCACCATGACCTTGATATTTCACCTTTAGAGCCCAAAATCAATAAGTGTCTTTTTTATTCTCAAATGCAAGCCATTTGCAAACCATGGTCAAGGTATCTGATATGCAAGTCAAATTACTGTGTGGACAATTTTTCTTCTTTTAGTCCCTGTGACCTTCACTGTCGACCTTTTCAACCCAAATTCAACAGGTTTCTTCCTTGCCCCCAAATCAAGCTACTTATAAAGATGGTGGAGATCTTGAGTTAATGTGCAGAAACAAAACGGGAAACAGATGGCTGGACATATGGACTGAAAACATCATAACATGAAATGCTCTGCCCTGTGGCAGGCATATAAAAAGGAAATCATTCACATTTTTGTTGTAGAAGGTATGCTAACACCAAAATAAAATTTCTTCCATGGAACAATTTATACCACGGATACACTTATGGGTGTCATTTTTCCTGACTTCAGAGTCCCTGGATCTCAAACAGGAGTGAAAACCCACGTGGGACTCTCCACCTTTTGAAGACTGTAACATAATTAACATTTGGCCTCTTGACAGGACTCTCCATATTAAACCCAATGAAAAACCCTGGTTTTACCTGGAACCTAAATGTATGGCAATATGGCACATATGACTTTAAGTTTGGGGTTTAAAGGAACCACAAAATCCAGGATAAGTAGTACTCCACGAAAAAAAGTGCATTTTGAGTATTCTGATGTTTTCATGTATGTAAAAAATCTATATGACTATATATCAATCTTTTGATTCATATTACGATTTAGATGCAAGCATACCATAGAGTACAAAAGTGATCATTACAAGAAATAAATCTGCAGAAAAAGAATTGTTTTATGGTACTTGGCCTTACTGTAGTTAGTCCATACCTGCTAATGCCATAATATAGCTACTTTTCCCACATCCTGGGGGGCCATATAATAAGTATCCTCTACGATAGGGAATTCCTCGGTCCATGTACCACTTGGGATTACTGATGAATTCCTTCACATCTGCAACTATACTTTCAGATATCCCTTTGTCCAGAACCACAGAGTGAAGAGGCCTTTTCCGTCGAGGGTACCCAAATGGGCGCCATTCTGATCCCATAGCAGTGTACATTACTGTCCTTCCTTCTTGCTGTTGTAATGCTAATTGTCGTGCCTCTTCGAGAATATTGAAAAACAAGTTTCTATTTCTTCCTAGGGCTGTCATTGTAACTGTTTCATAGGGAGCTCCACGTTGCATGTCCAACATTTGTTTCTCACGATTACGATCAACTCGTATCCATGTTTTTTTGTATTTAAAAAAATGACTTCCTATGCTGGGCACAAAATCAAACTGTGTACTGATCTTCCCAGTCTCTGATTGATTGAAAGATGTTTCAACACTAAGATGCAAAGTTTTTGTTCCACGTGTTGAGATCCAATTCAACAGCCAGAAATAACTCTTGTCTTTACTTGGGACTTCCAATGTAATCATACAATGTCTGCGGAAAGCAATCATACTTATCTGTAAACCTTTACGTAAAACTGCAGTAACCACACCCACTCCAAAAAGTCCAGCCCCTGCTCCAAAATAAGGATTGTCCTTTAGAGAGGTTATAAAATCTACCAAAGGCATTGTGGACACTAAAAAACTTCAACATGTGCTTCTAACTGCAGCTGATGCTTTTGTCAGGTTTGAAAAAGAGGCCTTTGAATAGAAGCTGGCCGAGTAGGTATCTGAAATATGATGTAAGATTGGTTCCATGTGAACATCATGTCTTAAGAGCTTTAGTTAAAAATTTAATAAATTGAGTACTTCACTTCCTTGTTAGGAACTATTTTTTTTTTTTTTTTAATTTTCAATTGGGTATACCATTTTGTAGACCCTACAACACAAAACTATGATATACCAGATGGAGTCTTCATCAACAAAACATGTAACTTGCTTTTCAAAATCATCATATGGCTTAGCGACAAAGACTTATTGAGAGTCTGTTCAATTATACACTGTATTACCCTATCTGCTGGCTATTCTCTGTATGGTTAATGAGTACAATATTTGGAAATATGCATGTAACATCAGGAACTTGTCCTCCTTGCATAGTTTTTATGGATCCAATGCACCATTAATAAAACACTGACATTGCTTATGGCAGTAGAAATATGTTGATACATTTGATTTAATGCTTTAAGTCAGAATGTTTAGCTACTTTTAACAGTTTAACAAATAAAAAATTATTGCATTTTTAGTCAATTTTTTGGTGTAAAATATGCAAATATACTGCCTATCTAGAGTTATACTGCCTATCTAGAGTTCTGTCTCATATATACAGTACTGCCTATCGAGAGTTCTGTCTCATATGAGAAAGGTTCTATAATATACCCTCCCTTTGTAAGACAACAAATATTACCTTTCCTTTGGATGTGATATTTCTCATAAAACAACAGGGAGAGTTTGGAAAGATTTTATGAAAATTAATTGACAGAAGAGGGATTAGACTTGTCATCTGCATACAAAGATCTGTCCAAATAATTAAATTTACTTGTTACAAGTTGCCTGAAATCCATAATTTCTATTAGCTGCTGTGGTGGACATATTAGATGTCAGCTTGGCACCATTTGCATTTAGGACTAACAAGGTATCATAAGAAGTCTTCTGGCGGAAACACCATGTTGATATGACTTTCCATTTTGGAGGAGTAACGATAACATGATTTTTAAGATGGGTGCCATATTCTATATCAGATTGGCACCATTTCTATTTAGTACCAACTAGACATCATAAGAAGTCTTTTGGTGAAAGCACAATGCAGATATGACCAGTAATCTGGGAGAAGTAGTGATCACAAGATTTTCAAGATGGCAATTTTGGGAGCCATATTAGAAGTTGGATCAGCACCATTTCACTTACGACCAACTAGACATCGTAAGAAGTCTTTCAGTGAAAACCTGATGCTGATATGACCATTCATTCAGGAGAAATAGTGAGGAGTAGCCGAGGAATGCCAAAGTCGGTTGAAGTAAGAGTAAGTTTCTTAAAAGAAATGAAGCTATCTAATCACTTTCATCAAAATTAGTATGTTTTCCTTCATTTCATTACAGAAACTTACTCCTGCTTCAACCAACTTCAGCATTCCTCGGCTACCATCGCATTTCAACCAACCGAAATGTATGTCAACGGAACTTGAAAATGCATCGACTTGTTTGTGTCAAGACTTTTTATTCCATCAAGAAAGAGACATCAGAGAAAGTTTAGTCCGACTAAAGCAATTAGACTTTAATCTGTGGAATAGTGTCAATATGGGCTGCGAAGCGTGCGAGATATTCTTGAAAATTTGGCCTCTATTTCCCCCATCATTCTACCTGCGAACACACTACACAACACTGTGGTGGAAGTAAGACATTGCACCCAGACAATATAAAAATCGGCAACAAAATTTACCACAATCAACCATGAAAATACCACAATCTACCACAATCTCCTACAATCAAGTGTAGGAATATAATTATTGTTATTGCCATTCTGGTCAATGGCCAAGTTGACAGTCACATGGATATCATAACATAATGATATTTTATAAATACTTGCCTTTTTATTAATTATCTATATATGGCATTGTTTAAAATTTATGTGATATATTATAATAATCATCATTTAATATAGTATCATCATTTAAGTATAGTATTACATATATATTAATTAACCTGTTTAAACATATGTATATATTTTATATTATATTCATACATAAGTACAGTTACTTTCACAAATTATAACAGTATATGTATGATGCAGAACATTCATAAATTTTAAGCTCTTCATAATATGATCACAAAGCAATTAGCGAGACATGTCCAACAGTGGGTATATACTGTAGAACTTGGCTGTCGTGGGCAAGGTAACATAAGTAACGATCAGGACAAAAATTAATTTTAAATAACACAACATATATTATGTTGTATATATATGGCAAGATTTTTTTTCCGCAGAAGGTAAGCTTTTTTTAAATCAATATTTATACACAAAGTGTTAAAATTTTCCTAACTTCCTCGAGCTTTAATTAAGCAACCAAAACAAAGTCTCCAGTTACGCAGAATTGTGGGCCGTCAAACTCAATTCACTTTCAATAAGACATTGTATGAGAAAGGTATCTCTATTAAAGCTAGCAGAGACAAATAGAGGCAGTTTGTACAAAGACAGCCTTACATAGTCCAATGTCTCTGAAGCTAGTCTTTATATGAAATCAAAGCTTGTCTTTATATGAATTCAAAGCTATTCTTCATATATTACTTTACTTTATCTATTGTCAGACATTAATATCATGTCGATTGTTTATAAATCAAAAGAATAAAAGAAAACACACAGAAATCAAATGCAAACAAACTGAATATTTAATCGGAGACAATATAACATGTTATTATATTGCTCATCTGACTGAACCACTTTTTTTATCCAATTTTCTTAGTCACAATGTTGTAAAAAATGTTGGAAAAAACCCCTGGTCAATGGAAACATCAAAAGGCTGAAAGAACACAAAATCGCTGAAAACATGAAACACACTGTGCGTATGGAAATTACATGTTCATTGTCCTAATCCCACTTGTAGGGCGATGTACAGTGTGTCTTTTGAACAGAAATGGAAAGTGACACAAATTCATTAAATCAAGAACAATGCTATCGGAAAGAAAGAGCATTGTATACCTATTATGATGATGAACATTCATTGTGTTAACCAATGTCCATATATATGAATCTCACATTTCTTGACTTAATGTGATTATATATGTTTACAGCACAGGAACTGACCACTATTAATACATGATAATGATCGAATAATGTGTGGCTTGCTGGCCCCTGTACTGAACTTTGTGTGTGTGTGTGTATGCGTGTATATATATATATATATATATATATATATATATATATATATATATATATATATATATATATATATATATATATATATATATATATATATATATATATATATTTGTTCACTGTCTTTCACTGTCTTATCACTTGACGTGTTATTTGGATTACAAGCAATTACAGCAAGGGGAATATTCAAATAAAGTGCATGCAAATTGACTTGCCTTAGGTCAGGTCATTTCGCATATTCCTTAGGAGCCAACTCAGTATGAAATTGGGTAATTCAGGATTTTCATTTGCACAAATATCAATAAACCAACTTCAATATATCCTACAAGAAGCATTCAGGCTTTTTATTTGATTGATTTTATTGAAATAATATTTGGATTACTTAATTATTTCACAGTGCAATTTGAAGGGTAGGTATAAATTGCAAAAAGGACTTTTAATTTGGTTATAAAAGCCATTCAAGATTGTTTTTTATGATTTAAAGCAGATAACTTTAAATAAACAATGTTTATAAATGTTTATAACTCTAAATTTAAAAAAATAATATGTAGAAAAACTTTGATTTTAACCAAAATTGTTGTTCAGCGCATAAACGACTTCCCAACTGCAAAAAGGACCGCAAAAAGGACTCTTTATTTATTAATAAAAGCCTTCCATGTTTTTATTTTAATGTTAAAAACAGATAACTGTTAAAGGACAATGCTGATAAATGTTTATCATTCAAAATATATACCAAATATGTAAATAAACTTTGAATGAACCAAATGTGTTGTTCAGCACATACAGAGTATGCGAAAAGGACTCCTTTTTGCAAAAAGGACTTTGTATTTACTAGGAATTTCTCTTACTCAGAGCATAAATATTTTTGAGTTCAAAATTTTCGGCAATATCACACTGCCTTCATCAACGACTACTGTTGATCACGTGACTTATAATGGTCACGTGATACAAGGAGACTGGTGTAGATAGGTGGTAGTTTAAGTCCCTCGTCCCTGTTTAGTGTTGGCCTCCGTTTTCGTATTTCATTTGCCTCCTTCACCTTCCTTTTCCATAGGTTGTCCTCAGATGTGATGATCTTGGTCTGATTGGGAATGATCGAATGTCCCATATTGCTACAATGTTCATGTATTACAGATGACTCTCTACTGATGTGTTCTTTAATCCTTGTTTCTAACACTCTGTCTGTTTCCCCAATATAGTCATTCTCACAATCACTACATTTGATACGATAAACCACACCACATTTCTTCAAATTTTCTGTTTTGTCCTTCACATGTGTAAGTTGTTGTCTTAAAGAATTGTATGGTTTGTGGTATATATTAACCCCATGTTGTTTGAATACTCTAGCTAGGGTTTCTGATGTACTGTGGATGTATGGCATACCGATATTGGTTCTATTTGGACCACTACTGGTTTTGTCAGGTGTTCCCTTCTTCTTCTTTGGAAGTTTGAAAATCCGCTCTGGATAGCCATTTGCTCGTGTTCTACTTCTTTAATCCGATGTCTCATCAGTGACTAGGGAGTTAGCTCAGTGCAGTAAAGATCTCACTACTGACCTCTTGTGTTCCAGATGATGATTGGAAGAAAAGTTAAGGTACTGGTCAGTGTGTGTTGGTTTCTATACACAGTGACTTTGGTTGATCCGTTATCATTTAAGTGCACCCATGTGTCTAAAAAAGGTAATTTGCCATCTTGTTCTTGTTCTGAGGTGAACTGAATCTATGGGTCTATGGAGTTGAGATGATCGGAGAACTCCTGCACAAGGCACTCATGTAGTTCAGTCAAGGTATCATCCACATATACCATTATAAGTCACGTGATCAACAGTAGTCACTGATGAAGGCAGTGTGATATTGCCAACAATTTCTAACTCGAAAATATTTATGCTCTGAGTAAGAGAAATTCCTAGTAATCATGAATTATCCAGAACAAGGAAGCAACCTTTTCAGTTGGACTTTGTATTTGTTTATAAAAGCCGTTCAAGATTGTTTATAAAGCAGATAATTAAAAAAAAAAAGGTTCATAAATATTTATCATTCAATATAAAAATAAAAACTATGTAAATAAACTTGGATTTAACCAAAAGTGTTGTTCAGTGCATGCCGAATATGCAAAAAGGGATTCACAACTGCAAAAAGGACCTTTTTTTTAAAAATAAAAACCTTCCATGATTTTAGTTTATGGTTTAAAGCAGATAACTGTTAGAGGGCAATGCATGATGCATGTTTATCATTCAAAAGAAGTTTTTAAAAAAAGCATGTAAATAAACTTTTATATAACCAAAATTGTTGCATTACAGGGACTAGGCAAACAGGAATTGTTAAGGGTTTGTACAGACAAAATAGTCGGAACATATATAAAAAAAGAACATTTATTTGCTACCAATATGTATTCAAAATATTCCAAACAATCAAAACATATATTACCCTCTCAGATTCTGTGTAAATTAGCATATATATTGTATTGACTTGTACAGAGTACTTTATCATAACAAATGAACATATATATATAAAACATGCTAATGATTTCGTCATAACACACACACACACACGCACGCAGACAGGCACGCATGCATGTATATTGTATTAACTTGTACAGTGTACTGTATCATAACAAATTAACATATATACATAAAACCAGATAATGATTTCGTGATAACACACACACACAAGCACTAAAAATACAAGTCACATGTTTAACCAAGTAACAGTTTTACCGACCTTCAGTTAATAATTTGTGTCACTCCCAATTGTAAGCTGTGAAAGTTCCACGTCGTTTAAGTTGTCTGCAATGCAATGCACGAATGACGAGTAAGCCCAAATTGTCGAACTAGTATGAATGAACGTGGGTCAAGAACATATTTGATGGTCCATGCTAGACAAATTACCGTCAGATCTTTGGAAACGGTCGGTGTGACATGGAATTCTCCTAGTTTGTAAGTCTTATCAATGCCTAATACACAACTGCTGTCTTTACAACAGAAAAGTTTAATATCTTTGATTTGCTGCACTGTATAAATAACAAATAGAGAAAAAACTACATTTAAATATAAATTTTTTACTCTACTTCATATATTGTAAAAAAATATGTCTTTTTAAATAATTTGCATTAACATTATGGGTCCTTTTTGTACATGGGGAAATCCTTTTTGCAGATGACAAGTCCTTTTTGGAAGAAAAAAAATCCCTTTTGCAACACAAAAGGAGTCCTTTTTGCATTTTATACCTACCGCATTTGGAATGTACTTATTATTGTGTCTGTTTTTGAACCATATACCTATAAAACACAGTACCATGATGTCAGGTAATCCTGTGCACCTAAGGATTGAATCATGCCGTTATTTGTCTTCGGAATAAATTCTAATTGTTTGCTCATTGCATTGAAAACATCTACCTTCATTTTAAATAAACAAATCAATTCTTACATTTTTACTGAAAATTTGCCAGAAAATGTAAGCAGAAACAAGCATCACCTTCACGCTCTAGCAGATTCAGTTTTGTAGTCTAATTCTGCACAGGCACTGTTTTACTTTCATTTTCGGACTTCCTGTTTTCAGCAGCAAATCATAATTTTCCATACTCATTCAGTCATATGTAGGTCATTATGTTTTCAAATTTCAAGTGCACATCTTTATTTGCTGGATAGCTAGTGTATAGTCTGAATTGTCATTTGCACCCAAGCAAAAACCAGTTTAATTGGACGACATGGTTGTATATATACAGTACAGCTCACGTGATTTTTTGGAACCCCACTCTTCGCGGTGGAGACTTAATCCTCTCCACTTTAGCTCCGCGATAACGCTCTGCAGTGGAGGGATAAATACCTGCAAATCACCACCGTGCATTGGGCAAACACGCTGATGTCAACTCCACTGTGGAGGGGGCTGGTTGACATTACTGATTGACATTTGAACAGTCAATGAATGAAGACCACCTATGAAAGACTGAGACGTCAGGAGTGATTTACAACTGGATACCATTGGAAGAATCAGTTGTCTTTATTTCGATCATATATTTGGAGAATAAAAAAATAATTTCAAAAGTCTTGTATATTCAGTACACATTACTGTTTATTAAAGGTTGATCAACTTCTTTTGCAATAAGTTTATACTTCTAATTTAATCAAAGAAATATGAACAAACGTACACACTGACTTGAGAAGCACACCTTGCTGAGCTTCTTGAGCAGCATAAATTTATCATTTTGTTCCAAAGGAAAGTAATTCTCTGAGATATGGACAATTAAAATCCAAACTGACATCCACTTCTGCTTAAACCCCCCCCCCCCCCAAAACACTGAATTTACACTGAAATGCAAACCGTGTGCTTAGTCCGTAAGCAGTAATAGCAGTCATGAGGCTGAATATTCTGACTGCATGTGTACTGTAAGGAACTGACCATATAATGTATGGGGCTTAAATGTTGTTTTGTTTTTGTTTTTTTCGACCGGGATATTTTTTGTTCTTTCTTCAAAAGATAAATTCATTTCAAGTGAAATATGGAATGGAATAATGTCTTTTTTATACTTCAAATCAGAGAAAGACAATTGTTTTCATGCATTTACCCCCCCCCCCTTAGAAAATTATATGGGCTCTCCCTAATAAAGACTTGACTTGAGCGGATGTTCTACAGAAATAAAGGCAGTGACCACTGTGAACACTGTTATAACATATTGCCAAGGGTTTGCATCAAAGGATGATGTCAGTTGCAGATTGGGAACAGTATGTTTTTATCACACGAAGCCATCTGACTTGACATGTTGTACTTTACACCCGCAATTATGGTCCCACCATTAACAACGGAAGTTTGATAACTGTTAGTAATTAATCTGAACTAAACTTGTTACCTAAATGAAAAATACTGTGGAAAATTCTAAAATCTCGGATGTTCAGAGATTTTAATTTCCAACAAGTTTAGGGCATTTTGCATGGATGTATATTCTTATAATTATTTTGATGCAGTTATTAAAGTATACAGTTTCCTGTTTGTGACTCTTAGAGCCTTTGGTTATTGAGCATGTTTCTGTATGTGGTATATTGCTGTACAGCTAGAGTTCCTGTGGCCGAGTGGATAAAGTGTGTGACTCGTATATATATACACACACACACACTTGGGTGTCTGCTGGCATGTTCCCCCCATTTTAAAAAAATAATAAATATATCCGTTTTATTTCTGTTTTGCCCGTCCCCCCCCCCCTGAAAAATGTCTGCGGACACACACACACACACTTGACTTTGGAGCACGTGGTCGGGAGTTCTCGTGCACGGGTGGGAAAATTTCTTTATTTTTTGCTCCATAACGCTATAATGTCTAGCACGTTATTACTTTTCTTACCACTACCAAACATTTCCAGATTTTAGTTTGTGTATGTCTAGATTTATAATCAGTCAAATTTTAATATTTTAATTCTTAAGATTGCCTAAAAATGTAGACATGTCAAGCATCGAAAAGTACAATTTTGGTTAACATTAATAAGCATTTTAGCATTATTTCTTAAACTCACATTGGTGAAAAACTCTTCAAAACATAAGCAGAATCACGAAAAACTTTAATGGCAGGAACATCTTTTTGGCTTAGTGTGAATGATGAGGCCACTAACTGAAGAAAGCTAGCCAATAATGGAATAACTTAAACTGTTACTGAAGCATGTACAAAAAAAATATGTTTCTAATGTTAAGTACAACAAATTACGACAACTTCCGAAGTAGTGATTTGGATTCCATATTTTATCAGAAAGAGAGAGAGGGGGGGACTTTACTAAGAAGAGTTAATGATCTAGAAATATTCATCTCATTTTTCCGTATTATGCATAGTAAGCAATAGGAAAACGAACAGAAAAAGAAAAAGTTAAACATTAATTTCATCTAATGCTCAAGTTTATTTGGTGATATAAATATACAGTAGTTACATACAACAAATGGGTATATATTTATCCCGGTTCAGGCAAGCTTTGACATTTTGTATAAGTGGGTTACTTATAATTTCTGTTTGTAAATTTCAAAAGGCAGGAATTTATTTTGATACAAGGTAGTTCTACAGAAAGGGAGAGTGCTGTAGGTCTCGTTGTTAATAACAAATGGTCGAATTACATCTTTGTAAGTTGTTCAGAGCAAAACTATTATCCATTTTAAACAACTAATGTGACTGAAGGAATGGAAGAAAATAAACAGCTAAATGTAAAAATCTGATACTAGGTGTATTCATTAGTTCACTAGTTTTTCATTAGTTCACTAGTTTTTCTTTCTATCACCGATTTTTCTTTTACAAGAATCAAACAGGGGAATAGCCTGTGGTTGTACAGTATGAATCACTTATCCCCAAGTACACTGTTTATTGTCAACTCAATGGCAAAGACAACAAAACTGCAGAAGAGCTGTTGTTGTACTTTTAGGTTATCAGTTCGCACATGAAATTAACACGTCAATATCAAAGAAAACGAGAAGTGTTGATTGCTTTTCTTGTGCTAGGTTATTGGTTCGCACATGAGCACTTCTCTTTGAAAACTTCATGTGTCAACTACATGTATCTATGATGACTTTTGCGACAATTTGTGATTTTTAAAAAAACCGCTACTTTGGTAATTAATGCAAAATAGTACAGTTTAAAATAAAAATAACGATGTGAAATCTTAATAATGCTTTATTTAAGCGATTGGATGTCAGAAGAAATCATACAATATGTGAATAAGAACTCATGCATGGAGTAACTATCAGAACTTTTGTGATTTTGTTTCACTTCAGTAAGGTATGACTGCAGCTTTGTTATTAATTTGTTCGATGCTTATCATTCTTTTTCATAAAAAAAAAAGTACAATATCACTGACTTTCATATGATCATTAAATATTTTTATTGCTTTTACTGAAAAAGAAATAAGGATATGAATGCATGTTTAGATTCCGATAAGATAGTATTGAAGAAAAAAATCAGATTCATTGCGCAAAATGTAGTATTAATACAGTTTGCGAGGCATTGTCATTATGTTATCATCATCTAAAATTTGATTTGGCACTATGTATCATACATTATCTTTGTTAGAACAAGGAAATATTTAAAATAAACTGAATGAATATGTTTTTTTTCATTATCAAAAAGTTAGCAAATTGCTCCCCAAAGGGATAACGATGTAGGTAAATTGGTGCCCCCCCCCCCTCAACCTCTGCTTGCAGGGGTCATAAACAGTAAACCACGCCCATATTATCGAGACCACGTCCACTCCGCGGTGGTGATCGGATGCGACTCTGCGAGAAAGCGTGGTGTGCAGGGCTATTCTCTGCGAGATGCCGCGGCAACTCCGTCAGGACGCACAGAGTGATGGTGGAGGTTTGTTTCTTAATCCTCTCCACTATCTCTCCACCCCCACAGCGAAGCGTGGGGTTCTGAAAAATCATGTGAGCTGTACTGTATTGTATATGTGGTGTTTTAAGGTTGATTGTAGTATTTTCAAAATCAACTGTGGTTGATTGTAGCTGATTGTGGTATATTGTAGTTGATTGTGGTAAATCATGACACCCATATATATCATGGTGGACGTCTTACATTGTAGACATCGACACAGACATAAACATAGACAACTTTTATTTAAAGTCAGAACTGCATCACATAATAAGAAACATTATCTTGTTGCGGCTATTTTACCAACTGTAAACGATAATATAACAATTTAATTCAACCATCAGAAATACAGTACTTACAATCTTTTTTTTTTTTTTTATAAATTATAATTCTAACCTAAAACTGCATACCCCTCCCCCATTTATAATTTATATTTTAATAATCATTGCAGGAAAATTATTTTACATGAAAAGATTCTACTCTCTTAATCGTATGCAGTGTCAAAATACACATGCGTAATGGCTGGCCAATACACACTTAAGATATTCACCTCTCCCCAATTTATAATTTCTGTTTAAAAATTCAATGCAGAGAGGTCAATTTACATGAATAGGATATATATTCTACACTTACAAGCAGTGCTAGAATATACTGGTTAAAATAATGGCTAAAGGTCACAGAGCTGCTCCACTGATAGATATAGGATCGCGTTAGTAACCCGCTCACAGCGAGGATAGGGGTGTTAGCCTGATATTACTTATTGGGGTTTGTAACGATGTTTACAATTGAAAATAATACATATATACTATACACAAACAAATTATTACATGTAGACTATATTTCGATAAAAAAAGCAACGATACAATCCTGTGTTAGTACTAATGAGGTATAAGCACGCTGAAATTTTGTCTCATATGCGTACTGAAATTGTACTTACATCCCGAACTGTGAAGAGAGAGGTATGGCTGCACAGGTTGACAAAAAGAATCCTATATATTGACTCGACCAAACGTTATTCTATATTACAGTGGCAATTGCTGACTGCAAATAGAAAATAAACAAAAATTAAAAGTTCGGATGTAGATATAACAAAATATACGTTATATTCCAATGAGATTAAATATTAAGGTATAGCTAGCATTATTTAAATTCAAGTAAATAAAACTAGCGAATCAAAAAGTCATGCTTTTTCATGAAGGCTGCCATTGTTGTTGTTCTTGGTGTTTTATAAATTCCTCCGGTAGTTAATTGGAGCACCTCAGGGAAAATGTCTTCTTGTTCATGTATATAATTCCACTATCTTAGGAAACCGCCCAGAATGGAGTATGAATACTAGAGCTGAAACGAATACCACATTTTCCTGTTCGAATATTCGTCTGCTGTATTCCAACAGAATTCAAATATTCGTTGATGTTAATAAAGCAATCAAATACATCCATTTTGATTTGTCAGCTTTGGCATTTTATCGACCCCATTCCCCGCCAAGCGACTGTGAACGCAGTCATCTAAATCTCATTAAATTACATTTTAGAGGTATTGCATAACTTTTTGGGGGATTCTGACTAAAAGTCGAGTGATTGCAGGTGTAATTTTCCATGTTTGTCTTCAAACTCATTATCGTCAAAAAAGTTTATTTTCTTGCGTCCTACTAGTTCTCGTCAGCAACCAGTTTTCTAAGTGGTTTTAAAAAAGCATTTTGAAATTTGTATTAAGAAGTGTGTTGTCTCAGGCATTAGTCTTTATAAAATAAAGTTTGAAAAGCATCAATGAAAACCTTTCATCAAGGAAAAAAAGCACTTTTATTCGTCAAATAAAGTTACATTCTGTTCTGCGTGGAAAAACGTTACTTTTTTCGTGAACAAGTCAATTATCTGTCTGATGTCAGTTAGGAGACAAATGTGTGTATTGCTAAATTTACAGTACAAATTGAAAATATCGTAAACTTTGCAAGGTCAATCCACAACGATTCAATGAATACAGAGAATTTATGTAGGACAAAGTTAGATTTAAAACAACAAGTGATGCCTCAGTACAAGAAGTAGTTGTTTTAGAATCAATCGTAGGAATGGTCAAATTTGACATAAATTGGAAATCATTCAAAATATTGACGAAATGTTGCAAATTGATATAAATAAAGTTCTGTTGTCGATGGTCGTCCTGTTGTCTTGTTGATAACACCTAAAGACAGTTTATCAAGCACAAATGATTCCAGATGTTTTTATTTCATTTTAAATGACGGACAAACAACAGTATTTAAGACATATTTACAAAGATTCTAAAAGTCCAGTTGTTTACACAAATATCAATCAATTATGGGAACAAATTAAATGAAACAAGAAGAAAATAAAATACAGTGAATTAAATGAAGGGTTAATAGAACACTATATTAAAACATTACACAAGCAAGCGAGAAAAAGATTTCCATACCAAAGAGTTTACATGAGTCACGTGGGTAATAAGTTTCAAACAGACATTGTTGACGCAAGCACATGAATTTTTTTTTTAAAAATGGAGATAACAATATGTTTACAGTGATATATATTTTCTCTCAATACGTTTGGTCTGAAAAAGTGAAAACAAAAAAAAAAGAGAGATGACATTCATGATGCTTTTGGAAAAATCTTCAAACAGGGAAAACCCTGAAAAGATACAGTTTAATAAGGGTTCAGAGTTTTACAATAAGGAAATTTATAATTTGCTGAAAAAAGAAATTGGAACACCATTGAACTTAATCAGACGAAAAAAAATCTGTCGTTAAAAGGCTTAAAAGAACGTTAAAGACTATAGTGTGAAAGTAATTCACTCAAAATGAAATCAGAAAATGGGCTGACGTTTTACAAAAGCTATTAGAGGGATACAATAAGATGCATCACAGATCAATATACATTACTCTGGTTGAAACGAGCAAGGAATCGCCGAAATTGTCAAAATTTAAAAATGCAAAATAAACTTTATAAGGGCTACCTTCCTAACTTTACCGAGGATATATTTAAAATTCAGGCAAGCCAATTAAGGTGATCCAGTCGTCCAGACTTAAAGGGAGAAGATATTTAGGTCGTGTTTTACGAACAAGAGTTATCTCTATACGATTATGAAGATGACATATACAAAGTTGCAAAGATTAAAAACAAACAAACAAACAAACAAAGAAAAAGAAAAAAAAAACAACGGATGAATGGTAAAAGATGTACATGTATTTGTGAAATAGAAAGGATACGATTAATCATTTAACCGTTTGAAAATAGCTGACACAGCAAGTCATTAAAATAACTGGAAGGAGAACCATAAAAATAACAGTATCAGGGAGCACAAAAATGTGAGTTTTTGACAAATAAAAGAGTTTGTATAATGTGACAGGTATGGGGAAAAACAATTAAAAATGAGGGGTGAAACATGCATGATATGATAACTGGCTTTGATTACAAAACCTGAGGGGACAAAAACGTACATCCAAAAACATCGCAGGTAAATAACAAAATGGTACACATGAAAACGTGATCAGGCGACTAAGGTGTAGACAATGCTCCGCTAGCCGGGTAATAGATGACATCTCAGAAGAAATGAAAGGAGATAACATTAAAACAACACGAAGCTGATTCATACTACATCTATAAAAAAAAAGCTGGAAAACAAAAATAGTGTATAAGACTGCATGCTTGTCTATGAGATTTTGGACAAAAACATAGGGTAATAAAAATCACATAAATGTTGATTCAGTAAAGAAAACATTAAAACTTCCTTTAAATTTAATTTAAAGAAGGTACATCAGCACTTCACGAAATTACTCAATCCACTATACATTTTCCATAGAAACTTTATACAATGTACAAGTTTAACACATCAATAAAACATGCTGTTACAGAAAATTACAACAAAATGAACCAAATTCAGTTTATATTGGAGGAGTTTTTACGCCACATGGATATGGATGAAGTAAAATTCATTACAACTTTAATAACATTTATATGCAGTATATAGATTTTGAAGAAATATTTTTTTCAGTTATTGAATTCAAACTGTCTAAATAAATGGAACAATCAATATTTGAGACACTCAGTTGTAAAATGTTCAAATACAACAGAGAAAAACTGATAAAGGAAATGGAAAACAATATAAACAAAATAACAGAGATGTAAAGATTGGATAAAATGAAATGAATTACATGTGAATGTGGAAATACAGTGACTATGGGATCAATGTATTTGCACAAGAAAAGTCAATTTTAAATCAATTTTTAAACTTTAATAAAAAAAAGAAACATATTTTAAAAAAGAACTAACCTGTACAATATCTAATCTTTATCCTACAGCTTTTATTTACTTCTAATATTAATCCTGATATTGCGAATATATTTTATGAGATAAAAATATATTACACAGTTGCACTGAACAAGATGTTTTCATGTACAGACCTTTAACTTTTTTGATATTCGCATTTTACAATTTGATAGCGAAGATTCAGAGAATAGATACAGGGCATCATTTAATATGCAATTCTGTCAAAATTAGTTAAACTTGGAAGTGTGGATGACGACAGCTGGTGTTGTATATGATACTGTCAATAACAAATACAATTATTTGAGTGTTCTGGAGTGTTCTTTTTTTTAATGCTAAGATACCATACAAAATAATTATTAATAAACAGGCTGGATATACTTCCTCTTAGAAGAAAGTAACGGTATGACAGATGAAGGTATTGCAAGATTTTAGAAACCATAAGATCTTATGCGATGTGCATATTAGGTGCACACGTATATAACATCCATTCTCTATCAGACACTGTTAGAAAGTTGATGTAGTTATCAAGTTGAGGATAAGAAGATTACGACACAAGAAACCAACATGATAAATGTTTAGCAATAAGTAACAACTCAAAACGTGAAATTAGACTATGCTGATGGTGGTGGTGGGGTAGTTTTGTTACATAGTGACATGATTATCAAAATGGGTAGTATCTTTGGATACAACAAGAATTTACAGAAGAGTTTGGACTTGGATTAAACCCTAATATCACTACCGCTGTAACAAAGTATGGTCTTCCAAAGGCCAATAAACAAAATGTGACTGTACAAGACCAAATTTCAGAGGTCAAAAAAGAATGCAAAGTAAGTAATAATTATGTAAAAAAAAAAAAGAAAAAAAAAAAAAAAGAAAAACCACCAAACAAAACAACAACAAAAAAATAACGATGATGTTCCAACTGCAAAGCCTGCTAATACGATAGTGCCTCCGGTACGCATTGTCTCTGACACGATTAGCTTCTCAGACATTCAAATTGCACCTCGTGTGCACTTTGCCTCTAGTATGATGACACATGACACTTTAGAAACATCAAAAATATTATATCTTCTGAAATAATCAACCAATCATTTATATTGAGACTAACGGTTGCAGAAACTGCAATATTTTACGTTTTTCAAAGTAGAGGCGTAGTGACGGACAGTTCCTGCTTGATGCTTTATTTTACACCTGTACTCAAAAATGCAAATAACAAACCCACTAAGGCCAAAAAAGCACAATAATATGTTCAGCGATGAAAGACACAACATGTCCAGCTGCTTTTAAAAGCCAGCTTTTTACATTGTCAATAATTCCAGGCAATGCTCCTGCTGCATATTTCGGATAACTCAAACAAATAATTACCAATATTTATTAAGCCTTTAAAAAAAACACAAAAAAAAAAAAACAACAACAACAAAATGTCAATGAAAGAATCACAGTTGCCTCATGATGGAGCACAGCTGCCACTTCTTATTCCCATTAAACCGTTCATAACATTAGTTATAGACAGAGTAACTGTTGAAATAGTCATATCTATTGCATTGGATGTACGCCCATTGTTACACACTTTTCTTTCAATAGCTTTTTCAGCCTTCCACCTAATGGTGATTTGTCTTTTTTTTTTTTTTTTTTTTTTCAATATTTTCTCTGAAAACTCTCTCCAACCGTGTTAGATGTCGAACTACTTGTGCTTTTCTACATTTTACACTTTCCAACTGGATACATTCTGTTAGTTTGGATCTCATTTTGTTGATGTCTTTTTTAACTCTTCAATCTCTTTTTCATATGTTTCAATATCAGATTGCAAAGATTATATTTTCGAATTTACAACTTCTACAGCATTAACATAACCTCTAATTCGCTTTTCTCTTGAGTAATCTTTGCACTGCAGATGGCAGTTCTCTGCTTTGAAGTCTTATGTTGTATTCCTCAATTATAGTGTCAACTTTTCTTACCTGTTCATCAAATGGTTCTTAACTGTCTGCTCTTTGCACCTCTATTTGCTCGGGTACTTTTATTTATTGTCTTTGTAGATTTCGTCCATTCGAAAACTTGGACCGTTTACAAAATAAAATAAAAGATGATTACATGACATCAAATGGTATCATATACTTCACTAGATTATTGTCATTCAAATTGGCAGTACCTCTATCTTAAAAGTAGTTCTAGCTTGATAAATGGGAACACAGCCATTTAAAAAAGAAAACAGAAAATACGTAATCTGAAAAATTTTGTTGTATCTGCGGGACACCTCGCCTACGGCAACGAAGACTGCGCAAAGCACATTACGTAAAAATGCTTAATAAATGAATACGTAATGGCATCTTTGTTCTTGTGTATTAGGCGCCTTTAACCAAACTTGTTACAATAGTTGTCATTATAGGAGTAGCTGCTGCTTACCAAATAGACTCGGCAATGCTGTTAAAAAGTTCTTCAACGATGAAGTTAGCGATCTTAAATGATTCGACTTTTTCACTGTACTCTTCTATCTCTTTCTTTACGGCATTCTATCATTTATTTATCTATATTCACTGGCAATTATATACCAAATGTTTGACCAATGGAAATATTTTCCTTGTTGATCTGAATCTGACTGATTAAAAGATAAATATGGTATAACGTGATCTATTTCTAAATCATCAACACTGATACATTCAGGTTTCATAAAGTTAAACCATCTACGATAGAAGTCAATAGACGGAACACCTAACATTTTCAAAGTCGTATCTGATTTTAAGTTTTGCCTCAATGCCTGTAAAATTCAATTTCTTGCTTTTTTCTAATTAGCGGAATATATTCATCGTTGTGGTATATTTGTCTCCAGTATTAATTATCTTGCTCTCTGTTTTCTCTACTTCACTTTTTTCCTTGCTTTTGTGTATGCTTTATGACAAATTTCACAGTAACTGCTTGTCCTGTCAAAGTTTTTTTCTTGTCATTTTGGACACATCTTTGTATCCATTATTTTGCCCAACTAAATTTCACTTTATTTTCACTATTCAAAGTAACATTGAAATATGACTTCTTAGTAGCCTTTTTTGACCCTTTGAATTCTTGTTGATAAAGCTTTCAAATTTCCTCATAAGTTAAATGAATGGTGAACAAGGTAGAAACGAAAATGAAAACAAGGGTTACTTCCCAAAAAGCCAAACGATTCACGTAGAGTTGAACTTGGTAGACACCTTGTTACTCGTTCACAGGAATCTAAAACCTTTTAAAGACATAACAAAGAAACTCACAAATATCACTGAGTTCATCTTCGGTTTACGAAAGACTACATAAAACAAAATGATACAAGTTGAAACATCACGATCTATGATTTGATAGGTAGTGGTGTGCAGCTGTTTTAGCAATCATGTTCGTTTTAAAGCTTTCAAAACCTGTAAAAACATAATGTTAGAAACTAAGAAAATAAACACCACTAAAAAAACAGCAGCAAAGGCGTACGAACTGCAACATGACGAGACTTTGTCTAATCTGATATCTGAAATCTAAATGCTTTAACTCTCCAGGTAAGAAATAGCAAGTACAAAAGTACAGCTTTTTTGTTAGATAAATATAATAACTTTTACCAACAGACAAAAAGAATTATTAACTGTATTTATAATGCAGCATTTAGATCAGCTCTCACAGTTTCCTACATCATGGTTTTGATGAGGGTGTTAAAGATGTCAATATGTGCACCATCAAACATGGATATTGGAAAAAAGGTTGAACTAATTATTCCATTTTTGTTTAGTTCTCACTCGACTACATGATAGCACTCGAAATTCTACCGGATAAAAAATTTAACACTGGATAGGTAAAAGGAAAATGAAATGTTTATTGCTGAATGCTTTTAGTTTTTTGACTAATAAATTGCATAGTTTTACATAGAGACTAATATAGACTACAACGAAAATTATCATCAACACAATTTACCATGCAAGCAACATTAAACTCTGCTCCATACCATAGCCTACAACATACTTATAATAAAACTATTGAGTTTTACAACTGACCCACCGTAAAGCATGGATATTGAAGAAATTTTAAAGCTAATAATTCGATTTTCTTTTATCCAGTTCACAATTGACTACATACTAGCACATGGACTTTACCTGAGAAAATAGTTACTCAGTAAATGTTTTGTTAAAGCAAACCTTTATCGTTTGGTAACTTGCGTAGCATCTGCAAAGCAGAATGAGTAATCCTGGACCAAAAGACGTGTTCCATTTCAGCGAAAGAAACATGTAAAAAGCGTTGCCGAATTCCTGAGAAATAACATGTCCGAGACAACGTGTACGAATTCCGTGCCATCGTTGCCAGAGTTGTGATGCACCACATGTGCCGCAGGCGCAACGATGTGTCCCAAGGGCACACGGACGTCGGTGCCTAACAGAAGGTGGACACGAATTATCCGATATAATCATAAATGCACAGTACAGCCAAAAACTGCTAAGCTTGTGCATATCACAACATCAACTTTTCTTATCAATATGAATGATCTCCATTAAAAAGTGGTTAGTGTAAACATATTTTATTGCCTAGAAGATCACAAATATGTATGCAGGCAAAAGGACTGGAAACAAGATTTTCAACTTACAAGTTCCTCTCCATTATAAACTTAATTAATTAATTAATGAGCGTGCAGGCAAGAGTTGTGGAAAAAGTCAAGATAGGTGAGGTACATACATATAATGATATGAGAGTTATGAAGGAAAGAGAAGTGTTTGGTGAGATCCAGTAGGTACAGTTTTAACTGTAGACCTAAGGGAACAAAAAGTAATCATATGTTTGTTATTTTTTTTTGTGTTCATTACAAATTTCTGCATTTCCTTTTGTAGCAAAACGCCTTGTTCTGCTGTGTAAAGTTTGTTGCCAAATAAAAGTGTACCAGAATCAATATTAATATTCATTGCTGGTAATCTGTGAAAAAGCTCATTTCTTGCGTTGCTAAACAGACTGCATTCAAAAAGTAAATGACAGTCGTTTTCTATTGGAAATTCGCAAGGAAGAATCGGCGATAAATAAATCATAATTGAGCAAATATCATTTGCTTCTTAATCGGCTAAATAGCACAGAAGATGGCTTATTACCAAATGCTTAATAACTGTCATCAGAAATGTTTGCGCTTGGTAATTTCTTTTTTAAATCTTAGTATTGATGAATAGTTTCTTGTGGGATTGTGGCAGATCTTTCAATGAGTCTATAAGTGTTGGTATGTACGATATTTTGAACAGAGATGTTCTTTATCGATATCGAATTATATTATTCGAGTTTCTCAGAATATACAGCACTAAGTCTCGTGAAGAAGGTGAGAGTAAATCAGTTATATAATCCGGAGTCTGAGTGTTGATTATTTAAAGGAAAAAATACAGTACAGAGATGTTTTTTTAATGTTTCGCCTTTCTGCGATAGTAGGCCATCCAGTTTCAAATTAAAGTGCATCTCTCCTTGCAAATTCGGTAGTTTCCAGAAACTAATCTGGCTGCTTCAAGCTGTAACTTTTCAAGTTTTTCGGAATGGAGTTAGCACAGGAAGTCCAAATTTCAGATGCATATTCCAGAATTGGACGAATGTAGGTTCACTAAGTTTCATTCAGGGTGTGTTTTAATAACACATATTTTGACTTCTTCAGTTGTCTAATACGCAGAAATGCAGAATGAATTATAGAATCAGTATGGTTGCTCCAAGAGCCATAGATGATAAAATAATTCCCAGATGTTGATATGATGTAAAAAGACAAATCTTTTCACCCGAAAATTCAAGCCCGGGTATGTATTCAAGTTCCCTGTTGGTGAAAAGCACGCACTCTGTTTTGGATTGATTAAAATTTATAAGCTAGAGATTTACCCAATCCGATAATTTTTAAAGATCATAGTTTAATACGCTTGGAATGAAAATTGGATCTGGCGATATGCATTGTAAAGAGGAATCGTCTGCAAATAATGTAATCAGTGATTTGAAACATTCCGTTATGTTATTAATGTATAAAATAAAAAGAAAGGGGCCTAACACTGATCCCTGCTGTACATCTGTAGTGAGTCGTCCAATGTTTGAGAATTGATTTCCAACAATAACTCCCTGACTCCTATTAGTTTGGTAATCATCTATCCATGCTAATAGATTTCCATTAATTCCTTAACTTTTCAATTTAAGTATTTTTCCCCTATGCCACATTCTATCAAAGGCAAAAAGTGGTTACTCAAGGAAGAAAAGATCATCATGATAGATTCTGAGGATAAATCATATAAGTAGCTGGAGTTTCTGGTTGCTGTGGACCAAGATACAAATACATTGTTATGAATGATGACTCTGGCAATCTTGACGATGTGAAAAGGAAAGCAACTATCCTCTAGTGGTATACATTTTTAAATATCTGCGTGGGTGATTGTTCAATAGTACAAGACTTTAGGGATAAAATGTCCTTTTTTTGGTTGTGTTTTACATGAAGGACACACAATTAATGGAAACTGTGTTTGAAGAATACCGTGCTATTCTGGATGAAATGAAAATCGAAATTGTAGATACTCTCAAACAAGACAAAATAATTTTTTTATGAGACTTGTACCTGTCCGTAAGGTAATGTGTCTACGTCGCTAACCATAAAACGTTTGTCATCATACATAGACATTACTTTATCCATGTTTAAGCTACACATCTAAAGATGGTATAACTTGAGTAAATTAATCTATTGATAATATTTCTTATGACTGAATAAGCAATTTTTCTACATCTTGAATTTCAAATTCTTTTAATTACACTTGTAAAATTTCGTCTTTTTCTGTTGTGAATGAATACAATTTTAACCTTACTCCATAAAACTCTTTAATGCGAACGCCATTCAACTTATCTTTGAAAAGTCCAGGAACGTTCGTTATCATTTGTAAGATACCACATATCTTGTCCTTGGGATAGCTACTAGTGTCAGATAACTTTTTGTGAACCTTCATTACACTGCAGAAGTTTTCTGTCTCAACATAGAATTATTACCAGTCATTAGTAGACTCATTTTATTTACATATTTTATTTTGAGCTTATTGTGGTAAAATTCGTACATCAGCCATTTAGATAACTTTAAATCCACCGTACATTGTTTGGGCTATTTGATTTTATTGTTTTTCCAAGATATACGTATTAGTCATAATCAATAAATGTTTTCCATACAAATTATATCTCGTTCTGGCATTTGAAAAATAATTATTTTGATCTGTACAATATTTACTGTTGCTCTTTCCTGGAGTTTTCTATCTATTTACCAAATACACTCTTATTTGTTGGATTTTGCATTAAATTTAAATTCAGTTAAATGTAGGGTTTTAATCATGCTTGTTGATCAACAAGACTACTCGGTGTTTTAAACTCAGCTGTATTTAAAGTTTTATTCTTCTATAGTGAATAGTTATCTCTATTTTTCACTGTACATGACAGTTTTGGTATTGTTGGTTTGTACCTTTGTGATCATCAATCAACGTCTTCCGCAACCCTGACCAATCATCTTCCTCTGGAATTAATTTCAATGGATCTTGAATAGAGACGCATGTGTAATGAAATCTCCAAATCCATTCTAATGTACAACCTGGTTCATAGTTGTCCGATATTTTGAACAAATGTTCTTCTACATATACAGTTTGTTCATCCGAAGTCCAGCTAATTTTAAAAAAAGATATATTTTGTTTTGTTTTTGCAGGCAAGTCTTGTCTCATGGCTCACGCTTAGAGGTTGCTGGTATCTAAATGCATACTAGATTCCATTGACATTGACCTTTCATACTCACTATCAGATTTTGCCTCTCCATCTGTGTCCAAATGGAATTCATGATTTGCTGATTAATATTCGACCTTGTATACCTCTCTCTATTATAAGACACATATTATGGTATGTTAATAGTTCAAGTTCTACACCTAAGATCTTTAAAGCTGCACCATGAGCTAGTCCGTGTGTACTATAATATTCAGTAGGGTCTCGTTTGTATTTTTTAAAACAGACACTTCAACATTCGTCGAAATACTGCAGACAATTGAGATTATCCTTGGTGACACAAGAGTAATGTAGATATCCGAGTACTTTAAGTAAGGCTGCAACGTGCACACGTATACACGGCTTAGTTTAGTTTACTGCCCGTAAACGCTTGCAAAATCGGTAACCGTATAAACAAACATATACGTGGCTAGAGGTTCCAATTAAATTATATATTTCCATATCTCTACTTATGAGGACTGTTTAGTATGATTATTCTGTTAATTTTTTTCTTAACGTATGGACGATTTTCACATCGAAGGCAGCATCACTAGGAAAAACCATAAGTTGACGAGACTTGGTTGTACCACACACTGCACAACATTACACATCAGGTTGAGTTACTGATGACATTATCTTATAAATACTGACAAAATATCCTTAAACTACATTATTTATCTTTGAAAACACGTTCATTAACAGAACCTTTCATGGTTAACATTTTACATTAAAGAGACGCCGTTTCATGTCCGTAAGCCATATCACAGTTTCTTAGTCGTTGTAGATTCTACAAAATCATCCTACGTGCTTCCCCAGGCAGAACGTCCGGTTGCATTATCTATCCTTTCATCCTTTACAGAAATACTGTATGTAGCAGCACGAACACTATCACGACGATCGTTATAATGTTGTATCTAAATTGTCACATATATTCAACAAAAGGTATGTCTTACAAACTGAATCCTGTCATAGTAAGAGGTAATAGACATACATCAAATGAAACAATCGCAAGTTGAGCTAGGTGCATTTGCAATGAGTTACATATACATAGCTGTCAGCTGTAAGCCTAACATGCAAATTGGGGGAAAGGTTGAGTTTCGAAATGGTTAAATCAAACGGCACGGTTTTGATTACTGTATACCGTGTACACGTTCAGAGATTTTTTATAAACGTTGCAGCCTTTTTTTAACGTTAAAACGTTCCAAGACAACAACAAACGTATTAATACTCATTATTTGATACGTTTGAATCATTTAAACTGGAACAAAACATTTCTAGTGGTATAGCTGTTTCCTTAAACCTTTCAAAAGCTACTCATTTATCAATATGGTTAAATGTCCTTTCTCCAATTTTTAGATGTCATATTTGTAAATTGTTTCGCTGTTTCTGCTACCTTTTCATCACCTAATTTTTTCCCATCTGTTTTACAGATTGTTCCATGGCTGTTTATAAATCTGGTTGTCCTTTTCACTGCTATTTCTTTTTCTTCTATCGTGAACCTATCAACCATCAAATCCTTGCTGATTGCAATGTGTTTTTGTCGTTGTTCTGTATGATTTGTACCTCTTCATCTTTACCATTTCTAACCAATTTTTGTCTAATAGTTTGCTATCATAAAACCGGACAAGTTGTGAATGATCAATGGTCTACATTTTGATATTTAAGATTCAAAATGCATTCCTTTTATGTTGCATTTCCATATTTTCATGTTAAGTGATTGTGGTCTGGTACTGTTTTGTTCTAGATTTTTTATAACTTTTTTCACAGGCATGGCATGTATTTGTTGAGTTATGTTTTTTTCTTCTTCCTCTGCCAACACCAAAGGGTAGGATTTTCGGTCTTAATTTTTCATACCCTAGTTTTGAGAATTAATCACGCATCGTAAAATACTTGAATATAATCTTTACATCTGCGAACTATTGGTTTATATCTCTTGTGGATTGATTTGGCTTACAAACAAAACCTGATGAATTGTGTTTGTCTGTTTTGATTGTCCAAGATATGTCAGAATGTTGATTGTATCTTCGTTGCACATTCTCTTCGGCATGATTAAACGTTTGTGCCGGATACTCCGTGTCCATCTGTACTGATGCTCCTTTGTGCCGTACACGAAGTGTCTGTGTGCCGAAAGTACACTTCGCACCCGCGGTACTCTGATTCTACCAAATCACAATAAATAATGTACGGAAATATTAGTTGACTTGGCATTATATCAATCGAAATATCAACATTGTAATATATTATTTTGTATTCTGTTGTATTCTGATACTTTTGTTGGAGAATAAAGACAATAAAGCATTTCTGACAGATGTATTTTTACTTCTGATGCCTAATTATCTGTGATGAAACCAATTTTAATTTAAAAAAATCTGTAATCCCTACTTAATGGTACCTTACATCTTTATAGTCACTAGGTCCATCATACTGAAATATAATGAACACGTCAAGATGTATTTCTACTTCTATTTCAGTTGCTCTAACATACTTAATATAGTTTGTCTCATTACCCTCTGGCACAGCTCTGCTGGTTCCACCTTGTAATATTTCATTCACCTTTACAGATAGATGAAATTCGTTATATATATATTTTTTCAGATGTGTTTTTACTTACGATGCCTAATTATCTGTGATGAAACTGTGTTTTTGAGTTTATATATATATATATATATATATATATATATATATATATATATATATATATATATATATATTAAAACTTACTCACCTTCACGCGAAAGGTTATCTTCTTCATAAGTCTGATCGTTAAGTCTAATTCAGCCTGCACAGAACCACATTGTCCAATGTTACAACTGAAGATCTTCTTCAGATATGGCTTAATGTCATTGAAGAATTCATACAAATCTTGATTGTTACCACCATCAAATCTGTACTCAAAGATTTACGAAAAAGATATTTAAAGCCTTATAATGATAAGTCTGTTTAAATTCTGTATATTCACACGTTTTAATCGTTTTCTAGTTTGAAGACGTATTAAAAGTGATTGTAATTTTTTTTCTCGTTTCATTTAGTGTTGATGCATCAAATATAAAAATCGTCACTTTGATTTATTTAACTAAACATATTTAAATATATTTGACTATTTTATGTGTAGAAACTACCTCACCATTTTATGAGATTATTTATTGCATCACTGTTTCTGTGTACTGTGACGTAACACACGAGTTGTATTCATACTATCTCTTTAACTTGTGCATTGCATCTGTGTACTGAGACGTAGTACGCAAGTTGAATTCATGCGATGATTTTTATTTGTGGTGTACGTCACTGTTTTAAGCTGTGATGTAGTTCACGCTATAATAAACATTTAATCTTTGCTGAGTTTTGAGCCACAGACCTGTCATTCTGTATTCCTATGCCTTGCGTCTGCAAAACGCAAACTGCTTACAAACCCATTTAATATGTATTTGCCGTACAATCCCAGCAGACGACATTTGGTGTTTGCTGTACTTTTCCATGAAAACCGTTGAAATCAATACAATATAACTTTGTGCCATTATTTCTGTTATTTTAATTTAAAAAGATCAAATTAGTGTTCGCTAAGTTGTCATACTCTGACTGGCCCAGTAATTTTTAATATCAATTTTCGGTGTTCTTATATTCCTATAGGGGACGGTGATACTGAAAAATTCGAGTGATCTAATGATTTCTTATTTTGATTTACAAAACATCCAAAGTCAGGATGTAACAGCATACACATATTAGTAATCCAATTCAACTAATATACTTACTAATGGCTTCCAGTGGGGATATCTTTTCAGAAGGTCATTGTGACCTCCTGTATATTTTTCAAAGGGTCTGATAGGGAACGGAAATAGTCAAAGAAGGACAATGGAAGGTCAGATACAATGGATAGAAAGTCAATAAAAGAAACCACTTGGGTATAACATATTTCCTTATATAATATTATGAGCTAAGATACAATTCATTATTGGGGTAACATCATTCTTTTCTTTTTTTTTTTTTTTTTGCGTTTATTTAAGTTCAGTTTATATCTTTAATTTACTGTTTTCTTTATAAATTCAACCCCACCGATTATTTTTTCAAACTACATGTAGTTATTGTTTGATTTAATGCTAACTTATACATTTATGGAAGTTGCTTTCTTCAGAAATTGAGTCATTTATATCAGTAGTACAGGGGCCTGAGTCACTTATATCAGTAGTACAGGGGACTGAGTCACTTATATCAGAAGTACAGGGGACTGAGTCACTTATATCAGTAGTACAGGGGACTGAGTCACTTATATCAGCAGTACAGGGGACTTTGTCACTTATATCAGTAGTACAGGGGACTGAGTCATTTATATCAGCAGTACAGGGGATTGAGTCACTTATATCAGTAGTACAGGGGACTGAGTCACTTATTTCGGTAGTACAGGGGACTGAGTCACTTATATCAGCAATACAGGGGACTGAGTCATTTATATCAGTAGTACAGGGGACTGAGTCACTTATATCAGCAGTACAGGGGACTGAGTCACTTATATCAGCAGTACAGGGGACTGAGTCACTTATATCAGCAGTACAGGGGACTGAGTCACTTATATCAGCAGTACAGGGGACTGAGTCACTTATATCAGTAGTACAGGGAACTGAGTCACTTATATCAGTAGTACAGGGGACTGAGTCACTTATATCAGTAGTACAGGGGAGCCGCGGTAGCTCAGTTTGTAGAGCGTCGGACTCGTAACACAAGGGTAGCGGGTTAGTTCTCATTTCCTCGGCATGATATAACCAATTATGCGTTAAAAGTCCTGTTAAAATCAACAACAACAAATCAGCAGTACAACCTCAAAAATATATTATGCTATTTGCTGTCAGTGATATTCGACGGTAAAATGTTACAGGAGAAGACTTCGAAATTTTAAATCGCCAAATTTTGTACTTTTAATTTTAAAAATGCCACCTGGAAATTTTATAGCCTTCGGTGATTTTAGCGATTGTTAGCGTCAACATATCTCATTCAATTCAATTCAATCAAATTATCAGCTAGAATAATCAATACACAAGTGCATAACTCTCTTTCCCCTTAAAATTTGCCTTGGTGTACAGACACAAACTGCGGTCTTACGTGTGTGAATATGTGCATGCATGTGCAGAGTCGCGCAACCTTACATGTACTAAGCTGGATATTTGAACCTGGTTTGTCTACAAAGCTCTTAACATTCACCACACCCACCCACATCCACCCCCTCTGGAAAGATGGCAAATTTACTTTTAGTAGCATGGAAATCTAATCAGCTTTTTACATATGTATTCACATATGCCTACTGAATTGTATTTGTCTATGTCAAGTAGTTCTTGCTCGATCGTGCCAACAATGTTGTAGCCAAACAAAACAAAGTCCAAATAAATCCAAAAATGTATTTAAAAATAGTAAAATAGCTTTAGTGGCATGACTATCTAGTCAGGTCATTTACATATGCATAAAAACATGCCTGGTAAGCTTCAATCGTCCATATAAAATAGTTTTTGCGCAATCGTGCTAAAGAGCTCATGGGACGAACGGATATACAAAGATGCCCCCGCTGTGATCATTGGAGGCATAAACATCACCCAAAAGTGTACAACAAGGTGCCTTGATATCAAATTATCACCCAAAAGTGTACAGCAGGGTGTCTTGATATAAAATTATCACCCAAGAGTGTATAACAGGGTGCCTTGATATCAAATTATTACCCAAAAGTGTACAACAGGGTGCCTTGATATCAAAGTATCACCCAAAATTGTACAACAGGGTGCCTTGACATCAAATTATCACCCAAAAGTGTACAACAAGGTACCTTGATATCAAATTATCACCCAAAAGTGTACAACGGGGTTCCTTGATATCAAATTATCACCCAAAAGCGTACAACAAGGTGTCTTGATATCAAATTATCACCCAAAAGTATACAACAGGGTGCCTTGATATCAAATTATTCATTTGAGTCTTATCTTATTTCTTCACTACACAATTTTTGTTTCCATCTCACTTACAGTTTGCTTGAAAAATTCGAATTCAACTTTATATTTCTTACGTTTTCCATTGTTCTTCAGGTTTAATTTCTTTGACTGTGAATTTCGTTACGCTTTCAATCTCATTTTAACAAGCATTTTTATTTGTTTTCCCACAACCCATTCAACATTGAGATCTCATTTTAACTACCATTTTTATTTGTTTTCCCACAACCCATTCAACATTTAGATCTCATTTTAACTACCGTTTTTATTTGTCTTCCCACAAACCATTCAACATTGAGATCTCATTTTAACTACCATTTTTATTTGTCTTCCCACAACCCATTCAACATTGAGATCTCATTTTAACTACCATTTTTATTTGTCTTTCCACAAACCATTCAACACTGAGATCTCATTTTAACTGCTATTTTTATTTGTCTTCCCACAAACCATTCAACATTGAGATCTCATTTTAACTACCATTTTTATTTGTCTACCCACAACCCATTCACCACTGAGATATTTACAATTCACCATATAAAAAAGTACGCATGAAAAAAAATCGGGTTAGAAAAAAGTGGTTGTCGGATAAGAGTCTCTTCTGGTTCAAGACGCAGTTAAATTGTTTTTAAATGGCATTCAACTGAATCAATATGTACTTTTGTTTTCACTTTATCGGTAATTATTTCTGTTAATCTTCTTGTTCTTCTTCTTGTTATTCTACTTCTTCTTCTTCTTCGTCTTTTTATTATTATCGCGCCACCCCACCCCCAGCCCACCCACAACCGCAACTACCCACCCCACCCCGAGCTAATGAGTCACGTCTAAACGGACGTTGCTGAAAATAAAATATCATGTGAAAGATTAATATATTTATTTGCAAATGTTTTACACTTGTATGAACTAAAACGATGTAAGTATTTATTACAAGTACTTAGGCTATCATCATTATACTTTTCTCTACACTGACAGGAACTGGAATCGCAAACAGGAGGAAAACAAAAAACAGTGAAAAACGTTCCAAACTCTTCATGATTACACTGAAGTGCACATAAATGTGACACTGTTCACCGCAGCGGGCCTAACCCACAATTTCGCCAACGTGATCTGGGTGCCTGATCTCCACGATCAATGGTCTCGCAGAAATAGTAAGTGATATGTGCTTTCCATTAACTGTAACGTCTCCAGGAGCATTCTGCTTGGATGGCGTAGCTCCAGTGATTCGCCAGACATTTTGCACATTGACTATGCTTGGAAAGTCCAGGGTTATACCTGTCGATATTGTGTTGGCAGCATCAACGGGAAGCCAAGCGGCAATGTGAGTTGCTTTTTCGAAGCTATTTACCTTCCCTGAAGTTGTATCAGGATTATTCATCTTTTGACCAAACAAATAGACGTATCCACCAGAATCTTCTTTTAAAATATTAACAAAATATTTGTCACCTATCAGTTGCACAATGGTTTCAAAGGCACGGAAGACAGATTTTTTCGTGAAGTTATGCAATCTGGAACTAGTCAAGCCACTGCGACAGAATAGAGTGTCACAGTTGTCGAGGTTGGCATAGAAATACCATGTTGCTTTTTGAATTTGATGACGCGTAATCATAAGCAATCCTCTAACTCCATACAAAGCTTGAGCATTTTCTGACACGCACTCTGGGTTGTTGCAAGTTTCACTTTCACCGTCAGAATCCCAACCCCACTCAGTCAGCCATATTGGTTTATTGGGGCAGTTGGTGTCTCGCCATCGCAAAATATTTCTGATGCTATTAAAAGATGATGTTTGATCTTCTGGATATGTAGCAATTCTTTGGCCATTTTCAGTGTTGATAAAGCTATATGCGTGTGTGTTTATAACGCTAACATTACCGATGGCATCTTCATTTACTCTGGTTCCAATATAATTACCTGATGGGGGGTTGTCGGCGTTTTTGTCATGGGCTTGGAAGGCTCCAGAAAGTACGGTTATGTTTGGATCTACTGCACGAATACCCGAAGCCATGGCTTTCAGTATAGATGCATAGAAATTTGAATGATAATCCCATGGTTCATTTCCTACCTCAACAGCGTCGACAAATCCCTTCCCAACCGCCGAACCGAAGTGGGATGCAAACTCTTCGCCATATTTAAAGGCAGATTGTTCAGGAGTATTCCACGAAGACTCTGGGAAGTCCTTGGCCGTAAACTGTAACGAAACATCCACATAGAAGCCAGCCTTTTTCCATATACTATATTCCCGGTCCCAGTTTAACCACCATGTCGCGTTTGTACCGTGTCCTTTTTCCATTTGCGCAAATCGGGGACTAAAATCAGGATCTAAAACGTCCCAGTTCAGATTGTGGTAATTCCTCGCATGTGATGACATTTGCCTATAGAGGAAAGGACCTTCCCCTGCAACCATGCTATCGCTGTATGTGTTATGACCCCATCCCCAGATGCCATTCACCCCCAAAATTTCTCGAACAGTGTTTGCTTGAGGGACAGGCGTTGGCGCAGGACCCCACTGGCTATGTTCACCCCATGCATCAATCTCCCAGCAGTAGACATGACGATAATTGGCAGAAAAGACTTCATAGTCAACAGCTATGTATCGGTACTCGACAGGAGGGGAGAGAACAGTTTCCACCGCTCCCAGCGCATCTGGAACCAACTCTTTGACTGTCGTCCAAACTTGTTGGTCACTGGACATGACAAGTTTTGCAGAAACAGCAGCTTTAGCGCCTGCCCAGTGGCGCGTCCTCACAACACCAATGCGCTGAACTTGCCCCAGATCAACAACGATTCGCTCCGTACACCCCTTCGCACCCAAGGCCGAGATCTCTTTGACAGTGAGAGCATGTGGCGACTCCACCTTCAGTATTGATACACCAGACAGATTATTAAACCTTATTTCGTGATAACTATCGGTGGCATTGAGTAATCTTATGTCTGTCTCATGACCGCTGCCATCGACAGTAATGACCTTGGTAGTGTCTGTGAATACTCCCCAAAGACTTAGAACTTGGATTGTAGACTCTGGTAGAATGATCTGAAAACTCGCCTTTCTCACAGTTTCAGTCCATGGAAGTATCTGGGTGCCTGTGTAAGTCTTTCCATCCGTTATTTTATCAAGGTCATGGTCCTGAGGATTGTTGCTGTGACAACGTCCTGGACATAATCCATATAGAATATTTTGGTCCGATCGACTGATGTAGTCGGTAGGAAGACAGTTGCTCGACGTCCATTGAGTGTTGTCATTGTTGTCCAGCACATTGTGGGCGCTTTCATTATTAGACGTCGCAGATACCTGAACACCACCAAGTTTGGTCAGGGATTTTTCTATTCCGGCATCAGGGTCCCATGCAGTTACAAGGGTTACCAAATTAAACAGACAGACTGAGGCCCACAGAGGAACATTCCATGTCATTCCCGTATCTAAAATGATGAGGAAGTGAGAGAGAAGTCTGCGTAAATCAGCATATTTTCATTCTTTTCTTAGTGGTGAACTCTCAATATTAACACCTCACACTAACCTACTAGTCCCGTCCCCTGGGAATAGATAAAGGTTCTATCGCTTCTGTGCAAATCTAAAATTGTTATTTAAATTATCATCACAAAGCCTAGAGACTAATCTTCTTAAAATAAGACTTTTACAAAAGCAAAACAAAACTAAACGAAGCAAAATGAAAAAAAAACAATACAAAATGCTGTCTGGATAGCGCAGCTAGAAGATGCACTTGTCACATTATCAACTGTCGTCACGTGTACTGCTCAGACATTGATGCGTGCGATGAACACGGCCAATAGGTTTCTGCTGAAGATCGACAGTCACCATTAAGTAAAAGTAGCAAATTTTGTAGATCCCATTGTCATGAAATTTTCCTTCGTAACGTATCGTTTATGGAGAAGAAGGAGAGACTAGTCAAAATGAAAGATCAAAGGAGGTGCAAGCCCTTGTCAAATGCGAGGACAATTAAAATACATCTTGCATGTAAGGACTTTCAGTTTGACCTCAGTTAATTACATGAGTTGTCAGTCACAATTCTGAGCACTAAATCAATACATCAATCACAGTTTTTTAAAAGCATTTCATGTAACACTATAGAAGAAGAACAAGGCTAACACTCACAAATCTTGTATGCAGTATCTTACATTAAATAGAAAGTTTTTGTCTGTCTTTCCACAACAAGAAATCGAGCTATCATAAATTGACCAGGGAGTACAGCAAATATAAAATGTGAGACCTCAATCAATTTTCGAAATTTGCGATATTTTATGGAGAATTAGTCGTTATTTCAAAATTAAATGATTCGTTAACCATTCCCACAACTGCAGGTGAACTTCCTGTGTCATTTACGGAGATCGATTGAGTCGTTAGGTCCGGGTAAAGTCCTCGATAGGTCATTATTACTCAAACCGAGCTATATATGCTTCAAAGTTTGCATTTGCCCGTAAATTAGTTCTTAAAAATATTATTGTTAAACAAGATTATTTATCTGGAGTAATCAACAACCACAAATAAAACTACTTTTACAGCTGACACATTTGGACACTCTTCAGGAAAATCTCTTTATAAAAAGTGATCAATCCAAGATTAATATTTTGCCAATTTCACAAGATTGCTATTAGTTTACGTCTTCTTGAACTCTAATTGGGTAGAATTAAGGATCCTGATGGGGACGGACAAGTTAAAAACATTTTATAAAATAATAATCAATAAGAAGTGCAAACGCAGAACAAGAAGAAACAAAATTAATTCATAAATAAAAATATATTTTAAGATAATTTGGGCGGTTAAGAAAACCAATAAGAAGTGCAAACGCAGAACAAGAAAAAAATCAGATCATAAATAAAAATAGATTTCAAGAGACAATTTGGACAGTTAAGAAAACCCACAAATATAAAGACCAGGAAGAACCTGTGCAAAGCAAATCAGGTTATATTATCATTGTTAGACTTCTCCGTGCACACAGACTGCTGAAATTGTACAAGTTTTGGTAGAACGAAGCATCAGAACACCACCTCAGCATAATTCGAGACAAACAAGAACATCATATTTCCCATTTTAGTTGACAAAGAAAATGCACCAAGCAAATTCTTGAAATGATATTCATTTTATGCGTATTTGTAAAGAATAACCAGACATTTTTAAATTACTAAATTATGCGCAAAACTACATCACATGAAAGAATAACACCTCCTTTTTCATTATGTGACAAATCAGATGAAATTTATTATTTTCATTTATTCCACGAAAGTATTTAAGAAAATTTGTAAATGATGCTAATAAGTCTTGTACTGGATGCTGCCTACCTGTATAAGGTTTTACCAAAGTTTCTTCATTTGTTATTCAATGCGTTTAGATTCATTTAAGTAAGGGCCAGTAATCAATGGCCGATGAGGAAAACTGGAGTTGTCTTTTCAAAACCCGTCCTTAATATCGCAAGCCATTGTGGACAAAAATCATTGTTTTTTAATATTCAAAAATTATTTTCTAATATTAAAACACGGTACATTTAAAAGGGAATACAAACATTTGGTCGTAAATAAATAAATAAATGCACCACAATATTAAATGTAAAAATCAATCAATCGAGTAATTTAGGGATAGAATAATGAACTTTTGATACGAGTGCATAATAATAATAATAATAATAATAATACAAATTTATTATTATTATTATTATTATTATTATTATTATTATTATTATTATTATTATTATTATTTCTATTATTAACAATTGTAAGCAGCAAGTACAAGTTATCCACATCATCATTATCATCATCATGAGAAACAGCGACAAAAACCATAATGACGTCGACGATAACAACAAGCACCACCACTAAGTATTTCTGAGTGAAATATCACAGGGAATTTTCGTCGGATGTTGATGGGTAAGCCAGAAGAAGACTATTGGCTTAATATTCGTTTGAATGAAAAGTTGACCGGCACAGTAGGTCATGAAGATAACGATGTTTACTGGCAAATTGACAAACACCCAATCCTTAGACATGTTTGGTAATATAAGCAATCGGCTTACACTGACCGGCAGACTAGTGCATCTCAACTTATTTGATTTATTTATAAAAGAGATGCTCGTCATATGTTGAAGACAAAATTATGTCAATTTATCTTCTATCGATATCAACTTATATTACAGTAAAACAATACTAACAAAATAACTTAGCATTGTTTTGCAATAAAGTTGGCAATATTTCCTTTATCTACAGGTGGCGCTTTTTTAATATTAGAAAATGTACGCAATTTTTAGTATTATTAAACCATTTGCTAAGAGTAGAAACTGATTTTCTAATATTAAAATATAGTTTTTTAAAAATATTATAATTGATTTTCTAATATTAGAAAATACCAATATTTGTCCATAACGGGCTGCCGTACACATCAGTTGTACAGACTGACACCCTATTCACACATGCACGGCAAATGATCCCGTTACCGTTATATACATTGCGGAGGCCACATGCTGAAAATCGCAATAAAGTTTGATTCAGCTTGAAAAAAATTTTAAAAAAATTAAAAGGGTACAAAATTTTCGTGTAATTCCTAATCACAAAATTATCGTGTAATTCCTAATCATTTAAAGATTTCCAGTCACTTCCCCCTCTCATTGTGTCAGCAAACGGTATAATAAGTATTTTCTTGTAAGTAAAACACTTTGTTATAATAATTATTTTTTTAAAAACACTTTGCTAACCTTGTAAGTAAACCACTTTGCTATAGTAAGTATTTTCTTTTAAGTAAAACATTTTGCTAACCTTGTAAGTAAAATACTTTCCTATAGCAAGTATTTTTTTGTAAGTAAAACACTTTGCTAACCTTGTAAGTAAAACACCTTGCTATGGTAAGTACTTCATTATAGATACTACAATAACAGAATGGAAACCATTAAAGATGCTATATGAATGGAAACCATTAAATATGTTATATGAGCTATTGAAACCATTAAATATGTTATATGAGCTATTGAAACCATTAAAGATGTTTTATGACCTATTGAAACCATTAAAGATGTTATATGACCTATTGAAACCATTAAAGATGTTATATGAGCTATTGAAACCATTAAATATGCTATCTAAGCTATTGAAACCATTAAATATGCTATCTAAGCTATTGAAACCATTAAAGATGTTATATGAGCTATTGAAACCATTAAAGATGTTATATGAGCTATTGAAACCATTAAATATGCTATGTAAGCTATTGAAACCATTAAATATGCTATCTAAGCTATTGAAACCATTAAAGATGTTATATGAGCTATTGAAACCATTAAATATGCTATCTAAGCTATTGAAACCATTAAAGATGTTATATAAGCTATTGAAACCATTAAAGATGTTATATGAGCTATTGAAACCATTAAATATGCTATCTAAGCTATTGAAACCATTACAAATGTTATATGAGCTATTGAAACCATTAAATATGCTATCTAAGTTATTGAAACCATTAAATATGCTATCTAAGTTATTGAAACCATTAAATATGCTATCTAAGTTATTGAGCGAAAGAATGTTTATTGCTTATTTTCTTTTTGTCTGTTCTTTTTGGAAAAAAAAGGAACATTTGTCATGGTGAATTCATCGTCAATGACGCGGGCAGCACCAACACAAATACACTTTTCTTTACACTGACATAAATCCAAACATATTCAAACAACAAGCAATATAAATGATGTTAAGGTCACTTGAAGCATAATTTAATGATTGCAAACATAATCCAAACAGTACAGAAAAAAAAAGAAAAAAAAAAGGGGGAGAGGAGGCTTAGTTAGTAAGTTTTAAGTATCTTTGAATTAGTAATATTAAAAGTTATGTCCCGTACTATTTTGTAGTTCATACTTATCTCTTTTCGCTCATTTTTTGTTAAAAATAATTTTCGTTCATTTTTTTATGTAGGCATGGCGTCTGAAGTATGGGAAATGCAGTCAGTAGTTACTATTATTAGATTGGATGTTTAATAATGATAATTATATAACTAATGGAAATGAGGTTAGCAAAGTGTTTTACTTACAAGAAAATACTTACTATAGCAAAGTGTTTTACTTACAAGAAAATACTTACCATAGCAAGGTGTTTGTAAGGTTGTTTGTGCAGAATATTTTTACTAAGTTTCATGCTTGTATAACCACGTGAAGCATCTCTGCATCAACCCGCTGCACTACGATACGTCACGCGCAAATTAAACTCTTACTAGCTCGCTTTATTAATGCTGATGGAATTTTTAGGTACGAATAACCAGGAAATAAAAAATATTTACAAATTCATACTTAATCCAAAATTATATGACGACACGGAAGTGCAAATAATCTGTCACAATAACAGATTAATATATGAAGAGGAGCAGTGGGGGACGACGAACTTTGACAAACTGCATGAGAAAATCTCAGGAGTAGAATTAATATTATTCGTAGCAATCAGACACTTACACATGCCGTATCTGTATGGTACTCAAACTATAACCAGCAATTGCAAGAACTCTGGTTTACGTTCTGAGTTCTTTTTCCCCGTCCAAATCTAGGAATGGTAGTTCTTACTGGATGATAGGAAAAATCAAATTAAAAAAATATCTGATATGTATCATTTCTCGATAATCGAGATAAAATTGAAACAAGTGTCTTACCTAATCTTGTAAAATACTGAATCCAGAGAGTTTTGTCGAAGTAAGAGCGGTGTTTACGCTCATAAATGGGTCGGTGTCTTATCTCTAAATGCAGAAAGTTATGTCAAAGTTTCAAGACTAGACAATGTCATGTAAGGCGGCCGAGCAAGATATTAACATTGTCCTGATAAATATACAAAAAGAAATGCGCACGTGACATATAGTAAGTAGGATCTAAACTTAAACAAGAATGGCGCTTCCAAGCTTTGCCACTAGATGCATGACCTGACCTAGGGGCCAATAGAATGGCGCTTCCAAGCTTTGCCACTAGATGCATGACCTGACCTAGGGGCCAATAGAATCGCGCTTCCAAGCTTTGCCACTATATGCATGACCTGACCTAGGGATCAATGTTGCAACACTGTAAATGCTGTAACTGTGTATTTGTCTCTTTATGTCCAGTTAATGTATATATGGCAATAAGACGGGAGTCTTGATAGTTTCCAAGTTATGAGCCAAGGTCAAGTCCCCTGCTACTCTAGGGGCATGACGTAGGGCTGTGTTGGATGCACAAGTGCATTTATCTCCTCATGCCCATTGAATGTATTCATGTTTATAGGGTGTGGATTGTAACAGTTTCCAAGTTAAGACCCAGAGGCAAGTCCCCAACCCTAGAGGCATGACCCAGCGTCTGTATTCGATATAAGTCTTATTTTGTACCCTCATGTGTTTCAAACCTATGTATGGTTATTGGGTAGGAATTTCTACAGTTTTAAAGTTACGACGTAGGGACAACATTCCCCCGGACCTGGGGCAAGATCCAAGGGTGTGATCCCCAAATTCGATATATATGTTATAGTCCTGACCTCGACGATGACACTTTCCAACTTTTACATCTACAATTACAATATTTAGAAAATTCTTTGAAGTTTTCATCTTTTTTAAACAAACTCCTGCACCTCTAATCCACTCCGCCAGGGATGACATCAAAATTTTAAAAGTGTTGTGCACATTTGCAGACATATCCCAAAGTTTCACATCTGTATCTTCAACCATGTAGGAGGAAATACACTACATTGCTAACGTACGGACGGACAGAATTATATATCCCCCCCCCTTTTTTTTTTTACAAGCACGGGGATAAAAATCCTTTCTCGAACCAAAGCATCAAAATTTTTAAAATCATAAACCACGTGTCTACAAGGTCAAAATAACGGTCAGTTTTATGGATTTCATAAATGATGGAAAGACGTCTCTGTACGTCAGGATTAATGTACCAGGAAAACGCAAAGCAATGTAAATGGCTAAGTTGTGATAATAGAACAAAAGAGTTGTCGCTCTTGTTCTTCTTCAGTCATCGGTCGCTGCTACTGATATTGATCAATCTTGCGTCCGTGCCTTCGTTCCATTGTGCGTCTATGACCCACTTATGAATCTTTTGAAATGTAGAATTTTAAGAAAGAAAAAAAGTCGACTGTTCAGATGAATTCATGACCGAAAATGATACGCTGTATCTTGTCACTGCGCTATCCAAACCGCATGTTTTATTTTGATTTTCGTTTTGTTTTGCTTTTGTTTTTAGATTTCTACCTAAAAAGGTTCTTAACTTTAGCTCTGTTCTTCCGCACTTTCGGGTTAATTTAATAATAAACCAACTGGTCATTGTGTTTACGTCTCATGACTTTTGATGGACGGAGAGTCATTTGGGAAAATTTCAGCGTGCTCATTCTAGCTTCAGCAATTATTAACCCTACTTTTTTTTTAAAAGACGAGCACAATTTTGATATACTTCCTTGGGGGAAGTTTCATGGGGTATAAAGTAGCGGATGGGGAGTGGGAAGAGGTTCATCTATAATTAATGAAGGTTAGGGGACACGCTGTACTATATCCCTTCGTTACGGAAAGAAAGACAACCGCTTTACTTTCCAATTTATATTCTATTCATCCTTTTTTCACCTGAATTAGTGCAATTAATTATCATTGATTCAAACGAAATTCGGCATGCGGGATATATTTTTGCAAAGTCTTCCTGCGGTTTCAATACTGGGCATATATTGTGGTATGCTTTACCATATTTATCTCCCTTGATTTAAGTGGAATATAACAGAATAAAACATACAAGTATTATTGGAAAAGTTAAAGCAGACTGGTTTTGCATCCTCGTTAGTCTCACCAGTGAGTAAAATAAAGATGAGTGAATTTACGATGCTATTCTATAACTTAAACATATTCGTTAAATTGTTAAATACATTTGTCACAATCAAATTATCCAATTTACAACTGACCTCTAGGTTGAAAGAAGAATCCTCTGCCATCAAATTAGCACAGCTATTTATTAAAAATCAACGTTTTTCTCCTTTAAAAAATCATGATGATTGACAGAGAATTTTGAATATGCGGTGAAAATGTCAGGGAAATTGGACTAGATATGTTGAAATTATATAGATTTAAAATGATATATATTATATAGTACATATTATATGGCCCACTGGACTCTTGACAGACCGCTTAATCGACCGTGCACATTGAGGAAAACAAATAAGGAGTATTCAAACATTCATGCTTAGTCGAATGATATTATTGATCAGCAGGCCGACAGAAATTCCGGACCCCTGGGCAGAGCAGTCATGTGTCTCAAAACTAGTTTAATTTTTTGCAAATATAAAAACTTGTGTACAGTTTTGCATATAAAACCTGTAGTAATCTACCATAACTTAGACTCTTGCAAGGAACACATTTTAATATTTACTGCAAAGATTAATTTATTTTTTATAGCTGAGTTGACGGCGATCCCCGAGAAATCGCCAGCCCCCTGGGCAATTCCCCCTCCCCCTTTCTCGGCGGGCCTGGACACCCGCCTCTAGGCCGAGAGGGTAATTTGAAAGGAGGTGGGGCGGGCATGGTCATTTGGGCAAAATAGTCGTAGTCAAGGTCAAAAGGGAAAGTATGGATATATAATGAATAGGAGAATACATACTATATATCCAGCATGAGTTATTGTATTGATATGTTTCTATTCAAACTCTTGGTCTCAGACGCAACAGATGGGAAACCTGCATAGGGTGTAGACCTGTTGATATCGCGCATGTCCCTTCCGGGTCTTGCAGGTACTAACCGCTGTAAGTCACTTCCCGGAGTATACTTTTGATTTGCCAACAGTTAAAGTATCACAGTGATATTTCCCAGGACGACAACTGGAAGATGCTGTAGCGTACTAACGGGGAGGGGGGAGGGGAGGTGGACGGGGCGGTTGCCCCGGCCGCCAGAGGTCTTGGGGCGCCAAAACACCTGATACAAATTCGGGCCTCGTATTCTGGCCCTTTGGGCGATCATAGTCGCCCCGGGCGCCATTTACCCTTAGTACGCCACTGGGAGGGTGGGAGGAGTCTTGAAATATAAAAGCTGTCAGGGTGGACGTGTTGAACGAGTCTACACCATACCTGGGACCTGCACGAGTCATCGGGCTACCACCTGGTGTACGTCACTTCCGGGGGAAATTCTTTTCTGGCAGTAACTATCAGACTTGCCGGTAAGCACTGTCTATAGGAAGAGGAGAGGGATACACTGTGGGATGTAGGGGTGGGCGACTTGAACGGTTCTGCACCCTATAAAGATCCAAATACGGTCTGTGTGGTACCAGACAGTATAAGTCACCCCCCGGGGAAACTTTTGTTTTGCCTGCAGTTAATGTCAATGTATCACCGCGATATTTCCCTTGATAAGAACGAGTAGGTGGGAGGGACCTTGGAACAAATTGGACTATCCGGATATGATGATAAGCGCTATATACTTGATGATGGTAAAGGGCGCTTGATGTTTTTGCTTGAAACGGGCGCGCTGTCTTTTTATGTTTGTCAACTCTCTACTCAAGTTGTTGGTCCGTCGTGTGACAGCCTCTAAGTTTTCAAGCCTATTCTCAGATTTGTTACCATTCAAGTGATCGACTACAAAATGTTTCGAGATGATGCCACGAAAACGTTCAAAAACAAATCTGTGTTCGTTCAATATCTTCTGACATTTATCCGTGCTAGATACTGCGATAAGAATATAACCATTATTGTTAGGATTTTTAGCAAGAAGTTTTTGACGCAACACATGTCGTATCTTTCCATTTTCATTGGCTTCATACAAGTTGTGGACGGGATGCTCTCTCCAGGCCTTTATATATATATATATGTATCCATATCTCACTAATTCAACATTCATTAGCAATTTGTATGTAAACATTGATATACACAACATAAATCAGCTAGCAGTTTTATGTAAACATTAATATATGCTAACATAAATATGTAGCCTCCTTATTATTAGGCCATTCTAAAAAAACACTAGAATTATTTTTTTTAGACGGGGGGGGGGGGGGGGGGCATATGCGCGAGAAACAAAAATTTTCACAAAAGTCCAATCTAAGGACTGGGTGCTAGCACTGTTGTATCTTTTAGTTCCCAGCAGTCAAGGAACATATCAGAATCGCTACCCACTGCACCCGGTCCTAGTGTGAACGGCTCCAAAGTTGGGTTTTTAGCCCATAACCTTTTAACTTTCTGCAACTTTTCGGTTGTGTTCACATCGGAAGTTTAGTCAGTCCCCCTAACTGTACACCAGCCTGAATGTCAAGACAGAGTGGTCAACCCTGTGAGACAAACAGACCATGACCAGCTAATTATACTTAGACTTCGAAATTTGCATATTTAACGTTACTAGAAATAGATTTTTATCAAGGGAAGTGACTCCTGTGCGCCTTTTTTCACCAGAACAGTGTCAGTTAATAAAATGCTAATTCTAACTGTTGCATGATAAAAGACCGGTATTGGAAACACTAATTATGATTTCCCAGGTGAGGCCGAGCGTGAGCGAGGCAAAGACTTTGACCATCATAATTAGTGTTTTCATACCGGATTTTTAAATCTACTACTCATGGGGGCGATAGCCAAAGATTGCACCCCTCTAAGAGATGGTTGCCACATAAAGTTTTGTTTACATCCACCAGCGGTTTAAGACGAGAAGTGGTAACATATACCTCCGACGCTTTTTAATACAGATTTTTTTTCACCAGGAAACGTCGCAAATTTTGAAAATAGAACGAGCTCTCACATTTTTTTTATTGCTGTTCTTATGATGGCTTCAACTTCGTATGGTGGAAAGATTTATTATTAGTCTTGTTTTCCTACAACAGAGTTACGTGAATGTGCTTTGAAAAAAATCGTGATTGCTGAATTAATTTAGTGCTCATAATTGTGACTGGCACACGAGCTACTCGTGCAATTAACTGAGGTTAAACTGAAGTTCCTGAAATGCATGATACATTTCAATAGCCAATGCATTTGAGCAGGGTTTGCGTTACATTCAATCGTTTGTAAGGAAAAACTTTCCATATTGAACCATAAGAGGTACATCTCACATCGCAAGATCTGATGACAATAAGAACTTTAAAACTTGCTCTCTATACTCACTTGTGACTTTCTAGATTCACCGTGCCAGTGAACAGGTTTCAAGGTCTGATTTTATTATTATTTGTATGTAGATATCCACAATAGTTTTAGAATTTGCGCAGAATTTTTTTTTTTTTCTTCTAGATACCGGACTTCAATGGAAGATTTGTTTGGAGGCTGTAGCTTGTTTGTTTAATTTGGTCCTTGTATCACCGTGGGACCTGATGTCGGTAGAGGAAAATCCCTGACCAAACTTGGTGGTTTTCAAGTATCAGTGATGTCTACTAATGAAAGCGCCCATATTGTGCTGAGCAACGATGACAACATTAAACGGACGTAGAGCAACTGTCTACCGACCGGCTACATCAGTCGATCAGACCAAATATCCTACATGGATTACGTCCGTGACTTTTTTATGCAAACATTCTCCAGAATGATGACCTTGGACTGAAACTGATCATTCTATCAGAGACTACACTCCAAGTTCTAACCCTATGAGGAATATACTATGAGGAATATACACAAAAAACACCAAAATCATTACTGTCGATGATGGCGGTCATAAAATAGTCATAAAATCACTCAGTGCCATCGATACTTATCATGACATCGGGTTTAATTGTGTATAAATACTAAAGATGGTGTCGCCACTTGCTTTTAGTATTTAAGAATTCTCGGCTTTGGGTGGAAAGAGTTGTGTGGACGGAGTTGTTGTTGACTTAGGACAAGTTGAGCACATTGGTGTTTCCCGGACGCGAATATTTTGGCCCGCGCCAAAGTCTCATTGTCCGCAAAACCAACCATGTCCAGTGACCAAAAAGCCGGTCAAAGAGCTGGTTCCAGATGCCTTTGGAGCCTGGGGCCCCGGGTGACCGAGTGATCTAAGGTGTTTGCATTTACCAATCAGTTACATCTCACCTCTGTCCGCGTGGGTTCGAGTCTCGGCTCGGCCAACGTGGGTATGTGAGAAAGCTTGCCAGTAGCTTCCCGTGGGTCGGTGGTTCTTCCCGGGTTTTTTACGGGTTCTTCCTTCCCCATATATACTGGCCGCCATGTATATCATGTGCTGAAAAGTGGCTTTAAACCCACAAAACCACAAACCAATAGCCTTTGGAGCCGTGGAAAGCCTTTTCTCTCTGTCGAGTACCGGTGCATAGTTGTTGACTATGAGGTCGCTGCTGTCAACTACCGTTACGTTTACTGCTGGGAGATTCATGGAATGAACAAGGGCAGTATGGTCTCGCGATAATGCGTGTTGGTAGCAAATGGAATCTGGGGATAGGGCTATAACACAGTGATAGAAGATTTGCAGGTAATGACCTTTCTTCTAAGGTCTTCAAAGGTAAAAGAGGGACTTACTCTATTGCATACAAATGTTTACATATAACTGGTGCATAAATACCTTCGGGTATTTATTTAATACGCTCTCTCTCTCTCTCTCTCTCTCTCTCTCTCTCTCTCTCTCTCTCTCTCTCTCCTGAATAAGTGGAAATTAAAAATCAAACACGATGACCACAAAGAGAAATCTGATTTTCATACCACAGTTACAAAATTAGAAAGTCCGCGTTAGATAAAATCAGGGACAGTATATACCTCAGGGATTGGTCACTCCAAAGAGGTGCCAGATATTACCTATTCCCGTTTGTTAGGCAAATGAGGTTCTTTGTGGTCATTTCAAAAGTAAGATCAAAGGCACAGCAGGGCTGATATCGCCATCATGTTTGAAACCTACCTGTTCTAACCTAGATGACATGTTAAAGTTATCTGTAACAGTGTTATGTTGGAAATCTATTTAAATTTTCAAACTTTCCAATTTAAATTACGATTTAATATTTTGCAAATATCAGTATGAAAAGAAACATCAACTTTTCCCTCCATTCTGATATATTGTTTACAGTTTTGTGATAGATAGATAATGTCATTAATAAGATCTCCCATTGCTACTCTTAAGTTAAACTTGATTTTCAGTTTTAATGTATGAAAATGGGTAAAACAAGTAAGTTAAAATTTGCAACAATGCCTATTTTGCCTCCAAAATTTTGCTTCAAATGTCCACATAAATTATGCAAATGCACTCTCATATCATTTGTCAATAAAAGAATACCTTTATTTTCTATCTTGATGATAAAATATAGGAGCAATGTGGTTTACAATATATGTATCATGAACGAACTTTTCTGGCCCCTTCAACAAATCCACGTTAGTTAGTTGTTTTTCGGAGTAATATCTCTTCAGAGGTAATGCTGTTTGTTATAATATTCGACGCTAAATACAGTTTCTTATATCTTATATCTTATGATATTACAATGCACTGGGAACCTTATTTCAATAAAGAACAGGTGATATTTGATTGGGCTATGTCGGAAGTTTCCAGTCCCCTTGTATGTTAGTCTCAGATAAAATCAATGAGGAATCAGTAGAAATAGAAAAGGACAAATCCATCAGCTTCCAATATTTTCAATTACCAGAGATAACTTGAAAAAAGTATTAAATTTAGAAATTCGAAAGAAATGGTAAGTTAACGATGTAATTTAGTCTACTACAAAAATCAGTGCTTCTGAAGTATATATCCCTATATTCGCAGTTATGATGAAAAATCCATATGATATGGAATGGGTATAAAAAAAATGCACAGACTGTACAGCATCCACAGTCACTTTAACAGTACATACATTTCGCCCTGTGAATTTCAGTGTCAATCGAATAGTGAGTTTAAAGGTTGGTCTAAAATTAATATATCTGAATCTAGCTGTCAGAGGTTCGAGCCCACAGGGCGGTTATGTGTTTACCACATCTTTTATTTTATAAAAAATGAATTCAAAATCCACAAAAACAAGAATAAAAAGAATGACCCATAGTTCCCATATACCTGTATCCGCTCACGTAGGTTGTCAGCCTGATAAAAAAAATGCATTTTGTGAAATGAGCAAAGCATACATTGATTTATGCCGTGTCAAACGTTGCAATATCTGATTAAATACTGGGATTTTATTTCGAACCAGAATATTAATTTTTTCTATTAGCTGAAGGTAAAAAAAAATGTTTCAAGTAATATAATGGATATAATAAATTCTTTTTTCTACAGATTAGAGCTAATTGGAGGCCGGAATTATTTTATTTCACCCACCCCCTCCGAAAATTAAATGATCGTAGATCAGATATAAATGTTCTACCGAAGCTAATTTTGGCCGTTCCAATAATACAGTGATGACTTCCACTGACTGAAAGACCGCCCAACGTCTGGTCGGACAGGCAATTGAGATTTTGTTTGTAAATCAAATTATTATAATCGATTTCTGTGTCGGACTGGGCTAGAAATTTGGATCTGGCGGCCCACAATCATGGCGTCCCACACCTTATAATATTACCTAACAATCTTGCGACTCATCTGCGCTCGGGCAGATTGCCAGATGTTCGAGTCCGATACTGATCGATTTCGTCAAAGAAAAACAGCTATAATCACAAAATATCATACACCGAAATGTAGATCTGCTAATGAGGTAATCAAACCTGTGTGTAGAGATTAGTCTGGGGACCATCTAGAAGTGGTCTATATAAACAGGTTGTCTTTTATATACATGTTGTGATTTATGTATACATGGGACGTATGGGCCTCTGCCCTTTATACACATGTGGTCTTTATATGCGGATGCTCTATCAGACTTGACTGTAAATGATTATTTACATCAGTAGTTGTATTATTCAATGTCTGGACATGTATAATTGTGATGCAAGTGCTCTTTTTACCTTGAAAGGTCACTTAACCACTTATTGTGCTCCTTGATCTAGTCGTTCTTTACGGAGCTAGTTCAAAATTGCTGATCAATTCCGTCATTGGTTATGTATAAAGCTCTCAACAGCGAACAGCATGGACCCTTATCTGCCGACGCATGCATTATTTGGTTGCAGATCTGTGTCTATGTTCTTCGCAATTGGTTGTAGGTTTAACACGGGTAAAATACAGTAACTTTTATATTGAACATATAGAGATATCTCTCTCTCTCTCTCTCTCTCAACCTATAATTTTAAGTTATCTAGCCTTTTTTGCATCTTTTTTCAGATCTTCCTAATGTTTTTTTTTGTTACCTAAATACTAAATTCACTTTTAATTACTGCCTTTTTTTAATGCTTTGCTTGCTTATATTTTAAGTTATGCGCTATGTGTTTTGTCCCACTGTATCAATGTATCTATGTATTATGCTGTGTTTGTATGTCTTGCAAATCATGTTTGATTTAATGTCTTTATTGTTTTTATGTTATGTCGGTAAAAAGCCCATTAGAGCTTATGTTGAATTGTTGTTTTAAGTCATACCGACTATAAATAAATCTTATCTTATCTTGTCTTATCTTATCTTATCTTATCTATCTCTCTCTCTCTCTCTCTCTCTCTCTCTCTCTCTCTCTCTCTCTCTCTCTCATTTAAACAAAAGATGAAAGGATAATAATTTACAACAAGACGTCTGGCATCAGATTCAAAGTCGAGGGAGATAGTAGGCTATATAACCATTGTTTCTTCTCGCTTGTTGCTAGGAGATAAGTCGATGCGACCAGTATATTTCGTAGAAACTTTCCATCCGTTTCACAAGTACATGACGATAAATGACATAGGCACGAGGCCTGGAAAGATATCGACCTAAAAATCGTACTGTTATATGATATGGGAATTATATGGTACATGTTCATGGCGGCCTTCTTGTATCATCCGTGATAATGTTCCAACTGAGGTCTAAGACTTTGTAAGCGAGCGCTGTTTATATAGAAAATGTTGACCTAAAATTGTATAATTTACACCAACTAAGTATATGGCAAAGTGATATTCATAGATGAGACATGGCACGAGGAAAAGTGCCCTATCGCGTGCGCGCGCGCGCGCGCGTGTGTGTGTGTGTGTGTGTGTGTCAGTATTTGTGTGTTTGCGTGAGAGTGAGTGACGATGAATGGTGTACATAGCGACACTTTAATCATCTTGAGTATTTTCAGGATCCATAGATCCTTTTCTTAAAGGCCAACAATACGCATGCATCATAGCACTGACAAACTCACAAAATATATAAGACGGACAAAAGTTGCTCTAATGAGAAAGTAGCAATTGAAATTTCAATGGTGTATGTCGAGAATTTCAATTTCAGATGTTGAATCAAATTGTGTGTGTTGATATTTTCTGTCATCCATGCATCTGACTGCATATGTTATTCAAGGACACATTATTCTTTTTTGTCCATAAATGTGAAGATAAGACAAGAACTGCATGTATTCTAGTAATGATGATATTCCAAATATTCGTTATAATCAGAACACAAGTAAATATTGCAAGATTTAAGCACACTTAATTACTACCATCTTTCTTAAGTGTTCTAGCAAAGAAAATTTCTTCCATTCGTTTCCATAATGTTTACACTTTCCATAATTTATTTATATATTTTCTTTAAAGTTTCCTCTTTTATGCCCGTGCAAAGGTAATATGTATCACCAAAAATCATGAACAAATTTTTTGTTTAAATGATTGAATAAGTTCTGTATTTTTATTACATTACAATTAAAGGCTTCTCTGGCTGTGTATTGATTGTAGCATAATCTTGTGAAAAGGAATCAGAGATACTTTCTGTCATTCTTATGGCAAGCATTTATTGAAGGGCACCCTTTTTATCATGAATTGTTTAGGGTTTTTCTTTGTTTTTTTTTTTTTTGTTTTTTTTGTTATTATTATTATTATTATTATTATTTCTGTTGTTGGTGTAAAATTAGAAATTCTGCAAGGGGAGGAGTTGACTTGTAAAATTCGAAAATCCAATGTTTCATATGTAATTTGTCGGTTGCAAGGACAATTCACGTTTGGAAAGATAATCCCTTTACTCATATCTACTCAGTTGCATGTCAGAATGTTCTCCATTGAGTGCACACACTACCGAGATCAGTCGGTTCCAATAAGCAAAGACCTGCTTTATGCATCACCGCGTGGAATTTAGGAAATATTAGGAAACAAAAAACTAACCAAAACTTTAACGTACATTTTCTGTGACCTTGACCCCAAGGTAAAAGGGGCGAGTGAGCATGTTATAGAATGAATTCTCTTAGATTCATGATGATTCGTGCCAAGTATGATAAAAATCTATGAAGGGGTTTAAGAAATCTATGGAAATTAAAAGCTGTAATAAAAGCCTTAGCTGTTGACAGCGCAGATGCCGCGGTCGGAAAAGTGACTGCTATGACTCGCTTCCCACTAACATGGGCTTCAAAAATAAAAACTGAGTGAAGTACTGAAGGGTAAAAAGAAGATCACATTGACCTACTTTTGTCGATATTTGTGGTATTCACCGAAATGTATATATATGCAAAGTTGCATTACTGTGGAACTAACAATGCTAGATGAACTGACCTACACGAAAATCTAAACTGAAGTCAATGAATCTGTAATTCAAGCAGCCTCTCATTTAAAAGGATTTCATATGTGACATTTTTTTTTAGAATTATAAACATAATGAAAGTCATTTAAAAGGATTTCATATGTGACATTTTTTTTTTAGAATTATAAACATAATGAAAGTCATTTAAAAGGATTTCATATGTGACATTTTTTTTTTAGAATTATAAACATAATGAAAGTCATTTAAAAGGATTTCATATGTGACATTTTTTTTTAGAATTATAAACATAATGAAAGTCATTTAAAAGGATTTCATATGTGACATTTTCTTTTTAGAATTATAAACATAATGAAAGTCATTTAAAAGGATTTCATATGTGACATTTTTTTTTTAGAATTATAAACATAATGAAAGTCATTTGAAAGGATTTCATATGTGACATTTTTTTTTAGAATTATAAACATAATGAAAGTCATTTAAAAGGATTTCATATGTGACATTTTCTTTTTAGAATTATAAACATAATGAAAGTCATTTAAAAGGATTTCATATGTGACATTTTTTTTATAGAATTATAAACATAATGAAAGTCATTTGAAAGAATTTCATAGGTGACATTTTTTTTTTAGAATTATAAACATAATGAAAGTCATTTAAAAGGATTTCATATGTGACATTTTTTTTTTTAGAATTATAAACATAATGAAAGTCATTTGAAACCTTGTGTAGGCACGTGTTTTGGGGGTTCCATTCATTTCGCCCGATCATGGGTCAAGATTGTAATCCCATGGCAGCTTTACAAAAGTACATGTAAGGTAACAGAAAAAAAGGATTGAAGAGTAAATACAAGTGTAAACATAAAACAATGTCTTGCATACTTATTGGAATTTCTCGACATAGGAAATGGACATTTCAACCACAGTTGTGTAATTCAACAGACCAAATCTTACAAATCGATACATGAAATGGGACTTTCAACACAAACAATTTTTGATTCAACATGTGGAATTCTAGAAATGCAACACTGAAATTTCAGCCACTGCTGTGTAATTCAACAGATAAAATCTAAAATCTCGCATATGAAATGAAAATTTCACCACCAAGAATTTGATTCAACATGTAAAACTGGAATTCTCGAAATATGACATTGAAATTTCAACTGCTACTTTCTCATTGGACCAACTTTTGTCCGCTACTGCGCCTCATAAAAATCCTTTGTAGATCGATATTGTAGAGGGATGTATTTAAATTACGTTAATACCATACGTTAAACATGCATGTACATCACATGTAGTCACATTTCACCATACACAGTTATCAGTCTGTCTAATTTGCTATAGTACCCTGTTATCAGTCTGTCCAGTTTGCTATAGTACCCTGTGGACGACTCCAAATAGTGATTTAATTCAGACGTCATTTGGTGTTTCCATTCAACTACATTAAAAAAATACTATAGCGTAATGTTTGCGGCAGGTAAGTATAAATCTCAGATTGAACCGGCCTAAAGTTGATGTTGGATCCAAACATAAACCGGATTGCCCTCAGAAAGGGGTTATTAAAGATAATACTGAAACCATCTCGGTTGATATATCTTCGTAAAGCGTTGTAAAGACAATTATCTGCAATCAGAAGGTGTTAAACGATGCCCCATACTCGTACACAGTTTACAGCGCCTCTTGTACAGACAAGTTGAAGAAAATGCTTCTACAACGTAATTGAAGATATGGACCAAATTAAATTCCATCCCTTGTAAAAAGATATCAAGCAATTAATGTACCAGCACTTAAAATTCTAATCTGTATAAATCGACCAATGAATTTACACTTTATGAAAGGAATATATTTAGATTTATTGAGAATCAAATATTTGTTGTGTGTGTACTCGATGAAATTTTCAATTACTATGCCTTTGTAATATCTATTTTAATGTACTTTAAATACACGTAAAATAGTTTGAACATATTAATTGGTGCAGTTTTCACATACAAAACAATCAACAATTGAGACAACAAATGAACACGCAGCGGAAGAGTGGCTATTTATTATTTAAATTATTTAAACAGAAAGATAAGGAGAATAGAAGATCAAATTTAAAGATAATTGGTATTGATAAGTGAAACCTGTTCCATTTTGTTTATTTTGAAATGTTGTATGTATTAAAAAAGCCATATCCCTCGGCTATATGTGTATGGCAGAATTACGGATGGGTATATGGGAAAAAATCCATCCATACACTCTTTAAGGTGCTGAGAGAGAGAACAGTTTTAAGCTGTACTTGCTGTGCGTATATATGGACATAGATTTAACTCCAGTCATCTATTGGCATCAAGATAATAAAATCCCATTTTCTTTCTTACGTGAATATAAATAGGTTTTATGGCTTGCTATAAGATACATGTGTGTGTGTGTGTGTGTGTGTGTGTGTGTGTGTGTGTGTGTGTGTGAGAGAGAGAGAGGTTCAACATATTTGTACAAGTGGAGGAAACATACGCACCATATAAGGTATACCGTCATGATGAAAATCTAAATTTGCGTTACAGGTATTTAGAGACAAAAATGGATCCAGCTGACATTCGATGTGGATATATTAATATTCAAGAAGAAAAGGGAATATATAGGTTGATTATTTAGAGAGAAATCGCCTTTTTATATCCCGATCCCGACGGTCGACCGTCATTGAACGTTATTGTAAAATTGCCGATTAAGCTTTTAATTTCAACTTCTAAAAACCAGCAAGAAATCACCGGTTTCGACACATGCAAGACTTGAAAGGTCACTCATCCAAGGTCGTGGTTTTATACGGGTTGTATACTTTCCTCCAACAAATACAGTTTAGATTTTCCAAACTGAACATGAAAGACGAGGGTGAGGGGTAAGAGATTGGGTGTGTTACGTTTCTTTTAAAATTAGGTAAGACAGGTGATAAAAATAAAATAAAAAGAATGAAATAACCAAGATCTTCAAAAACCTTTTATTAAGCTTGCTGCATTTTAACAGAAAGGCAATGACCTGTATAGTTTTTCGTAATGTCCGATTGCAATGGTCTACTATGATTCAAGCCAGATTGTTCCTTGCCCAACGGGGTAATGCATGTATTTTCTGTATTTTGTCCCCATTTCAGGCATTTTTGTTTGGACCTTTCTTTTTTCAGTCGACGTATTTTCTGTAATTTCCCCCCTTCAGACATTTTACCTGGTGCTTTTTGTAACCTATATACAGCAAAACTTCTCAATCCAGAAAAATTTGGAATAAAATTTAAACTTTGTCTTTTTGTCTTTTTCTCTTTTTTTTTTTTTTGTAGGGAGAGGTGGAAGTACTAATATTTACTGAGGTTTATGTCTTGAGGGGTTTCGGTGCAATGTATTTTTTTCCTTTCCCACAGATATTATTAGTATATTTATGCCTGAGAGGCTATTATGACTATATCGTTAGTAATGCATAAGTTCTCATTGCTACTTTTTGTTCCCTATCTGTTAAAATTGAAGCAGATTTGCAATAAAGTTATCAGAATGGAAGTTTAACAGAAAGAAAAGTAACTGATCATTTTTAAAAAGTTTATATATATATATATATATATATATATATATATATATATATATATATATATATATATATATATATATAGATATATAGATATATATATATATATATATATATATATATATATATATATATATATATATATAATAGCAAAGAAAAATATACAAAAATAAAGTGTCAACAAAACATCAATGATTAAATAAAAGCAAAATGTTGAATATAGCAAACGGCTGCAGAAATTAAATATAGACATTATTTACATTGTCAATGAATCCATTTTTTTTTTTAAAGAAATTGGAAAATGTCACAAATGTCTCATGTATGATATGTTCACAATTAAGAAACTAATCCGATATTTCTGATTGAAACCGAATACCAGTACATGAAGAAGAATCTTTATTCATTCCAATAGCTCAAGATATCATCATCTATAGTGTACAATATACAAGGAAAACATAAGTAAGAAGCGAAATTACATATGCATGCAGATGCAGATCAATCGAAATGAAATAAGCAGGTTAATTTACAAAATATCTCCGAAGGGAGAAGAGATATCTACATTATTAGGGGTAATAATATGAAGATAAAATCAGATATGTAATTCAAATTCATATTTAAGCAATGGTCACTCAATAATATTAACAAGATATGTAATTCAAATTCATGTTTAAGCAATGGTCAGTCAATAATATTTACAAGATAACTGGACCTGGGACGCTACTTCTATGATTAAAAGCTTTATAAATGTCAGTGACCAAAGTATTAAAAATTCTAGTATTCTGGGTACTCATAAGTTCTATCAATTTTAACTTATTTGATCTTTTTCTGAAATATTTATCAATATATTTTACTCTTAAATCTTTATACAATAAGAATTCAAATACAAAATGATATTCATCTTCAAGGAGGTTGCAAATAGAACAAGAAGTCTATCATGAATTAGTTTATGCGGTGAGAGGGTGCTCTTAATTTAGCACTTGAATTTCTATATTTCAAAGAATAGATGCTGTCATGGTTTTGATCCGAAATTTGCAATATTTACATAAATAATGCTCGACTACTGTTCTTAAGACGATCCATCCAATTTTGGATAAAATTGTCCGATAGTCTAATTACAAAAAAATGTAAAAATATGTCAGTGTTACCGAACCCTTGATTAACCCAAACTTCAAAAAGGAATCCTAATCTAGACAATAAATTTTTAACTAAATATGTCAAATTTACTTTATTGGGTCAAGCTTCTAAATCGTTCAGCATCATATTCAGCATCATATATATATATATATATATATATATATATATATATATATATATATATTTGTCCTCCTTTGCATCTTATACCCTAAGCCAATACTACCCATAAATAAAATCATTTTGTGTTGTCCTCTTCATTCCTAATATCTTTTTGCAAAAATTTATTGCACTCTTTCAATGCATTTAGCAGGGAAAAAAGCCCCAAACTTGGCAATAGTAATTTAAGATAGTTTTTATCAGTCTGTTAAAAAGATTTACGGCTTGGCTTGTATTTAAGGATGCAAATTTAGAAAGTTTTTTTTTTTCAAGTAAAAACATCACTTGGTTAGCTTGCCTGACAATGTTGTCTGTGTTTTGGTAAAGGAACCACCAGGCGTCATAACAAGTCCATGATATGCAAACTTATTTACAATTTCTTTTTTTTTTTTTTTTCATCACAGTAAGCAAATTCCATATTTCTAGGTAAAGTACCACTTTTTTTTGCAAATCATGACTGTTAGGTTTTTTAGGTGTTAACTTAGCACAATACTATTTTGTTTAATTTATCCTGGCCTGAAGGTCTTTGGGCTAACCTGAAAAGATGATAATTTCCTCTGCGTATAAAAGAATAAAAAGGTGTATAAAATGCCAATATCAATACCTTCAACACCATGCATAGCAGACTCTTCGTCTAAATCATTTACAAATATTGAAAAAATAAACATTCACCTTGCCGGACACCAAGAATACAAGAGAATTCATCACTTAGCATAATGTGATATTTAACTCGTCACTGCACATTGCTGTACATCGATTTCATTATGTCTAGAATATGTCCCCTCAAACCAAGCTATATCAATTTATACCATACGTTGTCCCTTACTATGTAATCAAAAGCTTTGGTGAAATCAATAACTGCAAGAAATATGTTTTTTTTTACCGTGATTAATAAAATGTTTACAAAATATTTACAAGTACCTTTTTTTCCTTTCTTCTAAATCCTGCTTGTGTTTCGATAAAGACATTACAGTATTCTGTATAGACATTAAGTCTATTATTATGTCTAAATAATTCACGTATTCAACTCATGAGTGTTAGTCCTCTATAATCATTAACATCATCTAAATTGTCCTTTTTATGCAAATAGACCTTTGGACCATATTTCTGGAAAGTGACCAGTTTTAAATACAGCATTAAATAAATTACAGAATGTGTTTAAAAGTATATCTTTACCATAGTAAAGAAACTCAATAATCACAACTGGACCAGCACTGCGGCCTAATTTTATTTGATACAGAGCCTTTTCTACCTTTTGAAGGCAAATATCTTTATTTAGTTCATTAAAAATTACATTAAACTCTCCTTTTACATATCTTTCATTGAAGTGTAAAACATCTTCATCTGGTATTTAAAAAAATGATCATTAGAATTGTTTACAGCTTTAAAATATTTTTCAAAAGTATCCAATTTTTATTATTTGAGGGTTTAGGATTCGCAGCATCTATTAACATTTTCCAGTACGACTTTGTATCATTCAATTTCGTTTTTTCAAAAAATTCTATTATTGTCAGTTCATCGTATTCATGCCTGTATTTCTGTACAAGTTTTGTTTTTTTATAGTTTGATTTTACACTTGTCATTTCTTTTCTTGTTTCTGGTGTATTTACAACTCGATAATGATTTGATTTACTCATAAAAACAACCAGAATATAAAACAAATCCACAACACTTGGTCATTTCATTCATCAATTTATAATTTCTAACCTGACTGTCGCCAGGGGGACCCTAACATTGGCATCTTGTTCGCGTTTCAAACCAAACGGAGGCTCCCGATATAAACAACCAGAATGCTCATTGTCCTTTTCCGGTTCCTAGAACAGTCCATTTTCAGTAAAACGGTGTTGTCGGCATCAAATATTTGCAATATATAGAATTAATATTTCTATTAAAAAATCGAGCAAAATAAAAAGGTGTGACTCTTATAAACATGTGTTCAAATGAATGTAACTCCCAAAATTACGGAAATTTATGGAATTATTTGGAGCTTATCGAAGACTGCGAAATACATCACATCTGTTGTCTGAAAAAATAAACTCGCCCACACAAATATGGCGACCGTGTTACTAAAGAAAGTCCCGTTTAGTTTGAAATGCGAACAAGCTGACATTGTTAGAGACCCCACAGCGACAATCAGTTTAGAAATTATAAATTGATGAACGAAGTGAGTAAGTTTTGTGCATTTTGTATATCCGTAATGCCTTTAGTTTCTGAGAGAGGTCTTTGAAGTTACTGTACAAAAATCCTAACTTACAACTGCGTTAGTCGTAGAGTAGAGAGAGATGTATAGTATTTGTGTATAGTAACTTCAAAGATCTCTCTCTTCGCTACGACTAGCCTAGTTAGAAGTTAATATCTGTGTATAGTAACTTCAAAGACATCGCTCTACATTACGACTAGCCCAGTTAGAAGTTAGTATTTGTGTATAGTAACCAGTGGCGTAACTACCGCCCCCACAGCCCCCGCAATGCGGGGTGGTGGGGGTGGGGTGCAAGGAGGGGGCCCAAATCCCGCTTTACATTAATTTGTTGGGGGCCCACTCTAAATGTTTGCTGGGGGGGGGGAGCACAGTTTGAAGTTACGCCACTAATAGTAACTTCAAAGACTTCGCTCTACATTACGACTGGCCCAGTTGGAAGTTACTTTTTGTGTATAGTAACTTCAAGGACCTCGCTCTACATTACGACTAGCCCAGTTAGAAGTTGTGATCTGTGTATAGTAACTTCAAAGACATCTCTCTACGTTACGACTAGCGCAGTTAGAAGTTTGTATTTGTGCAGAGCAACTTCCAAGACCTCTCTCTACATTATGACTATCGCGGTAATAAGTTAGGATTTGTGTATGGTAACTTCAAAGACCTCTCTCTACGTTACGACTAGCCCAGTTAGAAGTTAGTATTTGTTTATAGTAACGTCAAAGACCTCTTTCCATTTTACGACTAGCCCAGTTAGTTTTTAAGAAAAAATAATTGCTACGAGACCTTTTCCTTCGGTTTTTCAAATTGAAGGCTACTAACTTTTTTCGGCAGAAAAGTTTTGAGTCGACCATGCAAAATAAAACATTAAAATACATACATATATGCAGTTCTTTTTACTTGTTACCTTTTTGCAAGGCCCAATTTGACAAACGCTTTATATTTTCTGGAAAGCTACAGATTTTCCTTACTTACAATGCAATACGATGTTGAAAAATATCATTGATAAAATCATGATGATATTTTCCTTACGGAGAACAAATAAAAAGTCTGAAAACATTTTGGGACATTCGGTTATTAACACAAGTCATAGCAACTTGGAATGCCGCAGGTTTCGTTGCGTACGGCAGAATCTGTAGTGAAGCACCATGGTTCACCGAATCCAGATGGGTCGCGGCAGTAATTTGAGGCAGCTGCCACGGTTATTTCTGGGAACATTTTGGCGTCATGGTAACTATGCGCGTGAGGTGAGTCTAATCTCCACTTCTGACACGTTCGTCCGCTAGCCGTCACAGATATCATCTCGTTGAACATGTTGCTTTCCATGTAGCATAGTCCTATAACAACAATAGTGGATATCTTATCACGTGAATCACATTTCTAGAAACACACAAATATATACGTATGCATACATGTGCAATGCTTTTAAACTGGAATTCCTTGATGTTTCGATTATCACCTATTTATTTTAGTCTATAGTTTGTATGATTAAGTTACAAAATTAGTCGCAAAATGTACATGCAGGTAAAAACAAAAAACAACTATATTTTTTTTTCATCCTGACCATCCTACGTCATGGATGTGGAATACTTCAGGCTTTTTGGCAGTGGCTTTACTTCTGTACTAGTCACACCAATAGTTTCAAATATCTGAGGGAACAAGAGCCTCTCAAAGAAGAAAACCAGCCGAGGCAAATGGCTGCCCCTTCGGTGTCTCTGGTGGGCTACACTGTTTTCCCGAAACATTCTTTACAGTGAAAGTTACTAACAATTACATGCTTGGACACCACCAGCTCGAAAAGAAAGTCCGATTAAAGGTAAATTTTGCCTCCTTTTGTGCTATTAATAAACTTTTGTGTAACAATGTAACGCAAAAAGACACTACAGTAACATATATTGATCTCTACAGTTTTTTTCAAAGACCTCGAACAATTTATTTAACCAGCTGCAATTTAAATACCGAAAAACCCACATTGACTCCAATGCCCGTAGGATGATCAGACTGCTTTAGTATATTTAAGCTGAAAACTACACTGAGTCTGTGTTGAACATCTGAACATTGTGGAGAACAAGCCGAGATGTTAATGTAAATTAGTGAAGGCTCAGAACAGTATCAAGAGTGTGCTAAATATTAATGGCACTCCAAACAACGAACTAAGCTGATTATTTGCAATCACAAAATCTTTGGACAGTGAAATACCCCGAGTCTACTGTTCCGAGTGATCTTAACTATGAACCGCAATAATTCTGCAGCTAAATGTTAATAAGAATATTATGAATAAAAACATGGCTAAGTTCGTTCAATCAGCTAGGAACTTCATCACGGAGTAGCGAAATAGCAACATATTATTCTTGCTGGATGTTCAAATGTTCTGACCATCGAATTGCCCTTCTTCTTTGCCGATCGTTGGACAAGACTGAGACAGCATCTTTAAAGATATGAATATTCAAGCTTTTGACTTCAGTCAAAACTTTACAGCGACCGCAGAAGACACAAAACTACCATAGCTGTATGCTGATTCTTCATAACATTCTAAAGGATAAAACAACATTCAGTTTCTGTGGATTCAGAGTTTCCTAGAAAACAACCTACACCCTAATCATGTTTTTGTGACTCTTTAGAGCTTTCTTCTTCCAGATGAATCAAAACAATTCTAACTATATAGAACATTCTGGATAACGAAACACACCTAATCTCTGCCTATCGTTCGAAACGTTTCGGAACGCATAGAGCACATAGCCTGGCTTTCTTAAACCATACATATTCGGCTTGTTACTCCATAGTTTTTTGGATATGGATGTGTAGCCCAGGGTCCCAAAAAGATACCTAATCATCTGTGAAATTAAACTGAAATGTATAATACCTATTATTGTATTACTCAGCAAACAAGAGACCAATCTACCTAACTTAATATGACCGTTTAGAGTTGATTACTATGAAAATATGCCCTTGTCAAAGGATATGCGCAAGTCTAATCTTGCCCCCGAGGGTTAAATGGAGTCAGATGATTACTTTAAAGTAACAAACTCGAAATTCCTAATGAAGAATCAGAGATAAGGACCCAGTAGTGTTAATGGAATTTATTTGAAAACAAAGACTTATTGATATACTGATGGGCTCATAAAATGCGCATAGATACCAGTAAAGATGAGGTAAAATCCCTCCTCCTTCCCCCCCCCCCCGAAAAATGGGAGCGTTGTACCCAAGTGCTCTTGAGACGGAAATACGCATATTTTCAGCTGCATTTCGAGAATATTCTCGATAAAACGCTTCACCCTTGCAGACTGTTCAAAGCGTTCCAGATACTGAGCAGGTCTTTTACTGTTCTTAATGTAAATAGTGTTCCCAACAATAAAAACTTCTCATAACCAATCTATCTATGGTGAATCGTTAGTTTCTGATGATGTGTATGACTGTATGTGTATATATATATATATATATATATATATATATATATATATATATATATATATATATATATATATGAGAGAGAGAGAGAGAGAGAGCTTATGCACAACCTGCAAAAACCATCTTTCTGTCAAAGTGCCATGGAGATATCAACCGTATCAGAAGCACGTTTATATCATTGATGTAATATGTAAGCAGCAAGCAAGTGTATGCTTAACAGGATAAAGAATTGATTTATTAGATTTAAAACAAACTTCAAAAGTTCATATGTTCAAAATTGATCACTTCTATTTGGGCATTTGGGATTAAAAACTTTTTGCAAAAGACTACTTACCTCCGAAATTGAAGAGTTGGACATCATGCAAAAACTACTTACCTCCAATATTGAAGAATTTGAGAATAGAAGTGTTCCAATGAGCTTAGGTAACTTATGTTTTAGAAAAACACACGGTAACACATTTTTTAAGAATGTGACTTCGCTCAGTTTACAATCATGACATTATCATCATGACTTATGTATATCATCACAGTAATATTCAAGTGATTCTTCCTAGCTCAGCAACAAACAACCTATTTTTTTCATTTTCAAAACTCAACACCCTTTTTTCCACCCCCACAATACATTTTTTTAACAAACATCCTAACCCTCCTGATACAATTTCTTAAGACAGTATGATTCCTGGCTAAACCACAAAGCCACAACATATCTTATATAATAATAATAATAATATTTTCATTTTTCAAAAATAAACTTCCAAACCTCCCGCGTTCAGTCATTGCGTTATATGAATTTTGATTGTTTTCGACGATATAATTTGAGCTTTGCATGTTGAGCGCCTGGTTCGCAGACCTTACGAAGCCACAAAAACAAATGCATACAATATAGAATTATAATTTCCCATCCTCTACCGACGATAGCTGCAGCAGCAGAATATCAGCAGTTAATCACTGTCATTCAATCGTTGCCTATCCAAATGATAACTAACAATTATCAGTATTGGACACTCAGCACTTAATCGTTGTTATCTAATTAGGAGATAGCGTCACGTCCGATATCCGGGATAAAAAAATTCAAAAATAAAGTTGAAATGTTGCCCGAAAACGCATCCTTGTATCACGATGTGTATACCGACTTCAACAGAGGACTTTAAATTTAGTTTTGGACATTAAAAGAGAATAATCACAGCACAGTAACAATGCAGTAATAGTAAACATTGTACAATTGTACAATTTAAGTTGTCTAGAAAATAATCACAGCACAGTAACAATGCAATAATAGTAAACATTGTACAATTGTACAATTTAAGTTGTCTAGAGAATAATCACAGTACAGTAAAGACTAAAACGATTTGTGTGTACTAAAAAAAATTTTTTTTTTAATTAAATTAAATTACATGCACATACAAATACACCAGCACAATTTTTACACAACCGTAAGCTAAATCTCTATATAAAGTATGAGTAATAGTAACCCAATACCGCTGTCTGTCTCGTTCTGGTCTCAGATTGTGTGCACCACTCAAAGAATACCTGAGACACTGTATATCTGAATACATCCGTATATCTGAATACATCCGTATATCTGAATACATCCGTATATCTAGACCTTATCCAAGTGTGGAGTACAGAAGAGTATTTCAATAGAGGCCGTCCTTCATATTAGGACTACCGAACGAATGGTGTATGTGTAATACAATAATGCATTGATTTACGATATTTAACATCTTGTCGTGTTTCTGGGGAGTTATCTGTTTTCCATATGTTGCCATTGTTATCTTTTTATTTAGCTAAATTAGAATTTGTGCTCTTCAATCACAGATACTTCTACCCTACATTTACACTAGCATCCACTGTAACGACAATACAAACACACTCATATGTTGTCTGCTTATCAGAAGGCTGCTAAAAATCAATAAATTTAGATTATCAAAGTTTCTAAGAAAACGGCATCAGAAAGAGTAGAGGAATAGAGAGAAAAAGCTTCAACCAAATTATTTAAGTTTCTGAGTAACCAAGCCGTGTTCTCTTTATTTTTTGTTCATGTAATCTAGTGTATTTGCTCTGTTTTCGTTCAATTCATTAGTTTTGTTCTGCAAGTCTTCTATGATTTATTACCATGTCTTATTCTTTATTCATTTAAACCCTTTGGATCATATAATTCAAACATAAAATTCTTTCCTGTGAAAGCTAAAGCATTAGCATTAGCTCTTCCAATAATAATTGTTCATGTTGTGTTAGGAATTATGTATCATCTTTTAAATTATGATAGTTTTCATTTGGGTTTATAACCATTGTATTATAATTCCTTAATTAAATAGCCAACGCTATTGTAAAGTACACATGTACATCAACAATGAGTCAGTGTTTATGTCCATGGAAAATCAATAATTATGTCGGTCAACTTAAAATAAGGGTGAATCACGTGGGTGTCGCGTGCTTGATCAACATCTTGTTGATTTGAGATTGGGGTAGTGTTATTGTAGTGCGACGGTACTTTTAGGGTATCATGCGTGACCTGGTTTCTGATTGCTTAGAATAACTTGTTTACTGGGTAGTGCTAAAACGTAGTTTCCGAGTCAAGGGTTATTCTCTCATACGCAGTAACAGGCTATATAATGATATTTGGTCGCGGAGTTCCTCATTCTTATACGGTTACATCAGATAGAAAGAGAGAGTAGAATTATTTATTGTTTGAGGAAGATCATCTATATATAGTACAATTTGGATTTAAGTACTATTGTTTAAGAAACTTAACAATACTGTACATTCACAGGAATTTACCTGGGATTATTAATATTTTGGATTTAGAACTGAAAAGCATTGGTATATCATAACATTACAGACTCATTCATTCGGAACAATCTTTCATTCGGAACATTCATTAACTCGGAACATTCATTCATTCGGAATACTTTGGATTAACTTCTGAATTGTTGAAGTGTATAGGATAATTTAGGACTAATATAGGAAATTGTAAACTGTAAGTTATTTTTAATTCTTTCACTTTGTTTGTTTAAATGTTTTTATAGTTTAGGAAATTAAATTTGTATTTTAGAAATTGTGAAAGCTTGTTTGAGTCGTTCTTTCTTTTGTTACATTTACCCCTAATTGTAACAGCTGACATACTTAGTGCTTACATTATCAAATAGTAAAAAGTTTAATACTGTCTCAGGTATCAAATTTTAATTTAAATAAGTCTTTACAATTATCAACTCTTCTCACTGAAGAAATAAAACACTGCCCACTTCTAAATAATATGCTAATAGTTTATTTGTTATATAACTTTGCTGAATGCATCTGATGACTATTGTAAATTGCTATTTTACATATTTTCATCATCATGTCACTCGGTAACAAAAAAATATCGTAATACCATCAGCAGCATGGTTTAGACTAACTTTTGAATCAGAAATGTATTGTTGCAATCTTATTGAAATGTTTTTACATGAGTCATATCCTTGTTGACCCAAAATTAAATTTTTAATTCATACTTTTACAGTGTTTTGTACAGGTGAAACAAACTGCGTAGTAGATGTTCTATTTTGTACTTGACCATCCTAAAATACATATCACATAAGGCCTTCTATTTTGATTTAATCAAGATGTTCCTTCTTCTGTTAATCCGTTGCTATCCTGTATGAAAAAGTAAGTCCACCCTGTTTTGTCGTCACATGTAAACATCCAACTTATTTCTTCAGCAGGCATTTTTCTCCACTGTTCGATTGTTCTAGCTCTGTAATTATATTTACGTTTGTACTCATCTATGATATGATCTGGTGTAGGTTCTCCACAACCCTGATGTACATTATTATCAAGACCATTTTCATTGAAATATTTATTTCTTCCATGAATATATCTCCAATAATGATGAGGAGGTATACTAAAGTTATTACAGATAATGTTAAACTTTTAAATCGGTGCCATTGTTTGTTGGATTAAAAGATTTATCATCAGAAAATAGTATTTGGCATTCAGTCATCAGTTTTTGTATCAGAAAGTAGATGTGGAACTTATATATTGATTCTACTAATTCTGGTATGCTAGGGTCAGTTAAATGCCATATACGATATTCCACACCCTGATTTTGCTATGCATATTGCCAAGTTTGATTGATTTTACCACTTTTATTTATTTCCCTGTGCTCTGGCTGTTCATTACATCATCTTGTCAAATTTTAAAGTATTACTGTCTAAAATGTTTAGTGGCTTGTACATAAAATAATTGTTTTCTCTGTAGCATATTTGTTATTTCTTTGTATATGTTTGCAATTTCATTATTAACTGGAGCGTTAAACTAAGTTGCTGGACAAGCGTAAGGTGTACTGCTTGTTATTTTTTTATATATGAAGTGATAATTCATTTATATTTCTTTTTTACATTTTAACACCGTCTACATCTATCGATTATCTTTCACTGTGTTTATGGGTTTTGTCTACAAAAGTATTGGACACAGGCTCAGGGTGTTGCGTTACAACATTTAAGTGTTGTGTGGCTAATGCTGATAATTGTCAGTTATCACGGTTAACTGCTTATATTTGGTTATTAGATCTATGGTTGGTCGAGGACGGAGAAATTATAATTCTATATTTTTCATGTTGGTTTTTGTGGTTTCGTAAGTTCTGTAGACCAGGCGCACAACTTGCAATGCTCAGACTATAATGTTAAAAAAAACCATTAGCGCAGGAGGTTGGCTGTTTATTTTTGAAAAATTAAAATAAGATATTGTGTGGCTGAGGCAGGAATTATACTGTCAAACAAAATTGTATCGTGGGGGTTAGGGTATTTGTTTTTTAATTAAATATATTTTGTTTCTGGGGATTTGGGGTGCAGGTAGGGTGTTGATTTTTGAAAATGAAAATAAGGTTGTTTGTGGCTGAACTAGAATTAATCAGTTCAATACAACTCATCACAATAAACAAAGTAAAAAGGATCATGTGTGTGCGAACGATTTGTTTTACTCTCATATATGTACACATAGCGATAATAAACACAATTGTATAATTGATCGCCAGATAGCAGAGACGCTTTATTTAACGACGATGGTTCTGAGTGGCTTTGAATTGTAAATATTACCTGGGCACATTGGAACTGGGCACATTTCCCATCGCACGAAAAAATCGGTCGTGTAGCACCATACAAAAGTCTCCGCATCCGGATTTCTGCAATAGTTGTAAGCTGAACTCACGCTGCCTTCTGGATATTCAAAATCGATGTGATTGAAGTGAAATTGCGGGGTATCCAAGGCCCACATCTGGCAAGTCCGTCCGCTTACAGTCACGTTGGTACGTCCATTGTATAATCTGCTTGTGATGTAACATCGACCTGCAAAGTAGTTTTACGTTAGATATTTTACCATATAGCCTCACATAAACGCCTAGGTCGTGTGAAGCGTAAACTAGTTTTGAACAAGAAAGTTTGAAAAATAAATGATAGCTGTATGTAGGAGTGCAGCGCAGATTTCACATCGAAATTCCTTTTAAAGGCCCGAATTTTTATCATCTGTGTAGGCGCCCCAAGACCTCTTGCGCCCCCCCCCCCCCCCCGTTAGTACGCTACTGAATCTCCCATGATCGACAAAAATAATTTGTGAGTATGGAGTGGGGAACAGATTATATCATTACATGGAGAGCTTCAGCAAATTGTGCAAAGCAAAAGGTTGAACGAGTGTCGATGAAATTTATAGTAAATTATCTGCGACATAGGACTGTCGTCAATGATTTTTCCTCACTGACACACATACCGCATCATCACAAAGTTATTTATCTTCGTGGTTTCGGTTACAGATAAACCACGAATTCATACCTCGAAGTGGTTTCTTCAACGGAATCCATGTCACTATTTTCTTACAATTTAATTACCCCTTTCTTAATTTTGACAGAAATTTGTGATATAACCATTGAAACAAATTTTAATCATAATCGGTCCCGAAATGCGTTTACACTTTTCGAATCTCTCTCTCTCGACATATCGTATTTATATGTGCAGATGTGTGATAGGAATCTAAATTTTATATCAAAGCAGCATCTACCTGATTTATATATATTTATAATAACATTTGTAAGTTTTCAATGAAGATCTCGTATGTGGATAAAACGGAGATTATATTAGTAATATGTATACGTTTCAAAGGTAAATAACATGTTCATGAATGGCGATAATGAGAGAGGAAAAAATGACTTGAATATATCTTCCTAAAATTTCGACTTTTTCGTTTATTGAAATAGAAAAAGGGAAAACTTTATATAAAGGAGAAACAACAGTACAGTTATATAAAGTAAAATACAATACTCTATGCTTGAATATTAAAATGTATCCAGTAATTATCAAAATTTTCAAGGTATGCTTTCCGTGGTCGCTAAAGTTTTCATGGGCGGTAGCTAAGGATTTTTTGAAGGGTTAATGTGGTTTTGTGTAGGTCAATGTGTCAATACCTAAACAAATGACATAATTTCGCTTCCCTAAATGCCATGCTTCATATACCTCACAGTGACAACGATTGTAACCTGCAATCTTTGGTCCTTGGCTCAAAATGCATTATAATCTAACAAAGGAATACAAAACAAGAGCACGTGAATGACAAATACTGAGACAATTTTGAAACTATGCAAACAAAATGAGATATGCGACTTCAAAAAGAGGAATACTGAAATTAATAAATTCTTAGAATTTCTTTCAGAGAAAGCTGTATAGATAAAGACTACAAGATTACCAACAATATGAGCTATTTTACTTTGCAACAGCAAAACAAATTATGAAGACTTTATTACATAGGATGTGGTTGAATATATTCTTGCCTCAAGTTTGAATATAAGTCATATTCTATAATTACATGGTACACGTATTCAACCAAATCCCTTGTACAAAGAGACCATAATCGCTAATTAAAAGACAGTTTCACCTGTTTCACACTTTCCACCATTAATATATGTGCAGAACATCTTATTTTTGGACATAATTATATACTGTATATATATATATATATATATATATATATATATATATATATATATATATATATATATATGTGTGTGTGTGTGTGTGTGTGTGTGTGTGTGTGTGTGTGTGAGGTAATTCAATTGAAAGATAAAAGTCCATGTATATCTGATGCTTGTAGTTTCTATAATGAGAATCCTTACTTGAATCTCCTAATTTATTTGTCCCTTCTTGTACCATATTATCTATTGTATGTTCTCGAAGCATACATAGAAAAATATCACTATCTCCAACATCCTGTATTTACTAAGCATATCCTGATTCATATTTTGAAAGGGACATTTTAAGCTTAGATTCCCAGTTTGTTCTCCTTGCATCATCGAGTCCTTGTAGCATTATATAATATTGAGCAGGATATCGGACTCTATCGATGTTAATTAGCTTAATTAATCACTTTATACACTTAACGAAGTATTTCAAACAGAAGTATACTGTACACATTTATCCCTGACCAAAAATGTCGCTGTATGTGGAAGTTTAAAGAAGAGGATGAAGTACTTTTCCAATTTTAGAAGCATATTTGAATCCACATATTTCAGCTCACACTTTAAAATTTATATTACCATTGGAATCAAATAATGTAAAAGAATCCACTGGAGAAAAGGTACAATTTTATTCTCGTACCTTGTAAATTAAACTAATTGATTTACAAGTGTACATTGCTAAACGTTCTTTTGATTTTGTACAGATAAGTTTTGAAGTAGAACGGAAACACATGCACTTAAAAATGGAGACTACCTCCATTGTTTTACCCCGAAAAAAGATTCCCCCCCCCACACACACACACCATTTCTAAATACATTTATTTTTGTTTATCCAAATTAAACTTAGTTTTGTTTTATCTAAATTTACGTTCATACCTGTTCTGTTACAAAATTGTTTTATAACATTCAGATTAGATTGAAGAGGTCTTACCGTGCCTGCACAGTTAGCAATGTCATCAACGTATAATAATGCATGTAACTCTGATAAGCATGTGTTACAAGGATGCGGTCTACTTCATTGGCACGGAAATCAGTAATCAGCTTATGAATAAAAAGATAAAATATTATTGGACTAAGAATACATCACTGTCTTCTTTCCAATATTACAGTTAAATAGAAGATCTGAATCTATTGTTGGAATAAAGACAATTGTACAATGAAACCCGAATACGCGTGAATTTTCTATCCAAACCTATTCAAGACTAACGTTTAGAAAGCATTGTGTGGCTAATAGAGTTAAATGCTTTTGCAAAATATACAAAGTGACAATAAAATCTACCTCCCTGTTTTCTGAGATACTTTTGAGAATACAGTCTTTTTTTCCTTCTCATCTTTGAGGTCCATAATACTGTCAGTTTTCTATTGCCAGTGCGCAGCGAGGTTGGACATCACAGTTAATACCTTTATGCAGCAAGGTTTAGCTTCACTGCTTGAAAACGTTACAGCAGAATGAATACAACATAGATACTGCAATACAATCAGCGAGGGACCAGTGATTGGGCAATATCTCTCAGTCTGATGGATGCATATATCCACATTCCAATTCTTCGAAACACGAATATTTATAAGGTTTAGTGTACAAGGTCAGAGTTACAAATTCGTTGCATTACTCTTTGGCTCCACATTATAACCGAGGGTATTCACCAAACTTATATCAGTGGTAACAACCTATCTGATACAACAGAGCATTAGAATGGCAGTTTATTTAGACAAGTTGTTTCTACTGCATCAGACAGATCTAAAGCAATCTTCTTATAGATCAAGAGATCCCCAATCTCCTGATTAAGCTATGTTTCATTGTAAACAGGGAAAAGCAAAAGTAGTTCCAAACAGTGTGCACTGGGGGATATTTTCAACTAGACACGGGTATAGTGTCGCCAACTTCAGGCGGAACACAGAAAATATCAGCAGTCCACATATTTGCTCACAGAGAAAGTCGAGCGAAAGATTACCTATATTTACTAAAATAAATTAATAACATCCTGTATAGAGCTTATTCCACGTGTCAGATTTTGAATGAAACCAATACAGTTACATCTTCTGTATTTCTAACGTCCGTCATCAGAAAGCTTGGCAAAAGTGATACCATTTTCACAACATCTAAATGGACATTTACTTTATTAGCTAAATATAGTAAACACTATAAAAGGGCAATCACTTACCCAGAAGGAACCAACTGTCATAGGGGCAACAGATTCTTCCAAGAAAGAGTAAGAAGGTCAAATGAAGGGTTTCAATGTTCAGGAAACTTGCAATGGACGGAAAAGGTAAAGGCTCAGCACATCAAGTATCTGGAGATGAAGGCTGTACAACACCTTCGCCCATATCCAAAAAGGACATGATAGAGTTGTTTGCGTGTATAAAAAAAACAGAAAAATACAAATGCTCTGCTCCTGGACTTCATATCTACGCACGTATGCGACGGATGCTTGGACAGTCTCGTGGGGGAACATGTTCGGGTATGCCTACACCTTCCAATCTGCTTAATGCTCAAAGTTCTTGAACAAATGACGAAATTCCATTGTCAGATAATCATGATAGCCCATTCTGGCCCACAAGGCTTTGGTACCCGCAGCTGTTATAACTTCCGATTACATACCCATTCAGGAAGATCTGTTATGTCATCCAACATAGGATCTACCATCAGAATCAAGAAGACTTCCAACAACATAAATCTCCAGTCAACAAGATTTTGTAAACAATCTAGAAAACTCCTCTAAGCATCGTGAATGATTAGAACACAGGGAGATTATTCCAGTAAATTCAAACTATTTGATCGATGGGTGTCGTAAAATAAAATTTTATACCTATGCAGCTTCTTTAGTTTAAATAACTGAATGTTTGGCTGATTTTTGCAAAGATGACTGGCAATATAAAACCCTAGCAGGCTACAGGTCAATGCTTTCTGCAATATAAAACTCTAGCAGGCTACAGGTCAATGCTTTCTGCAATATAAAACTCTAGCAGGCTACAGGTCAATGCTTTCTGCAATATAAAACTCTAGCAGGCTACAGGTCAATGCTTTCTACAATAATGCCCCCAAACAACAATATACCAATAGGGCAACATCCAGTCATTATTAGGCTTCTTAAGGGTGGTTTTAAAGGTATGCCTTCTGTTAAACATCTTATTCTTGAATGTCATTTACAATTTTGTTTTCGATATGATGTAGAAGGTACCCTTTGTACCAATGATTAAGTCCCATCTAAAGTGAGTTACATGGAAAACAGTTTTTCTGGTGGCAGTTACTACATTTCGTCCATGTAGTGACTTGCAATCTTTACGCTTGGGTGAGAGTACAGCAAGCGTACAGAAGGAAAGCATCACCTTAATTCGTCAAAGTCTATCAAAGAATGATAGATCTAATGATCGACGTAACACTGTCTTTATCCCAGCGTTTCCAAAAATAAACTCCACGATCCTAAAAGACACGTTGCAATTTGTCTCAAAAGGACGTAGATTTTCAGAACTGAAGGAGGTAATGATGAAACAAACTGTTTTGGGGAACTAATAGACCCCACAGACCAGTATCTAGTCAGACTGTGTCTCTCTGGATTGATAAGATCATTGAAATTGCTTACAAAAAAGGACAAAGTTTATGGTTAAAACAGCACAAGCAATATTGGAACCTCAGTTCAAAGTACTATGGAAGTAGCTGATTGGCCAAGGGGAACTATTTTTATTCTTTTTTATCTACACAATGTAAATACTTCAGTATTGAAATAGTTATGTAAAATTTTACTAATCTGTGCGTTTATGACAAATTGGAGAAAACAAAACATTTAAATATGCTGTTTATGCTGAAATGACAGTGATCCTGGTTGGGAACAGAAGATAGTACATAGTTCTTTGAATGAAGATAGTAGAATTGCGTTAACCATGAACAGGATGGTCTGATTAAATATGCTTTACTGAGACTGTTTATAATGAAAATTCAGTTTGCTTACAAGGGTCTAAAAGAGTTACAAGTCACAACAAAAGTCAAACTTTTATGGTCGGATAGGCAACTTAACAACAAACATACCTTAGTATAATTAACAGGAGAATATTTAGTCTGCATATTATTTTTCCCACCACCTAGTTCAGATGAGAACTGATTTGGAATTGATCCAGAAATACATTTCATCAGGTAAGTGTAATTTTTTTTTTTTTAAACTGGGAAATCTTTACAAAGTTTTAATTTTATTATTTTTTTTAAAATCCTTACACTTAACTGGTGATAAGAGCAATATTTACTCATAAAAATTACTTTTTTTCAAAATTTTGCAATTTCATATCAAAATTTATGAAAAATATTTTTGAAATTATGATTTATCAGATTTCAACAGGAAAAGAGAAAAAAAAGGTTTTTAATCAAGTTGCTTACTAGCTAACAAAGGTACAAAATAATAAACTCTATAACTAATAAAAGTTATAGAAATCATAGTGTTGGAAACGAAAACCGTATTTGTAACACAATTTCAGCTAGTATGAGAGACTCAGTAAAACAAATTTTCTTCTCTATACCGTCGTTTCCTTTAATACGGGGACGTTGGTTACTCTGCAGCACAAGAACAGTTCTTAAAATAATCAATGGATATTCAACATTACGTACACAAGACAAATCTAGAAGTAGGAGCGGTAATGTAAGGCATGATGCAGTAGACCCCTTCAAATATACAAAACAGCAACCGAAAACGTCAGATTGATAACAAAGACATCAGACTAGAATTGTTAAAATGCATGGATTTTAATGCATTAATACACACATTTAGGGTGGAAAGGATATATCGAGATATATCGAGATAACTGAATCGTTAAACTATACTTACAAAATGATCAATTGGAAATTTACACAAAAGAACTTACAACTTAAAATCGACGAAACGTTTAATAAGGAGGATTGTGAAAATTCAATTACTGATGTTTTGCCAATCGTGCAGCAGCTGTCAAGATTTTCATGATCTCTGCTCCCTATTACTCGCCTGATTACGTCATTGACGTGGAATATTTTGTGAGCTTTTGGACTTTGCGATTAGAAGCCATGAAAAATCAAAGAGTATCAACACTGAGCCCTAAGAAGCTGCCATGAAAAATCAAAGAGTATCAACACTGAGCCCTAAGAAGCTGCCATTAAAAATCAAAGTGTGTCAACAATGAGCCCTAAGAAGCTGCCATTAAAAATTAAAGTGTGTCAACACTGAGCCGTAAGAAGCTGTGTTGTCATTCTTAGTTTATAGATTATCCCCCTCATCAGCAAAATATGCTCAAAGATCTATTGTTTTGTAAAATTCGCAATAATTTTATGAAACCGTCGACTTTTTTTTAGGCTCGTAGTGTTATTTCAGTCTATTTTAGTCTAATAAATTCATACGTTCTGGACATTGTAACGACTTTTTGGAGGTGGCGGAAAAACGAGTGTTATATATAACATTTGATGTACATTGCTGTCTAAGTGAAATATAAATTGTAATATCTACATGAAACTGTTAGACATCTTCGCTGTGGAATTGTATGAATTGTACAGCAAATACTATTTCAGAAATCTTTGACAAGATATTTTATTGATAGCTTCAGTCCTTATAATATGAAGGTTGTTTATATTAAGACAGACATATTGGAGTCAATGAACAACTGCAATACAGAGAGAAACAGTTGCATTAATCCCGTTAAAGATGAAATATATTATGAAATGGTCAAATCTCTAATTTGCACTTCTTCCTGAAACGTGCTGCATATTTTGGAAAGTTACATATATTCCACTGTTGTGCTGTTGTAACATATATATTTAAATAAAATCCAAGTTAAAAAGAAAATAAGCTTCATCCCTAGATCCACATGCTTTGTTTAAGTTTACTATTTTGTTCTTTTTTTTTACAATAAAATATCGTTTTCCTCACAAAAATATTCAACGAAATATTTAGATTTCCACTCAAAACCTTAGCCAACCGAAAGAAGAAACTGAGCGTGTCCACAGAACAAACTTATCTGGGCGCAAAAAGCTCCACAAGAACTTATCATAACAAAATTACATTTAATTCTTATGAAAAGAAACACATCGTATCAATTTTTTTTAAAATTTAAAAAAAAAAAAGGATATAGTCGTATATATTTCAATTACCATTTGATTGTGTGTGCCCTCAGAAGTTATACCCGCAGCAATAAAAAACGAGCACTTTGTGAGCTAGAACAAATAAATGGAAACTGCATTACCTTTCAGACATGGAAATTATTGTTTGCTGAAGAAATTTGACTCCACGCCGTTCACATCTCTATGAATTTATATTCCCTTACTACCTTGACAACAATGATAAACCCGCTGTGATGCATTTCTGAATCGGACTTGCTTTGTGGTCAGATAGAGTCAAATAGTTTACAGAATGTCGAAAAGGTAATTTACTACAACATATTAGGTCATCGCAAACCTACCGCTCTCTTAAGTCGCTGATATGTATATGATCAGCTTATGAAAGCAAGGCGAATTTACGAAAAGGGGTGGTGGTGGGGTGGGATTTGGTAATCATCTAAGCTTCGATTCATTGAGCAAGTTTGGAATATAATATAAAAAAATTCTTTTCCTGTGTAAATACCGGACATATTTCATCTTATGGTACCAAAAACGATATATTTTAGGGTTAGTTATAAAACAAATATCGATGCCGTCAATAAACCATAGTTTAATTGTCACGATATGATACAGTGGGATTGAGCACACGTTCTAACAACTTAATTAGCCCTGTCCCTACATGATTCTAATATTTCAAAATATTTTAGCATTATCAAAAACTAATACTGAAAAATAATTTGAGAGAGAAAGGGGTTGGGGGAAGGGGTAAAATAACAGCATTCCTGATTTGAATAAATTATTGAAATCGTACGGTATCATTTATATCATTTTGCAGTCATGTTGTAGAATTCTATATTTTTCATTTGCATCGCCCTTTCTCCAAAGCAGTCAAGTTAAACCAACAGTACAATATGGCACTAAGAGTAATTTTGTCGTAACTCACTTTGTTGCTGACTATACTTGGACAGAACATGAAGAAATGTAGGGAGGTTTCTATGCCACAGCAGGAGCAAAGAGGGGTGTCAACAAGTTGAACGCGGTAAACATCAGCTTGTAATGTGCTTTCATTGTGACGCAATCTAGTATGGATAACGTCTAAGGTTCGATGACTAAAATTAGGCATTTTACTGGATTTTATATTTGGACATAAACACTTTCTCAGGGTAATGTATAACATGCTACATTGGGTATAGTGTTCAATATTGTTCAACAAGGCCACAGTTAGGGGTATAAAAGATGATTTTGTAGAATTTAGCCTGCAATTGCAAGTGACTAAATTATTTGAACGTCGATGATTATAATGTGTTTGTTCTGACACGGTGGAGGGATTCATTCGAAAAGGTAGCCAAGAGTTTGAATCGTTTTAATTTTATAGTGTTAATAAGTTTTATCTCTTTCGTCTAGATTGCAGACTTGCAGTGTCGTAAAACACGAAACCCAAAGCATTTACTTTTGTTGTTGATAACTGGGCTCTGTACACGTTCCCATGACATTTTCAATAGCAGGGAATGCACGTGTTCGTCCAGCGGTCCGTGTAGACATGTGAAATTACGCTCCACAATTTTCACAAATTTACAGTTTTTCACAGGCATTTCGTCTTTATGAGTTTCAATCCTTGCGTCAAACACTGCCAAATACTCAGACATTTTCATCTCTGGAGATTCAAAATAAAATGTTCTGTCTGTGTAACTTATGATTTAATTATTCGTATGTTTTAGTCAGAATTATTTTGCAACCGTTTAAATTCTATTTTGTGAAATAGCAAACTGTTTTGCAAAATACAGTAAATTATATATTTGTGTCCGATCCATGTTCTGACAAAAGAATTTACATACAACTGCACTCATATGGAGATTTAACTTTATAATTTCATCTCACACATTTCAGACCTCATATTTGGGTATTAAAAACCGCGTATTAACTCTGAGATCAGTTTCGCATTCGAACTATGTGGTAATCATATTGAGCTAGTTATCACCAGTATCTTGATCATATCTTACAAAAATTAATTAACGCCAACATAAGCATTCTAGAATTCTACTTTAAATAGCACATGATCTTAATGATCAAATGTCTGGATTCACGTTTTATTTAGAAATTCAACCCTATGCAAAATACGAAGCTGTAGAGTGGAAACTTACGGACCATTGAAGGTCCCTTTAGCTGACGTTGTTGAAAACTTCTTTCTTAGATGATGAAGTGTTGTCTTCTACACATGCCTTTCGAGCCGGTGTTTCTCGTTCAGCAGTCTCCGTGTGTCAGCATCGTTCTCATCAAACCAATCTGGACGTTTACATGTGATGGGACTGAGGGTTTTTGATGCAGCTGAGTACACAGAGGCTCTAAAGGATGTGCATTTTACCTCGACGTTCTCTGAGTTCGCACGAATTGATACTAGTTGGCTTTTCTTTCCTCAAAAAACGCCTGTTCTAATCTCTGGTTTCAATTTGGAGACACGGATTTGCTTTTTGTTTTTTCGGGGGTGGGGTGGGGTGGTGGGCTTTTTTGCCTTGTGGTCGTATACTAGGCTGAATCCAGATATTGAGCTTGAAGACTATGAGCCTATGGTCAATTCATATTCTGCACTTCTCAAGGCCTTCATCGCTCGGACATCCTGTCTGTCTTTTTTCCTGACGATGACGTAGTCAATAATATGCCAGAGCTTGAAGTGCAGATGCATCCAAGATGTTATGTTGCAGATTGGCAGGTGGAAGTCTGTGTCGGTGATTAGGACGTCGTGTTTAGAAAGAGGAGTCCGTTGTTGTTGTATTCGCAATTGCCATTTTTGCTGATGACCCCTGGCCATGTCTGGTGATCTGCGCCAACTCTAGCATTGAAGCTACCATGGATGATGAGCTTGTCTGCTTCGGCACTTCTGCGATAAGAGACTCCATGTCTTAATAAAATTTGGCCTCGATCTTATCTGGCTTGGTCATGGTGGGTGCATAGACACTGATGATAGTTGCGTGTCTTTTTCCAAACAGTGGGATTCACATTTGCACGAGTATGTCATTCATTTCCTTTGAAGGATGTGTGAGTTTGCTGACTATCTGTGATTTGATGGCAAACACAACACCAGCTTCATGTCGCTCTTCTTTACTACGGCCACTCCAGAAGAAGGTGTAGCCTGTTCCTAATGAATTGTCATTCCTCAGCTATGCGAGTTTCACCCAGGGCTGCTATTTGGATGTTGAATCTGGCCAGTTATCTACCAACTAGAGCTGTTCTTCTCTCTAATCTATCTGATGATGTACTGGCCATTCGGGTGCGCACATTCCAGACACCGATTGTGAGTTGCGTCACCTTTATCTTCTTGTGTGATTTTTGTAGGGTCCCCTTAAACCGTTATATACTGACCAGGGTTAAGGCGAAGCGGGCAATGTTTATGGCACCTTTTCTAGCCCCTTCCTCATGTTATGGAGGTGAGCAGTGGGATGCTAGTTCCATTGCTGCTTCGGTCCAGTGAAAAGCGACCCTATGCCCTAAACGACCTGTGTGCAGGTCTGCAGCTACAGCTCACATTGTATCCACACCTGATGTTCCGCCGCTTTGAAGGTAATCAAGTCGGGGGAGGGGATAATGTCAAGACTTGCTCGTGAGTTGGATTTAAGTGAGGAAACGTTGCACAGAGTCATCCTCACTCTCTCGTTCAGGCCTGTCTGATCCAGTGGCACGACAATGTCGAGACGTCTGGCGACAATTCTGGATGCAGTGGATGGCAATCAAGTCCTACTGCACCTGAGCTGACGCCCTGCACTGTCCACACAGCTCTTGCCGTCTGCCTAGGCAGCCGGGTGGGTGTGGAGGAGGCGGTATGAGCATATCTGCGTGCCCGCCTGATCCACCAGAGAGGACTTTCTAGAGGGAGTCAGGAGTGGATGTCCACTCTGGATCAACAGTCGCAGGTAATACCGTCTGCTATCGCTTACGGTAACAGGCGTAGTCTGATCTGACCCATTGTATATGGTAAGATAGTAACATACAACAGAAGATAAACTAAGATATATATATATATATATATATATATATATATATATATATATATATATATAATATTTTATTCAATAATTATCATCGTCAATATTATCATGACTTATCTAATACCAGCTGATAATTGTAGACAGACTAATTTATTCAAAATTCCCTGACCACCATATCCATAAATACTACGATAACTCCAACTACTACAGTATATTGATTCAATTTATTCCCATTACAGTTCTGTACCATTCCACCATAAAGTGTTGTTTACTATAGTGTACTACGTTGTTCACTACAGTAAAATGTTTGTTTATCGTAGTGCAGAACGCAGCCTTGTTCGCTACAGTGCACTACATAATGTAAAATTAATGCACTCCTAATGCACAAAGGAGCAGGTTGTTATTTAGACGCAACTGCAGATAGAGAGATAGATTTTAATATATGTGTAGATTACAAATACTATCATCTCACCTTTGCAGAAAAATGAAACTGTGGACCAGTCTCCTGATTCTAGACACATGACCAAAGGACTTCCTACCATCTCAAACGCACATCCAGTTGTATCCCTGCATTCATACTTGACACTGTAACCAGAAGCCTGGATTGTGGCATTTACGACGGTAAAACGAACTGCGGGAGGAGAGGTGCAAACTGAAATAGGGAGAGAGAGAGAGACAATGATGTATAATTGTGAACGTTATCCGCTAACACTCTTGTCTTGCTAAATACTCAAAGATGCCGATATAACTTGTTTCGAGTCGGCGACAAAAATGATTTAGCAAAGGCCATATCTAGAAACAGTTGACAGTTCAAACGAGTAGCTATTGATCTTGTCATATATGCAGCTTATAACTACTATCCCTTTCAACTCTTTATTTTCTCCAAACGCCTCTCAGCATATAATATTTAACGCGCTATTCAGGCACAGCTTATAAGAAATATCTCTTTAAACTCTTCATTTTCTCCAAACGCCTCTCAGCATATAATATTTAACGCACTATTCAGGCACAGCTTATATGAAATATATCTTTAAAATCTTCATCTTCTCCTCTCAGCATATAATATTTAACACTATATTCAGGCAAAGCTTATATGAAATATCTCTTTAAAATCTTCATCTCCTCTCAGCATATAATATTTAACACTCTATTCAGGCAAAGCTTATAAGAAATATCTCTTTAAAATCTTCATCTTCTCCTCTCAGCATAGAGTATTTAACACGCTATTCAGGCAAAGCTTCTACAAATTATCTTTTTAAAATCTTCATCTTCTCCAAACTCCTTGTAGTATTATTCAGTATTTTACACGCTCTTCGGCAAAGCGTATGTACCTAAAATACAAGTCATACAGGTCATATAGACGTTCGGTACCGACTGTTTCAGTTCAGCAATGGGTGTCATTGTTTATAATTTGATTGCACATACCTTTAAGTGATGATTATTCAGATTATTTCGCTCCCTGTAGATCAATATTCCTTGGAAGAACATTATATACACTTCACGAGAAATGCATTCAGCAAAATATCAATGTTAAAGTACGTGAATATTTTTGGACAAGGTAAACTACAAAGTGTGATCTAGTACATACCTGATTGAATGTCGCGCTATGATGTCACAATAGAGGGGGTGGGGGAGCGGACGGAGCGGTTGCCCCGGTTGCCAGTGGTTTTTGGGCGCCAAAACAGCTGATAAAAATTCGGGCTTCGTATTCTGGCCCTTTGTGCCATCATCGTCGCCCCGGGCGCCATTTACCCTTAGTATGCCACAGTCACAATGAAACCGCCGCGTGTTGGAAAAAATTGCTACTACCCTGCATTGATAATTATTAGACCTGACGTCCTCTATTCTTGACCCATTTTGATAACTGGCCGCCATTGTAAAAGTCCATAGTGATGGATAATTTTCGTTTGGAAGTTTTTTGATGACAACTAAGATTCTAAGTATTCGATATTCAGGAATGAATATATTGGTATTACATTTTAGAACAATTAATATTGTTATTTAAGATCAGTAAATGCGCCCACATGACCACGTTGACGTATACTTTAGTGTACAACACATGTACGACAACAATTACGTCGTCTATACAAAGTAAAAATAAATAGTAATATCTTTACAAAGTCAAAGCAGGATTCTCAAACCTAGCGGTCCTAAGGCATTCCGAGTTCAAACAAAGGACTCACGGAACGCACAAGTTAACAGATTTTCAGTTGTAGCTACTGACTAATGGATACATGTGGTCATCTTCGTGGTCATTCGATTGGACCTATAATTTGACATATACTCGCTATGGATCGATTTTGCAGATAAATCAGTAAGAGTGGAAAAAAGACATACATCTCATTTTGGTGTACACGGAAAAGTCTGTGCTTTCCTGAATGATGGCAAAGGGCTGCAGAAAAACTCTGTTATTCATTTCACAGGATTTCGTACCAGGATTTGAATTTATGGAAGTACAATCTGCTCTCTGTTCACATAAAACACTACATTTAAATAAATTCACTCCTTCTTGGGAATATATCACGTTTCCTAGTCTGTATCCGGGCATCTGGAAATATCTAACACTTACGGCGAAAAAACAAGGCAAAATGCACAATATTTGCACAAAAGCCGGGAAATGGTGAAACTTCAGCTCAGAAAACATGATTTTAAACCAGAAATTTGAAAATTATAAACAGTATGTCATCCAGCTTGCTTGTTCTGTCTGCATAAGTCTATTCTATTTTCCAGCCTAAATATGTTCTGGATAAAGCCGAGCTTTATTAAACACAATATCAAAGATTCACCCAAGGGACAAACAAAAGTTAATATCAATATATCGATTCAAATATAGTGATGCATCCCTTGAGTAAATCCCAGAAAAAATTAATCTCGGATGGATGAACATTGTAATGAACATATTACCCAAAAGTGAATGCATTTATGCCAGTAGAAGATCACTGGTATTTACTGTGCTTTCTACTACTACCTATTTCTGCTACTTCGACCATTGGAAATTTTGTCTTCAAAAACTGGAAACTGTAAAAGGAGACAACTGCAAAAGAGATAAAAAAAAAATTAATAGAAGAGATGGGAAAATGTGGAACAAAGTACAAAGGATGCTAGAAGTATGCATAGGACCATAAAAGTAATTGTGGATATTCAGTGGTTTAATATTACATGTCTGAAATCATTGATTATGAAAGATTTAAATGTAATTGTGGTAGTACAATATAATTTTAACCTTTGAGAAACATTGCAGAACAAAAGTATGCCATTGCGTGTGGAAGAAAACTAGGAAGATATAGAGAAGGAAAGCAAGAATCACATGAATGGATGTATAAAACGGAGAAAAAGAAGCTTTGAAGGAATTACGCTAACGATTAGAAGAGTAGAATAAAGAAGTAAACAAACATATATAGGTTGTGATTTAGATGGTGTGACAGTTAAATAATGGACTTCAATTTTTTTTAAAATAAAAATTGCGAGCAGTGTACCTCATCTTTCCACAGCATCTCAGTTGAATGCTTCACTTAACTGAAACATTGCATATATATATTTAAAGAGATAAAATCTATTACATCAAAACAACTATTTAACATCCAAGTGAATCAACATGTCTGGTGACTGCACTTTAAGATTTTATAGTAATAATTCTGTTAATAGACACAAAGCACACAGAGAACATTTTAGTTGCGTTTAACAGATCAAAGTGTACCAGCGTTTGTAAAATCAGTATCCAGGTTTTATGCTTACTTTTAATTACGAAAACCATTTTGTGACTGTGCAATATCATTAAATGATAAAGATTATTTTAATGTAACTAATAATGACATCAACATGAAATGATTTAACATAATCTATAATAACATTAACAATCTACTAATCATAATTGGAGATACATTAATGGAAAAAATGAATAATAAATAGATTTCGGATCTGAAGCTCACACTATAATACACCTTGGTTTCGGAGATTCTTGAACTACGGATGTGTTAAAAGCTTATAAACATCATTACAATGGAAGGTGAATAATCTTCGCTTCACAGACAGAAGTTCTTAACTTTTAACTCTTTAACTCTTCATCTATTATAGTCTCTACTTATCGTATTTGTTGGTCGAATGGTGCGTTCGTTTTGATTCTATGCATTCGTATTTCATCAGGAGCTATTATTTGCTTTGGTTAAGAGTGGATTCTAAGAGCTGTTTAGAACATATCCTCTGTGGTTTAATATTTGATGGCATCCATTTATTTCCTTCTTTTCTCCATTTAACGATTTAATGAAGTTACTTCCACCTTTATTTTTAGCTAAAAGGTTACATGCTAAGAACTTTTTTCTTTAACCTTTTTTAGAAATGTGTAATGTCTCTTCAGCAACTTTGTGGTAACACAATGGTTCTCCTTCCATTTTTAAATGCGGTTTAATTAATTAATATCGGGTATCATGAATCTTAAAATATGTTTTAAATCAATTATTTTGTATTCATTCAATAATATTGCAGGTTCAGGAGGAGGAGTTTACAATATATGCATATATATATATATATATATATATATATATATATATATATATATATATATATATATATATATAGAGAGAGAGAGAGAGAGAGAGAGAGAGAGAGAGAGAAATCTATCATTAATAAATGAATATATTGCACGTGTAGTTTGTTCAGCGTAATCATTTTCATCATATATATATATATAACTTTCCTGCGTATGGTCAATATCTTATACATAATTACAACAACTATTTTTGTTACTGGAGTAACTACCTATTGCGGAGTTCTATATTTAATGGGAACGAACGAAAAACAGACTTAAACATGTGATTCAAAACCTCGTCGATGATAAAGTTGACAATTTTGAAAGCTCTATGTTTTAATGTGCTCTTCTATTTTTTTTTTTTTTTTTTTAATTTTTTTTTTGTCAGAGACGTTCAATCATTTTTTTATATATCTGTTCTTACTAGCTATCATGTATCTTGTGTTCGGCCCGTGAAAACATTTTCTCTGCTGTTCAGATAAGTCAACTGAGGAACACTGAATAACATGATATATGTGTAAATCATCATTGCTAACACCATCTGGTTTTAAATATTCGACCAGTTACTATAGAAGTCATTAGAAGGAACATCAAGTATTTCCAACTCCGTACCTCACTTTACATTTTTTTTCAATATATGTAAACATTCAAACCCTTTTTGGCAAATTATCCTGAAATATTCACTATTATGGTATCTTGGTTTTGCATATATTCATTATTGTTCTATCCTTTCACCTCACCAACTTTAAGATAAACCTCATTTAGTTTCATCTAATTTTTCGTATTCTCCTTCGTACGTCGTTTGCAGTAAACATTACTATTATTAAACTTGGTTATGACTATTTGCATTTTGCCTTTTGAGTATATATTAGCATTCATCCTTTTATCTGCTGCATTTTCAAAAAGCTTTCAACAACTCAAAATTTATTACTTCTATTTTCAACATAATTTGTAAGGCGAAATTTAGTTCACGTAAAAATTACGTGAGAGATGATGTAGATTATTTGGTAAGCAACGTAAAAATCATGTTTGCGTGATCGTTTCGTTGCAAATAAATGAAAGATAGCAAGACAAAACACACACGAAAATATGATTAACAAATCATCAGAGAAGGTACCTTTGAAAAATAACAAACATCCATGCAGAGCTGAAGTGGATATGAAGAATGGAAAATGTTCACAGGAATTAAAACAAGTAAAAGCAAAGAGGTTAAGACAGAAGGAAAATAAATAAACATGTCTGATAGTCATGTTGAATGTTAAACTAAAACAAATTTTTAAAAAATGTATTATGGATTGGGTGGGGAATAATTATTTTAGGTGTTGCGTCAAAGTACAACTAAGTTAGCTCTGTTTAAAAAAAACTGTCAAATAATAAATGGTCACATTAGTTCCTGTTAACATAAACAGCCAAATGAAATTCAAAACATGTTGTGAAATGTTACAGCAATAAATAGCAATTAAGACAAACAACATACTCAATATTATCTACCATGCAACAATTAACTCATCTCATACTGTCAGTTACGTCATGCTTTTGAAGAAGATATTTAATTTGTCGATATGTTTAAAAAAAAAAAAAAAAAAAGCATGAAATTTGACAAAATCAAAATATTCCAATTTGATTCAACCAGTTTTCAATTGAAAGAAATAGGAAACAGCATAGAAGTTATTGCCTTGGTAGTGGTTAGCATGGCAAGTATTTTGCTGTGGGATGGGTGTAGCAGCTTCTAGTGTAGGCATTGCAGGAAGAGCAACTGGATTTGTCATCCCTCTGGCTTTCAGCGGGTTTTTGGGAACATTACTGGGGTTCGTTGTACAAGCTTCCAGGGAAAGGTTCATATGCAAAAACGTTTTAAAACAAGATAAAAAAATCCTGCCCTTCTGCTATTAGTAAGGTAAAAAATATTGACGACAAGTAATAGGCGATAGTAAAATCAGTCATGAGGAATTTAAGTTGATAGTTACAGAATACTACATATACAGGAGATAATAGAGGCACTCCGGAAGAAAATAATAAATAGAGAAAGTCAATATACTGAAGAGATATAATTGCTTTCTTCGAGGACAGAAATAAATTCAAGGAGAGAGAAATTTTGGGAAAGCTTAATACTCACAGAAAATCTACAGAAGTAACGGAAATAAAGTATTCCAGATAAATACAAAATCTGTAACATTTATTTGTTTGAATTTTAGATCTTTTAATTTACGCTGTATAAATGAAGAGCTAAAATACTATAGAAGGATCAATTGAGAAAGAAATCTATTTTATAAATCCAATTTGGAGAGGAAATTTTAATCTATCCATTTAATTACAGAGAATATATTTTATTGTTGGTTATTGCAATGTTTCAAATGAACTAAGAAATAACATATTCTATTACAGTAACGACAAGAATGTAACAAAAATTGGTTAAAATTTGATGTTTTCTACTTCCTTGGAATGTACACGGCAAAGTCAAAAAGAAAAATACTGTTATTAACGTATAAATGTCGAAAGAAAGGAGAAACTCTACTATAGATGCAATATAGAGTGACATGGAACAAATAAAAAAATCTCTGTAAGACTATGGTACTTTACAATCCCAAATTGAACAATTACAGAAAACCTTAAATAATGAAATTCAATAAATTGACAAAGAGTTGATGAGTGCAAGTATTATTTGAATAACAGGCAAATTGACAACACAAATACCTCGTCAAAGTTGCTGAATAATTTAACAGAGATAAATAAAAAGATAATTGAATGGCAGTATGATTACTACCACTAGAACAACGATTTATGATTTTTTTTATTGCGGATGTGAATGATTTAAACGATAAAAGATGTCACATTTGTGCGTTAGATACGGAGATGCAAGTCAAAAATAGATACAAAAGAAAATTTAGCTGTTACAGATTAATATATATATTTTTTAAAAATAGACAATAGTGGAAAACGTAGGAATACAAGAATCAAATGATTTAGAACCAATATTTACAACGGTAACAGATGCATTTAAAACTGAAATATATGACAAGATTATGCAGTAAGTGGTAACACTGATAGATTGAAAATTGAAATAGATCAAAATATAGAAGCATTTAAACTGAATAAAACACGGAAAAGGGCATAAGTAATCATGCTAAGACATAATCCACCGAATATATTAAAAGATTTAATTGATCAATACGAACGGGAGTTTGAACATAAAATCAAACTAATGCATGGATGTAAATTGCTTTTTTATAATGTACCAACTCAGAGTATCCGGATGGTATTATTATGCTAGCAAGTAAAGACACATTATTTGTCAGAGCATGGTAGTTTATTTAAACATGGTTGTTGGATATTTTCAAGTCCAAAATTAGACCTAAAAAAATAAGCCGAAACTTACGGATTTAACTATGTTCCATGAACATTTGCTACATACATATTATACCCAGTATGCCATTCACAGGCACGGCATGGCATTAAGATAATTAAATCATGTATATACCATTTTTTTATTAACTAGTTCATTGCATATAAACAAAAAAAAAATTTGACTATAAAAATGACCTTACCTTTATATTATAAAGTAATCACGTACATATTATTTAGAAGAGAATGCTATTGTATTTAAAACGTCCTGAATTAGCCTTTGCTTTAAGATCAAACCTGACAGTAGTATTAAAATATGATTATTGCTAAACTCCTACTCTTAAATGGCAACAGCAGCATGAATCATCTGAGAGGCAAAAGCTTGTTTCAATTTTTTTTTATCCCATTTGTTCAAATGAGGAGTAAATTCGCATGATAAACTATGGAAGAGAACGAAAACAGAGCAAAGAAACTCGAATATTTGAATGAAATATTGTAAGAGCAAGGTTTTTGTACTCAGTTGTTTAATAATTTCAACGATCTTTTCCTCTCTATTCTTCTAATCGTATTGAAGATACTTTGCTGAAAATAAAGCAACCTTAACGTTGTAATTTCTTGTAGCCTTCTAATAAGCAATTTAAACTATTAGTATGTATTAATTGTCCTTGTAACGGGTTTTAGTGTTTATGCTGGTTAACCGTTTTTTTTTAAGCTTCGCTAATTTTTGCAGTAAATAAAGAAGCAAAAATGGCAACGTATCGTAAATACATAAATTTACACCAGCAACTTCATTGTATTAAACATATCAATCGAGCACATTATAATAGTACACACAATCTCAATAGTATTAAACCTGAACAAAACTTACAAGTTTGTCATAGCAAATATACAGCTTCAGAACTCTCAATTAGATATAATAGATTCAATATTCATGTTACATGGAGGTACTAAGTTATCACCTATGAACTGATATTCTAAATGACGTGTAAGATAGATCTAGAAGTCAGATAAAAATGGATTAAACACTATAGAGAAGTTTTTTTGTCATAGGAGTATTATTATTATTCAAGTAAATGTTAACATTTTATTTGCATTAAATTTATTTTGGCCTTGTTATTTCATTAGGATATCTGCTAAAGAAATTCTGTGTATGACCTGTGACATTTCATTGCTGTTGCACTAAAAAACTGGATCCTTTACGGACATTAAAGAGAGGAAATATCCAAGGAATTTGACATTTGTATATAAATCTATTAAAAGATTTAACAGCAGACCCAGTACAAGCCTACCACTAGAATTAATTTTGAAAAAGTAACAACAATACAAATGCAAACTATTAAACACTTTTGACAACTACGATACATTTCAAAATGTGACACGAAATTTTACCAGAATCAACTACATTGTGCATCTACTAGTGGCATATTCTTAATGCATTGATGAACAAACATGGACCATAATTAATCAAATCAAAGTTCATGCTTATTTAAAGATCTAAAACTGCTGTCTGAATGTAAAATACCTTTAACCGATAACGACGCTTTCAAATAAAATAACAATAGCATTAGTATTAAACAGTTTAATTTGATCTATAAAATTCCACCATAACTTGACTATAGATTCCTAAGGGGAAGCAAACACCCCGTAGATAATGGGGCAGAATAATATACAAATATACACTAATCTTTTGCAGAGCATGCACCTGATCTTGTCTAAGCTTCTTGCAACCGTAATTACAGGTGTGGAACAGATACTGTTGAGTACTGGAGAACATTTTCAGCTAACAAAATGAATTATGTGACAGACAAAGATAAACCTAATAGCGTGACTTCTTTCTGCAAGATAGTAATTGTCTGATATATGAATGTATTGCAAGGTTAATTCAAAGCATTAGATCATATGTTATCCGTATTTGAGGTACACACGTACAAAAAGAACATCTATTCCACAGTCTATTTGGACAATATCAGACATTGTTTAAATGTGAATGAAGCTATTCAAGTTACGAAAGGTTACGACACAGATGAAAACATCATGGTAAATTTCCGAGATTCAAAAGTGAAATTGGACTACGTTGTTGGCGATAGCGGCATCCTTGTGTTACCGAGTGAAATGGTGACAACCATGAGCAGTAATATCAGATAGAACTACAATTCACAGAAATCCATCGACTCGTTTAAACTGGTGTTAACCCTAACATCAATACCGAGATAACAAAGAGCGGTATTCCAATGGACCTGTGACAGAACGGCAAGACATTGTAGGGAACAAAAATGAAGACAAAAAGGGGGTAATAAATTATGCTGAGAAGAAGGATTATGATAATATTATTTCTACCGTAAAGTCTTTCAATTGTACTTTCAATTCTATCCGATTTCCGAACGTTAAAAGGACACACGACACTTAAGAAACACCCAAACAAACAAACAAACAAATGTAACACGACATAAATAAATGAAAGAAAACAATTTGTCTAGGACGCCTACACAATTAATTTGTCACACCACCATCAATTCCAAGTATTGATACTAATATTTTTTCTTTAACTCAAACAAGTAGTTGACTATGTTTTTCAAGTCATTTTTCGTTATGCCAACAAATGGTTCGTCTGGAGGAAGAGGAGGAGTTGGTGTCGGTGGAGCTGCTTACGTATCGCAGGTGGAGGCGGAAGGGCAGGATTTTGATCAGGAAGTTGAGACAGAGTGACAATAAAAGAGCAATATTTTGTTTATACAATTTGCTATAGACTGTGCAACGGTTGACATGGTCATTTTTGTGTCCGTAGCTATCACAGCAATTGTACAAACGTTTGTTTAAATAACAATGTTAGTATTTCCCGAGAGAGAATTAATTTTTTTTCTCTCATTTCTTTAATTTTTTCATGAAATTGTTAATATTTTGACATTTTTCGATATTTCAAATTAATTCTGACATCATGTTAACTTTTTCTAGTTCATATTTTAATATTCTTTCGAAACATTTTTTGCTTCCTTATTTCTTCTTCAAGTCTTTTCTTAATATGTTCTTCATGATATTCCAGTTTGTTTGTTTGTTTGTTTTCTTTTTGTTGTTTCTTTTAAACTTGTATTCTTGAGGCTGCAATTACAACATCCTATTATATCCGTCCACATCTTTTTCTTCTTGTGTGGTAAAAAACCTTCAGACCATATGTTCTTGATCTGCAGATGAATGTCGTACTCTTTAAATTTGATCAAAGATTTAATCTATAACAGTTGCCAGCTGTTTTAATCCGTACATCTTTAATATGTAAATCTTGAATCTTTGTTTCTAATTTAGCTCAAGTTTGTTTATTTTTCACGGCAGAAAAACTTGCTAAAGGTTTTGTGCAATACGCAAATTAATTAACTCCAATCAGTATTTCATTTTTTAATCCACTTGTTAATTCGTTCATATCAGTAAATATTTCTTCCACTAGTGGTGCACTTCTTGCATCTTGTATTGTTGCCTTTGTACAACACTAACTTCAAGCGGATATTTAGGCTGCGTTTCTTCTGTGTCTCTAAGTTTAATTAATCTATCTTAAATGTTAACTGTTATTGTAGAAGTGGGATCAGTTTGCATGTTTTTTAAATCTCAACTATATAATTCTTTCATAAAATAACACCATCAGGCTTGTTGCTTTATTGAACTAGGTACTGACAGTTTTGTTCTACCAAACTGTAGGATCCTTAAATTAATTATAATCCTGTTTCTTTATGTGGATTTCATGTATATTTCACCTTTAATATCTCTATACATACCTTTTGCATATTTGTTTACAAAGTCTTTGTCTGCAATATAACTAGAATTTCTGAATGATTTCATCACTTTAATTTTGTTTGATTGTACTCTTTTGGTTGTGTATCATTCTCGTCACCAAACTACTAGCATGATTTACACTATCACCAACCTGAATTTAATCATGTCTTGGTCTTGTATCATCATCGTCGTCCTCGTCGTTGTCGTAGTCATCATTATCATTATCATTATCGTAACAGTATTCTCAAAATATTTCATTTCAAAATCTACACCATCCCAAGCCAGCTAATACATCTGAAAGGATATAATAAAGGCTTTTGCTTTCAGCAACAAGCATATTTTTTGTTATTTAAATAGCCAAGAAATTAACAAGTCACAACTTGAAAAAGAATTGGGATTTATAGAAGACAAATATGGCAAAAGCCCCATTTGTACAGAATTGGAGGAATATAACAAATAGAAATTAACACAGCTATTGCAAACGGAACATACATAGAAAAAACAGGTAGAAATGTAACTCAAAATGATAAGAAACAAATAAAAAAGATGTATGAAATATTTGCAAATGCTATAGCTGCTAACATTTTCAAATCATTGTAAAAGTCGTAATTTACACTGTGACATAAATAATTATCAAAATTTTTCCAATCGACAGCTTATAAAGTTAACTGAGAGATGGATACATGACATCAAACTTAATGAAAAACGTCACCGGATATTTTTCATTTAAGCTTGATTTGCCTGTATTTGCATTGAGTGCTAATAACTGTATATCATATTAGACTTAAAACATATAAACAAATACATATAAAAACCTGAAAATACTTTTTAAAATGCTTGATAAATAAATGTGTACCATGTAAAATAATTTCCATTCATATAAATTGAGGATGTTTTCGTTGCATGTACAACCCACGCCATCTTTTTTATATATATTTCAGTGCTATTTTATGTGAATGTTGTAGGGGTTATTAAAGTTACTAAGACTTGCGGGGCCCCGAGTGACTGAGTGGTCTAAGGCGCCCACCTTCACAGATCACGCACACATCTCGCCTGTGTCCACGTAAGTTCGAATCTCAGCTCGACCAACGTGGGTATGTGAGAAAGCTTTGCCAGTAGGTTCCCGTGGATCAGTGGTTTTTCCCAGGATCTTCCCGGGTTCTTCTTCTAACAAATATCCTGGCCCCCATGTATAACATATCATGTGCTGAAAAATGGCGTTAAACCCCACAAAACCAAACCAAACTCAGACTTGCACAGTTGATGTATTTTGAAAAGTATTGGAACTTTTCAGAGGTGATACGTCATAAAATGCCCACTACCGGAATTGTCTTTTGTCACGCGTTTCATGTTAAATACACTCAAGTTTACTAAAAGTCTGTTTAACTGTTTGAAAGGAGATAGTGTGACGGATGTACGGACGAACAGCAATATGTATACCATATTACCTATGCTAAAGAACAGGAATGAAATGATCGATTTCATAACTGCTGGACGTAAATCGACTTTCATTTTGATGCAAATACCAGCAATTTTGAAATTTATTCTCGTCATGAGAAAGGTGTTGGAAAAAACCTTCTTGATCAGTACAATTTAAACCTTGTGTCGCTGAGAGTTCTTCTTTTTACAAATTCTTGGTAACATAAATATTCTACCTGATTATAGCGAACTTCATGTCTGTAGTATTCCAAATGTTTCAGACATCAAGCTATTTGAACTAGAAATTATGTGATTGTTCAAGACGTGTCTCAGCGATTTATGTAAAATCACCTCTACCCTGTAGCCCCAACCCCATGGCAAGATCAAATTCCCATAGTGTTGGCACAATCAATAATCCTTCATAAAGTTATGCTGCCAAAACCAAAGTTAGAAGAATGTGCAATCAGGGTCATGGAACTTTGAAGGCGAACTCATTCAAAGTCTAATCAATATAAAGATCTTAGAGGCATTCAAAATTCAGTTAAAATCCAACAATCCTCTTTAATAATATGATGCGGAAACCAAATTAAGAGCAAGCGGCAATCAGAGGTAATAAATTATGTTAATGATGGTCTGTAATTAATTCTGTTAATGATGGTGTGTAATAACGCTGGAAATCAAACTCGACCAATGACTCATCAATATAAAGCTGCATGCCATATTTGATTGAAATCAAACAATTCTTGACAAAGTTATACTGCTGTAACCGAGGTTTGGAGGATGGCATTCAGGAGACAATAACACCTATAAATGATGACTGAGGTAGAACGCTGGAAATTTAAATCATTCCAAACGTTATTAATATAAAGTTGTATGCAAACTTTGATTAAAATCCAACAATTTTTGTAACGTTATGTTGCGGAAATCTAAATTACGTAAATAGATAATGGCTTTATAACGTTTCTAAATGCTGAAAACTAAATTTGTCCAAACAGTATTCTTCCCAATTTTTTTACAGTCATAGTGGCAAACGTACCAGCAGGTGTCTCATCTAATTGCCAAAGAGTTCATTTTACCATAAATAGGCATAAATGAACGGAATAGACCTTTATAAATGTGGAAAAAGTGCCTATATTTTAAATACTGATCTTAAATATTGATTTAAATTAGCCTTACAAGGTTATTCCTGTGATGTCAAAAGTGTGATCGAACAGTATAGCTGTATGGGCAACAACAAGTATAGTATAGTGAGGTTAAGAAGGTGTAAGTGTGTGTGTGTGTGTGGGGGGGGGGTCAATTCAGCTAGCATAAAGGGGTCTCCCTACAGCTTAGTGGGCTGGACAGAACACTGCATAGATATCGTATAAAGCTGCATACCAAACGGGGTTGAAATCCATTTATTCACTAAAGATAATCAAATATGACTCTGTGTTACGCTTCATGAAAAATAGTCCATCTTTAAAATAATAGTACTCTAACACTGGCATGTGTAATCAGTGAGGTCCAATATGTGCTTGAGAATTTAAATTGCCGAAAGGATTTTTCGATTCTTGAAGATAATAAATTTTGTTTAAAAATACCGTGTGACCACACTTTCTGTAAAGAATGTGTTCTTCATTAGATAGCTGATGTATAGAAGAAAGGGAAGCCAACCTTCAAAAGTCCATTATGCAGAGCCCTGGATTCCATTCTCAAAGTATATCCGTTTATTCACCGGGACTACCCTATCCCACTGACAAATTTGCGCTATATCACATCCATTATTTAAACTTATATGAACGGCTGACGCTATGTCCAAACCATCCGAAGAAAATTGAAGAATATTTCTGCACACACCATCAGCAACAGATTGTGGATTCCCAGACAACAAATAAGAATATTGTAATGTAGTGCCCGTGAATGAAGCTACCCCATTGTTGAGGAAGGAAGTGTAAAATATGACGGATGCAGTCAGGAGTCTATTCATGACAGTGGAAAAATTGAAGGAGAAAAATTCACAACAGACCCTTCAAGATGTTGAATAAGGGGGAGGCATGGTTTAAGAAATGTTATTAACACATGAAACATGACTTCGATAACAAAGGATATTCTTGATGAGATGGAGAAGTTGACAATAGAATAAAAAGACAAGAACTTCACCCTATACTATTATAAACAGTAAACAGCGACAAGACTGAGTTTGACAATCCACATAACGAGATACACGCTCTAGTATCCATGCACAAAGAGTTTGAAAGTCTCTAAAAGAGAGGTAAGTACTCTTATTGACAAAGCCAGGAAGAGGTTTAAGAACCAAGAAAAACCGATTCCCCATGATGAAGACCAAAGAATGTATCTCCTTTATTGATGTCAAATATAAACTGTATACAATCACCGAGTAACTAAACACTCAGCTCAAAGGAAAAAAAGGCAAAACTGATCGATCCAAAAGTGTTGGCTCGACTAAAGTGACTCCTGTAACAGCCAAAAAGATGTCACTTGATTGAGAAAAATCTACTGCAACGGCGAAGTCCCACTGAATGAGTCAAAAGCTTGAGAAAACACCAACATCGAAGCACATTTTAAGTGTTTCTGGTCAGCTGACTCTAAAATCAAACTCAGCATTAGGGTAAGCAAATGTAAGCAGCGAAATAGACTATTTGTTTGACAGTAATGACGATTTTTTTTTCTGCCTTCATCTTCCGACGACTGGAGTGATTCCTCTTGAGAGAAATCGGCTTGGTTACAGCGAGACATTGCGATATTTAAATTCCATAATAGTGACAAGTCTTTTTTTTAAAGGAGGTGGTTAGAATGAAAGGTATATGATTGGCCAAAACAGATGGTGAAAATGATACGGAATCAAAAATAATCACACACAAAAATGAACAATAATTTCTACGCACTTACACCGCAAAAATACATTATAGTGTAAATTTTAAAAAAAGCAAAACAAAAAACAACACAAAAAAACACGAAAACAAACAAACAAACAAACAAACAACAACAACAAAAAAAGAAATTGTGCTCTACTTTGATTAAAAGAGAATGTTTTAATTTGGAGTCTTTCCATTGTGTAATTTTGAGCAATTGGTTTGTGATCAAAACGGTTAATTATCTTGGATGTGTGTACGAACACAATATTGATCACGTGATTGGTATTAACTTCTTTAGAGTGCCAGAGATTAGCAGTGAATGGTCTATCTGGTCCCTTTTGGTCAAAAATTCTGACTATAAATTGCGTTTTTTAACATTTACCGCGTCAGTTCAAATTTGTGTGCGGCACGCGGAGAATAAACGATACCCACAGTGTGGTAACGACTATTTTCCACCAGTTGCGATTTTCTTCATAGTAAAACAAAGTTACGTTTATATTGGAAACATACGGATATGTTTCAGAATCTAAATTTCTTGGCGAGCTATTTCTGTGTAACCATGGTTTCCAAGGTAATGTAAAAATGTGACTGTATGGTCGTTTGAGCGACACTGTTGGATTTGAGATTTACTTTGGATCCGTCATAGCAATAAGACACCTTCACTAAAGAAATCACGATTTCGTGAAAAACATACAGTGTCCTTACTAAACTGTGATACCTGCGACCACTCGCCCATACAAATGCATGTGATATTTGAATTTAATATTCCTTCTGATTAGTTATTTATCTATATTTGCAATATATCACGTGCTCACTTGAATTTTTTAAAAATATTGCTTCTTGTTTCTGTGACTAGAATCATGAGTGACATAGGAACAAATGAATATTATCCTAATTTTCTTACAAACATTGTTTTGGTTTATACTGTCATAGCAACTTAAACTACTTTGCATTATATCCTGTTCGTTGCCTATTTTTAATTTACATTATTCAACATCAGCTAACTTTACACTTATCTGTGCAATAACAAACTTTGTACACTTGTACTCTTGAATGAGCTTACCCGTATATGTGATGAAAATAATGTATACTTGTATGCTTCCATATTGTGGACAAATGATTCTTCCACTGAACTGGAAATGTATATTTATATTTTCATATGCCGCTAAAATTAATACGTTTTGTATTAAAATATGTGTCTGTTTTCTCTTTCACCAAAGGACCTTGGCAATTTGCTAACTTCGGTGCCTAACATGTACATATTCGAAAAGTTGATCTTGTGCCTCGGCTGTCAGTGCCATCTAAAATTTACAGGTAGACAGAGCGAATTATGCAAGGAGCATCTTTGTAGTGCACAGGTGGCGACTGGCCAGTAACAAGCTTCTCTGTCAGTTGGCGTATTGATTGGTAGAAGTTGGATTGAGTATGTAATTAAGTGTCTCTATTTTACTTGGACTACGTTTTTAATTATTTATGAATGTAATCCCCGTTATTTCTTGTGCAATGAAAGCATTCAAATGTGGTTGCATCTTCAAACTCTCGTCACTCTCATCAAACCATAGCGGTAGTCCGCAGGCAACCACAAAATGATGAGAGGAAATATAACAAAGGGGTGAATCATATGTTTCAACTTTTGCTACTATGATAACATCTCACTAAAATAAGCACCATTCCGCGTGACTTTCTCTTTTAATTGTTTATTAATCGATACCGTAAGTTTGTACAGTAAAACTCGAGCAAAACTATAAGCGTCCGCAGGAATGTTCCAGAAAGGGGTGGGTGGGGGCAAAGTCATTTTTCCGGGGGGGGGGGAGGAGCCAAATTCGAAAGGAATCAAGCTAGTTTTTAAAAATGGGGGGTGGGGGGCGACGCCCATGACAAATATGATAGCTAACTTTTCCGAGATCGTTTAAAACTTTAGATATTATTTTACATTCCCTTCCAAATTTTTATATTTAGTTTGTAAATATGGACACCGATTTTCTGTACTTCTCGTTTTCGTAGTATGTGACAGTTTTTATTCATAACCTTACATAATAAAATGCGTATTGACATTTTCTATTAATACAGAACATAAAATTATACGTGCTCCAACCAAGCCAAAGTTACCTTTCCCTAAATATTCTCAAGTACCCTGGACTAAATGTAAATTTAAGAATAAAGCACCAATAGTTTAGAAAGAAGTATACGAGTTTTGCCAGAGGCCATTCTATTCGAACGATGTTAACAATTGACTATTTTAGTCTTTTGCTGATTTTGAAGACCGCCTGACTTTTTCTAGAGTTTTATTAAAGAGCAAAAAGATAATTTTCTTTTGATGTTGAATATGACTGGTTTCATTATAAGAAATATTCATTTGCATTTGATATGTGATTTCTTCAAGCACTGTTAATGCTTCCAAGTATGTTAAATAATTAGATTTAATATCTGAATTTTTCAAATTTTAAAGTAATATTTTTACATTGTTCTGTTGTTTTTTTAATTAAAGTAACATTTTTAATAACTGCTTTTGAATGAATATATTATTAAAATTGACTTTATATGTTAAAACGTTTCAGGCTCTATAAACAAGAGTGGATACCAGTCAGTGTGACACTATTCGCCACAAATTATTGGCAAGAACAAAGTCCATACTAATTCGGAGTTCATGCTGTAGATATGAAAGTGTAAAAGATAAGAAAATAAATAAATTTTTTAACAAAATATAAAAGCAACCTAAAAGCCAGAACCATACCGTAAAAATCCAAACTGAAAAAATTTATCTCAATACAGTGAGTATGTCCTGTGGTATGTACGCACTACATCCTGTAAACCAGGGATTGGAAATTTGACTGGCATTCCTGGCTGTCACTGGATGCTTGTACCAAACAATTATTTGAGCGAAACAAGTAAACTGTGCCCAATTAAGTAGAGAATTTTTGATACCTATTAAAGCAAGCATGCACTCATCTCAAATTTGATACTAATTCCACGTATATTTACCCATGGACTGATAAAGAACACCCCATTTTCCTTGTGCCAAAATCCCAAAGTATTTTCATTAGATGATTTAGTGATTGTGAGGCCTAACTACGTCGAAATGTTCCACAGAAAGAAGCTCGCATGAAGACTACGAGATCGTCTATGTTGCTCGGACAAAAGAAGCTAACAGCACAGGAAGATTAATGAAGTTGTCCATGAAAGAGCTTTAAGAAGTTGTCACTCGAGCCCTACACGTGATTTTAAATTTTACAAAATACTGAATACATTTTCAGTTTGAGAAAGATCCCATATAAAAAAGGAAGTAAAACAGAAAAAATATATAAGAAACAATAACAAAAAAAATGTAAAATTAAATTAAATCTTCTTCTTCTGCTTCACTGTCGATAATTTTCCTTTCATGCTCTGGCCAAATACTACCTAAAATGTAATATATTACATATTCCCCATAGATTTGAAGCAGCAATAACAAGTTTTTTCAACATTATAGTGAAAATTAATTAGTTCTGCCAGCCTCCTTGGGGCAAGAATTCATGCCAAATTTATTGAGGGAGCATTAATTAATGAATTTATATGCAGGCGTTATGATTATGGAACTAAAAATTCATTGTATTATAGGATGAAGTAAAAAATATTTAAAAAAACGAAGATAAAATTATACCGAGCTAATAATTATCATCAGTCAATCCAAATTCCCCCGAGTCGCCGCCCTCTATTAAAAGCTTATGACCAGCAAGGACCATGAGTCATTTGGATTGGCCGTGCGCCGCGGTCTAAAAACAGATTTGACATATAGTATCCGGACATCCATGTCTTTCAGAATATTTATAGAAAGTTTCAGTATCTGTCATAAAAATAGCCGCCATTACTAAAAGAAAGGAAATAAAGCATGTGAAGCTTTTAAAAAACCACAAAACGCACCTTTAAAATGTATGCGAAAATGCCGCTGCTACTGAAAATAGACAAACCTTTAAACTGCTTTAAAACAATAAGCAGTAAAACACGACAATTTCGATAACAAATTGACGGTATTCTAGTGTCTAGACTTTTAAAATTTTTATGAAACAAATTTTGTACCAATAATTTTGATGTCTTTTCTGGTATGGTCGTGATTACTAAAACTTGAAAAGCCAATAAATGACTTCCTCACAAAAATTCCATGGTTAAATTGAACTAGAATGACAGACAATGTCCTGACACCATGGCCTTTCAAATTTTGTACAAATAATGCGTATTCTCCATAAAATTTGGTTGTCGAAACTGAAAAGCAAAAGAAACCTCAGAATAATTTTTTCTTAATAAACCTTTGACGACTTGTTGATCCGTACTTGATTGGATATTTTATCATAAAGATATATTTTTCTGGTTTTGTACAAACGATGTCGATTTGCCATCATATATGGTGTCTTGTACTAAAACTTTAAGTATTTTTTTTATCATTTAAAACAGATCTACCAATTTAACTTTGCAAGTTGTTGACATGTTGATACATATTCCAATCTGTCAGCCATTACTAAAAAATAATATAAACCGTACAAGACTTATGGAAAACTGCTCGATCAACTTTTAGCAAATCAAATGGGGATCAAGCTGAGATTAAAGAGCCGCCACCTGCATTTTTCGGCCAAAAGAAAAAAGAATTTTTTAGCATTTGTTGTTTTCTCTATGAAAAAATAAATTTTTGGTACTTTTTTTATAGTAATTAAACGTGAGAAATTAAGAATTACATGGTATTAAATTTTTCAAAAATATTTTTGCGGTCTGAAATAAAAATACATAAAATTTCTTGCTGAACATGTCCCGACTGAAAACGATGTGGCGAAACAAAAGCTTCTGCATTTAACCCCAAATCTCCTTCGGATGTCATCAAAATATCAGGTAGCCAGTTCAATAGATGGAATGCGCTCATTAGAACTTTGAGTCTTATTTTAAAGTGAACAGTGAAATATCGGTGGTCCATTGAGTGTTTACATTTTCTGGCATTAACATTGCTTTTATTTGAATATTGATTAAACCCCTTTAAACTAAATTACAATGGCGCAGGATGACTTGATACGCAGAAAGGACACTGTATTACAATATTGTTACCGGATTCAAGCATGATACACGCTAGTCCTGCCTTGTGCATATTCGCACTTGGTGGCAATGGGTATTAATTCGGATCCAAATGCAAACAAGGTATACCCTGATCTGCGCATAATGCGCCGGCTGATCAGGGTCTATGTTGTTTGTTCTACTGATTAGTCCTTACAAACTGCTTATACCTAGATCTGCCGGCGCATTATGCGACGGCAGATCTGGGTCTATGCAGTTTGCAGTTGGTACAGAATTATACGCGATACGGTGCCTTTTCAGCATAAAAGTGGCTACCATGAGGATTTTGAAATAAATTTCCAATATATTGAAGAATGAATATATGATGAAAAATCCGTATAAAAAGAAGACAAAATCCAAGGAGAAGGAAGTATAGGAATTGCATTTTTTAAGGTTCTTGCCATCTTCATCATTATGACCTAGAAAGACAAAACGAAGCTAAGGAAAAATCCAGAAACTCCGTATTAAATAGAGAGAAAAAGATGTTTGTGATTTTCATTTTAATCGGGATATATAAGCTTAATTTTTGCAATTTTCATTTTAATCGAGATATATTAGCTTAATTTCAGCAAGTTTTATACAAATAAGTCCCCTTTATCTTCTTAGAAAATATCTACAGTCTCGGCAACTATCTACAATCATGGAAAGAGTTCTGTATTAAAGTAAAAAGAAAATTATATTTATGGAACTTATTATGTGCACTTTCTGGTGAAAATTGGCTAGAATGGTCGTTCTCCTCCTTTCTTCCCTTCTTCGCCTCTTTTTTATTCACTTTTACTACTACTACTAATTACTATTATGAATTCTTATTATTATTATCGTTCTTGTTTCTGTTGGAGATGGTGATGGTGTTACTGTCGATATACTACTGCTAATGTAAACTTGTTTTTGTTGCTGTTGTTGTTTTTGCAGTCATCTAAATGTAAATATTGTGACTGAATGATGCGATTTGTATTTTATACCAGTGTTATAGTGATGTTATCTACCAACATAATTTTTTTTAAAGCGAAAACTTAAAAAATAGATTTTGTTCTCATTCGAAAGTTAATGTACTTATTTGAATGAAGAAATGAATAATCGGAAGAATTTTCAATCAATAAAGATTACCAAAAGATTGTTGAACAGATTATGTACAGTCAATGTAATATGACAACTGAGCATTATTTTGCAGAGATCCATCAGGAGAAGAAAAATTATGAAGAAATATTCCATGACTTACATTAATCAATGCTCATCACAACCACAACTGGCTCTTTTTGATAATCTAGTTTTTCTTACAATTTTCTTCCTTCTACTTCCTTTGTACTAATTTAACATCATTTATTTCTATTCCTGACTGGACTTCACTGTGCATAAATCATGTACACTGTCCTACATTGAATTAATCGGACGATAGTTATTGGAATTAAGCTGATGAACTGTTTGGAGTTACAAATTACGATAACAAAAATCTCTACATCTCCTTGAATGGAAATTTGTCATTTTTATCTTACAGAATCTCTATTTAAATTATCTATGAATCTGAATATAATCATAAAAGCTGCTTTCATAACATTAAAAACTGCGGATAGCAACTTTGTCAATATATTTAAACTCTGATTACTCAGCTCTTTAACCAGTCTCTTCTTATTTCTTCTTATTTTTTATTATTATTATTTCGTCTGTCTGTTCGTTAACTCGAGTAGATTACATGAATTTTCATTTCGCAACACGTATCATCGTTTTCAATGAGTATATAGATTTTTTCGATGAATCAGAAAGAAAAACAAATCCAAACATAATATAAGTTTGTTTCTTTTTTTTTAAGGATGCACTTTTTTCCCCGACTGAATTGAGAATAACCTTCTTGGTCTAACGTCTCAGGTGATGGGAGTTTTTTAATTTGTAATTTCATGGCAGTATGAGTTAAAAAACCGGATGATTCGCATTGTCCTTCTAATTAATGGGAAATCAACAAAATTTGGAATTTTAGGAGATGAGTTGGTAGAAATGTAAAGGTTAAAGCAGAGGTGAACAATTATTTGTTGAGATCCCCTTCTCACCATCCACTCCAAACTCCACCCCCATCGTTGACGTAATCATGACTGAGATAGATCCATCATGGAATTACTGTATCTCTGAATTCGGAATTTGTCATGTTTGTGAATAACAATGGTTACAAGTTCTATCATAATATGTAAATGCATCTTCACAAAACACGTCATGTACAGATATACTCGCGTAAAACCTGATACCAACTGCATAGACCCAGATCTGCCGTCGCATAATGCGCCGGCAGATCTGGGTCTATGCAGTTTGTAAGGACTAATCAGTAGAACAAACAACATAGACCCTGATCAGCCGGCGCATTATGCGACGGCAGATCAGGGTCTATATTCTTTGCATTTGGACCCAACTTACACGCGAGTATAAACGGTAAATCATGATAACTTTACTTAAATGCCCCCAAATCTGTGATTACAATGGAAGATTTATCAAGCTAAATGTGGTTTGTTGTAAATTGACGGATACATCAATGTCTTTCAGTTTAGGCATGATTTATATGGAAGATGAGATGATACAATTACATTTTGCTGGACCTGTACCGAACAAGTAGCAACAACGAAGACAAAGACACACAAAGTGTTAAACAGATAAGTAAAGAAATTGTTCCTGGGGGAGGGGGGAGGAAGAGGGGCTTTGAATTTTTGAGAGAGAAAATGAATTTTGAAATTAATATTAATAGGAATGGGGACCAGGAAAGAAATATTAATAGAAAATCGGATCACAAAATTGAAGAAAAAGTTGTTTTTGTTGTTAAAAGATTAAAGCTTTAAATACATAAATGTATGCATGCATAAATATATGCATACATACATACATACATACCGGTACATACATACACACACACACACGCACGCACGCACGCACGCACACATACATACATACATACATACATACATACATACATACATACTATGACTGGCATATCAACTTAATATAAGCGCGGAGTTTTTTTTACCTGATCATTCAAACAGAATGCGTGTCCTAATATGTAGATGAAGTTTGAAAATGTACACTCAGAAATACCACCACTGATAAATAATTCGATTTTTTTTTCAATAAATATTAATGTTTCACAATACAAAGCGGCTAATGATGTGTCAAAATATTCGTTGGTTGGATGCGCTTATTTCGATAATAGATGTCATCTACCCCACCAATTAACAAGCATTTTTAACATGTCCATTTGAATCTCAGTTCCGCCGAGAAAAATAATGAAAAATTTAAAATTTGGATCGACTGATGATAATTAGCTCTGTATAATTTTATCTTCGTTTTATATATATATTTTTTTCTTTCTGTAATACAATGAAATTTTTAATTCCCTAATCATAACGCCTGCATATAAATTCACTTATTAAAGCTCCATCAAGAACTTTGGCATGAATTCTTGCCCCAAGGAGGCTGGGAGAACTCGTAAATTTTCACTATAATGATGAAAACAACTTTTTATAGCTGCTTCAAATCGTTGGGGAATATGAAATAACTTTTATCATATACTGAAGCGTGAAATATAGAAACTTATTTTCGAAATAATTTATAGATTTTTTTCATTCTTACATTTTCACGTGTGAAAAATATATCATCGAACAGCCGTATTTCGTGACCTTCATGTGAATTTTAACGCGTTCGTTATAATATTGTGAAAATCTATTAAAATAACCATAGAAAATGTTCAACTATATCAACTTCATTTAATCATCTTTTAAGAAAGTTTGGCATTCATGTACATTAGTTCAGAATTACCGTTTTTACGAGCGTGTGTAAGTTTACTTATTTCACATCCATGGTTCGTGACACTGACTAAAAGGTCACGTGGCATATGACTGAAATGTGCCAGTTATGCCATGATATGGATATTATTAGTTTGTAGCGTCTCCATGTTTTTTAAATAATAAAAAAAAATAATTTAAAAATGAAATTTTTGTTCTCCGTTAATTCTATATGCAGTTTGTGCACTTACATTACTGCTTGCTTGTTCTTATCCATATAAGTACTTAAATCGAGAGAGAGAGAGAGAGAGAGAGAGAGAGAGAGAGAGAGAGAGAGAGACTGGTGATTGGATACACATTTTATTATAATAGATTCAATGTCTTTTGATGAAGAATATATGTTTATTATGAAATAATACTGAAACGAAAAAGTACATTGTGAATATACATTTCCAGTGTATATTTTTCTTACCTTGTACAAGAACCCCACATGACTAAAACCAAATATTTACATTGGATATCCCGTTGTATAAATTCCCCAAGTGGGTTTTCCTGTTCAAGATATGTAAACAAAACCATTATGTGATTGGCGGACCTATCTTTAGCATATAATAGAAATTTCAGGGCCAAAATGTCTGACACAAATAAGGCATTAGTGAAAATATAGATTTTCATTATGATTTTTTTAAATTACATGAATCTCATTTGGTCTGATTTTACTTATAAAATACTTCCTGTCACTCTTGAAGAACGCTGGTGACACAGTTGATGACCTCATTATCTCGAAACAAGCGTGTTAGGTTGCGAGAAACATGGCGCACGATTGAAGGCCTTTTCCGACTTCAGGTGGTTGGACCATATCCTTATATTTTCACTTGTGAAAATATAAGATTCCCATCATGCCATGCGACGCTTGACTGAGTGTTCATACAGAAGTTATACATGCAGTAACAAAAACGAGCACTTTGTGATGTAGAAGAAATTAATAGAAACTGCATTACATTTCAGACATGAACATTATTTTTTTGCTGAAGAAATTTGACTCGACGCCGTTCGCATCAAATATTTCTTTTTTTTGTATCACACAATGAAATATATGCGGTATTAACGTAGGAAAAGAGAAATATCCTCTATATATTGCTACTAAAATATGGTTTGTACTTTATATCTTTTGTATGGTTGTACTGCATATGGGGTATCTTCGCACGAGAAAAACGTAGGAAATCTGATATTTTTAGAAGTTGTGACATATTTAGAATGCAAAGTATGGCATGATCTAATGGGTGAAAATCTTTTTTTCACCTTAATTTGAGACATACTGACTAGCTTGGTATAAGTAGGTAGTATTTGGCCAGAGCATGAAAGGAAAATTATCTACAGTGAAGAAGAAGAAGATTTAATTTAATTTTACATTTTTTTTGTTATTGTTTCTTATATATTTTTTCTGTTTTACTTCCTTTTTTTATATGGGATCTTTCTCAAACTGAAAATGTATTCAGTATTTTGTAAAATTTAAAATCACGTGTAGGGCTCGAGCGACAACTTCTTAAAACTCTTACATGGACAACTTCATTAATCTTCCTGTGCTGTTAGCTTCTTTTGTCCGAGCAACATAGACGATCTCGTAGTCTACATGAGAAGCACTTCATAGACGATCTCGTAGTCTACATGTGGAGCACTTCGACATAGCAAGGCCTCACAGTGACTAATATATATATATATATATATATATATATATATATATATATATATATATATATATATATATATATATATATATATATATATATATATATATATATAAATCATAATGAGATCTTGAAATATATCAGTGGAAGAAAAATTATATCACCACAGTGGCAACACCACTTTTATCGCCACAGTGGTGATATAACTTTCAGAACTACTTTCTTTCCCCATTTAGGAAATATATCTGCCCTGCATGTTATTCAAACCTGTATTTCCATATTAGGCCTCTTTCATTTTTCATCTTCTTCTGCTCCTTCTCTCTCCTCATCAGGATGTACAGATCTTCAAAATGTGTCGAGACTGTATGCCGTTTATTATATATTAATGTAATCAATGAGGAGACGTCATCAAGAAATACCTAACAAACGAACTCCAAACAACAAAAAGTAGGCTTTAAGTATTCATTTTTTTTAATAATTAGTTCCACTTGAATCAATCAAATTATCAGTGACTGAATTTGCATGACCTGTTGCTATTCAATAGTCTGTGTCACCCATTCAGTGTTGTATACCTGTTCCACTCTACAACAAAAGGTACGCATTTTTAGGAAAAACTCGTAATTAAATATAGTAATAAAATTGTTTCAGTAGTAATTTTAACTCTCATCACGATCATAATCATGTTTGAAAACAATTGAGAAATCGGGCATTGATGAATGTTGATTACAAACCGAAATTAAGTGATAATCAAACTTTGGGTGCAGCTTGCCAAGGCAACACAAAAATTCATGTTTGAATGCAGAAATTAACACAATAAAGAACACAAATCCTTACAAGTAAATTCACAATCATTAAAATGTTTTGTTTAAAGATGCTATGCTCTAAAATCTGTCAGATATGACTGCTCCGTCTTGTTTTTTACAGTACCTCCACCCCAACAATGTTCACTGGAAGAAATGTGTCAATGAATATAAAAATCTCTTCATTTTCATATGAAAAGTCATTAATTTGACAAAATACACAATTTAAAGCATTATATGTAGGAGCTAAATTTGTAAAAGGTCACTGTCCTAAAATTATAGAAAAATGTCGGAACTTCTTTTTATTGATGCAGTAATGCAGCCATCAATAGCATTGGCACAAAATAGACAAAATTCCATGCAAATCGATGCTTTTTGCATTAAAAATATAAAATAAAAAGAAAATCTATGGTTCTTTCTAGTAGATATAACCAAATATTTGCCACTCATGACACAATGTTTACACTTCATGAGTGAAATATTTCCTTATATCTAGCAAAAAAATGCATAGATATCCCCTCTCTCTCTATACATATATATATATATATATATATATATATATATATATATATATATATATATATATATATATAATGATTTATAGAAACTTAAATATATACACTAAAAAAATGTCTTTTTTCTACCCATATGTGAAATGAGATTTCTGATTTTAAAGATGTAAAAAAATGAATTAAAACAGACTTCATTCTTCAAGCAAGAATAGCAGCAGTGCATTTTTCAGAGCATGGAGTCTAAGAATATATGATTTGTTGTATCACCCATACAGTAGTAATAGAAAATAGTTTACTAATTGTATCACCCATACAGTAGTAATAGAAAATAGTTTACTAATTGTATCACCCATACAGTAGTAGTAGAAAATAGTTTACTAATTGTATCACCCATACATAAGTAGTAGAAAATAGTTTACTAATTGTATCACAAACACAGAAGTAGTAAAAAATAGTTTACTAATTGTATCACCAATACATAAGTAGTAGAAAATAGTTTACTAATTGTATCACCCACACAGAAGTAGTAAAAAATAGTTTACTAATTGTATCACCCACACAAAAGTAGTAGAAAATAGTTTACTAATTGTATCACCCACACAAAAGTAGTAGAAAATGGTTTACTAATTGTATCACCCATACAAAAGTAGTAGAAAATAGTTTACTAATTGTATCACCCACACAAAAGTAGTAGAAAATAGTTTACTAATTGTATCACCCACACAAAAGTAGTAGAAAATAGTTTACTAATTGTATCACCCATACAAAAGTAGTAGAAAATAGTTTACTAATTGCATCACTCATACAAAAGTAGTAAAAAATAGTTTACTAATTGTATCACCCACAAAGAAGTAGTAAAAAATAGTTTACTAATTGTATCACCCACACAGAAGTAGTAGGAAATAGTTTACTAATTGTATCACCCATACAAAAGTAGTAGAAAATAGTTTACTAATTGTATCACCCACACAGAAGTAGTAGAAAATAGTTTACTAATTGTATAACCCACACAGAAGTAGTAGAAAATAGTTTACTAATTGTATCACCCACACAGAAGTAGTAAAAAATAGTTTACTAATTGTATCACCCACACAAAAGTAGTAGAAAATAGTTTACTAATTGTATCACCCATACAAAAGTAGTAAAAAATAGTTTACTAATTGTATCACCCATACAAAAGTAGTAGAAAATAGTTTACTAATTGTATCACCAATACATAAGTAGTAGAAAATAGTTTACTAATTGTATCACCCACACAGAAGTAGTAAAAATAGTTTACTAATTGTATCACCCGTACTGAAGAAGTTGGAAATAGTTTACTAATTGTATCATCCATACTGAGGTAGTTGAAAATAGTTTACTAACTGTATCACCCATACAGAAGTAGTAGAAAATAGTTTGCTAAAAGTCACAGTACTGATCCAGAGATATTTTGTAAAAATGAAATAATTCTACTTTGAACTGTCATTTTCAAAATACATTACTCAGAAGGTTCAAATAAATCAAATTAATGCATTGTTATATCTTTTGCAGATAGAATGGTACTTTTATCTTCTCTGACAATTATTAAATTGTGAAGCAGTGTGGTTCACAAAATATGGACCATAAACACATATCTCTTGCCTCTGAAATTCCTGCAGTTCCATTGATCTCAGGTGTCAAGTACTTTCATTTACATATCAAAAGGGAGCAGATGATATTTAGTGGGGTAAATAAGGGATTTCTGATTCCTGTATATGAAAGTCCCAGATTTCATTAAAGTTTTGACCTAAAAATGCAAAAGCAATATGTGTAAATAATTCTAGACAGTCTCATACATCAAGTTATACTTGAAATTAAATTGCAAAAAATTTCATATTGATAATATAAGTATGCAAATGCATGTGAGGAGCCATGATGGCTCTGTGGTTAGTGTGCCATAATTGCAGCAAGAAGGATGCAGGTTAGAATCCTGACCAAACTAGGCAGTGTTGGCCACTTTGGTGTTTCCCTGGGCAAGACAATTTACTCCAACAGCCTCAACAGATAAAAATTTTATATGTTGATGTGCCATTCAAGGTAGACCTGAATGCTATATACTACAAACAGGAATCGTAATTTGTTAGACATTTGACATGCACTGCAAAGACCTGACACACAATCATTCACTGGATCAGGAAGATACGGCTATTTAATTACCACCAACATGTGACCTCTACAGAAACAGCCGAGCAACATTTTGTAAACAGCCTTATACGCATGCACTAGCTTGTGGCGCCATTGTAGGAATTGTGCACAATAAAACTTGCTTTCCGTTTTGCAACATTGTATAAATCATGTGTATATTGCCATTACCGTATATACTCATGTATAATCCGATACCAAATGCATACTGTATATACTCATGTATAATTCGATACCAAATGCATACTGCATAAACCCAGATCAACTGTCGCATAATGCACCAGCAGATATGGTTCTATGCAGTTTGTAAGGACTAATCAGTAGAACAAACAACATAGACCCTGATCTGCCAGCGCATTATGCGATGGCAGATCAGGGTCTATGTTGTTTGCATTTGGACCCGGTTTATATGCGAGTATAGACGGCAAGTTCAGTTGACTACCTCAGACACCTATTTTCATTTTAATTAAAAAGTTTCACTTATGTTCATATTTAGCACTGACTTGCAAGTCAAAATCTTGCCAGAATTGCCACATAAAGGACAATTTTTGTGTTTCTTAATCAGTTTCTTCACAAAATAGATGTGTAAACCTTTTTGTACAATATTTATAGTTGGATACCAAATAAAGAATCAATCATCTTACATGAAATCATCTGAACAGTGTTCAACAGCTCCAATTGTAGACCATCAATTAATTACCAGTAGAAGTTTGAGAATTTGATAATTGATAACTGATAATTTTAGTAATGTGTCATTCATACTACATGAAACAATCTGACTTTAAGGATCATATTTAACAGCCCCAATCATAGCACTGCAATAAACAGTGGAAGTTTGATAATTGATTGATAATTGTCTGCAAAAACTGAATTAAATTTATTGCTGAAATGGATAATAATGTGGGGAAAATTGTCATGATATCTCTGTCTGTCTCTCTGTCCAGGGTCTGGGCGACCCCCCAAGATCTGAAATCTTCAGCAATTTCTGGGATGGGGCAGGGTCGGTGTTTTGACGAGAGGGGAGGGGGGAGGCTTTGATCACCCCTGCCTTGGCTTCATCTGTTGCTTCTGTTGCTGTTGTTATCTGTCTTCAGCAATTTTGCATACAGGTTTCTCCCTCTCTCTCAAGGGAATGAGGATTCAGTAAATTGTATTTTCAGTTGACTTTTAGCTGATAATAAAATAGAGTTTTTTTATATTCTATTTGCATGATGTTGAGACTGCACACACCCACTTGTTTACCTCCTACTTTAATTCTTCTCTTTTGCTATTTGTTCCCTCCTTCTCTCTTCTATTCTCGTGGTTTAATTTACATTTTATCCTAATCATGGTTAATTTAAAATAATGAAATTCACTTTTAGCTGTAACTTGGTATCCTTCAGCACATTTTTCAGCGACCGCTCACAACCTACTATCTCATTCTCTCCATTTTTATGACTTGAACCCATGGTATTTACTGTTTAAAATATCCGTGTAAATATATTAATATACGTGTAGCTAAGAACATTTTTAACAACAATTTGACTTTAATATTGATGTGTCTGCTTCAGACAGATATGCTTGTGAAGAGAGCCATGTTTTACCAAGACATGCTTATGAAAAGAACTATGTTTTACTAAGAGAATTTTATAACACATTTTTTTAAAAACAGCAGCTTCATATAAAACTTCCTCATCCAATATACGGTATTGTTTATATAATTTTGGAGGGAAAAAATTGCATGTATTGTGAAAATATGAGTACAGATTGACATGTCTTCAGCAGTTGTGAGCACATTCTTACATCATCTCTCTCTCTCTTTCTCTATTACAAAAGAATTAAATGATTTGATACACTGAATTTTCATTTGACGTTTAGCTGATAATGAAATTGCTATTTCATGATACTCTATTTTTCGTGATGTTGAGATTGCAAGGACACACTCATACTGATATATCCACCAATGACACACCTCCTTCCCATGCTGAACCACAATGGTGATTCGCAATGCAGGGTTCCTCCTAAAACATGACACAGACTCGAGTCATGGAAACTGCCAAAGTTCTAAATGGTCTAGGGGGAATATTTTGATATGTACATTTAAACTTAAATATCTTGCTAACCGTTGACCACATTGTGCCCAAATTTTCAGATATTAGATAAATCATCATACTGAATATTTTAGAGGCAAGTGATATGTGGGTTTCAGGTCTACCTTTGAACTCCAATCAATCAATCAATCTGATGGCATGCAATAGCAAATCATCACATTTTAAAGAGTCATCTGGGTGGCAAAGAAAAATCTACAATATCATCAGCAGGGTTCTCCACAGGATTTTAAAAGTTGCAGTCCACGACTCCTTCCTTGAAAAAAGTTGCAGTCCAAATGATGATACTATTTTGTTGTTGCAATAATTAAGAACATTATGCGTGTGTTGTTGGGTTACCACTATATAAGTCATCAGATTGCTAATGTTCATTCATTGTGAAATATTTAGTATTACAGAATGAACAAATTGAGAACAGTGATAATTGTGATTGTTGTGATGTTATAACTATAAGTATGCTCAATGGCTTTACCTTGCCATTCTTTATTTTTATGTGCAGGTAGAAGGAGTCAAGAAATTACATTTTCTTTTCTATATTAATTTATTTAATTAGCTTAATTCCATCCCAAAACAATAAATTTGGCAAGACACTGAAAGAAGAAAAAAATGACCCAATCGCTAAATCTTTAAGCAACGCAGCACATCACACTACACTCACTTTTTTTCTTAAACAAAGTTTAAGGTTTATGTTCCTGTCTTGGACATTACACCATGTATTTTGACCAATTATGACTTCATATGAGCACAGCAGAAATTATACATTGTAATTAATTCTAACGGTGATAGGAGTACCTAGATTACAGTGTTGCAATTACAAATAGGTATAAATGTTAATCAACTGCCACTAGAACAAGCAATTTATTCAATTATTTTATTTTTTTGTAGTTTTCAAAACATCACCAAACATTAACCAAGTCCAAAAGATCCATATTTCTTTTGAGTTAACCCCTAAACATGTACCGTATATTATACACTAGTATAATCCAATACCAACTGCAAACTACATAGACCCAGATCTGCCGTCACATAATGTGCCAGCAGATCTGGGTCTATGCAGTTTGTAAGGACTAATTAGTAGAACAAACAACATAGACCCTGATCAGCCGGCGCATTATGCGACGGCAGATCAGGGTCTATGTTGTTTGCATTTGGACCTGTTATACACGAGTAAAGACGGTAGCAAGTTACAGTTTTACAATATAATGAAAACAGACTTTAACTAAGAAAACACTCATTGGTGTATTATATACCATTTAAATTTAGAGTTACATTATCTGGACTAAAATGTCGAAGTCACACTTTGACTATATAGGTAGGAATTCTATGTTTAGACCCAGCTTATACACGGTAGTAGTAAACTTGAGTTTACTCATCTGTAACACCTGTGACCTCTGTGGTTTGAATAGATGAAGAGCACTATGGTGAGAAGCATGTGCTTCATGTACATTTATAGGGGTTGTATCAAAATTGTTTTGAAATGTTTTAAATTTTTTCATTTTCTGGTGACATTTTAGAAACTAAAAGAAATTTAACTGCTTGTGTTTAACTGGCAGTTGATTAAAATATTTTTTTGCCTATTTCTAATTACATTATATTACTGTCTCGAAATGCATTTGAGTGCATAAAGCTAACAATGTTCCATTGTTTTCTTGTTTTGTGGCCCATGGGAATGTCCTATTCATGCCACGAATCTCTCAGTCTCTTTGACATTCTGTTTTCTTTATCAAAACCGGATGCATTAACTATTTTCTGTCTGCCAATTAATAAGAGAATCAGGATCATCTGCAGCCTTGCACTTGACACCAAAGAAAATAATTATGTTAAGTTGCCATCAGAAAAATACACATGATAATCACTTGAAAACTAAAGTATATCTGTACATGACCCAGAAAAACTGCTGATTTTATGATGATTAACACACGAGTTCGTATTCCTCTGGCAAACAAAATAAAGTCCCAAAATCTTACCACTATTTTTCCAAATACCGTATATGATAAAATGCAAGTGTTCCAAGCATGGTGGAAGGATTTAAGATACTATGGATTAAAAGTATGCTTAGTGATGCTTATCACAGTGGGGTGTCAAAGCACAAGCGTGTGTAATTATGCTTTTGATCAAACAATCATTATGTACCAGCAATCAATTAACAGGTGTCTTAATCTCCTTGTCTGCTAAAATCTAACCTAAAATCTAACCTATGCAGCTTCACCTGAATTCCTGTACAATTACTTCAACTTTGTTTGATAGTCTGCACACTACATGATTGATCCTTGCTTTGTAGAAATGGATGATATAAAAGTTCGCGAACAAAAAACGTGCATACCGCAGACTCTACTTTTGGAATTTTCATGCATCCAGAATTAAAAGTACTTTTATGCAGATTTCAGTGTCCCAGAGAACCCTGATCAGTATCTTCTTGTGAACATTTTTTTATTATCTGTAAGACAACATGAAAGGATCTACAGTCCATCTCTTAGCAATCAATAACATTTCCTTTAAGACGATTTATACACTAAACAAGCTGAAATATAATTTTTTTTTAAATCCCCATAGGAAATACTAGGGAATCTTGAAAATAATTGTTTAATAAAAATACCACATTTGCACCTTTCTAATTTCTTGCAAAAACGTAATAAAGTAAAGAATAACTGGTACATATTAAAATTTTCATCAATTTATTTTATTCTAAAAGAAAAGAGCCTTATGTTTTTTGTTCATAATATAGCATACAAACTCTATAATAATTAATAAACAAAGGACCATTCTATTACTGCAATACAACAAGCATACCAAAAATCATTGCAACATATAAGAGGATACTTTAGACAAATATTTGTACTCTCCTGTAAGCATGATTAATCAAAAAAGAAACTTTAGTGGAATGGAGATTGTTAGAGCAGTCTATGAACATTACTGCATTTTTTTGCAGTACAGTACAAGAAGCTAATCATGGCCTGATTGTCAAGTCCACTCCCGAGCTTTTCGTAAATTAATGTTGTGCTCATCAAGGTGTATCCACATACCAAGTGATAACTGTATTTGACAAACTGACCAGATTACTGAAGTATGAAAACTTTAACACCAAGGTTAACATATGATGTGGATGGACATTTGGACAGACATGTACAGGACATCAAAGTGATCACTACATGGAGCTTCTGCCAAGGCAGGCTCAATAATAAAATGTTCAAATGGTTGTGACCGTCTATTAGACCTTACTTTTCATAATTCATCAACAAAAAGTTTAAAATCAATTCTCAAAATGTACATGGTGGAATACCAAATTTATTGGTATGAAATACTTTTGATGGAGTTATTGTGTTGATTTACCAGTATACAAATGAAAAGAGGGGGAAAAATTATAAGGAATACTAGTAATCCAAAGGAATTCAAGCAAAATGGTATGATTTAAGTCCATCTGATGATTTTGTGCTACCTCCATTCAAATATTTCATATACCAATCTATAAGCAAATTAAATAAATATTCCAAAGCTTGCATCATTGTGGTGCTGGAAATTTAACTGTCTATAAATATGTATCAAAACAATAATTTAAGGCCTTTATTGGTTTCCAAAGTAAGCACATGTTCTTATTTTCAAAACTTCACACAATTCTTAGAAAATTTTTAGACTGATGGAATAATTTCATGTGAAAATTTTTTTAATTGTTTGACCGATAATAATGAGGTAATGATAGCAACAAATGTTGTACCAATATTGCAGGCAAAATAAGTAATCTTACGGTGCAAAATGGCTAAAAAAATCTCATACAAGAATACTTAAAACGTAAATTTATATAATTCTGTTGATACTGAGCTGAATATTTGTCAGCTTAAAGACGTACACTGCAGCATAACTCAAAACAGGGATCCTGCAATTGCAACATCTTGGATCATTCTGTAAGCAAAAAAAGATCTTAGTGTGCCCGATATCACTCACCTGGTAACTGACATGTAAGCTTGTCAACAAATTTATACATGTATGAAAATGTGGAGTGGAAAGAGAAATCTGGACACTTAATTGTCATCCTGCCTATTAGGCCTAAACAATATGATACGAGTGTTTCCAGTTTGATGATTAAAACAAAACACTGGTTATTAAGTCGGAATAAAATTTCATTTTTACTAATTTATTACCGAAAGTGAACCACGATATTATGACCTAACTTTATTGTTCGAGAAAAGACCTTGTCAGTATTACTCAACAACATGTTATATGACAGTTGAATATACACTTTATATATATATTTATATATATACTTAAATAATTTATATTTAATACAATTTGCTGCAAATCTGAATTGACCACGATTAACAGCCACTACTGAATCATGCTTTCTGCTCCATGTCAAGTAGGCGCTGAAACAAATTGGGAAAAATGGTAAACTTCTTAATGAACATGAAGTCTAATACTGTTACCCATGAACGAAATGAAATGCAATCTGGTCACAACTTTAAAAAATCTGGAATTTATTTGTTTGTTGTTGTTTTCTTTTATGGCCTAGGGTTAGCATCTGGCAAACTGGAGGGTCTGTATATCTGGATTCATGGCAGTAATTAAATTTGGAAGTGTTTCAGGATCAAAACATAATGAGGTATTGTTCGTGTGTTTTTTGTTTTTTTTTTAATTTAAAAAAATGAATTTAAAATAATTTGCGATTAATGGCATTAAAATTAAAAAAATGATATAAAATAATGAATATGAATGCAATAACAAAAAAAATACAAATATTTCAAACAATATAAGATATCAATACTGTTTTTAGGTATTTAGCAAATATGGCTAGTTCTTGTTGGGCAATGAAAATAAGGTGTCTGGCCAACAGACACAATAGATTCAATTCATTCCCCATAACTGCATACACCTAATTGTTTTCCAAGCTACTCCTTTACATTACTTGTTTAATCTACTTTAAGTTTTGCTTATTATATTCCTATTTTATATTTTTCTTCAACTTCAGATTACAGGTTATTCAATTTAATCCTCAGTGGTATATTAATTTACCAATTTAACTAACTTGTTTTATTTAAATTTATTAGTCCTTCTGATAGGTTACTTCCCTTGCTTAAATTAACTAATTTGCATGTATAGTATTTTCCATTTTTATTAATGGCAGCCATATTTGATGGCAGATTAACATCATTTGCATACACCTGAATTTGCTTTCTGTCAAATTTGGTCTAATTCTGTTGAGTGGTTTTTGCCAAGAAGTCATTTTGAAAATTTATATTTTGAATATTGGCGATCCTATTATATGGCAGATCATTTGCACAAATTTAAAAGAGGTCCATGCCAGGATGCTTTCTGTCAAAATTTGTCAAATTCTGTTCAGTTGTTTTTGAGAAACTGTAAATAGCAATTGTGAATGGACAATGCACAATAGACCATACCATAAGCTCACTTCCAGCCAGGTGAGCTTAAAACTCGAACATAATAACATGGATAGATACATTCAAATTTTGAACATTTGACAGAATTCTGACTATTCACTCATGTTGCCACAAATGTAACATATCTGGCTTTTCCAACCAGCCCATATGAAAAATAATGTGTCTTACTTGGAGTATAGCCATCCTGGAATCATGTGCTTTTAATAGTTTAAATATGGAGATTACTGTATTATTTCTGAGGTATTTTCATTTCACAGAAAAGCCACAGATGTTGAGATTTAAAGCCTTCACATACTGATACCTTATTTGCAAACCCTTCCTTGTACGGTAATAACAAAATTCGGACACAAAAAATGTTCACACTGCAACTGCCATAATTTTCACCAGAAAAAAGATATCTGTGTCTCACAATCTGCTAAGGCTGGCTCAATAAAATTACTGTACTCAACATACTGTGTGCTGTGCACTTAAAATATTTCTGTGTGGGTAAATTTCACAAGGTTAAATCTAATCATAATAAGCACACACAGATGATATCATATATGATGTCCTAATTATGTGTCTGTACATACAAAAAGAGGTAGCTTTCTTTATCTACACTGAGAACTCTCTACTCTGGAGGTTCTTTCTCTCTTTCAGTATTGTCATGCTCAATGAAACACACGTAACATTACATTTTTAGACTGATTTAACCCACAAATTTAAGAGGTAATGAGACACCAGGTATGCATGGTAGATTCCCAAAATATCGTAATCTTTTAGGCAGATATCAGCAGCAGCTACCCTCCCATGAGGCATTCTATAATTGAGAAACATGTACTTAGAAATTATTATTTTTGTGCAAATTTTGACCAAAAAGAGGGAGTTTGCATTTATTAAGGCATGTGCAAGTATTATGTAAAATATGGTATGTTGCTTACTTGTTATTGTGTCTGCATGATCTTATGGCTGTCCATAGAGCAATCTACTCGATTATTTATAATTTCAACAAGACTTACAGATCTATAAACCATTACCGAAAAAACATATCTCTAAACATAAGCAATAAAAATGGCTGCAACAAGGCTGCTTATACAGAACTAAAGTTGAATATATAGCAGTTCCAGGCAAAAGGTGGTGATAAAGTAAATCGTAGAATCCTTGGTACTAAGGTATTAATTTTAGAAAATACAGTTTGTCAATCAAACAGAATATTATTTAGTAAGTTGCAAAACCGAAAAATCTTTTTCAAGTAAAAAAACATTTTGTATAAAAGTCTTGCATAACAATGGCATTCAAAACTTCTGAGTGTACAATATACAAGAGCATTTATTTAACATAAATGTCAAGTTCCAGATCTTTCTACATGTTAAATCCATTAAAACAGCTTAAAAAGTCTAATTGTAATAATATACAAGTATAAATATCATAAATGTTATAGGCATGGACCCATAATGATTAGCTACATGTCATATAGGTATTTTCTACTTTTTTTCACAGGAGTGAGATATTTCAAACTTCAACTTCTGAGATATTTGAAATACACTCAACCCTCATTACAATGACATTAAATACAACAGAATATTTGGGTTTCAACAGAAAACTGATGGGAACAAATGTGTTCAGTGGTAAATTTTATCTTCATAATGGAATATTCAGTTCTGACTCAGACAGCAATTTCCCATGAACAAAAATTCATATTTCTTGTATTTATTATTCTTGACAATGAGATTGCCATTCCCTGATATTTTAATTTTAACGGGAACATGACAAAGGATAGTTTGTTAATATTTTATGTCAAGAAAAAAGAGTTTGAAATGGAGGAAAAATATGTAGCAGATTTCAAAAATAATTATGATTATTTTAATATGAAGTGTAGATTTTTATTCTGACTTGTTTTCCTCATTTTTTTCATGCTGGTTTGTCAACAATAAGACAAGAGAGGTAACTCTTCTAAATTAAAGGCATGATCTTTAGATTGACAGATTTGCTACTATGACAAAATGGCTGGAAATGAAGTTGATCATTGTAATGAGACTTGATTGTGTTTAATACTATAGACAGTGTTCCTACTACAGAGAGTAACTAGCATTTCATTCACACCTTTTACTCATCATGAGCCAAAGCCCCATAATTTTACCAAAACAAATCGCAGCATATGTCGAATAAATATACTGACATGTACAAACTTGTTTTTGTACATGATTACATTTCCTTAGACTCACCAGCAAAAATATGCATACAAAATGCAGAAAAGTGCACATAAACACAAATGAACACAGATTATATGTACAAGCTGAACTTATTCTCAAACTCTGAAAAAGACCAAGGAATCAAGCATCTTAACTTGAAATATGAAAACTCCCAACAGAACATCCATCCACACATGATAACTGTTCTCTTCAAAATAGAATGGATTTTACTAGCTATAAATTGTAGGGCCTAAATATGAGTGACATCACTGAACTATGAGGGCACCTGCTGCATAGCTAACTGAGGAATCTCTCATGCTCTTACACTGACTGGATTGAGCATACTTCACAAACTTGAAAGACATTTTAAACCCGTTTCCATTTCGACGAATAGCATCAACAGCCTGAAATGATATGTTGATAACATACAGTGAAATAGGAGATGTTTTTACAAAGTAAAAATGTAACAAAGAAGACAAGGGCATGAAGAAAATGTCAGGAAAATTATATAATTCAAAAGGACCTTCCAAAATTAGAAATAGTGAAATTATCCACAAGTTTCCCCATATGGTACCTATACATGCATATGTGTGTATCAAGTCTCCTATTTCTGTGACATAAATTACAACTAAACTTGTTGGAGATCCAAACTGAAAGAGATGCTTAACAGACTGGATGCATGCCATACTTATAAAATAAATATCTTATAATATATGTGATAAATATCACAGTGGCCTGATAAGATTCATATGGTACCAAGTTGGACATCACAGGAAAATGACTGTTGCTGTCAGATGGCCAGGCAAAACAGTAAAAGTTACAAAGTGAGTAATTGTAAAACTTGGCAAGCGAAATCACTGCTGGCTCAATTGTACCTTGTTTGAAGAAAAAAAAGTGATGATGATGTTAAATGTCAAGTGAGTCTCGGTACACACAGAGTTCCTTTGTCTTACAGCTGATATATGAAACTGCATGACATACCATATATACTCGCATATAATCCAATACCAACTGCAAACTGCATAGACCCACATCTGCTGTCGCATAATGCGCTGGCAGATCTGGGTCTATGCAGTTTGTAAGGACTACTCAGTAGAACAAACAACACAGACCCTGATCTGCCGGCGCATTATGCGATGGCAGATCAGAGTCTATGTTGTTTGCACTTGGACTCGGCTTATACGTGAGTATAGATGGTATATGTGCATCTTCATGTAACACAGGGGGCTTAAGTCTGAAAAAATTCTACTCATTCTCTACACAAAAAGTCTCGGTGCTGTTCATACAACCATTAACCTACCCATCATTTTGTGGCAGAATATAATCCTAGTGATGGGGAATAGGCTAGTGTTATGCGTACATGTATTGATGAAATATGACAACCTGACAAACAGAAAACTGGAACACTTCAAGTTTTTCTGCTAAAAATCCACCTCAGATGGAGTAATACAACATAATGGGAAACCCCCTTTTTGTCAAGCCCGACTTATATTCAGCTAGGAAGTAAAATAACATTAACTCGGAGCTTAATCTAGGATGTGGATGGACATACAGATGGACACATACATGGCTGCCAAAGTGATCACCATGTCAAGCTAGGCAGGCTCAACAAAATGGGAAAATTGACAGAAAATGGCAAGGTACACTTTTACATGATAATATTACAGAATTATCTGCATACGTTAAAAAAAATAACTTTTCTAATTAAGTCAGAGAGATCAAGCTAGACTTGAATTTTAAAGAGAAGTAACTTCTCCTTTTGGATGAAATAGGGAGAAGTGAGAGCTGTGGGTGCAAAGCAAGAAATGCAATATATATATATATATATATATATATATATATATATATATATATATATATATATATATATATATATATATATATAGAATATATGTATAGTATGTACTCTGTATCATTGATATACCACGAGATGTATACATTTTTCATTAAAAGGAAACAAGGCTTGCAGAGTTTCCTTGTAATGAAATATGTATACAATGAGTGGTATATCAAAGATACAGCATACATACTATACATATATTTTATTTATATCACATACAAATACACATAAATGCATTTCCAATGGAGTTAAGATTGACTACAGGAAACTGTGTATTGACGGAGTGAGTGAACTCTTCACATCCCTGCCCAGTGTGTCCGCTACAAAATGAAGTTCTGTACCTATTGCAGCTATTCACAATTCTCTTTGCAATTGATAAGTTGCTTCTTTTCTTTTTTTTTTGTTTCTATTTTCATTCATATCGATTAAATAAATATAAGACACACTTATGATTTAAACACGAAAGCTGGTTAAAGTGAAGAAAGTAGAGCACTACAAACACAGCATGGTTAGCTTCTTGAACACTGAATGCGCAGCCATTCAGTCACTGTCGAGTGTATTGAAACAAGTGTGGAATATAGACATTGCTAAATGACGAGCCAACAAGACGTAATTCAAACATTTAAATCTATTTACAGTTGATCTAAGTCATTATTATGCTTTAATTCTCCTTTCCGTTCGTCAGTTTATCTGTAAATTTTACTATCATTCACTGATTCAGAGACATCGTCGCATGACGGGCAAAAATCTGCTACGCTTGTTTTTTCACGGATTTTCGCCCGTAGCTTGCAACAATGGTCCAGAGACAAAGAGAGAGAGAGAGAGAGATACACTGTGGTAAAAACTGATACACTGATGTACTGAGACAGACCAACCAACAGAGAGAGAGAGAGAGAGAGAGAGAGGGAGGGATGGAGGGAGGGAGAGAGAGAGAGACAGAGGTGGGGTGGGGGTTTGGGGAGACATAACATAAAAAATTTTCTTATTGTCCATCCCTATGTTTCTCTGTTGGTCGATTAGTCTGCTGCCTGACCAATCAACACAGTGAGAGAAAGAAAGAGAGAGAGAGAGAGAGAGAGAGAGAGAGAGAGAGAGAGAGAGAGAGAGAGAGGGCATTTTAATATTTAAAAATAATGTTTTTAAAACCCTAATTATAGGTTAAAAAAAAAAAAGCATTACATAGATTACAGTATGTGTGTGCCTCCTAACCAAGAAATTTACTGTGGTCTGGACAGGCTATTGCAACTTCGTATCATTGGTATTGTGAACACTGTCGATAAATTCCATGAAAAGTGTAAGCATACGATTACGACGATCTAGGTTCTTGTAGGTTACTTGGTGTAAGTTCAAGTTTAAGGGTTTCATCCAGCTCAAATTCTTTTTTTCTCTTTCTCCATAGATTTCCACGCATGTGTGTCCCTTATGCAAGAGGGAGAAAAAGATAAATTTAAAGCAGAGGGGATTTCAATTAAATTGTGTACCATGTTTAATTCATTTAGAAAACAGGGATTATTAATATTTTTTCTCGTTATTTTCTTATGTCGATAATGATTAATAAGTGGAAATTCATCACTGATCTAGAGAGTATAGAAGCAATAACCACTGCTGAAACCATGTTCATATATGCGTATTCATGCGCCACGGGCGGATCACAATTTGATATACCAACACAAATTACTTTATACCAACACTTTAAAAGTCATGTTATTTTTAATGTATGTGGTATATATATATATATATATATATATATATATATATATATATATATATATATATATATATATATATATATATATATATATATATATATATATATATATATATATATATATACACACACACACACACCACAAACATTAAAAATAACATGGCTTTTTAAATGTTAGTATAATGGTATAAAGAAGTTTGATATACCAATACTGTTCAGGGCTGAGCAAATTTTTTTTTCAACCACTAGTCCAGGACAAGTGGTTTCAGAAAATTCACTAGTCCCACCTTACTCTTCACTAGTCCCACCTTACTTTTCACTGGTCCCAAAATGATAATCACTTGCTGAGATTTGATGAGATGTATGTACTTAATCCATAGAAAAAACAAACGAAATAATATACAACATAATTATTTCTTAAAAGAATTTAATTTTTCAAAAACATTGGTTGTTATACATTTGGCTTCTTCAGGTTCATGTATATATGTTTTAGCTGATGGATTTGAAAAAATGTCCATGTATATGTCTGCCACCTGCACCAGCACTAAGCCAGCAGTTGAGAGCTGTGTCTGGGTTGAAGTCCTCAAGCTCTGGTCCATTTGCAGAAATGTTCATTAGCATTTGTAAACTCTTTTGGTTTAAGGAATTCCTTAAAGAAGTCTTGATTAGGTTCATTGAACTAAATCCTCGTTCACACTCAGCAGTGGATGGGCTTATAACAAATATGATTTCTAATAGTTTGCATAATTGACTGAGACTAGGTGGAGTATTCACTAAGAGTGTTCCAAGAATTCTCTGTCTCTTAGTAGTGTCATATTTGACATTTTTTGCTATCACAGATTGTTGCTTATGTCTCTTTGGAGAAATAGCTACCGCACACTCAGTATCAGTCTTACGTTTTATCCTTCCGCTTTCAAACAAATTTTCCTTCTCCGAATTGCCGTTATTACCTTCCTTGCGAAAATAATTTAGCAAACTCATTTTATCCACAGAGTAACTATCAGCTTGCTTGACAACAACTTCTAAAGTGATCATAACATACATTTTCTCTTTTAAATACGAAAAGAGACAGCTCATTAATTAGCGTAATTGTTTCGCTTCAAATGCAATATCGCACGTGGAAGTTAATCATCTGTATAATCAATTAAAAATTAAAGAATCATTACTGTCATTTAATCAGTTCATAAAAGAAACAAACACTGATGTCGGTAAAGTACCTTTCATTAATTTAATTACACTGACTCGCTGGATTAAAATCATAGTGAGCTGCTCGTGATAATTTGGCTTGAGTAAACTCAATGCAACAAAGCCACTTAAAACACTACTAATTGATCATACTGGCTTTCTTTTGTTTGACGTGTTTTGATTTGCCGCTAATTTGGTCGCTTAGCCCAATATTGCAGTCAAGCGGTAACAGGATGTAAATGTGTACACGAAGAGGGGTAGAATCAAGTATTCAGTATGCCCGGAGGGCATGATTGGCCAAATAAAGGTAGATATAGTGATTAAAGCACGAAAATAAGGACTACCCCGACTTTTTTTAAAAAGCACTTGTCCCGGACTAGCGACTTGGAAAATTTTACTTGCCCGACTTCAAAAATGACTAGTCCGGGTCGTCGGGCTATGGTATTTGCTCAGCCCTGCTGTTGGTATACCAAATTGTGATTCGCCCAGGGCATATAAATATACAATATAATTATGGTGTCAACAGTAGACTATTGCTTTTATACTCTCTAGATCAGTGACGAATTTCCACTTATCAATCATTAATAAAATAAGAAAATAATGAGAAAAAATAATTATTCCTGTTTTCTAATTAAACAGGTTACACAATTTTATCAAAATCCCCTCTGCTTTCCCTATTATCTATCTCGTGCCGTAATGGACAACAATACGTGGAAATCTGTGGAGTGAGAGAGAAAAAAGAATTTGAGCTGGATGAAAATCTTGAACCAAGTAAGCTAGAGGAACCCGAGTACAGTAGGACCCTGCTATAGCACGCTTCGTTACAGCACGATCGTGGCATGGCTCCCGAAATTTCATCTATTTTTTTGTACATGAAAATTTTTTTTTTTTTTTTTTTTAAAGTATGAAAAATAATGTGTACAAAATTAATTATCATTTTGGGGAAGAGATCGTGCATAAATTCAGATATAATACGATCGTGGCATGGCTACCGAAATTTTACAATAATTTTGCCAATTTCTTGAACTACTGCAAAGTCTTGTGCCAAAATAAACAAGAGTTTGATTTAATAATTTGGCAAGCTGTATTGTATTCTTGAAGAAAAAGTCTTATGATTGCATCTTTCTTTATATGAATAAAGATGCTGAACATTTCTATTTGTGAATGTTCGTTTCAAATGTGTCATTGACAATTATCAAAGTCAATCTCAAAGCTAAAGGTTGTTCAAACCATGCGGCAATGATTTATAAAACATCAAAAAAACAAAAGCCGCCAACGCGCACACGTGGTTTGGCGGTGTTGTTAGACAATCGCTACGCAATCAGTTGACCAGTGAATAATATTGTACATTCCCTATAAAAATGACCCCATTGTTGATTAACAATTATTCTTGCTGTAGTTGTTCAAACAAATAGTAGTTATTTACAATGGATAACAGTACACAGAAACGTAAAGCTTTTACTGTTAAAGAGAAGCTTGAAGCCATGGACAGGATTAAGTCTGGTGTTTCCACAAGTCAGATTTAATTCCCAGGTGATATTTCCCAAGTTATCTGCCAGTGCACATGGGCCGATAAGTCTTTGGCTTGTAAAAGCACTCATTTTGTTTTCAAGTTGTTTTCCTACGTGACAACCCTTTGATCAAGCCGCTAGTTTGATACTTGTTCAGCGCCAAGTAACAGAGGGTGGTTATTTGAACTCCATGTGATCTTGCCGCAAAATTGACAGGTGTCCAGTTGCATCCGTTAATAGGTTTCTGACTTTATGATCAAAGTGTTACTTGCAAGAGCCCAAGCTCAGTCTCTGCATAAGCACCCACAAAAGACAGTAAAGCTGAGGAATCGGAGTCGGACGTGATTTACAATGACTAGACGACGACGATTTACAATGACTAGACGACGATGTAGGATTTCAGAACTTTATCAGACAATGATATTATACTTCTGTGTGCATATTTTCGATGGAATTATTATGGACTCACTCCTACGCATGCCATGAGATCGGTTGGAAAGTACACGTGTTGATCCTTTAACTATTCATGCTATACAATTGACATGTACATATAAATGTACCAAGGCATGGTTCTCTGAATAAAATAAAATATTATATGTGCAATCTCTGTTTTTGCTGCATGTGTATTTCTCGTTTAATATGCATTGATTTAAGATGGTAACTGTGCCAATGAAGCACGTTGTTTTGAGCCCACAATTGACACCCCCCCCCCATTTTTTTGGTGCATGCATCATTTTCTTCAGCTAAATGACTTGGTTTTGTCTAAGTTGGTTATAGCACGGTTCAGGACATAGCATGATCTCGTTTTGTGGACCCCGACCATCGTGTTATAGCGGGGTCCTACTGTACTTATAATGGTATGTGAACACTTTCCACTGGATTTTTTCAACTGTGTTGCATGATACCAATGATACAAAGTTGCAACAGCCTATGGAGACAAGCAGGCCAAATGGTAAATTCCTTGGCATACATATGCTGTAATCTATTTGATGCTGTATTTTTTTTTTACACCAATAATAAGGTTCTAAAACAGATCATTTATACATATTAAAATCTCTGAAGGTTTCTCTCCCTCTCTCTCTCTCTGTCTGTGTTGGTTGTTCAGTCAGTATGTCTGTTTGACCTCAACTGATCCAAATCACACTCCCTCTCTCTCTCTGATCTATGATGGTAAAACTGACAGACTAATCAACCAACAGAGAAACCGAGAGATGGATGATAAAACAATCTTATAGTAAAACCCCTGCACCCCCCGCCCCCCTCTCTCTCTTGGTTGATCAGCGAGCATGTAAATTTTACCCTATGATGGTAAAACTGGCAGATAAACCGACCAACAGAGAAAGAGGATAAAAACAATGTTATGGTCAGTAGCAATGGTCAGTAAGACATAAAAATGCCTTAGATCAACTGTAAACAACTTTAAATGCCTGAATTACCTCTTGTGGGATTGTCATTTTGCTTAGACTATTTCCCACTCATTTTGATGTACTCACCTGTGATCAAATGGCTATGCTTTCACTGCTCAGGATGCTAGCCATGCAATGTTTGTAATGCTTTACTTTCTGGATTTAAACCAACTTTCATGCTTAAATCCCAAGCATCTCTTTTATTTATTTATTCAATATGAATGAAAATAGAAGCTCAAAAAAGAAGCAAATTAACAATCTCCAAAAGAATTGTGAATGGCTACAATCGCTGCAGAACTAAATTTTGTAGCGGACACACTGGGAAGGGATGTGAAGAGTTCACAACCTCCATCAATACGCAGTTTCCTGTCATTAATATTAAACTCCATTAGAACATATGTGTATTTGTATGTGGTATAAATAAAATATGTGTAGAGTATGTATGCTATATCTTTGACATATCACTTGTATAAATCTTTCATTAAGAGGAAACTAGGCTTGCAGAATTTCCTTTAAATGAAAAATGTGTACAACTCATGGTACATCAAAGATACAGCACACATACTATATAAATACGTGTGTGTGTGTGTGTGCTTTGGTTCTTTTATTTGTACTGTGTCCTCTATTTCTCATTTTGCATATTTGCATTTAACATTAGTTTTAAGCAATGCTTTATCTTCAAGTAGAAAATTCTCTATGTTGTATGTATATCATAAACACATTTTGTAAGTGTATGAATGTATCATATTCATATTCATACTGGAAACTGTGTATGTTTGGATGGAGAGATAGAGACCAAGAAGTGCACATAAACCTTAGGAGACCGACCAAAACTTTGACATTTAATTTCATTGTTGCTGATAAAATATGACCTTAGCTATTCACCGACAATGAACTGAAGCATTAGTTGATATATAATTTGAACTCGATCCTTCTTTCCGACTGAATTGGCACAGAGCAAAGAACAAATATGGTTCCACACATGCCATGTGGGTGCATCTATTTTTAGAAACAGGGATTTTCTCAATATGACACTCGCTCTTTCTAGCTTCGGTAAAACAATCCACAGATAGGATTGCAAAGTTGCTGCTTTTCTGTATTTTTTCAAAAATGAATGATGAAAGAAAACAACTTTGACCTTACAGTGCTTCTCGAATTCCACAACATAGCATTGTCCCATACGTTTCTGACCTAAAAATTTTTATTTTTAGGCTACATTTTCTATCACATAATATTTAGACTTTGCTTTCTATGAATTGCATATTTTTCTTAATTTATGTGCCCACTGAATTACGAAAACAGACAGTCTAATGAAGAGGTACTTCCTAGACACAGTGATATCTGCAGTTATTTTACCCCTTGACAAGTTCACTTACGGTTTCAAACTGATTTTATGATGAAAATAATGCTAGCACAGCAGTTAAATTCTTCAAATAATATATTTAGAAAGTGCTCTCACTGATTTTATTCTTAAAACACAAATTGTTTTCCACTTATATGTTTTAAGTTCCGAAACACAAGTTGGTATGTTTCATCATCAAATGATATCTTGTGGGGAGAAGGGTTAATGGTCAATCAGCTATTAAAACACATGCCTGTGAATGTGCAAGAGTTTGTTTTGTCTGCACAATTGATATCTACACCAGTCCTGCTAAGGTTGCATGCAATACATTTTGCCTGTGGCTTACCATACTTTATTTGATGCTAGTCAATGAATTACTTGATTTTCCGAGTGAAATAATTGTGATATTTCACTGCAGTGAAAAAAATATATTTTTTCACTGGCCGTCAATAGAGATTGATAACATTATGAGTAAGAAAATTCAACCTTTTTGTCCGACGCCTGCATGGTGTAAAGGTTAAGGTGACCGCCTCGCAACAAGGCGAACCCAGTTCAAGTCCAGCAATGGACAAATATTTTTTTATTTTTATTTTCTTTGTATCTGCTGTTTTACCTTGAATTGGGAAGGAGCATTATGTAACTACTGATATCTACTTATATCTTATGTGCAAATATACACAAAACAGAGCAGAACATAAACGGTAAACCGCTGACATTATCGCGTGGGATGCAGCAAGAAATCAGCTACTTCAGTGAGTTATACAAATTGCTAGACAATACGCTTGAGCATAAAATAAAAAGAATATTTGCTTGCTACGAGTGAATAACATATATATTTCATCTCGTGTGTGAAAAACTTAGGTATTTTCACTTGTGGCTTCACCATTCGTGAAAACACTGAGTTTGTCACCCACTCGATAAAATATATCTGTTATTCACTCGTTTCAAGCAAATATCCTCTCTGTAACTACTCAGCTGGGTCGAGGGAGCATTTCAAAAGCCATAAACTACTGTCACTCAGGTAACATCTAAAAAATCACAGGGCAAAGTAATTTTTGCTTTCCTAATAGAAGAAGGGAAAGTTTACATTTTTTTGGCAACTTTGTCGCCCATTTCACCTGGTAGCATGATCCCTGAAGTCAACCTAGAAAAGATAACTTATGTTTCAGACATTAGGACATGATTTAAATTGATGGGTGACCTCAATGAACACTCTGATGATGTGTGATGTCACATGACTTTGATGAATAGTTTGATGATGTGTGATGTCACATGATGTCATTAGTAAGAAATGTACCTTTGAATGCAACGGCTTCTTCTGAAATATACTTCGGTGTTTTACTGATCGTTAGTGAAGGCCTGGGCATGTTCTGATTGGACAAACAGTTTGATATAAAGGTTATGACAGAAGTCACATTCATCAAAGCTTTCATACCCCATCCTTTTTTTTCCCTTTCCATTTGGCATTCTGAAACATATATGCTATTTATACTTACATTTAACATAACTCCAATTGGAAATCTACCACATATGGTATTTTGATACTGTCGCAGGTAATCAGAAAAACCCATTGGATCCATATTTTCTATTTTCTCCATACCCTTTAAAAGAGAAAGCACAATACAATTAAGCAATATGAATCAAAATCACATATATTCTGCACGAGACTTGTTTCCAGAAATATTTGATTTGACTAATCTTGTACCAAAATACTTCAGATGCAGAGCATTTCACATTTGAAGATAAGAAAAATGTTGTGTGAAACATACCTAATGTTACTTTTAATATACAAGTGATATAAAAGATTCAATCTCTTAACATAAATCATTATAATTACAGACAATTCAGTTGAAAGCTGATTCAAAGTCTTCATTTCTGGTCAAAGTACGCATTAAAATGCACCACTTTGTGAGAAAGTGTTACAAAAGAGCATTCTGTATGAAAAATATGTAATTTGTTCTACTGCAGTTAGAGTATAATGGAGACTGGTGAAAAATTATGTTTAAGAATTTTTTATCTATTTTTTTTCTACTCAAAGAGAAAAAGACATCATTGGACATGAACATAAGCAATCTGCCAAGTCTGTAGTGTTTTAACAAGACCTTTCCCAAAGGTACCTACTATGTATGGTGTATCATGGTACATATTATCAATACTCCCTAAAGGTCCTATGCCAACACATAGCACTAGTTAAGATGCAAGAATGAAATTGTAAGATTTTAATGACTATGGTCTTTTCAATGACTTACTGCATCCACGGATAGCTCCAGATTAGTTTTGTTTTCTCTGACACACAGAAAAAAATATTTTAATCCATGCTTCCTCTCTATAAAGCTCTTCAATATAACACTGCTCTTCATACAATAAGGATATGGGTATGGATTCCAGCAACCTTCATAAAATGATATGAATATGGATTCCAGTAACCTTCATACAATGAGAATATGGGTATGGATCCCAGTAACCTTTATACAATGAGGATATGGGTATGGATCCCAGTAACCTTTATACAATGAGGATATGGGTATGGATCCCAGTAACCTTTATACAATGAGGATATGGGTATGGATCCCAGTAACCTTCATACAATGAGGATATGGGTATGGATCCCAGTAACCTTCATACAATGAGGATATGAATCCCATTAACCTTCATACAGTCAGAAAATGGATATGGATCCCAGTAACCTTTATATAGTGAGGATATGGATATGGATCCCAGTAACCTTCATACAATGAGGATATGGGTATGGATCCCGGTAACCTTCATACAATGAGGATATGGGTATGGATCCCAGTAACCTTTATACAGGGTGGATATGGGTATGGATCCCAGTAACCTTCATACTATGAGGATATGGTTATGGATCCCAGTAACTTTCATACAATAAGAATAAGGGTATGGATCCCAGTAACCTTCATACAATGAGAATATGGATATGGATTCCAGTAACCTTTATACAATGTGGATATGGGTATGGATTCCAGTAACCTTCATACAATGAGGCTATGGGTATAGATTTCAGTAACTTACCATAATGAAGTTCTTCCCCTGCTGCTTTTATTATTTCACTTGACTTCAGCTCTTCAGTGATAAGAACCAATGTAAATGTTGTTCCACATCATTAATTATCCTGTTTTGTTGTTTTGTGTACAATTTTACCTCATTATGCTTGTAACATACCTCAGTTGTTTTGTGTACAATTTTACCTCATTATGCTTGTAACATACCTTAGTTGTTTTGTGTACAATTTTACCTCATTATGCTTGTAACATACCTTAGTTGTTTTGTGTACAATTTTACCTCATTATGCTTGTAACATACCTTAGTTTGTTTTGTGTACAATTTTACCTCATTATGCTTGTAACATACCTTAGTTGTTTTGTGTACAATTTTACCTCATTATGCTTGTAACATACCTTAGTTGTTTTGTGTACAATTTTACCTCATTATGCTTGTAACATACCTTAGTTGTTTTGTGTACAATTTTACCTCATTATGCTTGTAACATACCTTAGTTGTTTTGTGTACAATTTTAACTCATTATGCTTGTAACATACCTCAGTATAAGGTGACTTGTTATAAGGCTTGATATTTTATAATTCCCATGAAGCATCATACTCTGAATACTGGTAAGTTTATCCAACTTACCATTTTATCTAGAGCTTCAATGGACTGCCAAATCTCACCAGAAGACTTGTCATAAAATGTGTAATGAAAACGCTGACCTGAAAATAGGGGAGATTTAACACTATATAAGTAATTCAAGTTAGTCAAAGCAACTGCTTGTAAAGTTTCAGTACCCATTATGGATAGTAAATGAAAGAGAAAATCAAAAGCAAAACACTTACATGTACATTTTGTGTACATTTAGGTACAAACCTAAATATAGATACAGAAAGACTATTACATGCAAGTTGAGTCCACACTCAAAGCATTAATGTAAACATTTTGACCTTAATCTAAGGTCAAAGGGATGAGCAAATCTGTCACAGAACAAACTGTCTTTGCTTTGACAAGCCAAGTATAAATAAAATCCATTAAGGTGTCATAGAAATATAAGCAAGCAAACAACTTTTATAAAAATCATTAAAAAAATGAAGATGCTGATGCCACCATTAGAAAAGTGACTGCTCTGTCTCATGTTTCAACTTAAGTAGGCAACAAAAAAAAACTATATAAAATAAAAAAACATTAGTGATAATTTGTTTCAACTTAAGTAGGCCAAAAGAAACTATATAAAATAAAAAACATTAGTGATAATTTGTTTCAACTTAAGTAGGCAAAAAAAAACTATATAAAATAAAAAACCTTAGTGATAATTTACCTTATATTTATAAGGGTACTGATTCCGTTCAATAGTGTCTACATGTGGTTTAACTGAATTATTGTCAAAATCCCTTTGCATATGCAAGGCAGCATAATTATCAATGAAGCTGACATGTCTCTTGGTATATGATATCATATAAAAACAAGTTGGTGAAACATGACTGTTCCTGCCTTTGCATAAATCATATTCTTATTTAGATAAAATAAAATAAGTCATAGCGACCCAATACTGATGTTTCTTTTTTCTTTTCTTAAGCATATATAATACAAAGAAGCACACAAAAGCATAAAAACCTGTGAAAGCAATGATTTCTGGTTTACAGATCCCAACACAAAGCCCAACATAAGTCTACAATGTATCATTTAGAGGTAAAATAAAATACTTTTGTCTCTGTATCAAACTTTATAACTGAAATGCTAAACAAGAGAACTAAGTGGACCTGATATCAATCACCTGCTTACATAACTTAAGAGTTGACCATTTCACTAAGCAAGCTTATGTTGCAGCATAATTGTGCTGTAAGAACACAACTATCTCCCAAACTTTATATCATGTTAATTGTACCTATTTTACTATACTTGATACAAATTCTTTCTAAAGATAAAGGCATAATTATTATGCACAGTCTCTCATCCTATCATATGCAAGATCACCTGATTAATATGACAAGCTCAACTAATCAGAAGCTAAATTACCTCAATAATATGCATGGATCTTGCTCCTAATTGTACTCATCTAAAACCTTAATGAATTAAGCCTATTTACCAAGTTTGATCAAAACTGGATCAGAAACACAGTCTACAGAGTAGTAACAAGCACAGCCAATCACATACAAGATCACCTAATTAATATCTGTGAATCACATGCATTATCAAACTCATGCAGGATCTTGATCATATATGCCTATATTTGAAGTTTGGTCAAACTCAGATCAAAGATATGGCCTCCAGAGTGGTAACAAGCTCAGTCAATCAGCTGCAAGATCACCTCAATAATATGCATGGATTCTGCTCATTATTGAACTCATCCAAGATCTTGAAGATACAAGTCCATATATCAAATTTGATCAGAATCGTGATTTCCAGAGTGGTAATAGTCTCAGTCAATCAGATGCAAGATCACTTCATTAATATGCATGGATCTTGCTCATTATTGAAATTGTCCATGATTTTGATGATATAAGCATATATTCCCAGTCTGATCAATATCAGATAGCGAATATGGCTTGAAGAGTGGTAACAAGCTTAAATAATCAGATGCAAGATTAAATCATTATTATGCATGGATCTCGCTCATTATCGAACCTATGCAAGATCTTAATGATAAGCCCATATTTCAAGTTTGATCAAAATTGAATCAAACATATGGCTTCCAGAGTGGTAACAAGCTCAGCTAATCAGATGGAAGATCACCTTAATAATATGCATGCATCTCACTCATTATCGAATCTATCCAATATCTTGATGATATAAACATATATTCCAAGTTTGATCAAAATTGAATCAGACATATGGCCTGCACGCCTCGTATTTTTGACATAAATTCCCTTGTAGGTGCCCACTATAAAAAATCCAGTCTGGTAAGATCTCCCCATTTACATCCAGTAGTAGCTGTGTGGCAACAACAACAAAATAAAAATAGTGTCAGGTTCAAGTCTACTAATGCATACAATTTACCCATATGCAGGCTTCTTCTGAAAAATTATATTAATTTTTTTCCACCAATTATTTTCAGGCAAAAAGATACCTTCATTCTTTTAAATATGGTATTTAATATACCACCACACATAAGTTGGTTCCATAGCTCATAAAATTAGTTGCATGTGATCATTTGTCAAACTGAAAGTACATATCAAGTCTCCTGTAATTATCATGTAAGCAATTGATGATAAACACTGCTCATGGGTGATTATGTTTCGGTACATCACTTTCAGAGAAATCCACATGGCAAATCTTTATAGATGAGTGTCCTTTCTTTCAAAACACAACCATAACAGAAATCTCACGAGTTATGTAATTAACAATGATCACCTAGTCACCATGAAACTGGTGACATGCATCAAACCAATCTTTCACAAGCCAGCTTCTGAGAGTCAGCAGGCTTGATTAGACCAGAAAGTCAGCCAGGCATCTTCATTGGTCAGCATAATGATTAGGGAGGGCCTACCCGCTGCCTGTGGCTATGTTAGGACTTGAAAGTAAGTGAATCCAGTACATACATATTAGGATTAAAATGTAACTAATAAATTAAAATATAAATATTTATTCCCTATATGTCAAAACCTGCTTCAAACAATAAGCATTCACATTATCATGTCAAAGCAAGAAAATGTGGGACTGACCTTGACAATGACTACAGGATGAAAGTGACAGACTTTGACAGTGTATCATGTGTAATAAAGGATCGGTAGATGAATGAAACTGGGGGCATTATGTAACAGAAGCCTATTTGACATATAAATGCTAAATAAAGGTGCTTATATATGTACTGTGGCAAGATCACAGAGTATAACACTTGCAGAGCATAAAGCATTATGAACTTAACATGACTTTCCTCTCTATCTATCTCGCTCAATTGTTTGGACTTGCCCATAAGCAAGTACCTTTCAAACTTGAGTTTGCCTGACCCAAATTTGAGCTTGTCCCAGGTATTCGGCAAGTGGATTTGTCCAGCCCTAAATAGTGACCTGTTCAGTGAAGCTCTTAAATGCCTAATGTGTCAAATAATTCCATTTACATGACTTAATATTACCAACTTTCCACAGTATTCATCAGCAAATTTCAAAGAATTTTTTTTGTCAAATCCTTAAGTTAGGATAACTCCTACTACCTCAATTGTAATACTTAGAACATACCCCAGTGGCAGAAGTCTGAAGATATCACAAAGAAATTTTCTGGACTGGATAGATATTTGCTAAAAATTCTTCCATAAATCTGTTCTTTCTCTGCTGAAAGGGAACCCACCAACACAGGTATCACAGTAAAATGGCCCTTACGGCTGGAAAAGATATGATAAAATTTTATTTTTCAATTATCACCACCTACTTATTATATGAACTAGAAGATGTGAAAACAATCCTTTTGCATTCATACAAAATCAAACACATATGGCCCCATTGCTCACCAAACAGTCTAACTCCCAAAAACTCTTAACTTTAGAAATATTTCAAATATTGCTATAATTTCATGAAAATCTGTTCAGACCATCCCCATGTGCATACAAACATGCATACCAAGTTTAATTTGTCTTTCTCAAGTGTTATTTGTTTAATCATGCAAACAAGCTTTTGTTTAAAAAGTCAAAGTCCAAAGAGTTCAAAAACGTGGTTTTTTTTAAAAAAGAAAAATTTGCTGAATTGGCCTGCAAATTTAATCAGATCATCTACATATGAATACAAATCTGCCTACAAACTTTCATTTGTCTACCTCAAGTGATTTTTACTTAATTGTCCAAACTAGGGTTGTGCCAAAAAAGAAGTTAAAAAATATGTAAATAAAACTGAACAACCGCTGTAATGTCCTGAAAATCTAATCAGGTCATCTACATATGCTTGCAAAAATGCTAGTAAAATTTCATTTGTCAAGGCTGAGTGGTTTTTATGCAGCCTTGATAAGCAGTTTCTCAGGACAGAAAGATGGATGGCATCCCAGACAGATGGATGGACTAGACCAAATGAAGATGCCCCCACTGCAAGCTGTGGGCACATACTAAAACAATATGTAGTTTTCTAAAGACAAACCCTTAGATCCTTGAAAAGAAAGATATCTTAAAACCCAAAATACTAATCTCTAATCTCATATTTTGGCACTGAGGGTAACAAGTACCATTAAACTGGGACAAACTTTATAACCCATAAACTTCAAAATACATTGAAGTCAAATGAAAAAATATTTATTTATAATACCATCTATACTCGCGTATAAACCGGATCCAAATGCAAACAACACAGACCCTGATCTGCCATCGCATAATGCGCTGGCAGATCAGGGTCTATGTTGTTTGTTCTACTGATTAGTCATTACAAACTGCATAGACCCAGATCTGCCAGCGCATTATGCAATGGCAGATCTGGGTCTATGTAGTTTGTAGTATGTATTGGCTTATACACGAGTATATACGGTAGCTTAAAATTCTCACATTTTTAAAATACCAATTACTTTGATCCATTAGAAGACAGCGATTCTGTCTGGAAAATAGATAATTGGGATAATACATTTTTAAGGATGTAAATTATCGGGGGACATGGTAGGAGTATGTACTAGCAAACAATCTGTGTAATCAGCATCTGGATAATCAGTGTTTGACTGTATGATGAAACATCCTAACAAAAATTGATATGCTGCATAATGGATCCAGAATTCTTTGTGTGTATGTGGCTTTGCTAGTGTATTTACACTTCTGTATTTTGTTTTGTTTTTGTTGATTTTAACAGCACTTTTAACACATTATTGGCTATATCATGCAGAAGAAATGGGAGCTAAGTGCCTTTTTCAAAGATACACCAAAGCTGATGTGGGCTGGTATAAATCCTGCCACCTTTGTATTACAAGTCCAATGCTCGAACAACTGAGCTGCGGTCATAAATACATATCATCATTCATTTTACATTTTATGAATCATCTTGCATCATTATTCATTATACTTAATAAATAACAACAAAAATTCATCATGAACAAGAGTCCCTCGAGGGAACTGATGCTCTACTGGCTTCCTTTTAAATGTTGAGTGTTGAAACCATCTCTGATATTCTTTAGCAATAACAAGATTTTCAAATTAGCTGTTGTGGTAGACATATTGTCAGACTGGCACCATTTTCATTTATGTAATATTTTTAAAGTCATTTTTATCATGTTATTGTCCCGATATGATCAATGCCACCTAATTTGTTATATTTTATTATCAAAATCTTTTACCCTTTATTCCAATTAATTAGTTTATAAAATAATCGAATTTATAATGCCATAAAATTATGGCAAGTCCAATCTTGAGGTTACATAATAAATGTCAGAAATTACTTTGAAGAGGTTTTGACATAAATAATGAATCTTTTATCTAAATTCCCTTTTTCACTACATCCATCCTAATATTTTATCCTAATATTCTCTTGCTTCCATTTCCTCAATTTTTTTTACTAAAAGACAGAATTGTGCCCATTTACACATTCCAAAGTAAAGTACCTTTCCATCACTTTGGCTATATATGGTAAATGCATCTCAATACTATGTTCATCTTCATCTGTATCTACATGCATGGTCTCAAACTGCCCAGTTGCACAGAGTTCTTCATTGACTGAAAGAGGATAAAATCTTGTTTGTTTGATATGATACATATCAAGCTGGATGATGCATTATGATCAGTAACAAAGACAACTTTTCTTCTATCCACAACTGTGGAAAGGTTGCACCATATTCGATGTAAAACCAGCACAATGCACTTAAAATTCATAATTTGGGTAAAAACTAGTCATAATAAGCGCACATTGATGATGTCATAAGCTGTGTTCCAATTGGGGCTGATCAAATATTATTTCATCTACCTGTCCAGGACAAGTAGTTTAAGAAAATTCACTTGTCCCACATATCTTTTCACTTGTCCCAAGTTTCAATCACTAGCATAGATTCGATAAGATGTATGCACTTTTGTCTACGGAATGAAGAAAAGAAAATACAAGTACAACATTATTTACTTCTTCAAAGGTCTTAATTTTTCAAAAACACACACTGATATTATACATTTTCCTGCATTAGTCATATTTATGCTAGAAGCTGGATTTTAAAGAATGTCCATGTATATGTCTGCCACCTGGGTCAGCACTAAGCAATCAGTTGATAGTTGTTTGTGATATTGTTTGCAATAATTGTAAAATATCTCTCTTTCAGAGTCGATGAATTCTAGGCATGGATAATTATCAACCCAATATAGCTGAAAATTTCTTTGCGTCTTAGTTGTATCATATTTGACATTTTTTGCTGCCACAGAGTCTGGCTTATGTCTCTTTGGAGGAATAGTCAACTCAGACTCAGTGGCAGCCTTACATTTTATCCTTCCATTTTCATGTTAATTTTATTTCTCTGAATCTTTCTTTTTACCTTCCTTGCTAAAATTAATTTATTAAACTCATTTTATCCACATAGTAAAAGATCACCTCACTTGACAACTACTTCTAAAGTGATCACCACATATGTTTTGTCATTTAAATATAAACACAAACAGTTCCTTATTATAACTATTTCACTTCAAACGCAATATTGCACATGGACTGTTGATCCTCTGTATATTCAATTTTAAATAAAAGAATCATTACTATGATTGAATCAGTTCATAAAGGAAACCACCACTAATGTCCATGCTCTGATTCACTTGATTGAAATCAATGGGTGATCTGCTCATGAATATCTGGGTTGAGTAAACACAATATAACAAGGTCATTAAAACAATATAAACTAATCATACTGGCTTTTTTTTTGTTTGAAGTGTTCTGATTGGCTGATAATTTGGTCACTTAGTCCAATATGCAGTCAAGCAGTAATTAGAATGCAAGCACATACAACAGTAATCAAGGAACACTTATGGTAGGTATGATATATTCAGGATGCAAACGAATAAATGGAGAGGTAGATTCAAGCATTCACTACACCCAGAGGGCATTAAAGGCCAGATAAAGGTAGATAAAGCGATTAAAGCATGAAAATTAGCACCTGCCCAAATTGTTTTAAATAGGAAAAAAGCACTTGACCTGGACTAACACCCTGGAAAATTTCACTTATCTGACTTTGAAAATGAATTGTCTGGGATGTCGGGCTATGGTATTTGATCTGCCCTGCCCCATCATACGTATCTATGTCTCTTTCAGAAACTTTCCACTCTGGAGGTCCATTTTCTCCCCAATACAGTCACACTCAATAAAACACATGTAAGATCCATTTTTGAGACTGATTTAACCCACCAAGTTAAGTGGTACCAATACATCAGACATGCATGGTGGTAAGCTGTTCTAGGCCAGTTTTAGCTGGTACCAATACATCAGACATGCATGGTGGTAAGCTGTTCTAGGCCAGTTTTAGCTGGTACCAATACATCAGACATGCATGGTGGTAAGCTGTTCTAGGCCAGTTGTAGCTGGTACTGATATATCAGACATGCCTGGTGGTAAGCTGTTCTAGGCCAGTTTTAGCTGGCATTTGTTAATTGTAGTGAGGTCTTAATTTAAATGCAGCTCTCCTCGGAACAGCTATTTAATTTCAAGAGTAATAAATGAGACGCTTATAGAGGGACAGGTCAACAGAGCTATTCTGAGCCCATAACTCCTCTTATTCTATATATTCTATAACAAAATGACAAAGGATAATGTGGGGACCAAGAGATCAAGAACAGGCACTTCAGTTTAGAGCCAAGTAGCTCAGTCAATTTTGCAACAAGATGTTCACATTTGTATTATTGTGTATTTATTTGTATATTTATTGTGGACTGAAATGACTAATCTTTCTAAAGTGGGATATTTTGCCATTAGGCAAAGAGAAATGAGACTACATGGAGCCAAAGACTGTCTAATGCTGTGAATACATTCCTATTTCTCATTTAGTGCTTTCAACCTTTCAACAGCTTGCAAAACTATTTCAGTTGCTGATTAATAACAAGAGGTCAAAGTGAGCTTGATATTGCTCACCTGGCTAACATAACTTAACAGTTAACCATTTCATTAAGCATATTTATGTAGTATTTTAAGGACACAATCTATTTAAACTACCTCCCAAACTTTGTATCATGTTGATTTTACCTATTTTACTATAGTCTGAATCTTTACAAGTTAAGTTTACAGACAAAGTACTTTAATTTGTTCACTACAAAGTCACCTGCAAGGTTGTTGTTTTTTTAAGGCTATGGGTTTCTTTACTCTTTGAAATTATATTTCAAAGTATTTAAGAAGAAGAGCATTTGTTAAAATTTTATTAAAAGCTAATAATACAAAACATAAATTTCAAATAATGTGTGAGTAATGGCAATGAATATATGAAATGCCATACCATAATGTGCAATATAAGTGATAACATATAAATGACAAATGTTTCAGGCACTTTAACATGGCAATATTAGCAAATGTCAAACTCTTTTTCACCACAAATATCAAACTTACTTCTCAATATTAAAGAATTCAAAATTTGGAAAAGTTTTTACAAGAAATATGTTCATTTTGGAGCAAAATTAACATTAGAAAAAAAAACACAATCACTTGCAAATAAATTTTTATAACTGTGTAAAGAAATCCTGATCCTTAATTATAATAAAGCCTATAGTTTATGCAAGCGTGTGACTAGATATGTTCTTTAAAAATATTTTTCTTTTATACTTTTTCTTCAGTTATAAATTACAAATTATTCATTTTAACCCCTAAGGTGTATTATTTTGCTAATTTAATTAAATTGTTGTATGGAAATTTATACATTCTTGTATCTGAAAATTCACTGTTGTATCTGGCTTGAATATTTGTACAAGGGGAACAACTCTGTAACCCTAAACATGTGATTATGAATAGTCAATATCATGGGTTACTTCCCTTGCTTTTCTTTAGAAAGATACTCAAAATTAACTACCGGTACATAGCATATAAATTCAGAATTATTTCTAACTGCACTGAATTTCAACAATATGTGCAGATCTTGCTCCTAATAAAACTCATTGAATATCTTGACTACATAAACCTATTTACTAAGTTTGACAAAATCTGATCAGAAATGGTCACTAAAATGTTGACAATTTCAGCTGATTAGATGCACGATATCATCATCAATATGCTTTGATCTTGCTCATAATTGTACCAACCAAGATCTAGATGATTTAAGTCTATTTAATATGGAAAGTTTACCATTGAATAAAAACATATTTATACCTATTTCCAGCTGCAGTGGTCAGAAAGAGCCTTCTGTGTAGGCTAGAAGATATATTGCATGGAAAAATCTACATTGTCACGAGCTAAACACAAATACTTAACCTACGTTAGTAAAGTGTAAAATGTATTTGGGGTGGGGGTGGGAAGAAAAACTAATTTTAGTTATGTAATACTAATCAGCTACTATTGTATTACTTTCCTTGTCTAGTCCCTTGTCAAAGCTAATTTTTCCCTCCTCCAATTAGTATTGTAGGGTCAGAATTGACAAGAACATGATTCCAGTCCGACTCGTCAGTCACAGCCAGCCTATCGAATACCATCCTTTTTTTACTTGGACCTAGAGTAAAGGACATCACAGCAGGATGGGAGGAGGGAATCTTTTCAATAGTAGCAGGTAAGTATTGCATAATTAAAATTAGTTTTACCCCCTCAAAAAACTATATTTTAATAGCAGTAATATATTACCTGCTATTACTGCATTGCTGAATTTACCAGTTAGGAGGGCGGCTGATGGCCTCAATAAATCTGGTATAGAAAACTATTGTACTTACCCTTATGGTAGGAGTGTTCACTACTGTAAGCTGATAGAAGGTTGGGCCATGTATTGTGCCATCACTATAGGGCCCAAGGAAAAAATGCCTTTGCTCTTATGCACCAAAGATTGAAGACAAAAGAAGGTAGTGGTGTGAGACTGCCTGAAGGTGGCTCTCATAACATCATCCAAAGAATGACTCATATAGACCGAAAAAGAAGTACCTATAGCCCTAACTTCATGAGCTTTAATTCTCATGAAAGAAAGGTCCCTCTCAGTGAGCGACTCATAAGCTCTCTTGATAGTGAGGATGAGGGTTGAGAGTGCTATAAAGGGCTGCCCTATAGCCCTTAATAGTGGACACTGAATATTCTTTTTCCTTGAAACATAAGAGAAGAAAATCTGCAACTGTGATCAAAGGGTGACAGCTAGAATCAATGTATTTCCTAGTGCACCAATTACAGAAAATTCTCCACTTTGCATCATAAACCCTGGAAGTAGATTGCCTCTTAGCCTGGATGATGCAGTTTGCAACTTGCTAAAAAACTGGTCCTGGCATGCTGATCACTTGAGATGAGCCAAGCATGAAGGTGGAGAATCTCTGGGCTGTTGTGGAGGAGACAGCATCTGTGCTGCCACAGCAGGTCCCTCCTCTGTTGTAATCTCCTGGGTTAATCTACCAACAAGTCGAGTAGGTCAATGAACCAGATCCATTGGGACCGGGGGGGGGGGGGGGGGGGATTTGGCTACCAAGATGAGCCAAACAGTGAAGATCCTGAAATTATTTGAAGGGGTACGTATACAGATGATCCCACTTTAGACTGAAAGCATCCACTGCCCAGGTCCTCTGATCTGGTTCTGGAGAGACATAAAAGGGGAGCTTGTTGTTTAGTCTCGTGGTGAACAAGTCACCATGGGTCTCCCCACAGTCTGAAAAAGTGACTCTGCTACCAACTGGTGTAGAGATCATTCCATGAGGAGCACACTACCCCCTCTGGACAAACACTCTGCCAAGATATTCCTCTTGGCTGGAATATGGCAGACTCGGACAGTGATCTCCTCTGAGGCTACCCATCAGAATAGGTTCCAGACTTCCATGCAAAGAGAAGGAGCATGTGTACCTCCCTGATGCCTGAGATACACTACTACTGACGTGCTATCTGAGGCAACCACAATGCAATGACGCCTAACCCTGTAAGGCTATTAGCATCGCCGGCATTTCCAAGTTGTTTATAAGAAGGGTCACTTCCTCTCAGGTGCAAAATCTCTTAAGAACCACACTGTCTGACTCCAGGTGAGCACCCCATCCTGAATCTGATGCGTTGGTGTACAGAAGGAGTGGGATTCGGTGGTGGGGTGAGGTGAGGTGGGAGTGTTTGGGGTCAGAAACTGGTCTCGATTTAGCCACCGACACAGGTGGTGGTGATATCAAATACCAGAGGGACCACAGCTAATAAAGGGTCCTTGTGCAGTCGTCAGTTGCTAGAAGCAGGAACTGTAGAGAGGGCACAAGTAAAGTCTGTGAAAACAAGTCCACAGCCAAGTTTCACAGGAAAGAGAGGTAAAGGTGAGCTGACAACAAGGTCTTGGCCAGAAGAGCGATTATGAGGGACAGGATTTGGTCAATTCTGTGGAGAGGAACACACTCTCTCCTTACTAGGCTGATGAGGAAATTCATCCCCACATATATGAAGTCCTGAGAAGGGATGAGATCCAACTTTCCTAAGTTTGGGATAAGATCGAGATGGGTCATTATCGACCAACAGAGGGCAGGTCCTTCAGACGAGAATCACTGAGGACACTGTGAATCAACCAGTCGTTAAAATACTGGAGAATGGGGATCACTAAAGACCTCACGTGGACTTCAACAAACCCCACCACCCTGGTAAAAGCTCAGGGGGGTGGAGGTGAGACCGAACAGATGAGCTCGAAAATTGAAATACCTCCTGGCTGAGACAAAACTGGAGGTATTTTCTGTGTGGAGGGAAGATGGGGATGTGAAGATATGCATCCTGAAGACCACTCAGTCACAGGGCCTAATGGTGTTCCTGACTGAGGTGACAGTCTCCATCTTGAAGCGTTCTTCCCAAAAAAAACTGTTTAAGGCAGACAGGTCAATTATTCTTTCCACCTTTTTTCTACACCAGAAGGATCTGGGAATAGAAAGCCAGAGTCTGGTTGTTTTCACCCTCTCAACTGCACCCTTCTGGATGAAGTGTGAACCTCTCCCTTTAACTGAGCCAGTCTGGACTGGTGAAAGAAGATGAATGGTCCATGATAGGGGAGGATGTTCCTGGAAACAAAGTCTGTAGCCATCCTTTAAGGTGGAATGGATGCACACATTTGTCCATGATGCCTGACCAAACTCCTGAAAAAGTGATAAAGTTCCTACTGGGACACTGGGAAAGGGAAGACACTGCAGGAGAGTGTGCAACTCCCTAGAGTCAACCCCCAACCTCTTTGGGGAAGAGGGAGGAGTCCAAAGACTTTTCCCTTGGCCTTTCCGACCACCTTGTCTAGTGGAAGGGTGAGAAAGAGCTTTGAATTGAGGCTGCTTGTGAGACTGCTGAGGCTGCACCTGCTTGAAGAACTTGGGAGAAGGTCCCATAGGGCAGTCAGAGTAGGCGTGTTTCCTAGCCTGTTTTTAAGGGCATGGAACTGCTGCCAGGGACCTGTGTTGTTGTTTCCTCAAATCCTGTGATGCCATGGAGGGAATGAGGCCTCTGAAAAGTGTCCCCACCTCAAGAGGGGCAGAACTTAAAAAGTTCTTGCTGTGGGCCAGCAAGACCTTCAACATCTATTAGGCAGCATCCCTTTGGAGGTGAAGAAGCTCTGCAGACAGTGCCATTGACATGGAGAACGCGTGATGCGACATCTTCAATACAGGCTCCAGCAAACATTGAAGCACTGCTTGAGACGATTCCTCCTTCAAGAGTCTGAAGGAGGCTGCCGAAAAGAGATTGGCATGACAGGCGATCATCACAAGAGTACAGACCTTAAGCTCCAAAGCCTCCAAGTTTTTAACCAGAAGGCTAGTCCAGGCCCAATCCGATATCCCAACTTGTGATGCCCAAGAGTCAAGTCAGGATGGGGGGGGGGGGGGGGACTTAAGGGCCAAGCTGGCAAACAAATGGACTCAGTAGCTGGAGGCAGAAACAAGAGGCCAAAGCATAGAGGATGAGACAGACTGCTGCCTGTTGAATACTTGCCCCTGGGAAAACTTCCATGTAACCTCCTGGACCATCGCATAGTGTGGGAGCAAAAAAAGATCTGGATGAGATGTTACCCTTAGAAACCTCTCCAGACTGGAGAGAATCTTTTTGTTCTCAGAGCCAGAAGGCTTCGAACACAAGTCTGGGGGAAGGAGGTGGTAAAACTCTGTTCAGCACCTTATTGAATGCCCAAACTTCCTACTGTTCCAACACCTGGCCCAACAAGTGGGAAGGAGCTGGGGACTCCAATGGAGGGGGAGGGGAAACTCATCTGATTCCATGACAATGTAAATGACATCATCATCCTTACCCTATTCTCCAGGTAAGACATGTCTGTCCCTCCTAGCATCTCTCTCCAGAGAGGGAGACATCAAAATGGGATTGCCCTCATCCCAAAGCTGCTCATGGGGGATGATGGGACCAACTCTACTAATGGACTTCGAGGGCAAATAAGAATGCTGATCCCTTCTAGATCATCTCAGGGGTGGGTGCTGGTACCCTTCCTTTTTGTTGGACCAGGTCAGAGGGGATGGAGCACATCCTAGGCCTGTCAACGTCTGACATAATTTGAAACCAAGGAAGAGACATCCATGGCACAAGGGGAGGGGGGGAAGACGACTTGCTTTCCAGAATGGGGGGTCCCCAGATCCTGTAAGGATTAAAAGGAACATAGGGAGGGTGATACAGATCTAATCCCCTCCCTTGTCAGGTGAGTAAAACCCGACTCCCTGTCGGAATTAAGCAGTAACATAGGAACAGGGGATTGAATGACCCAATTCCTGTCCACAGACTGATAATCAAATCCTGGTGATCTTAAAAGCCTGGTGACCACTCACAAAACAAGACCTGTCCAGTGACAAAGATCGGATGGACAAGCCGACATCAGATTTATCCAAACAAGATCACTGATCTTCCCTCTAAGGAAGATGCGACTCAATAATCTCATTCACGAGGACACCGACCTTGAGAGGGCGCAGCTCATTACTAAGCAGGAGGCACGACTTGCTCTCAGGTGTTTTTCCTCCCTTGAGAGGGGCCAAGGATCAATCCCTTATTGACACTGACAGCGCTGTAACAAGTGTCAGGGATCCTTAGCACTTAGGTGATCTCCAAAGCATGGAGGTCGCAGAATGTGCTTGCCCAACAGGGGCAGTAGTCTTCACCAACACAGGAAGAGATCCACACCCCTTCTGGAAATGGTTGGGGTTGTCCATTGAAGAGATCCCCTTCTGGAAATGGTTGGGGTTGTCCATTGAAGAGATCCCCTTCTGGAAATGGTTGGGGTTGTCCATTGAAGAGATCCCCTTCTGGAAATGGTTGGGGTTGTCCATTGAAGAGATCCACACCCCTTCTGGAAATGGTTGGGGTTGTCCATTGAAGATGTGAAGAAAGATTGGCTCATCATCCTCCTCCTGTATATGCAGTGACTTTCAGTGAAGTCCCACACCTAGTCAGACCAAAGAAAACAAACTGGACAACTGCCCATGTGTGCATACACTGTGCATGCTAAGCAAGTGGGGTGAGTGTTCCATAGGCCCTTCCTATGTCCACACTTGCCCAAACCTTGCGACATTACAAACTCTGAAAGATAAAAATTCACACTAAACAAAACCAACCTGGAACCAAAAATGGGTAAACAATACTTACCCTAGCACTGCAACAATGAAATTGACACAATTTAATGAAGCACCACTTGCTAAGCAAGGTGCAAAAAAAAACTACAATTTGCAGAAGGAACACTGATAACACTCAAATAAAGCAAGGACTAATGAGACATACACTCAATCGACACAAAAAGGTAGGTGAAATGCCAAAAATACATGTAAAGCTGAAGACAAATTTCGATAAGCAATATAGCACACATGTAATGTTTACATAGTCCAAGGAAAAAAGAGGATAATATTCTATATGTTGGCTGTGACTAAGGAGTCAGACTGGGATCATGTTCTTTTCAATTCTGGCCCTCCAATACTAGTTGGAGGTGGGGATAATTAGCTTGGATTGGGGACTAGAGTCTTGGAAAAGGAAAGCAATGCAATACTAGCAGATTATGTATTACTGCTATTAAAATGTAGGTCACAGTGACCTTTGGTTGTAAAGGTGTAGTAATAAGAGACATAAACAGCACCAATAAATGAATTCTAAACGCCAAGTTTCAATAAAGCCACTAAAGCATGAAATATGAGCCACATATCTCTTCTTGCAATATGGGTGTAGTACTTAATCAAGATGCATTCCCCTAATAAGTTTCCTGATTGTAGGTAGGATAATAAGTGAATAGCATGCCAAACACTCATGTCATCATGAGCTAAGTGCAAAAACTTAACTTAAGCCAGTAAAAGTAAAATGTAACAGGCAGCTCATAGTGAATCTAGCAAAAATACACTTAAAACAACAAATGTAAGCGAAGTTAATGAAGTATGAAATATGGGTCACAATGGCCTACTTTTGTGATGAGGGTGTAGCACTTGTCAAGATGTATCCTCTCACTAAGTTTCATGATTCCAGGTGTAGCAGAATGTGTACTGGGTGCAAAATACCTGACCTGAAGACAAAAACTTAACCAAGAAAGTACAAATAATGTACATGCATGCTCAAAGTTAGCCCTCTTAGCCCCCTGACCATGGGCTAGGTGCCATGAAACCCACTCTAAACTGTTTCCTAATACGTCTGAAGAAAGAATGACCAGATGCTATGAGACTATACATACAATACAGTCATAGTGGGTTCAACCTTTTCTACTTGTCCATGAAGGAAAATTAATCTTTTCCATTAACCTGAAGATGCCCACTAAAACTCTGCCCACCCATCCAACAAGAAAGAAAACAGGGCTTGAAATTAGGTTTATTTTTTCATTAACTCACAAGATCACCATAATAGAATTTTTTACTGATCCTGCCTAAACTTCACTGATCCTGCTAAAATCAAACAGATGCCAGTTCAGTTTCTAATTCAACATTTATTATTCATTAACATCAACTCAAAACAATAATGACTGCATTTCACAAACAAGACCCATTGAAAGTTGAAAGTTCATGTTCATTTTCTGTATCTTGGCACATAAAGCCTAGTCTCTTGCATTCTGTTTCTTGGTCAACAGCATGCCACAGCTTGATGCCATCTCCTGGGCTACAATCCTTGATGTCTGGTGAAATAAGGAGCACCATCATTAGTGTGATTCCAGGGACGATTTATAAAAGTTTTTACAAACATCAACGAATGAAGTACCCCATGTACTTTTGTATTTGTCCAAATAATCAGTGCAAAATGTGTACAACATCACACCCTTTCCTGGGTCATACTTTAGCCATTTGTATGCTTTTTCCAGCATTTCTGGTACTTTCTTACTCTTTTCTCTTGATCATATTTACGATCATGCTCTCTCTCTTGTTATCATCTAATTTCTGACATTTCAGTGGTGGCAAAAACTCCAACATCTTTTCAATCGTCACCGCACAATGCACTGAATGTTTGTCAACAACGATATAAATATTAAAACATGTTATTCTGTATAATTTTGGATTCTTCGTTGAGTCTGACAATGCAACCTTTTCCAAATGGCTGATACAAGCCTAATACCGTATATCCATATTGAAATCAGTTTTTACTGGGCTAGTTCCACGTGTGCAAAGACTGTTTTGACAATAATCACCCTAATTTACTTGATGCGTGGAATAACACCTGTCCATTTCTGCTGCCGGCATTTATTGTACCTCGCCAATTGCAGAATTAGGGTAGGTATTCAATTAACACAATAAACAGATCAATTAACCATGAAAGTGAATGGCATCTCACATTTTATCTGAAACATTAGACTCAAGATTGCTTGTTAACTGTTATGATAGTAACTTACGCAATTGTCACTGTTCCAATGGATTAGTGACAGCTGGGGTTTTAGTGATCTGTTATCAAAATCACTGACCTTGGGTTAGCAAATTAGTGTTAATTTTGAGTCCTGAGAAAGGGTGTGCTTCAAGAAGCTGAGTAGACAGGATTATCAATTCCCATCCACCTTTCCACCAATGTCCTTCAAGGAACAGGTTGTGTCCTTGGATATGGGTGGACATGGCAAAAGTAGTCAAAGAAGCTTTAAATATTACTATTTGAAAATGAGGTTTTCTGGTGTTCTTATATTTTTGGTTTAATATCATGTTCCTAGACGTGACAAGCTCACTTTGCTAGCATACTTGAGAGCATTATCATTTCAACTTCTGTTTAGACAAAACAGATATTGGATATCATAAGTGAAGATTAATTTAGTTAAAAATGCTCTACCTTCTGTACAGCTTAACATGTTGATGGATTCCAATAAAGCTGCAGCTGTTGTGCTCTATCTTGTAATATTACTGCATGTATGTATGTATGTATGTATGTATGTATGTATGTATGTATGTATGTATGTATGTATGTATGTATGTATGTATGAATGTCTGTTGTATGTATGCATGTATGTATGTATGTATGTATGTATGTATGTATGTATGTATGTATGTATGTATGTATGTATGTATGTATGAATGTATGTATCTATGTATCTGTATGTATGTATGTATGTATGTATGTATGTATGTATGTATGTATGTATGTATGTATGTATGTATGTATGTATGTATGTATGTATGTATATATGTATGTATGTATGTATGTATGTATGTATGTATGTATGTATGTATGTATGTATGTATGTAAGAATGTATGTATGTATGTCTGTTGTATGTATGTATGTATGTATGTATGTATGTATGTATGTATGTATGTATGTATGTAAGAATGTATGCATGTATGTCTGTTGTATGTATGTATGTATGTATGTATGTATGTATGTATGTATGTATGTATGTATGTATGTATGTATGTATGTATGTATGTATGTATGCATGTATGTATCTATGTATGTATGTATGTATGTATGCATGTATGCATGTATGTATGCATGTATGTATGTATGTATGTATGTATGTATGTATGTATGTATGTATGTATGTATGTATGTATGTATGTATGTATGTATGTATGTATGTGATGAGATGTACGAGAGTACCAATATTTAGGAATAATATCTGCATATATGTTGGCTTCCTATGAATACACAGGTTGATCTCTAGATGCAATCAATATGCAATTTTTACATCATTTACAATATTTTACAATATGTACAGTAATTATGGAATTAAAACCCAGAAAGGATGGATGGATGGATGGACAAGTGGATGCACAGAGTGAATCCTGTACACCTTCTGCTTTTATAATAAAAATAATAAAAGATTTAACGCAAAACATTAACATTGTTCACCATTATGCCTTGTGCAGGGACACACCATAGTATGCAAACCAAACCTTATGCACATCAAATCATGTAAACATTTTGATTCTGCAAACAAACAAACAAAACAAATCCAGTCCAATATCCAGGATGGTTTTATGTACCTTTTATCCAGTTTTAGTGAAAATAAAAAGCAGAGTCATGCAGTCATCTGTCTTTTCCAATTCTGCATATAAGTCTCTCTCTCTCTCAAAGAAACTTGAGGATTCAGGTGACTTTTAGCTGATAATGAAATCAATTTTTTTATATTCTATTTTTGTGATGTTGAGATAACATGCACCCAATCCTTTAGCCCCTGACTTTAATCATTTCATTTGCTATTTGTTCTCTCCTTCTCTGTTATTCTCATTTTTTAATTTTACATTTTTTCCCCAATTAATTTAAAACAATGACATTCACTTTTAGATGTAAATCGGTGTACTGCAGTGCATTCTTTCAGTGACCACTCACAACCTACTCTCTCTCTCTCTCTCTCGCCATGTTATGAATTGAGCGTACTGTTGTTTAATTCTATTTAAAAAAGACATAAATGTAAATATATTAACATAGTCAAACCTGTCTACAGCGGCCACCCGTGGGAAAAGGCCAAAGAGGCCTTTGTAGACAGGTGACCTCTGAAGACAGGTCAAGCTCTCAAACTTGGTTCATGACAAATACATGTACTATGCACCATATAGCATTAGCATTATTATTATTAGTAGTAGTATGCTATCAAGATACATATATTTAGTTTAGATATTTAGCAAAAAGAAAAATAACAAAATAATAAAATAGAAAGTTCCACTTTAATTCATCATGTACATTAAATCATCACTTATCAGTAGAATCTGCATCTAAATAAAATTGCTAATTGACAGCTTACCTTTGAATGTCAAACACAGGAGTGACTCTTTGTTAGGCCAGATGGCATAATTAGGCATGAAAACAGGTGTTCACACTTCAAACAATTGATGGATTAAGCAGTTGCTCTAACGCACCGAGCTCAAAAGACAGTCAGATTTTGCGTGAGAGCTTTGATGATTACGGAAGAAAAGAAGCTTCCTGTTAGTAGCAAATAAACCATAAGGGATATCACAAGTGCAGTGTACATGTATCTCTACTCATTTGGCGTGATTGTATGTAATCTCTTACACTCCGGATTAACGTTGTTCTCAAAATCGGCCATAATGTCACTTATGTATAATATTCCCTTAGATCTGAGTTTGCCACACTCCCATTTCTGTTGCAACAACACGACTACTTTGTCCACTATCCAGCAAATGAATTGCTTAGATTCTCTCATGTAAGGACAAAAACCAACTTGCTTTCGAAGCCGACATGTTGACACCTTCGAGTTTGACTGACAGCATGACTGGACTACAATAAGTACAACTGCGATAAAAAATTATTAAAGCGGTCACTGCTGATATGCTCCAGTGATGGCTTAAGGCAGAGTGAAACCAGTGTTTGGTTAGGAAACACCTGGCCGCTGACCGATGAAAGCAGGTGACCATTAAATACAGGGCATTTATATAAGAAATTTGCCTGGGGGGTATTAGAATGAGTGTCATGACCAGGTGACTGAACACATGTGACCGTTAGGACAGGTTTGACTGTACATGTAGCTAGGAACGTCTTCACAAATAATTAGACCTGAATGTCGATGCATCTGCTTCAAACAGACATGCTTATGAAGAGAAACATGTTTTACCAATTTGATCATGCTTTTTTTTAAAATAGCGGCTGCTTATGAAACTTCCTCATTAAATATATGGCATTATTTATATAGTTTTTTTTGGATGAAAAAAAATGCATGTATTGTGAAAATATGCATATGGATTGACATGTCTTCAGTGGTCGTGAACACATCACCTCTCTCTCTCTCAAAAGAGTTTGATTTGATACATTCTATTTTCATTTGACATTTAGCTGATAATGTTGATGTTATATAAGATTTGATTTGGAAGAATAAAAAACAAAAACAAACACATGTCCGTTAATTTATAAGGGCACTGACGTAGATAACTGAGTGCCCCTCCATGTTCTCTCTCCCTCTCTCTCAATGCAACTCTTTAGTGCATGCTTGCTGGGGTCATGAACAGTAAACCATGCCCACTTTATGGACACCACAACCAATCCACTATGTTGGTGGTCGGATGCAACTCTGCAAGAAAGGGTGGTGTGCAGAGCTATTCTCTGCGAGAAGCTGTGGCAACTCCGTCATGACATGTGGTGAGATGGTTGCGGGACTTTTTCTTAATCCTCTCCATTCTCTCTCCACCGCCACCACAATGTGTGGAGCAATGAAAAAACACATGAACTGTACTGTATATTAAAATACACAATGTAATCAACACCATTAAAGAATCTAAATCTGCAGTAAGTACTATTATTCATGGATCTTGCTCATTATCGAACCCATCCAAGATCATGATGACATAAGTAAAAGTTTTAACAAAATCGAATCAGAAATGAGCTCCACGACTCAGATGCAATATTGAACTTGACCAAAACCTTCATGATATAAGCATATATTCCAAGTTTGATCAAAATCAGATCAGAAATACAGTCTTCTCAGTGGTAACATGCTCAGCCAATCAGATGCAAGATCAAATCATTGGTATGTGCAGATCTTGCTCATTACTGAACTCATCAGAGATTTTAATGATATAAGCATATGCTCCAAGTTTGAGCAAAATCTGATCAGAAATTATGGCCTTCATAATGGTAACAAGGTTAGCCAATCAAAAGCAAGGTCACCTCATTAAATGCATCGACCTCGCTCATTACTTACCTCATCAGAGATTTGATGATACAAGCCCATATTCCAAGTTTGATCAAAATAGGATCAGAAATATGGACTCCACAATGGTGACAAGCAACTGTTGACAAGGGATGCAGAGTCATACCATAAGTTCACTTGGCCTAACTTTCAGGCGAGCTAAAAATGTAACCAAAGTCAGTGAAATATGGGTCACAATGACCTACTTTTTGTGACAAGGGTGAAGTGTTTGTCAAGATGTATCCTCTCACTAAGTTTCTTGATCCCAGGTATAACAGTCTGTATACAGGGTGCAATAAACCCGAGCTAAATGCAAAACTGAACCAAGAATGTGCAAATAATGTACATGTACAAAGATAGCTCCCCCTCAGCCCCTACACCAGTGGGTAGGTGTTATGAAACCCACTAAAAACTGTTGCCAAGGACCTATGAAGAAAGAATGGTTGAGATACAATGAGGCTGTACATATGTATATGCTTTTTTATGTGTTGATGCCAGTGCCAATGCCAGGGGTAGAACAACTGCTCTCCTCTACTTTACTGAGTCAAACTAAAAAAAAAAAAAACAACAGGTAATACATCATGCTTGGAATACAACCACTGAGGCAATAGCTGTTGTTCATCCATGTACAGTGGTCCCTCACTATACAGCCCTTCAGTATAATGCAGTCTCTCATCTAACATAGGTATGGCCGTGGATTCCAATAAATTGGTTCAATTAAGTTCTCTCATAATTGCTCCTCATTTCCTTTAACTTGATTTTAGGTCTTGATTGATGAGAAGTAATTAAAATGTTGTTCTACATCATTAAACAGAGCTCTTTGTAGTGGGAGTGCTTGCTTCAAGAACCTTCAGTCTCTGGTTATGGACTCTCATTTTCAAATTTTGGCCTACAGTTTCTATATACTGGACTCGCAGTTTTTAGAAAAGGTGGCCCTGGACTTCCATTTTCAAAATTTTACAGAGAGCTCTGATTAAATACAAAAATGGTTGTGATTTTGTGTAGAAAACATCCCATTCTACTTGCAAAATACCTCAGTATGATGTGACCTGACTTATAATGCCGCACACTTATGGATCCCATGAATAGCATTATAAAGAGGGAACTCTAAATGCCACATACTGTTTCATCCATAAGCCATATGTCGTCCTTATATTATAAATTAAATAATGGAGGTTATTACAAGTTAGTGTGACTTTCATTTCAAGAGGAATGCTTTATTCATGCCAACACGTGCAGAAATAATGATGTTTTGTTAAATAGTTACCTGTATTGTTTTACTTCATGAACAGTATAGGTGACAATTTAATATTAAGCTTTAATACTCACTTTTAGTATCAACATTTAGCTCATAAAATGGAGTCTGGTATCTCTCTGTCCCTGTAAGGGCACATGCTGACAGTCTGACATGGTGGGAGGGACCAAGAATGAACACACGTTTGCTAAAAAAAAAAATGACATTGAAAATGATTTACCTTTTCCTACCCCTCTTTTTCTTCTATCATGATTGTTCAACAAGGTCAATCAACTGAATAACATTTTAAGGTAGACGGACAAATGAACAATCTGCCACCAGTTTACAGGAAGTTTTAATACAGTAGTGAAATAGACAACCTTAAAAATTATGACAATACAAAAAATAATATACTGTAAAAAAAAAATCATGAAATAAATAAAACACTCCTGCACAGAAATGCCCTTCATTATAACACAATTCTTGTTATAAGACAAATATGGTCATGGATCCCATTTCAATAAAGTGGTAGTAAAATTATATCCATCATGTACTCCATTATAAGGTGGTCTCGCTAAAAGACAATAAACTCTCTAAAGCTCAAATGGATTGCATTATAACAACAAATCATCACAAATCATCAAATAAATACAGCACTCCCTCAATATAATGCCCTTCATTATAACACAGTTCCTGTTATAAGGCAAGTATGGTCATGGATCACATTTCATTAAGTGGTAGTAAAATTATAAATGTACTTCGTTATAAGGTGGTCTCACTAAAAGATAGTACACTCTATAGCTCCAATGGATAGTGTTATAAAGAGGGTGTACAAAATCATTTTGCAATGTGCCAAAACATTGTGTAAAATGAGCCAGGCTTTCAAACAAATGTCATTTCTACACAGAAATCTCTATGTCATAAAATTAAGACTAGCTTTGTATTTGTAAAACCTGTATACACCAACTTAAGGCCAAAAATCTAAGTCCAGAGAAGTTAAAAAACTTATTAAAAAATTGGAACAACTGCTATAATTAGGAATCTCACTCAAATTGCAAGTCCAGGGCAATTTTTTCCAAAACCTAATAGTCCAGTCTATAAAAAACTGTTTACCTAATTTGAAAGACGGAGAGTCCAGACCAGAAACTGAAGGTCCTGGAAGCAAAGACTCTCTCTACTCATAACACTGTATAATGGTATGAAAATCTAATCAGGTCATCTGCATCAACATACAAAGACTGTCTAATGGTATGAAAATCTAATCAGGTCATCTGCATCAACATACAAACACTGTATAATGGTATGAAAATCTAAAATCTAACATACAAACATGCATACCAAATTTTATTTGTCTACCTCAAGTGGTTTTATGTAATAGTGTTAACAATATTTTCATTAAAAATGTCTAAGTCTACTATAAGGTTAAAAAATGTGTAAAACAAATTTGAGAAATTGCTGTAATAACTTCAAATCCAATCTGGAAATCTACATAAGCACACAAACAAGCCTATCAAAAGTTTCATTTGTCCTCTTCAAGTAGTTTTTGCTTAATCATGCTAACAAACTATTACTCAAAAAAGCTGATGTATAACAAAAATTGAAAATCTGCTGCAACGGCCTGAAAATCTAATCAGGTCATCTACATATGCATACAAACATGCCTCCCAAATTTCATTTGTCAACCTTGAGTGGTGTTTGGACAATCTTGATCACAAGCTTATTCGGATGGATGGACAGAGATACATGGATGGATGAAAGCAAAAATGGACTAACAGAGAGGACCAAATCAAGATGCACCTACTGCAAGCAGTGGAGGTATAACAAAGCCATTTACATTCTTTTCTAACACAACATTCTTTGCTACATTGTATAAATTATGAATTGAGACTGATCGTAAAAAAAGTACAAAATGCTGAAGATTCCAACAGGTCCTAAAATACTACTGATGCAGTAGGTAGGGAAAACACAGTACCTGAAGAAACTCACAATCTTATAGATGGTTATTCCTTATAATTGAGCCCACAAAGAATTAAACTTTGGACTTCAACAGAGCACAGGAACTTCACACCACTGACGAAACTCAGGCCCAGTATTTCACAAAGTTCCTCAATTTAAGTGTGCACACCCAAAGTAAAATAATGCATCTGTATTACATCCTTTGTTTGTTAGTTTTTATTAAACAAGAGTCCCTTAAAGGGGCTGATGCCCTACTAGCCAAAAAGAATTTCCAATAATCCAAGAGAAGAATGTTTTTCTGAAAATTGCAACCATTTATGATCTTCTTAAAAGCTCCAACATACTAAATTTGGTAACAAAACTATTTACTCATGTTTGAGTTAACATGTTCACATAATAACTGCAAGTGAAGTACAAAATTCTTTATCATGGCATGTGACCTTTAACCTGATATCATGGACAGAAGATCACTGAACTTGTCTCAGACAATGTCAAGATATAACCTCATGCTAAGTTTGTTGAAATCTAGAAGTAATATTTTTTGGAAAAAGAACAAAATTATCTTAGTGTTATCACAGATATATCCACAAACTGAGTTAAATGATAAAAATCCATTCATACTTGCTTGTGTTATCATGCTTACAAGCCAGTACAACTAAACACCTAAGTCAAGACGATTGACCTTAAAATCAATGGCAGAGTGCTGACTATCAACTTGTTCATTGGAATGCAACTAAATACAAAACTCACTTGTATATCTACAAGCTAATGTGTTGATAAGTTCAATGAAGTACAAAAATGCAAGCAACGATGTTTGACTTTACACCAATGTCAATTGGGTCTGGTTTTTAAAACTCCTTAATAAAAAGTGTGAGTACATTGGTGTGTGAGATATGTACCATTTTCATTCAGAACTACTTAAATATCGTCAGAAGTGTTTCAATGAAAACCCCATGTCAATGCCACCATTAATGCAAGAGGAATAGTGATTAAGGCTGCAATGTTTACACGTGTAAATGGCTTAGTTTAGTTTAAGGCCAATAACCATTTACAAAATTGGTATTGTAAATGAAAATGTATGTGGCTGTCAGTGATGCAGGAACTACCTGTTGCAATTAAATGACATGTTTTCATATCTCTACTTAAGAGGACTCTTTAGTATAATTTTTCTGTTAATTATTTTCTTAAAGTACAGATGATTTTCATATCCAATATGGCATTGCAGTTGATGTGAACTGGTTGTAATGCACATTAAACAACATTACACATCAGGTTGAATTTACTGTTAATACTGACACAAAATTCCAAAAACTATTTAATTAACTTTTGAAAAACATATTCTTTAACAGAAACATTTTATTTTAAAGAAACAACGTTTCAAGTTTATAAGTCACAGCAGTTTCTTAGTCATTACAGATCCAACAAAAACATATTATACTCACATATAAGCAGTACATCCTGTTGGATTATTTTGTTTTTTCATCGTAAACATATATGTAGCAGTATGAAACAATATCACGATGATCCTAGGATGTTTTACCTAAATTGTAAGATATATTCAAGAAAGACATGTCTTACAAACTGAATCCTGTCATAATAAGTGGCAAAAAGATGTATATCAAATGAAACAATCGGAAGCTGATTGAGGTACAACATGCTAATTTTTACTGGCTTACATATAAATAGCTGTCATGTGTAGGCCTAACATGAAGATTGGGGGGAAAGGTTGAGATTCAAAATCTGGTTCAATTAAATTCCATTGTTTTGGTTATTGTATACCCTGTACACATTCAGAAAATTTGGCAAACATTGCAGCCTTAGTAGTTATATCAAGATTTACAAGATGGCTATGGTGCCATGCTATAGGTCAGATGAGCACCATTTTTCATTAGAACTAGATACATATTGCTATAGTGTTTTTATGGATACAACCATCCATTCAGGACAAGTAGCTATATTTAGATTTTCAGATGGCAATTAAGGCAGCCATTTTGGAGGCTGTATCATTTAGGCAGACATTTTTGGGGCTGTATCAGCATCATATTAATACAGGAATAACTAACTATACATTACACAATTTTTTTTTTTTTTAATGTTGGTAGGGCAATCCATTCTGGAGAAGTAGCTTTTATAAGATTTTTCAAGTTTTGGGAAGTCACATTGACATCATTTTTAGGACCATCTACATATAGTGAGAAGTGTTTTAGTAAAAACCACATTTCAATATGACCATCCTTTTTAAGAACCACATTTCAATATGACCATCCTTTAAAAGAACTAGTGATAACAAGATTTACAAGATGGTCACCATGGCCATCATGTTGGAGGTCCGATCAGCACCATTTTTATTTAGCGCCAACGAGATATCATAGGAAGTTTTTTAAAGTAAAAACCACATGTCACTAAGACTATGCTTTCAGGAGAAGTAGCTATAATAAGATTTTCAATATGTCTACCATAGCAGTCATATTGGGTATCAGATCAGCACCTTTTTCATTTAGGACCAAAGACATGACAAGAAGACTTTTAGTGAAAACCCCAATTCACTACAACCATCTTTTGAGAAGAAGTAGCCATACAAAGATTTTCAAGATGGCTTCCACTGTACATCAGATCAGCATCATTTTCATTTAGTAACATCCTGACATGATAAGAAGTCTTTTGGTGAAAACATCATTCAGCTATGGTCATCTATTTAGGATAAGTAGTGATAAAAAGATTTGATGGCAATGTTGGAGGTCTGATTGGCACTATTTTCATTCAGTAACAAGTAGACATCATATGTCTTTTACTGAAAACCCAATGTAAATATGACCATCCATTCAGGAGGATTAGTGATAATAGGATTTTTAAGATGTCCACTGTGGCAGCCATATTGGATGTCTGAGGGACACAATTTTCATTTAGGCTAACTAAACATCATAAGAAGTCTTTTAGTGAGAACCAATCAGTTAAGGAGGAGTAGCAATAACAAGATTTTAAAGATAGATGCCATGGTGGACATATTAGATGACAGATTAGCACCATTTCAATTTAGGACCAACTAGACATCATAAGAAGTCTTTTATTGAAAACCCAATGTCCATAAGATCACCCATTCAGGAGGAGTAGTGATAACAAGATTTTCAAGACAGCCATAGATTAGCATAGTTTTAATTTAGAATCAAATAGACATCATAAGAAGTGTTTTAGTCAAAATTTCATTTTGATAAGAACATACATTTAGTAGTATTGATAAGATTTTCAAGATGACTGCCATAGCAATGTCTGAGAGACATCATTTTCATTTAGGACCAACCAGATTTTTGGATGAATGTGTTTGAAAAGTTTCACTGAAATCTTCACATAGCTTTGGAGTTGTGATAATAAACTTGTGCTAATGTACAATGGATGAAAAGAAATCACATAAGCTCTTCTGGTCTATGACCAGTTGAGTTAAACAAGAGTCCCTTGAAAGGACTGACACTCTACTGGGTGAAAAGAATTTCCTGGAATTCAGGATAAGACCATTTCTTCCTTTTAACTGTCGAGTGTTTAAACCATCTCTGATATTCTTCAGTGAGAACAAGATTTTCAAATTAGCTGCTGTGGTACACATAATGGATGTCAGCTTGGCACCATTTTCATTTAGGACAAAGTGGGCATCATTATAAATCTTTTGGTGAAAAGCCCATATAGTAATGATAATCCATTCAGGAGGAGTAGTGACAACAAGATTTTTAAGACAATCATTGTGGCAGCCATATTGGACATATGACTGGCACCATTTTCATTTAGGACCACCTAGATCTCATAAGAAGTCTATTCATAAAACCTCATGTTGATATAGCCATCCATCTGGAGAGGAGTGAAGATAACAACAGTATCAAGATATGACTTTCCATTCAGGAGGAGTAGCAATAACAAGAATTTTAAAATGGCTGCTGTGGTGGCCATATTGGATGTCAGATTAGTATCATTTTCATTGAAGACCAACTGGACATCATAAGAAGTCTCTGGTGAAAATCCCATGGCAATATGACTTTCTGTTCAAGTAGAGTTGTGATAACAAGATTTTCATGTGGGCTGTCATGGCAACCATATTGGGCTTCAGATCAACAACATTTTCATTTTGGACCAACTAGAAATCGTAAGAAGTCTTTTAGTGAAAACCCCATGTTGATATGACCATCAATTCAGGCAGAGTAGTGATAACAAGACTTGCAAGATGGTTGCCACTGTGGCCATATTGGACATCAGATCGACACCATTTTTATTTAGGACCAAATAGACATCATATGAAGTCTTTTAGTGAAAACCCCATATTGATAAACCCATCCATTCCGGAGGAGTAGAGATAACAAGATTTTCATGATGGCCACTGTGGCAGCCATATCGGATGTCAGATTTACATGATTTTCATTTAGGACCAATTAGGGATCTAAGAAGTCTTTTAGTCAAAAATTTCAGGAGTAGCTATAACAAGATTTAAAATTTTAACCTTTTATCTGCAAGCAAATTTGACATTTGATTGGCTATGGATATTTGTGACAGAATAACCACTAATAAACATCAGCAAATCTGAAAGCATGGAACAATTATCCACATATTTTCATATTTTCATGAAACAAGGGTCCCTAAAAGGGACTTATGGTCTACTGAACAAAAAGAATTTCCAGGAATCCAAGATAAATGCTGAGTGTTGAAACCATCTCCAATATTCTTGAGTGATAAGATTTTATAGATGGAGACCTTGGTGGCCATATTGGATGTACGATCTGCACCATTTTAATTTAGGACCAACTTGACATCATAAGAAATTCTTTGGTGAAAACTCCATCTCAATATGACCATCCATTCAGGATAAGCAATAACAACATTTTCAAGATGGCCACAACATTGGATGTCAAATTGGCATCATTTTCACTTACAACCAAGTAGACACCATAAAAAGTTTTCTTGAGAAAATCCAGTGTTGATATGATTTTCCATTTAAGAGTAGCAATAACAAGATTTTCTAGATGGCTGCCATGGTGGCCATACTGGATGTCATATTGGCACCATTTTCATTTAGGACCAACAAGACATCATAGAAAGTCTTTTAGCATCAACCCGAGGTCAATTTAGCCACATATCAAGGAGGAGCAGTGATATAAAGATTTTCAAGATGGCGATGATGGTGGCCATATTGGATATTAGATAAGCACCATTTTCATTTAAGACCAGCTAAACATCATGAAGAGTGTTCTGGTTAAAACCCTATGTTGATTTGACTTTCCGTTTAGGAGTAGCAATAATAAGATTTTCAAGATAGCTGCTGTGATGACTATATTGGATATCAGATTGGCACTATTTTCATCTACGACCATTTAGACATCATAAGAAGTCATTTAATAACAACCCCATGCTGATATGAACATCCATTTAGGAGGAACAGTAATAAGATTTTAAAGATGGCCACTGTGGCGGTCATATTGGATGTCCAACTGGCAACATTATCATTTGGGACCAACTAGACATTGGGATGAATGTGTGTGTAAAGGTTCATGGCAAGCTTCCAAGTAGTCCAGGAGTAGTAGCGATAACAAACTTGTGGAAATGGATGGATGATAAAAAGGGATGATGGAAAACAGGCCATCCCACAAGCTCTTCTGGTCTACGACCAGTAGATCTAAAAATTGCAAGAATTGGGAAACACCAGTAAATACATTTCTATACAACTGAAACAAAAAGAAAGGTTATGACTGTGATGCACTATAATAAAGCTTACATTGTACTAGGGTCCATCTGTCGGTAGGAATATGCAGCAGTGGCTCCACTATAATAATAACCAGCATGGCTGAAACATCAAATAAATTTTCCTTAGTCAAAGCTTCATTTCTTCTGCTTCAAATCTTGTAATCCAATCTTTCTTTGACCCAGTACATTTATTACATCAATATAACATAATATTTATGGAATGGTTCTAAAACATGTTTTCTCTGACAGAGTCATGTTTGGACACATATTTTAAGTTGATAATGAAAGGCAAGTTCTTGGCATTGCCACTGTGAATAGCCAGTCACATATTCTACTCAGTGGTAACAGAGGTTTTAAAGTAATGTGGCTGATTGTTGGTCAGTTAACAAATAAGTGACAAACTTCGGACATGTACATGCATATCCATGCTTTTCCATTTGTTAATCTGACAGTTTGGTAAATCAGGACTTTTATATATGCAACAGAATTTCACATTAATGAGAGCTGACTGTGTTACTAATAATCTGTGTATGAAATGGGATATATTCACATACAACACACATCTTGCATTTCTGTGGGTGACCACTATAACAGGTTTTACTGTATGACAATCCTAATTGCTTGGATATTGATATGCATGTAGGTTAATACCTGGTTTACTATTAAGCACATGGGAAGAGTTGAAGTCATGGTCAAAGCCTGATGATTCAAAGTCTTTCTTGAGTGCTCTGGCAAACATTTTATCTCAGAAAACCATGCATGTTCATTTTATTTTTTTAACCACAAAGTAAATAATAATTTACAAATTACCTAACAAACAAGTTCTATACAAGTGAAAAATTTTACTTATTCATCACATGAAATTCTGATGTTTGAGTACAGCTGACCCAAAGATTACAAACAATTCTTGAACTCAAGACTCAAACTCAAAATCCTGATGTCTGATTGGCTAATGTCCAACAAATGATCAATCAGATATGTCTGATTTTCTAATGTCAAATAACTGACCAATCAGATATCAGATATTTGAGTTGAGTCTGAGTTGGAGTGCAAGAATCATTTGCCATCTTTGGGTTTGATGTCACAAATCAAAAATCATTAAACCTGTGCATTTATGTAAGAATAGTTACTTATGTCCACTAGATATCAAGGAACTTACGGGGCTATGATAGCCCTGGCTGGGGACTCTAAAGGCTGTGCCTTGGACAACCAGTTACTTAGCTGACTGTCCAGCTCATCAGCTAAAATAAAAAAAATAAATTATCATTATGACATATCACTGGACTGGTATTCCAAAATACCTAACTAGTGAACTAGACAACATATTTCCATTATGCCAGCAATACCTGATAAAAACACTAAATAGTCTTTGATAAAATGGCTGGTGTTGTACAGTTTCTGACTGGCCTGTTAAAGATCACAAGACAAAAAGAAACCATTTCATCTGTGTCAATCGCAATGAGGTCAGTTGCAGCAATATCACACTAGATGAAGATTTGTAATAACACTGTATGCAGAAAATCATAGCATTATAGGTTTTCTTTTGCAGGCATGACACTGTGATCTGCAGAATTAACACATTCCAGTTCTGAAGGCATTTCTTCATTTTCCACTTTGATCTTATTAAATTCCACTTTATAAAAAATGAACACATGTATGTAGTAATTCCTTTATTCATACCTCACAAAAACTTTTTTTGAAAAAAAGAGGAAAAAGTCAGTTGTAATGTTTTAATTATCATGTTTTATACCATTATAAAGACAAGTATCAGAGCATAATTTTGAAATCTTGAATTCAATGGCATTGTACCCAACTTTCCCAGCTTGGAATGGTGTGAATTCTCATTTGTTTTCTGATGATCTGATCAAAAGATGGATAGAGGAATGGACAGGATGGTTTGTAAGAGAAAATTACCTTCATATTTATATATAACCATATGTAAGAAATATGCAACTTTCAGCATGAAATAACATGATGTAAAGAATTTGCGAAAAGTGACCAAAGACCAATGTTAACAATGGTGGACGGCTCATGTGTTTGAATGCTTCCTGTGAATTTATTTGAAAAGATCTCATAAAGATGGGTTCATTTTTGAATTCTGCACACTCAAATTATGCAGAAAACATTCCATTTTAAGAGCAACATATGTGCTTGATAAAAATGCACAGGGGGGCTTCTGAATTACCTGGAACATAGAAAAAGTCAATTTATTTTTAAAGCTGAATGTTCTAAAAACATTTATATGCAAACATATGTAAGAAATATGCAAATTTCAGCTTGAAATAATATGAGGTCAAGAATTTGCAAAAAGTGCCAAAGACCGATATTAAAAATGGTGGACAGTACATGTGTTTGAATGCTTCCTGTGAATTTATTTGAAAAGATATCATAAAGATGGGTTCATTTTTAAATCTGCACACTCAAATTATGCAGAAAACATTCCATTTTTGTATATTCTATGATTCTGAAAAAATCATCCCCTGTTGCTACTTTGAACCCGTCCCGAGAACAACTGTGGGCATATATCCAAGACTCAATTTTGTCTATTGATCTCTCTCCATCTTTCTACCTACCATCATCAGTATACCAACTTCCAGAGTGAGTGGCTCGCCTAACTTTAGCAGAGTCACGTTTACTTCTCGACATATTTGTCCCTATTTTGGCTAACTTTGGTGCTAATCGAGATTGTTATTGTTTTGCTCAGCTGACTCCAAGCCACAGGAAGTTATGGTCTGTGCTTCGATATGCTCATGCGCCGTACAATTAAGAGGATCGAATGGGCTCATTGTATTGTTGAAACATGTACGTATCATTGCTCTAAAGCGTTTAATTCTGAATGATGTTAAGCGTAAAATTGTAAAAGAAAGAGTCACTCATTTTTGAGATAATTATTCGGTAGATTTAAAAGCATGTTAAGACAAAGTAACTTCTTACTTATTTCCTTATGAGCACCTTTGAAAGGAACGGTGTACTGTTAATGCCCTTGAGAGTTCTTTACCGATAAGGTTTTCCATTGCACTTCCGTAACAACACGAGTGCAACTGTAAACAATCGATTCACGGGTACATAATCACCAATTAATACAATCTTTTAAAACTTTTCGTAACATAGACATTGTAATTTAATTCATATTGTACTTGTTTAAGTCTGAAAAGTGTTATCGACAACAAAAAAAAGTGTGTGCAGGAAATGTACTGGAAAGTCGCCAATATGCAACTACCCTAATTTCGATAAATATGCAACTACCCTAATTTCTATAAATATCTCCTCCAGCCAAAATTATAAGAGTGGTTCAAGTAGCAATTGGTTACGATATTATTTTTTTTAAAGAAAGTAACACACAGGCTTGATAATTGTAATCGTTAGTAAGATTATGTGAAACTGCAGGAAGACCGATTGGAACAGCAATCTAATAATCGAAAATGGAAGCTATGATCGCCCGCAGAAGGCCTGATCTTTATTAGCTTTTATTATTTATCAACTGAGTGAGAGATTGGTTGTATTCTTACAACCTTTATCTAGTCCTACAAAGGTAGTAGGACGGCGACCCAGATAGTTAGGATGCGAGGGGGGGGGGGGGGGGGAGAGGTAGGGTAGACGTCTCACTGCACTGATACACAGTGGCCATTTCTATGTTCTGCCCAATTCACAAGAGGTCGAAGACACCATTTCGAGACCTTTAACCAGTACAAGAGGAAACCACAAACACTATTACAGTGAGACCTGCTTTAATGTGATGGTTGGGGCCCACAAAGTGGCAAAGTGCCTTTGTGTTATTTAATGTATTATGCAATTTGGAGACAAGTCAGTAAACTGTAGAAAATATTGCATGTGTATCTTCTTGGCTGTACAAGATGTGGAGGGGGGGGGGGAACTACAGGCTTCATTAATGAAGTTTAAAACTTAAACTGATGCATATTAAATGAAAAATACTTTAAAGAATGATTACATATTTAATATTTAATTTTTTTGCAGAGAACCATGCATAGGTACATGTAGCATGTTTGATTATAATGGTAAATCTGTCCACACCAACAATTGAAATGATTCTGTTCCAGTTGGTGTTCAGCTACAGTACATGTAATAATGCATTACAATGACAAGTGACCTGTGTATATCTGGGTAATTTAAAGCTGATGTATTAATTTCTGACTACATTTTAAGGATTAGTAAGGACCGAGTCAAATTTGAAGCATATGGGTATAGCTGTATGATTACTTCAAAACTTATATGAAAGACATAATGTGGGGAAATAAAGTTAACTTTCAGAGGTAAGATGAAGGAGTGGGGGTAGGGGGATGGGTAGATCCTCCTGTCAGTTGTCCAACTACAGTCCATGAATTCTCCAGACCGCTGCAGTATATTCATACATAAAATATCTCATTCCACTTATTAAGGGATAGACACTAGGATAGAGTTTATTCTTTACCAAAGAATTGATTGATTTTTAGCCGCCAGTTGATTTATCACATGACCACTATCTGAAAACACATAAGGCAGCTTTTGTTTAATGATTGTTAATAAAGCAGCGCTGAATAGTTGCATTCCATTTGCTGTGGAATTTATATTGATGATGTGCAATTACTTAGGTATTAGGTAGGCAAATTAATTTATCAATTCATGTGATAAACTTGTTTCAACAATGGTATTGTTTGTTGCATTGATGTGTATGCCAGTTGATTGAGTATGGATTGGTGGTCTTTTATTTGCTATAGATTGAACAACAGTTTACACAATGCATTGATGACAAATACAAATAAGAATTATTAGCATTATTGTCGATGGTTCAGTGCATATTAGATTAACAGTTATCAGCTTAACGAATTAAACTCATTTACTTTGGCAATAAAACTGTGCAGTAATTCAAATATCAATCAGGAGAAATTAGTGAATAGGTTATAAAAATTCGGGAGCCACACCATGACCATGTTATATCCAAATTGTTTTATAACAAAGCATGTTATAGGAGGGTTTCACTGTACTTGTATAACAAAGGTCATATTGCGTCCTTGAGGAATGAGACATATATCTTTGCAAGTTAATGGATGCCAAAATCAACATGGCACAAAAAAGAGAATTTGGAATATGATTATGACATTTATTAAATGCACTGTGCATCAACATGTACCAAACAAACTTAGCAAAAATAGATCTTCCCTTAGAACATATACAAATTTTGCTTAGAGTTGGTTTGCGTTTGCATAATAAGAAACATTAGCTCATTGGAGTTACTTTACCAACTATAAACAATAAAATAACATACATACATACATACATACTAATTTAATTATGTTACTAGTTATTTAAAATCTTGCTTCTATGCTAACAAATATAAAAATTCAATTTCCAATCAGCAAAATTCCTTGCAGTGAAATTAATTTATACAAATAGATTCTAATCTAAAATAGCATGTTTAGTTAAAATATATGTGTATGTGTAAGGGCTGGCAAATACACGCTTAGGTCAAAGTTATACATGCATACAAATTTAAATATACAAGGACAAAGAGTTGGACAAGACTATGCAAATACATACAGAAAACACACATAAGATTAGTGTGATTAGTGTATAATGCACTGGAAGCATATATATATATATATATATATATATATATATATATATATATATATATATATATATATATATATATTCCTGTATATATATAAACAAGACAGCAATTTAGAGCAATTAACAACATATACTGACAAAAATGTATGAGAACAGGACACAGGAATTGAAAGCATCAAAAAGCTACAAGCAAAACTACAGAGCTAAACATAACAAGCAAAACTACATAAATAACATAAAACATAACACATGCAAAAGAGCTGAAATAACTAATATACATCTAAAATATGGGAGGAAAATCCAGCTAAAACTAAATGTAAGCAACATAAGCCACACTGAAGACAACTAAGAGCTATAGGCAATTATGCAAAACTAAAACAAGATACATGTAGATGGCAACTTCTTTACTTATGTATATATATGGAGCATTTGCATCAATCACTCCCAGACCAGGTCTTTAAGAGAGATTTAACATTGTTAAAATCTGTGGTTTGAAAATTGTTGAAAACTTCAAGTGCTATGGTCTTCAACTTTTGGATGTAGAGAATTGACACATTTACCAAATCCAAGGGTTCTTATGTTCATTAAAGACTGATCTCAGAGTTCTTTCATTGAGTTTTTCAAGTTTTATTCATGTCAGTGAGACTGCTGAAATGCCAAGTTAGGGAACAGTAGTTGAAGTTTGCCATGATGAAAGAGATTCACTGCCAGTCTTTCAGTTGTGAGATATTTTCCAATTTGTTTGAGAACATTTAATTGTTTAAATGCTTTTTTACATATCCCAGTAATTTGCCAATTCAAGTTTTGCATACAATCCAGAGTGACTCCAAAGAGTTTTACCAAATCTTCACAAGATATATTGGTCTTGGTGGTAGAGAAGTCTCAATACATTCTTTAGTTTTCTTACCAAGTGCAACAGCAAATTAGTACACTCAGTTTCCAAATTAGTACACTCAGTTTCCAAATTAGTACACTCAGTTTCCAAATTAGTACACTCAGTTTCCAGTGTAGATTGCATAACATTTAAGTTGTGGTGAGCATAAACAAGTGTGTTGTCATCAGCATAGTTATATAGATCAGAATCATTTATAAAAAAAAAGATGTCATTAATAAAAATATTAAAAAGTATGGGTCCCTTGGGTGACTTGTAGTGTTTGTTCTATCATCAGGAAAAGGAACAAAACTTATGCATTGGCTAAAAGAATTGGAAATTTTAAAAAAATCTGCAGTAAATGGAAAGTTCTTTCGACTAAACTAAAACAAGGAAATTTGAAAGCTCATAAAAAAATATGGGATAACATCATATGTGATTTGAAACAAGACTATAAACCATGTTGGAAATATATATATATATATATAAATTTGCACAAAACTGATATTTAAGAAATACCACCTCTGAAATTTTTTTACCCTGGCTTCGCAGATTCTGGCACACTAAAAGCAGTAACTTTAAATAGTCAATTCACCAGTGTCATTACATTTACAAAATTATAACAAATTCCATACAATCTTAAAGTCTGCCCTTATTAATGGGAGACAGTTTCAGCTAAATGGTGTTAGGAAATTATTAAAAGGATTAAATACAAACAATACTTATGGTCCAAATAAAATTCATCCTAGATTATTGAAGGAACTCGCCAATGAATTAGCACCTGTTTTGTCACACATATTTCAACAACCTTTGACTGTGGCAAAATTCCTACTGACTGGAAACTAGCAGGTATTTGTCCATTGTATGATAAAAGGAGAAAAATAAATCCGTGATAACTACAGACCAGTTTCACTACCTTCATTTGCTGCAAGATTCTTGAACACATAGTTTGTTCCACCGTGATGGATCACTGTGAAAGACACAAATCATCTCAGATATTCAGCATGCTTTTAGGAAATACCACAGCTGTGACACTCAACTAGCACATGCTAAATGTCTGAACATAATGTTTAGATAATAAACAAGTTGATATCTTTGTTCTGTTTTTTCAAAAAGCATTTTGTAACTCTGCATCATAACTGCTAAAAACAAAATGACATTCCTACGGGGTTTCATATAAAGTCATCTCCTTTCTCTGTGAAGGAAACAGTGTGTCATTGTAAATGGATCAGTCAGAAGTAACATATAATATCAGATGTGTTCAAGAAACTATATTAGGTCATTCTATCTTGTTTTTGATACATATAAATGACGTAGTTAATTACATCATTTAAGAGATTATGCTTTTTGCAGATAACTGCATGTTATCTAGAAATATAATCAGAGGCAGACTGTAAAAAGCTTCCAAGGATATTAACACCTTGGAGAAAATGGGCATGATCATTGGGAATGTGATTTGAGCTAATAAAACGGAATATATTTAACCTCCGGAGAAAACAATAACTTGTACACTTCATCTACACCCAAGATGGAACTGCTTTACAAGTAACAGACACTATCAAGTATTTGGAAATATATACATGTATAACAAAAGACCTAAACTGGAACAAGGATATAAACAAAATCTGTACTAAAGCTAATAGAATTTTAGGACTTATGCAAAAGAAATTTATTTGTTTGTTCACAAAATGTAAAGTTACAAGCACACAAAGGAACTGTGTGACCTAAACTGGATTGCACAAGCTTGATTTGGGATCACAAGTGTTCAGAAACATGTAGAATGCACAGTTATATTTTTAACCAGATTCTAGCAAGGACTGACTGTTATAAATGTAGTTTCTTCCCCAGAACAGTCTGTAACCAAAACAAATGATTGCAATTGCCGCATCTGACGACAAACCAGTATCCGCATTCACAGAACTTGTACATAATGATTGAAAGAGTACAAGTCCTTGTTATCGTTGATTCACGCACAGCACAATAATGTCTGCTGACATAGCACCTTTAAAGATGAAGAAAAAATGAAAGATATTTCTGGCTATGCATGTGTTAAATAAATAAAGTGTGATGACTGTTGTAATATTTGTCTCATGCTTTCAAGTGTGAATATGAAAAAACAAGTAAGTTTTTATTTTACATAGGCAATTTATCCTTTTTATCTTTTTTACAAGTTGGAGGTAAAGCTGGCTAGTAAAGAGTAATTAGATTGTGTCAGAAGCATATTGGTACCCTTTCCACACAAGATTATTATACTGCCCCAAAACAGTTGACTTTTATCTGCTACATAGAAAAGCTTTATTTACCATCTATACTCACGTATAAGCTGATACCAACTGCAGACTGCATAGACGCAGATCTGCCGGCGCATAATGTGCCGGCAGATCTGGGTCTATGCAGTTTGTAAGGACTAATCAGTAGAACAAACAACATAGACCCTGATCTGCCGTTTCATTATGCGATGGCAGATCAGGGTCTGTGTTGTTTGGATTTGGACCCAGCTTATACGCGAGTATATATGATAGCTGCCTTATTCCTACATCTTCATAGCCACCCATATATGACACCTGCAATTTTCACCCACTACTGCATACCTGCTTACCTTCCTACCTACCTACATAATGAAATGAGAGAGATTTTCTGAGTTTGGCAACAGATAGATAGATGGATAGCAAGATGGAGGGACAGATAGATTGATTGATTGATTTACTAGTTGGTTGATTGATCAATTACCATGTAATTCTATTTCTACATCTTTTCCAGAGAGAGTTTTCTGACTTGGGATACATATATGAACAGAAGAAAACATCAAATAGATAGAAAAATTGATTGATTGGTTGATTCATTGATTCTGTTTCTACATCTTTTTCAGAATTCAAGAATAGATCAACCATGTCGCAGAAAGATACAGATGATTCATCAAATTTAATCCAACCAGGCTCAACTTCCCACTCTTTAGTATTCCGACATGATGCCCATGACTCTATCCTTATGAGAGAAATGAAAAAACTTTATGATGAGAATTTGCTGCTAGATGTCACCCTTAGTGTGGAGGAGTTTGAAATTTCTTGCCATAAAAATGTACTTGCTGCACTAAGCCCATACTTCAAGTTAATGTTCACAATTGACTTGCTTGAAAGCAAACAAGATCGCATAGAATTACATGGAGTGGATGCTAAATCTGTGAAATACATTGTTGAGTATGCTTATACGGGAAAATTAAAAATCACTCGTACCAATGCCCAGAATCTTTTGTCTACAGCTTCGCTCTTTCAAATCCTTCCAGTCCAGAGAGCATGTGCCAAATTTATGGAAACACAGTTGGATATACAAAATTGTGTTGGCATACATTACTTTGCACATATTCATAGCTGTTATGATCTAAAACAGAAAGCCAGGGAATGTATTGAAAAATATTTCTCACAGATATGTAAATGTGAGGAATTTATGTCTCTTAGTTATGATAAAGTGAAGGAGATCATAATGTCAGATGAACTTAATGTGGAGAGTGAGGAGACAGTGTTAGATGCAGTGATAGACTGGGTCAAACACGATGAACAGAACAGGAAATACTATGTTAGTGAATTGTTGCCACATGTGAGACTTGGACTTATCAGCTCAAAGTATGTAAAACAGCAAATTGTAGAAAATTCTTTGTTTCAAAAGGATGATATCTGTCAAGACATAATCAGGGATTTTCATGACTTCGAAGCCAGACCAGGATCTTATGACGGGAATACAGTGTTCAGCATTACCTTGCGCTCAGGGATGTTTCAGCCCGAAAACTGCCTTGTTTTTGTTGGTGGCAAAGAACCAACAAATGCACGCCCTTGTATAAATTGTTACAACCCAGTTACAAGGGAGTCATTTTACATTGAGGATTTTCCCGAAGCCAGAGCATCAGGCAGCTATGATGTGGAGGATATGGCCAGTGTTGTTACAAAGGATAATACTCTCTTTGCAGGAGGAGGAATCTATATATATCACCAAATCATTGACGACTCAGAAGATGACTCTTTTGAAGAGTTAGAATACAAGGAACACACTGTACAAAAAGACTTTTTTCAGTATGACAATGATCACAATGAATGGATCCAAAAGTCCCCAATGCTCTTTCCAAAGTCAAACTTTACCCTAGCCGAGCTAAATGGAAAGATTTACTGTTTTGGTGGTTTAACTGAGAACAAGCACCCAACAGAGATAGTGGAGGTATATGATATTGAGAAAAACAGGTGGAACTACCATGGCATGCTTCCAACAACATTGGTGGATCTCAGCTCCGTGGTGTACCAGAATCACATATATCTTCTGGGAGGGAGAACAGGAGTTGGTGCCCATAACAATTTGCTGCGGTAATTGTATAGTTATTTATTTATGCATCCTAATATGACGCATTATGGATGTTCCTTATGCTAATTAACTTGGATTGTTTTTTTTATTTTTTTTGTGTCTTGACTGAATCAATGTCCTTGAGACCATACATGTATTCAAAATATGGTAGTCCCTTTATAGTGATAAATTTGAGGTATATACAGATCATTTGTTACATATATAAATATCAGTTAAGACAAGTTTCATTTGCACAACAATGGATCCTTGTTTTCTCACCCATGTGACAGAAGAATCTCACAAAATTGCTCTCCTTACTTGTCTCAGGCTGGTTATCTTAGGTTGCCTGTCTCAGTCTGGTCAGAGGCACATGCTAGCAAGTTTCAGTAATTGGCTGTGTATGTAATTGACAACCCCTCGGCTTGAGAACTTTATAGTGTCAATTTCACACACAAATTATGTCAGTTGCACATCAACAATTAGGAGCACTAAAGATAAAATTAAAATGAATTTATATGACTAATCCCTAAAATAAAATGATAAGCAAATGGGTGAGAAAAATAATCATTGTGGAAGATGGCACCAAGACAAGTAAATCCCAGTCTCGGAATTACATTATTTGTCATTTGCTCATTAGGCAAAAGGAAAATAATGTAACCTCTTGACAGATTTCCTTGTGTAAGTGCCAACCCAAACATAGATTCCATTAATCCCATATCTCCCAGTGATGATAGCAAACATACATTTTTCTGCAGCCCACATTCCTCTTCATTTTATTTCAGCTTTGCTTCTCTCTAACTTTCATCACTCTGTATATTTTTTATTGAGGCATTGAAAGTCACAATGCACAATAACCTATAAATGATTCCATATATGGCACTCCCTCACCCGTCATTATTATGTTTATTACGTTTCCTGTTATAAGGTGTGTATGGTCATGGATTCCTTTTTATTATGTAATACTAAAATTATGTGACATTATGTATAATATACTTATTATAAGGTGATCAATTCCATGGCTCCCATGGACAGCATTATAAAGAAGAGTGCTGTATTTGGAGTTTTTTACCCTCAGTTAGCTAAAATTATCCTTTTTCAAACAGTTATTCTAATGTTTACCAGCAGGCCTTCTGAAGTCCTGTTTGTACGAACATTCTCTAATATAATGTGTTGTACAATATAGGATATTTGATTCAGTAGGTTGGTTGGTTGGTTCATTGATATTTTAATGGCACTTTCAACACATTATTAGCATAATCATGCAGAGAAAATGGGAGCTTAGTGCCTTTCCCAAGAACACACCAAGGCAGCCAGCACATGCTGGCCTGCTTGGGTATTGAACCCCCGACCCTTGGATTACAAGTCCAATGCTCAAACAAGTTACTGTGGTTCACAAACAGGTACTGAATTCATATATAATATAGGCAGGTTTTGGAAGGTGTTTGTCTTGTGTATATGCTTTTTTTTTTAACTTAACCTCAACCAACCTTTCTCTAACCTGGTCTCCTCTGCAGACTGGTCAAATATTTTGATCTCAATAAGGTCATTTTAATATTAATCAAACCTTCATATACTGGCAACCCCTTTACAATGGCCAACATTTTTGGTTCTGAGTGTGTTCAATTTGGCAAATTTTTACTGTAAGACTCTTATGCCATGAAAATAGTAGGGAATGCATCAGTGAAGTCGTAGTTCCATCAAGATGCTTGATATCTTGTATAAATCGACACCTATTTTACAAATTGACATAATCAATACAGTGGTCTTTTTGTGAGACCATCCCTCTGCAATTATAAGGTGGCCTTATAAGAGGGATAGCCTTACACTGGGGACTCTTTATAACGCTGTCATCGGGACCCAAGAACCTGATCCATGAGTTATCTGAAACCTTGAAACTGCATTATTCAACAAGTAAAGCTTGATAACTCCACACTTCTGACTTTTTATGTTTTTCTTTCCCTCTCTCCACTTTACCCATATATGGACATAACTGACCAATATACATGCATAAAGATTGATTTCTACAATGTGCTAATGTTTGAAACACAAAATAAGTTCACTGGCCATCTTATTGTTTGATTGTTGTAAAACAAAATCCATCATAGAAAGGAAATCAGATGGTCTAATAAATAGGCATGACTGCTCACTGAGAACATGAGAGCAGTACCTCCACTCAGGGATTCCCCAATCTCACATCAAGTACCATAAAGAAACTTGGATTTTGCTATTATACATTTATTCACCAATGATTTTTCTTTAATTGCACTGCATCTCTTCCTTGTTACTATAACATAAACCCAGTTTCCAGATCACTTCTTCTGAAAACTTCACAAGCAATGAGCCTCTCATGAAGTAATTTCAGGTGCCATGTCTATATAGCTTTATATTGAAAACCGCATTACAGAGAACTGCCAAATAAAGAATCCCAAATGTATTTTGGTGTTGGGTAAGGTTGTGTTTTGATCAGGCAGGGTCATTCCTGAGATGGAGAGAGAGAGAAGGGGACACCATATTTCTTTATTTAAATTTTGTTTCCTTTTCTTTCTAGCTATGACCCAGAACAAGAGGAATGGACATCTCTTGCTGGAATGTTAACACCACGATTTAATTTTGGAGCATGTGTGGTTGATGGAGAAATATATGCTGCAGGTGGGCAGATATACTCTCATGCAACATATACTATATCTCGGGAGGTTCTGAGAACAGTAGAGATTTACAACATGGGGTTGAACCAGTGGCGTCAGGGCCCTGAACTACCACAGGAACTCTGTAATGTCTGTATGACTGTATTAAATGGGGCTATTTATGCCTGTGGCACATGTAACTGTGACCATGATGTGACAGGACTACGTCACAATAAGGTGTGTCGCCTGGACTTTGGAACAAATCAGTGGAAAGTGATTGAGGAGGATTTATGTAGGGTCAGAAATTTCAGATGCTCTGCAGTTAAATTACATACTCGCAAGTTACCTCGGGTCTTCCGTCAGGATGTTGATACATAGTATGGTGCCTAATCCATTCAGCAAAAACAAAGGGAAGAAAAGTAAACAGCCTAGTACAATAATCTTTGATTCAGATCTGACCCAGTTTCACCTAACATATTTGTTCTTCCCCATAATGAGATTTTGAAATAGGTCTTAAACTTTTGTCATGATCCCTGTGCTGTAGCATAGGGGATATTGAGATTGTCTGTCCATCCATCTATCCAATACCACATCTCCTTCGAAAGCACTGGGTAAAATTCACTAAACTCAATATTTATATTGTCCATATGATAACTTGGTAACATGTGCAAGATAGGAATTATTTTTTGCTCCCTTTTCTTGGATCCATAGGAGGGAGTCCAAAGTCCAATGCCATTTTCAGTTATATTTTTACCTATTCATAACATGAGGACATATCCCATACAGTATATGGCCATAAGTATGATTTTCCCAAATTCACATAGACTTTTCTTGTAATTTTCTTAATAGACTGCAGAAATTCCAAATTTTTTAGATTTGGCTGAATCATATGTCAGAATACTTAGCATTTCCATCAGTTTTTTTCAGGAAATATTTTTTTAAAAAGATATGAATGTTTAAGAATTATGACCCTTTGACTGCATATGGTCAGTTTTATTTAACTTCTCATGATGGAGGCAGATAGGGATTACATCATAGCCTCCTGAAAGTAGCTTTATATATATATATATATTACTTGATTAAAGTTTGGATTCCTTGCATACACAAAATTAAATGTGTGACAAAATATCAGTTGTATATGTCAGATAATTTGTTCAGTATTGAACTCTCTTGGGGTTATTTAAGAGGGTCAACTTATTTTTGGCCACTGTATATACTTATATGTATGTAATGGATTTTGGATTATGATTCTTGGAGGAGTGGAGTGCCATCAGAGGGAGGAGAGTAATATTTAATAAAAATGTTTATTATTTCCCATCATGAGTCATCAAAGTTGCTTTAATTCACTTGTCATTGATTACCAAACTTGCTCTAAAACTTACTTAACACGATATCAAAAGGGCCAATGTAAGAGCAAATAGTCCTACAATATATAGGAAGATATAGAATCCAGAAAAAAAACACTTACTTTTGATGAGTGATCACTCGCCCATGCTTGTGCTGGAACTAGGGATCAAGCCTAGGACTACAAAGGTACAGAGCTAGTGTATTACTACTGTTCATTCCATTCTTTCTAAATATCTTTTTTTTTAAAATGGAAAACTCTCACGGCATATAATTTTAAATTAAAACTGCCAATTTCCGTTTTTTCAGTGTATCTACATCAGGCACATAATCCAAAATTGTTTTTAATATCCTATAAAAATTGTATGTGTAGATTTGTGAAACTCCTCAAATTGAAGTGGTACATAACTTGCCTTAAATGTTTCATACATTACCATCTATAATCGCGTATGAGCCGGGTCCAAATGCAAACAACATAGACCCATAATGCTCCAGCAGATCAGTGTCTATGTTGTTTGTTCTACTGAGTAGTCCTTACAAACTGCATAGACCCAGATCTGCTGGCACATTATGCAATGGCAGATCTGGGTCTATGCAGTTTGCAGTTGGTATCATATTATGCACAAGTGTATACAGTAAATATTATGACTGTCAGACTAATGGATGGTTATATTTATTGTGACTAAAAATAATTAGGTTTTGAATGCAATATTTTAATTGTGTTTTCCAAATTGTAATAGGAAACAGTTTTGAATTTAGTATGTTCTCAAAGTTGAGAACTTTTTTTAAGAAATTGATGGGCCTTGTTCTATGTTGAAGTTTATCTGGTCTGCCAAGTTTCTGAGTGAAATAGAGTTGAAACAAGGGATAGATGGAGAAAAAGTTTAAAAGAGTTTTTTTTGAAAGCCATACATACATGTGACAAAACCTGGACATCAAATCATTAGATTAGTTTCTAAGTCAGTAGGATGTTTTTATCGACATAAACTTCACACGTTTTAAGGGGGCTAAAAACAAACCACAATAATAAGTATTCTTCTCATATTATTATTAAACTGCAAGTTCTGAATATCAAGCAAATTCTGACGGCAAATGTTACAATAATAATTAATTACATGTAATATGAATCAGGCTATTGTCAATGAAATGAAAAAGGCAGAGTTGCATATCTCCTAGTTCACTGCAAAGAAGATTTTTTTTAAAAACTCCGCAAGCATTTTTAGGGTCTTTCATAAGTTCACTGCCTGGTGACCACTGATGACATTCATTGTGCTTATTAAGTTTCACACTTAACAGTCTCTCATTAGTTTTCTGGTCCAGATTTCCCCTTGAATCACTCAGTATTTATTGAAGAATGGAGAATACCCTCTCCATATCAGCATTGGAATGTGGCAATGACATAACTTGATCCAGTCTCAAATAAGGTCTTCAAAGTGGGTGTGTTTCTTACAAAAGAATCATTGCTTCTATGCGATGGTGTCTGCACATGCCTGGCAATATTATTGTTTTACTCCATATACTATCTTAAAATCCACTTTGCATGAAACACACAGTGCATACTTTGCTACTTGCCTGCACCCACTTAAATTATGATTTCCAAGCACTGTTGAACTTGTTGTAATATATCTTAGCCAGTGGGGTTTTTTTTAGCATTGGGAGAAAGCATACATTTCATTACTTTTACATGAATTGACCACAAAAAGATAAGAATTTCCTGTAAATATTCCTCTTAAAACATCTTCAAAAATGCAGTAAGAATTAGACAGTACAAAAGATCAAAATACTTATTCAAGTGTTTCTGCAGAAATCATTTTTTGGTCAGTTTTTACTTTTTAAATCGCCTCTGTCAAAGGTCGGCTGATTTTTAATCAAAGACTCACAAGCCATCATGGACCACCTTTGATCCCTTTATTACTTTATAACACCTCAATAATAACCCACCTTTGGCCTTAAACTCTTCAAATTACAACAATAAGGTAATTAATTTACAGCTTGTTGTTTACATATGTCAGTCTTAATTGGATTACTCAATATGCATCGCTGTTGGAAACAGTCCCCAGTAGACTGGTTCTGACTGGTTTCTGTAATGTGTGGATAGAATGTGTAAAAAATACATTTTTTTCTTCTTCAGATTTTTCAAAAAGTCTTTAAATTTTCAAAAGCAGTAGATTTCAGCTATAATTGTGGCATCAAAAAATTGGTTTTGCAGAATAACATTTGTTCTAGACTAAGTTGCATGATTGAACTATGTGGATGTCTTTCATTTAGCGTAATAAACAAACCTATAAATTCTGGGTCTAAATAGCAGTGGTCACAGTCATGGTAAGTCTAATAAGAAAAAAATGGTTTCTGTACATTAAATTTAGTTCAATACCGCATACCTCGACCTTGACAAAAGGAAGGTCAAGGTCAGTGAGACCCATTTGTCAATAATCACCAAAGTCAACGATGCCATACTAGTGCCTACATAGAGGACTATTAAACATGAATGGGTGTATACTGTACAGTTCATGGTACTTTTGTTTTTCTTTACTGAATCCACATTTTGTTATTGAGAATAACATTGTATATTTTGTGATTATTTTGTTGTCGAATGTCTTTTTATGATTTATTTGTATATAATTGTATTTTTAAAATAAAAATAACACTTAGATTGATTTTATAATGCAGACTGCTGTAATTCGTGTAATTTTCAGTACATGAAAAAATTCTTATTGTTTTCAAACTAACAAAAAGAATGTAAAAATATTCGTTAAGATTTTTGGGAAGTCATCATGTACAATAAAGTAAAGGACCTGACATAAGGAAGTATCCAAAACAGCTACATGATTATCAATATTAAATTCACATGCATCGGACATAATTGACAGCTACATGATTATCAATATTAAATTCACATGCATCGGACATAATTGCACTAAATGCATGAGGCATTAGTTGTTTAAATTTGCTTGTAAATATATATATATATATATATATATATATATATATATATATATATATGTATGTGTGTGTGTGTGTATTGCATTAGATAATTTTGACAGTGGATAAATATGACATGGACATAGGTATCCCATCATTACACCTTTATTCTTACACCTCTTGATCCAAAACAAATTATGCCCTGATAGGACTTCAATCTAGTTTGTTTTTTGTTGGTATGAGAGAGAGAGAGAGATTTATGCTCTTTTTCATAACACTTAGCTGAAGCTTTTGTCACAGAGAAAACTAATAAAAATAGTAAATATAGTAAATGGAATTTATAAAAAGTACATACCATACTCCTTCAGTTTCAAAGAGATATATTTCAGGTTTAAATATTCATGATATTTATATCCATATGTACTCCATTGAGTTTAAATCTCAAGAAGGATCATATATGCTACAGAAGTTGCCACCATAACATTTAACATGCTATGTTGTTTTCTCTGCAAGAGAAACAACATCTACATTAATATAAACAAAGAACACCCTTTATCAATAAATGCATGTACACCTCCTGTAATTAGGTGGCTTTGGATCTCTCATCTCGACTTGATCAAAGTATAATTGTTCCTTTGTATTTAAGGGGCCTCAGTTGGCCGATTGGTCTAAGGTGCTCATCTTTACAGATTACTCACATCTCGCCTCTGCCCATGTGCGTTCGTCTTGGCTCGACTAATGTGGGTATGTGAGAAAGCTTGCCAGTAGCTTCCCGTGGGTTGGTGGTTCTCTCCGGGGTCTTCCTTCATCAAATATATTGGCCACCATGTATTGTCTATTATGTGCTAAAAATGGCCTTAAACCCTTCAACTCACATTGTGTTTAAAGATTTGACACTTCTGTTGGTGAGTACAAAGGTGTTATTGGTATGTTATGAAACTTACAAGAGTAGTACCTAGCGTACACTGTACAATATACATTAACATAGATGCACATTATTAAGTGAACAAAGAAAAATGTAAAATATATACCAAGCAGCACATAAAAAACTATTTCAGAATAAATATGTTGATTAGTAAACCTTGTTAAGTGCCTTAAGAGTTAGCCCTGGGATAAAGGATGGAATAGAATTTGGGCTCTCTATAGAGAAATGATTTTATTTTTAGGACACCTACAGTATATAAAGTAAGAATCATGAGATGACATAATAAAAGTTAATGTTTTGGTGACCTTTGGAATTCCCAGTACACTTATTTTGAGTAGCCTATCGGATAAAGCATTGCATTTTGTGTTAGGAAGAGTTATCATAAGTAACGATATGTTCCGAACGCTGTGTGTCATTTTCTAAAATTTGAAAGCTGTGATTTGATTGGTGAACCACAAGGTCAACAGAACATGGCCTCTTACTGGTGTCCATCAGTTCTCCACGTAGGAGTGTGGAGATCTGATTTGAACTGTTGCCATGATGAATTGACACAAACTTTGCATATTATAAATCACTAGTCACATGGAACATACAAGCTAGTTCATTAAGTTCTGATTGTTTTCACTTACAAGGGGCTTGGATTTCTATAATGCAAAGCTCATGTGTACAGAGCTTAATCATCACATTAATGTGAAAACAATACACTGACTTTCTTATGATAATGGAGACTATTTCATTATTGTTTGCACTATGATTTGTGAAATGGAATACATGTATTGCTGAAAATATTTGAACTTCATCCAAATTCAGCTCTTTATGAAGGATGTATGGTATGTATGTACTATAATTTTAATATCTTTAGAAAGATAGATACTTGATAATATAGATGTATGGTATGTATGTACTATAATTTTAATATGTTTAGAAAGATAGATACTTGATAATATAGATGTATGGTATGTATGTACTATAATTTTAATATGTTTAGAAAGATAGATACTTGATAATACAGATGTATGGTATGTATGTACTATAATTTTAATATGTTTAGAAAGATTTCTGACATTTTTGTACTATATTTGCATATGTACTTTATACACACCAATCTTCCAATCAATTAGAATTTTTAATATTATAAAATAAACTTCTATGTGCAAAAACAATGTTAATCCATACAAATGTGAATTATGTTTAGTACAAAAACAATGTTAATCCATGAAAATCTGAATTAGTACAAAAAAGAATTTTGATTTTTATGGATTAATTATATACAAAAAACTAAAGGCTGCAAAAAATTGCATGAATTATGGCAATGAATAATTGATGTCTATTTTTGCATAAAAAATGCAAAGTTATACACCTCTTTTTGCAGTAAAATCATACACATGAGAGTCTCAATAAATAGGATTTTTGTTTTCCACACATTATTTAAATATGTTTCTATGTCATTCATGCATTTATATCTGATCAGTCTTAAAAAAATAAACAAAGTATGATATTTAGTCACCTATGGTAAAGTTATATATCCTATAATTGGTGTCAGTTTTCTCCACACCTTATAAATGTATCATTTAGTACCTTGAGATTAGTTTTGATACCTTGACTAGAAAAAACGGCTGCCTGATTTCAGGTTGCTGTTTTTTTTGCTGTGAAAAATATATTTATTTTCAGTTTTTCTGTTTTTTTGGTATTAGCTATTGAATATTCAAAGGTATAGCCTAGCCATAATGCATCAGAGATAGTCACATGATGGTCTTCCAAACAATGAAAATGGAAAGCACCATTTATATGTAGTACATGCACAATGTGGCATGGTATGGATTTACCCTATCATTACTTATCGGTATCACTACACTAATTGAGCTTATCAGATGTTGCATCCTGTTGTAGGGCCTGTGAACATAATTATTATTTTGTCTCTGATTTTTCCTGGAAATTTGCTAACCAGTGAATAATATTACTTATATTCAATAAAAAGCAGCATTAAAGCCTAAACAGAAAATAAAATGTTTATTGAGTTAAACCTCTTGGTTTTTGCATAAGACGACAAAGCAAGCAGGTGTGATTTGGCCAGTTCCCGAAAGGTCACTTGCATTTTAAAAAATTCCAGTAATTTCATTCAAATGCAACTATTCCCAGAAAATGCAACATAATCTATGCTGATTTTTTGTATCCTTGTCTTAAGTCAGGCATATTATATTGTAGCATTGTCCATCCATCTAATAACATTTGCTAGTCTGGCCCTTAACTTTGTAGCAGTAGGAGAGATTTTTATGAAACTTTGCTCTGAGCATGTTCTGAGATCCAGAAAACTTACTTTCCCCATAGAGACAACTAACAAACTGTGTTGCAGCAGCCTTTTCCCCATCACTTAGCTCAGTGGTGTCTTCCAATGTTGCCATGGCCTGAGATATATCTGCATCGTTCATCATGATTCTGAAGGTTTTTTTCTTTCCATGTTCAAATAGGGCACTGACAGTGTCACATCCTGTTAAGCCATAGATGGGTAACAGGATATTGTGCATTGTTCTGCTTAGATTGTATGGATGGGGATGAACCTTGTGAGCTTTGCATGTTTTCCTTGCCTTCCAGTCCTGAAGTAAATTTCTTTGGCCTTGATGCAGGGATGATGGTATAGTAGAAGTACTAAGACGTCTGTGTATGGGCTGCACACAACAATGACATCTGCTCCAGCTTCTGCTAATGTGATGGAATGCAGAATAATCTCTGTGTCTGCTTCTTCTTGACTGGAATACAGTTCAGAACATTGTGACACTGAGTTGGAGGAGATGGCCAAAGCTACGTCCTCATGCCTACCATTAACAAAATTTTCCTGGTTTGCAGCCAGATAGTGTGCACTATTCTCTATCATGTAATCTGTGTAGAAAGATGCAAGATTTTACTTGTTTTCATTCACACTGAAGAACTGTTTCCAGTTAGGTTGTACCTTGACTTCACCCCGCATTCGATAAACACGGCTGGATTTTCCTTCACTGAGCACCTATCGTTTGTGACTTAATGCTGTCCTCAATGTATCTGCCAAATACAATATGCACCTTGGAAATGATTTCAGTGCTAATATGTTTGGTGGAATTCATTACATGAGACAGAAAGTTCTTAGCCATATCCTGGAATGTAACATGTACAGCTGTACTGGGAACACATACAACCTGAATTGCAAGTCCATGTACAATTGTACTGGGAACACATAAGACCTGAATTGCATGCCCGTCGTAGATGACAGCATCTGCACAACTGGTCACACTTGTGATTCTTTCTCCAGCCATTGTATCCTTCAGTTTATGGATGAAGTCTGACTTTGTGCAGGCTATCATTGTTCCATCTTCATTGGACAGACTGAATTGCACAGGGGCATCTTCAAAGGCCAAGACACGCTGCAGGAGGACTCTCTTAAAGGAATTAAAAGCTAGAAGACAAAGGTACATCACCTCTCCATTCATTAAGACATTCTTGACCTTTACCTTGAGTTTTCGTTCATTTTGGACAGGGTCTTGATGTTTGAATGTGGCAATAGATTAAACAGGCTTTTTGGAGCACTGGAAGCAAGACGCATATTTACAAAAGTCTTTACCATGGCTTCACCCTTTCCAGGGCACTGCAGAGACTATCTGGCACGGTATCGGGAGCTATTTCACCAGTGGCAATATTCACCAGCTTTGAGGAGGCATCAGTGAGATCAAAGGGATCTATGTAGACGTCATTGGTGACGTCCTTCAGTTTCCTTACATCACTATTCCAACTTCTCTGTGAAGCCTTTTGATGCTGCTGATAATTTCTAGATCTACCACCACCGATACAGATACGGAATTGAACTGCATAAGGAGCTATGACTGGGTATGCCAGGAACCATCTAATCAGAGCTTGGCCTTTCATTGTGAGGACCATGCTTCCTCCTGCTCCCTTTAAGTCCTTGTTTTCAGTAGTTTCAAGTGTATAGTCTAACCATACACCCTTGAACTGGCCTCTAGACAATCTGACAACACAGTTTCTCTCCATGAATTCACTTTTCACCTGTTTTGGTAAGCTCCTCATGGAGAGCAATAGCACAGGCAGATACCTGGCATCATTTGTTTTGTTTGAGGCAAAGAGTAGTGGTATAAATTCAACTCTGGCAGATTGCTGAATGTGCTGAGTCCATCTCTGGTTGCACTGATGAACATCTTCAGGTGGCGCAACACCTCGAAAAGCAGGTCATCACAGAGCTTAAATCAGTGGTTCCCAAACTATTTTGGTCGCGACCCTGAACACCATCTTTTGCGAGCTAAAATGTATGGGTCGTGACCCGGTGTTTGGGAAGCACTAGCTTAAATGTTGGTGATAAACTCTCGCCCCTCCTCTCTGAACTCTTCGATCAAGGGAAGTAGTTCATTGTTCAGAATACCGGAGAGTTGCACCCACCATCAGACCACTTCGCATCTCCACTCTCAGTAAAGGCTGTCTCCAGACCAGATAGCAGATCTTTGAGGTCAAATGGTACTGATCTGTTCCTTTCTTCACACCATGTGTGGAACTGAAATAGAAACAGTGCACGCAGTGTCTCGTCGACCAACTTAAGTCCATAAATTGCCCGATATTTCACTTGAGCAGACACGATCAGAGCAACCCTGTTGTGGAACAAAGGACAAAGTTATCCACTCTTTCATGAGCCGTCGCTTCAGATGCTGTGATGTGTATGTAGTGTAGTTCTCTAGCCCTGCTTCTTCTAGAAGTTTCCAGAATCGTGTGCGAAGAGCGCTCAGTACAAAAACTTGCTTAGCCTCCATATCAGGCCTGAACTATGAGTTTACCAAGGACTTCTGTAAACACACTTTCCTCCTACAAAGTTTTCTTAGCTGCTGAAACATTTCTTGGGTTGATGCATGAAGAGTAACATGTTTTTTTCGTGGTACCTTGCCTCCACTGCCTCTAAGTCTCCATTGATGACACATCGTAAACGTGTAATCATTTGAATGTCATTACGCTCATCTGCAGTTTGAAGAGTTTTAGTGTACATGGTCTGTTTATTAGAATCGCCACCAATAACACTTTCCACCATTGACTATTGTTACGACTCTATGGTCTAAGAAAAATGTAACAGAAATAAAATGAAACCAGCAAATCAAGTAAAAAGCAACAAGCAATTTGTAGATAATTAAAATGAAAATCAAAAGACACTTACAGTAACTTGAATTAAAATCCAATAATCCTTAGCGTCCAAATCACAAGTCCTAAATATAGAATGTTCCCAATGAATTTCAGTACTCTTGAATGTGCTGATATGCCAATAGTCTTTAATGTTCTGATGTGCCAAAATCATCAATCCAAAATCAAAAAGTCAATGAGCACTATAATCCAATGACTATATAAATAATTCCTCTCTCTGAATTTGGAATGATTTTTCACAACTCTAATGACTCTTTAAAGACTGATGTTTAAAAACTGTTCACATGAGAGAATGTTCTTGACAATTATATGGTGTATGTGACTTTTAACACATAATTCAAGAGGAAATTCTAGTTTTATCCGTAAACAAAATCGACCCTGACCTCAAATTAAATATACAACTTGTTTACCAAACCGTCCTGGAACTCAACTACTAAGTAAACAACCTAATTCAAGGACGATATCTAAACATGTAAACCTGATACATAACATTAAGGTTTGAGCAAATATTAAAGGCAAGAAACATTTATTATTTCCTGAAATATTTATAATATTATATAAACATCATAGATAACACTATGTTGACCGTTGTTTTAGGTGGCACACTTGTCCACAAATGAAGCAGTTACTTTTCCAAACAAATGTAGATTCACCTGTAACAGATCTAGTTAGGTATGCACTTGGAACCACTTGCACAAGCTTCCTTGGCACTTTGAACCACTTGCACAAGCTTCCTTATCACTTTGAACCACTTGCATAAGCTTCCTTGGCACTTTGAACAGCATCACTACCACCAACACTACAAGTTGTATACGCTTTTCTACTGCCCTTTTCACATATGCAGGGCTACAGTAAGTGGCTTTACCGTTTATATGATAATGAAAGGTAACTTCACCATCTGGAATGTCCTGCTCGTATTTCAAAATTTGCTTAGCAATGTCATCAAGTCTTTCACTGCATGGTGGGAATAAAAGTAGTCAGTTTGGACACATCTGGCGCAACAGCATATGATTTAGCAAATGTTTGTGGACAAAAGATGCATGCATTATTGTCAAATATTGGTTTACATTACTTCTGAGAGGGAGCAACATCAAATTCAGCAGCCATTTTGGAGTCTGAGGGAAGTCAGCAATCAGGTCCTGTACCTTTAAAGTTTTAAATATAGTTAATAGAGCTTTTATATTGAGCAAACTACAATTATGCAAAAAAGGACCGTACAATTATTAATGGCAAATACAGGTATTTCATTATTGGTACTGTACATTTAAGAACATATCCCTCCGATTGGTATTGAGCTATCAGCCAAAGAATCTTTCAGATTTTGTTTTGCAGGCCATCTCTGATTGAGAGAGGTTTTCACACTTGACTATTTTTGTAATAATAAATGTAAGTAAAATAGTATTGAAATAATATGACACGAGTCCAAACATTTGGTAGCAATGCATATTCTCTTTTATCACTGATAAATACTTTTTAAAACGTATTCAATCAGTTTATTGTTCTGCAGTATAGATTTACACACATACGTTTTGGAAATAAAAAGTTACATATTCCATATATATTATTTATTTGTATTAATATTGATAATGTGACATTATTTTCAGTTGCCTCTCTATTAAGTGACATTCAATTTGAGGAAACATTTTAATCTAAACGTCATATTTTAGTGCAAATGATGTCATAACAAGAAGTGACTTATTTCCACATGCAAAAAAGGCACAGATTAGGATATTTACGGTACCTTCATTTAAAGCCTTGCTCCAAAAAATGAACAGGTTGTATGCAATGGCATCATCAAGAATCAAAATATAGAGACTCTGGTGGTTAATTTGATATATAATAACCTATGCTGTACTGCTGGTTTTTGGGTTGCTCCAAAAATATCGCTCTTTTTTTTGGCAATAACAGAGCAACTATTTGATGTTATCACGCCTAATGCATTTGCTACGGGAACAATTGTAAGAAGCTTTTACTTAAATAACAGTTTAAGTATTTCTCATAGATAAAGTTTACTTTTTATCATTTGTGTAATTTTATCCATTTTGAACATGTAAATATTTTCAAATTTGTCGTTATTTCCAAATAATTATTTCTGACCTCATATTTTTAATTTTGCAAGTTCACTTTGTAAATTTTTGTTCCTTCAGGTATTTTTATCTGTTCGTCATGCTATTCGAGTTTTGTTTGAGAACCTTCTATTTTTGAGGCTGCATTTTCAACTGCTTTTTTATATCCCCTCATCTTTTTTTATTCTTGATGGATAATCTTTTGACAGTTTATTCTTGATCTACGATTAAATGTTTTACTCTGTATTTCACCAATAATTCATCTATTTCAGTTTTTATTTGTCTTATTTCATTTCAAAGCTGTGGATTTGAACGACCCAAATGTAACATCTCTATTCCTCAGGTACTTATATGGGTTCTCTTTAGTGGGTATTTAAGCCATGTCTCCTTGATAGAATCATCAATAGTTTCCTCAGTAGGTAACACCTATTTTCTGTCTTGCCCTATCGAACCTAACATGGTTTTAAAAAATAAATCTAAAAAAAATCACTTCCTTTATTATCTTATATAGTTTTTGGCGCTGGCATTGTTTTATGTCTCCTTTCCTTAGTATTTGAAATTATCTACCCCCAGGTTTTTCATAATTGGTTGTTTTAGCTTTTATTTTTAAGTCATTTCTTATCAAATCATATACTGTGCTTTCTTTTTCTAAGTCCTCTTTTTATCGGCTCCTTGAACTCGTTAAAAAGTCTTCGTGAGACGTTTTCCAAACTACCTGGTATAATTTCAAAAAAACAAGGTACTGTTTGACTACAACTACTAGTTAGATTTACAATATCATCAATTTGTATTTGATCTTGTGTTTTCTATTGTATCCTCCTCATATAAAGAGTTTTCAGATTCTTTCATTGCAGAATCTCCACCAACATCAGCCATTTTTTTGTTGGGGGGGGGGTTGTTTGTTTGTTTGTGTGTGGGTTTTGTGTGTGTGTGTTTTTTTTTTGGTTATTCAAATACCATAGAAATGGACGAGGCACAAATTGAAAACGAATTGGGGTTTATCAAAGGCAAAAATAGAAATAACCCAGTGTCTCCACAATTGTTAGAACACAAACAGGAACTGAACTTAGCTATTGCAAATAAAACATACAAAGAGATAACCGGTAAAATTTTAATTGAAAAAGAGTTGTAAAAGATGGATGAGACACAAATTAAGAAAACGTATGAAATATTTGTCAATGCTATTATTATTATTATTATTATTATTATTATTATTATTATTATTTAGAAATGTCTTGCTGCTACTGCTTCAATATCATTTTTTAAATCCTTTTTTTTTCCTTTTTTTTTTTCTTTTTCTTCGGAAGTAGCTTTCTGTTTTCGATAGCATCATGGGTAAAATTAATTTGCGGAAAGGAAGAATGATTTTTTTTTTCGAAACTGACACCTGATTATATAATAGTCCATTTCAACACGGTCTAATAGTTCTAATAGTTATACCCTTCCAAGTTTAAAATATATATATATATATATATATATATATATATATATATATATATATATATATATATATACTTCAACAAATTAAAAACTAGTGGAATGGTGATCAATCAGCTGATAAATGTATCCCCACTTCTCCCGCATCCCAACCCTACCCTACGAATCGATTAAGGCTGCAATGTTTACACGTGTAACAGCTTAGTTTAGTCTACTGCTTGTAAACGTTTCCAAAACCGGTATTGTGTAAAATTAACGAACATGCATGTGGTACATCTGGTTTCCTCAATGCGCATGTCCAGTTGCATGGTCAATTTTTTCATGAATGTATATATGTAGCAGTACGGAACGATATGACGACAATCCTAGAGATGTTTTACCTAAATTGTCAGATATTTACAACAAAGTTATCTATTACAAACCAAATCCTGTCATAATAAGAGGTAAATGACGTACAGCAAATGAAACAGTAGCAAGTTGAGCAAGGCAAGACATGCACATTGTTAGTGGATTACATATAAATAGCGGTCAGCAGTAATCCTAGCGTGCAGATCGGGATAAAGATTGATCTTCAAATCGGTTCGATTAAACGGCGTCATTTCGGTTATTGTATACTGTGTACACGTTTAGAAATTTTGATAAACGTTGCAGCCTTACCCACGATAGAAATGATTATGTAGTATAAAATTAGTTATAACTCATCTGACAATAGTGCGAATACAACGAGTGGTCAACATGCATATCTTCTGATGATGACCATATTATGTATAAAGTTTCACAGCAATCCACTAAAAACTGGAAGAGTAGTTGCATTCACAAAATTATGTCATATATTGCATCCAGCTGTAAGTCAAATGGCCAATAACTCTTACAAAAGTAATGCAAGCACACAGATTTGTCAATATGTGCATCTTTACATGATGTCCACAATATGTATATAGTTACACAGCGATCTATTTTTAAAAAAAATTTAGTCAAAATGCGTTCACAAATATCGGTCTTGCACTACATTCAGCTATAAGACAAAAAGGGCGATAACTCCAAAACAAATTGCGAGAGTATAGTCATTTGCCGATATGCGCATCTTCAAATGGTGACAATAATATGTATCAAGTGATTCATTACGAACTACAGAACTATTTGCGTTTACAAGATTCTTTCATACACTGCATTCAGCTGCAAAACAAACAGGGACATAAAACTAAAACAAAATGTGGGAAGACAGTAATTTGTCGATATGCGCATCTTCAAATGATGACCATAAGATGTATTCCTAATTTCGCGTCATGCCTAAATTCGCGGTAATCGGAAACATCAGAGTATTTCGTACTTCCGCTTCCGTTGCTGCAGTAGTTGCATGATTATCGACATGTGTTAAGTGTCGTCATGTTTCTTGATCAGAATAAATCATCTCCAGAGCTGATTGTGAAGAAAAAATATATGCAAATTGTATTATGCATACTATTTATAATAACAATGCACCATACGTAAGTGTCTCACCTAGGGTTACCATATTTGAACTTTCAAAAAAGAGGACACACATATATATATATATATATATATATATATATATATATATATATATATATATATATATATATATATGAGACAAAGATGAGATTTAAGGACCGTAAAGGATGACATGTCACCTACTCTTCTGTTCGTCTGCTTCCAGTGCTTGCATCAACTATACTCTGATATCATGATACACATACAGTTTCCTAACTGTGACCATCTGACCGTACGGAAACTGGAGGGGGGGGGGGCAGAATTTCTTGCTACGCCACTGAAAATGTTCTATTTTCTATCTACTGTCTGTCTGTCTCTTTTGTAGAATCAAATCGGTCTTCGTGTTATGATACACTACCAGAATAGTATCCACTATACGACGCAGATAAACTACAAAAATAAGTAAATCTTCTAAATTTTCTAAATTCGACAACATCCACAAAAGTACATCGGGAATTAGCAAAGGTGGGTAGCGATCGATCACAATAAATAGTAAAGATACATCTGAAGATGACATTAACACATTCTCACACAACGTTAGTAGTAATGGAGGATACCGTAAGGTCAAAAACAACCGACGGGGCCAATGGGAAAGGTAATGTTAAAAATGTCCATAGGAATAATACGAGTATGACACTCTTGCGTCAATGGGAATTTAACACGAGTCTATAGGTTTAACATTAGTATAACCTTCTGGCGTCAACGGGAAAGATAAATAAACGTCCACAGGTTGAACAGGGTGGGACTGTCTGTGGCAGAAAGAGCTTTGCAAAATATTCAATGTCAGCTTGGGTCTTCGCTTTGTAATGATGTTTTCGTGTTTGTTGCCCTAGATTTGAGACGTTCACTGTACTGCTACCTATTGTCGCTTCGATAAACATTGGCAGAAAGAGTGTTGCACAATATCCAATGTCAGTTTTTCACTTGGTAATACTGTTTTCGTGTCTGACACCCTAGATTTGACACGTTCACTGAACCTCCAGTAATGTGCTGTTAGTGAAGAGAGTCGAGAGTTAGCTACACTGTCAAAAAGGTCAGACTTCAGCGTTAAGCTAAGGTTTTCGTGTACTTTAAGGTTGTTGGAACATACACTGTTCTGCGACTGAACTGATTTATCGACAGAGGACATGGTGAAAAAGACCGAGAAACATCGTTACACTGTCAAGCAAGGCCAGACTATGGCGTAAGCTAAGGTTTTCGTGTACTTTAAGGTTGTGTCATTCTCTGCTTGAGTTTGAAAACAGCAAACAACATCTGCGACTTAACTGACTGATCGAGAGAACAAAACATTTCACATGATTGACAAATACCCATTCCAAATGACCAGCAATGTCTTACTGACCAACAGCCCCTTCTAGCGACCAGTACCATCGTCTACTTACACCATCACCCCCTCTACTCACTACCACCCACATCTACTGACAAACACCCAACTCTACAGACCAACGTCCACACCTGTTGACAATACATGGTATTACTGACCAACTCCCACCTCAACTGACTAACACCTACACCTACTGACCTACACACCGTCTTGCTGGCCATCACTAACCTGTACTCACCAACACTCCTATGAGAATTAAACATTGGGGAGCACTACAGCCTTCTATATACATTTAACAGGATGGAGAAAAAAAAAACAAGTACACACTTTAATAATAGACATTGACTTATATATGCAATCCAAGAAGTGTGTTGCAAAATAGTTAATGTCAATGTTGTATTTAGCCAAGTTGGTTTGTTCACGGCGTAATACTGTTTTTGTATCACCCTAAATTTAATACACTCAGCGAACCTATGGTAATGTGCTGTAGGTGAAGAGAGGAGAGAGTTTGCTACACTGTCAAACAAGGTCAGACTTCAGTGTTAAGCTAAGGTTTTTGTGTACTTTAAGGTTGTTACAACATACATTGTTCTGCGACTGGCTGATTTATAAAGAGACCACATGGTGACAAAAGAGAGGGAAGCATTGCCACACTGTTAAACAAGGCCAGACTGGCGTTAGCTAAGGTTTTCGTGTACTTTAAGGTTGTGACATTTTCTGAGTTTGAAACCAGCAAATAACATTTGCGACTCAAATGATTGATCGAGAAAGCAAAATATGAAGTTCTCACTTTGTTACAAATGTACTGGAGTGTTTGTACTTGTTAAGAATAGAATTTGAGAACAAAAATTATCGCGTCTTTAAAACTAATCAAAGTAGTAAGAGAGAGAGAGAGAGGAGAGAGAGAGAGAGTCATTAGTGACAGTTGCACTGTAACACTTTAAAACTAAACAAAGTAATATGAGCAAAAATGAGTCATCAGAGAAAGTCGCCCTGTAGCACAGTAGGATTATTTTCATAGCAATCCTGCGAGCAAGTTAACTTCTAATTTTTTTTTTTTTTTTTTTTTTTTTTTTTTTTTTTTTTTTTTTTGTTAAGGCAGAAATTTCACAAGAGGTTTGCAAATGATTTATTTATTTGATTACTTGTAAGCATGTCACTAAAAAAATTTTTATAAGCGTAAATCTGAAACCTGTTTAAAGCACACTGTTAGACCTGCTGCGTTGAATAGATACACAAAAATGGACGGATAAAAAACGCCGACGTTCCACTAGTAAAAATTTAATCAAATGTACAGGTTAGTGACGCTGGTATGTATAAACTGCTGTTTTTAATATTTGGATTTGCAACTGGGGACAGCCATATAAGTAACAAACAATCGAACTCTATCCAAAAAAATAAACAAAGCGCGAAAGATAACAGCAATAATAAGCATATACAATTCACTTTCAAAATAAATGTGACTGAAGTCTGGTGTGTTCCAGATAGCAGTGAACGGATAAATACTGGTCTTAGGGTTCACTTACATGGTGGTTAGATCCAAACAATGTCCGGGGGGAAAATCTAAGATACGCTACATCACACTTTTTGTGTTTGCTCTAGATACCTGTTTTTGACCCGTGGGCAGTTGCAGCACCCAGTTTATATAGCACAATGGTTACACAGTGTCAAAAACAAACAAGGTCACAAGTGCTCGGCGTAAGGTTTGGGTGTTCTTTTATATCAAAGTGGGAAGTTTAATTTCTTTTCAAACGGCAAAACTAAATACATTGATGTTGTGCATCGTACATTGAAGTGTATGTTGTTGTTAAGACAAGAATATTTTTTTGGGGGGGGGGGATCTGTGAAAATGCGGAGTGACTCTAGTCAAATGAAAAGAAACTGATATGATACTAGATATTTTTCTTTTCTGTTGTAATAGTTGTAACTTTTTACTTTTACAACGCTTAAACTTAGAAATTGAAACAAAAACCTTTTTTGGGCCAAACTTTGCATTTATGCTTCGGGCTGCTACTGATAAAGGAAAAGCAAATTGATTAAAAATGTGCAACTTTTGTAATCTCTTTGCAATGAAACTATTAGACAGGTCTGATAGTTTACATACCAAGTGAGAAATTAGCCTTGGCGCACTGTTGCAATATTATGTAACGACCAGACTAATCCGATAGTTGTGAAAGATAGAATAAAATAGGCTAGGCGGATTGTTGTTATGCTACATATATAACTATCACACCAGTCCAATCACAGTCAAGAAGCAGTCTGAGCGGATTATTGTGCGTGCAACTATCTGATTGTTTGAATATGCGCCTAACGGACCAGTTCTTGTCATAAAATGAAAGCAATACGTCTAGAAGGACTGAGTGAAGACACGTATCATGAAAGGTTTGATAGTTGTTACACAAAGACAGCAATCATTCGAGACGGATTCTTATATTATGCAACCATCAGACGGCCCGTTTGTAATCATACAAAGACAGTTTTGAACCCAAGCGGATTGCTGAACTATTATTCAACTATCGAACCGGTCCGATGTTTCATACAAAAACAGTAATCAATCTTCGAGGATTATTGCAATATTACGCAACGATTGGAACGGTTCGATAATCGCATAATCTTATAGGAGTTTACCGAGGCTGATTGATGTTATATTCTGCAATTATCAGACCTGTTCGATAGTTGTCAAAACACACAAAAAAAGAAAAAAGCAAAGCAATCAGCTTAGGCGCATTGAACTAATATTATATGCTGCTAAAGGACTGAACCGAGAGTTGACCTACAACTAAGCGTTGTCTTAGTAGTATTGTACATCTATTACACATATATAATAGTTGTCATGCTAAGTCAGCCTTCAACCCAGGTGGATCGTTGTAATATCATGCAACTTTCGTACCGGTCCGATAGTTATCACACCAAGACAGCATTCCCCTAGACTGATTATTGTTACATTATGCACCTCTCATACTGATGTCATACTACTACTACTACTAATAATAATAATACTATAAACATAACTTTATTTTCTGAGGATAATACATTTGGTTCAGAATCAACCAATCTTATATGTAGTCCTCAAATTAAAGAATATTAAAACTATAAATACAACGTATATGTACAAATAAAACTTGCTAACTACAGTGTCTGACTCACTCAGATGTAATCATAAAACACACACATACACACACACATTAGAATAAAACAAACAGAAGATATACATGTAGGTTTGGGAGATGGGAAAGTAGTGGGGTTATTTAAGTTATGTATCTCAATTTGTTTGAGCAATGGCATAATCAGAAGAAGACAAAAAATTTGTCAATCGCGTTCTTAAAAGAAGATAGTTTTGGTGTTTGTTTAATATCATTGGAAATGATATTCACTAACACTGCTGCGAAATATGTAAAAGATGTTTTATACGTGTTGAATTTTGGAAAATGAAGATTAGAGTTCAAAACAGACCGTAGATTGTATGAATGGATATTGGAAACTGGAAACTGGAATTAGGAGATCACTGATATATTGTGGAGCCATGTTATGAAAAGATTTATATGTCAAAATATCTTAAAAGTACTTTACTCTTTAATTAAAAGGTAACAATGTAAATTAACGATTAAATGTGAGGATGAATAGATTTTTATTGCAATAATTATATCGGCAATTATCTGATTAAGATTAGTAGCATTGCAATTCCCCGATATAGTGCAGCCATAAGCAAACAAAGGATATATATATATATATATATATATATATATATATATATATATATATATATATATATATATATATATTTCTTTAAAATATCAATTTTAGTTACTTTTTTATGCAGTGGTAAATCATTAATGGAAAGGAAAAAGAGCAAAAAGCCAACAATAGAACCTTGAGAGACTCCACTTTTGATGTATTGTAAGATGTAGCATTGGCCACTGAAACGCGCTATTGCCGTCCTGTTAGGTAAAAATCAACCAAGCAAGCGAAGTATCACCGAGTTTGTATGCCTTGAGTTTTTCATGATCTACTAAATGAAATGCTTTTTAGAAATCTAAATAAATTGCTCCGATTATCTTTCCATCATCTATAGCTGCTAGATATGTATCAACCAATTGTGAGTTATTTAGAAGATTATATTTCTTTAAAAATCGACGAAGATGAAGGGCAATGTGTTTTTTCAAAAACTGTCGCTAAGGTTGGTAAAATTGATTGCGGTCGATAAGTGTTTGCTGACGATCTATCACCTTGTTTAAGGACTGGTAGCACTTTGGTTAATTTCAGATTAGTCGGATTCTCGTAGCAATACTTACATTTATCAAGCTAGTCATTGAACGGGCAGCAACTTCAAGTGATAATTTAAGTTTACTTGTATTTGGTGAGATTTCATCTAGTCCTGTTACTTTGGTGCCATCAGGTTTCTTTAAAATATCAAAAACAACTTGAACACATATGTAAGGAATCTGGTATGATATATGAGATGGGACTTTCTACTCAGCAAAATCTTTAAGGAGTGAAAATCTTGTGATATGGAAAAATGTTCTTCAAGTATGGAAGTTAATCGGATGGCTCTCTACTAGTATGACCACCAGTTTTTAATTCTGAAGGAAAATCACGAACTTTTGAACTTTAATTAAGTTACGAAAATGTTTCCAAATTTTTCCGCGGTCACTTTTACTCAGTTAATCGTGGAGAATTATCCTTTTCAGCTTTAGCCATTGACTTTTTGCTAAATTTATGTGTGGTTGTTTTTTTTTTTTTTTTTATTTTTTTTAAAATTTCGTTTGTGAAGTTGTTTGCGATAGAAATCGCACAGTTTCATGGCTTCCCTTATTTCAGAGTAGAATCAGCCAGGTTGCATTATTCTCTTGACCCTTTCGCATTTAATTGGAGCATGTCGATGTAGGAAAATGCAGTCCAAAGTTGTACATCAAAGTCTGGATTTACAAAAGTAGGTTGACAATTACTTAGAACATATTTCAAGTCGATCAAAAGGTATAATCATGGAAAATGTCATAGGATCGGTACTTTATTGTAGGAGGGGCCTTTCTGAATGGTTTCCAGAACTTGTTTCTTGTGGCACAGATAGGATAGTGGTCACTAACAGAATAGGTAGGGACGAATGTCAGACAAAGATATGCATCAGACCATGCGGATTGTTGTAATAGTATGCATCTATCATCCATCATCTACCAGTATATATAATATTAACACTGGAATCAGTCTTGGAAGGGTTATATTATATTCTGCAAATATCAGATCGGTTCGATAGTTGTCACAGAAATAAAGCAATGAAGCTGGACAACTTTGTTTTAATATTAAAATACTTGGGGAGGGTGGAAACAATCAACCAGTGTGGATTGATGTAATATCAATCAACTATAAGACCTGTCCTATAATTGAACAAATAGTTGCCATACAAAGAAAGCAGTCAGTACAGACGGTTGGTTGTAATAGCATGCAACTATTGGACCGGTTCTATAGTTGTCATAAAATGGCATCAATCAGCCATGGCAGATTAATCTTATATTATCAGACCTGTCAGATGGTTGTCATACAATGGCATCAATCAGCCATGGCAGATTGATCTTATATTATCAGACCGGTTCGATAGTTGTCATACAATGGCATCAATCAGCCATGGCAGATTGATCTTATATTATCAGACCGGTTCGATAGTTGTCATACAACTAGCAGCAGGGGGGGCCAACCGACCAAAAAGTGACCGTTCATCCAATGTTTTAATCAACGCTTTCATCAAAAAAATGCTGCTGTCGCGAATTTACTCCAAGTGATTTCAATTTACTATTACAACCACTTCTTTAAAAATTATTGGCCGTATTCTCAATCAGTGTAGTAACACCGCGTACACGTGTTGAAAAATGGAATTTATTAATAGCAATGAGTGATCCTGCGCTAACTATGGAATCTCACACAGCTAAACTGGCACAACAACGACTAGATGCGATTAAGAAATATCTTCCTGTTCGTGATTCTGTCAAAGAGAAGTTACAACAGCGTCAGAAAGCTAAGGTGGAATTTACAGAGGGTATAGATCAATTATTTAGCCCAATTGTCGAACCAACCAAAAAAATGGTTGCAGCAACTGAGGAAACACAAAAAGCTTTGGAGAAATTACCCGCTGGTCTTCTTCAAACCCAACCTCAAGTTCAACAACCGTCAAAAGTTAAAATTAACATAATGGATAAATTCACTGAAGAAGGTATTAACGCTATCAGGGATCAATCCAGAATAATGGATATTGCTGCGTTTGGGTGGGGTGAAAGGGACAAGTATGTAAAACTCGAGTATATTAAAACTTTAAAAAATGCTGATTGGATTAGGGATGTATTTCGCGTTGCATATGAAATTCCGCAGGTTAGATCTGATGAAGATATCAGTGATTTGAATATCTTTACTAAAACAGTAAATGAATATGAAGGAAAAATATTACAAGCTAGGGAAGCAAAACAGGATCAATGGGACCGTGAACTTGAAAAATTAGCAAAAGATAGGAGAAAATTGGGTATGCAAACTCGATCTGAAAAAAAGAAAACAGCTAGGTCATATAAGCGCAAGTCTGTTCCGGAACCTCGATTAGAATCCAATGAGGATGAAGAGGAGGGTTTTCTACCTGAACTATTTCCTACGAAAGGGGAGGGTCACAAATCAACTCATAGGAAACAAAAACCCTTGTACAACGGTAATTATCAATCCTGTCCTGATAATGTTATTGCAGATGTTGATCGACTGGAAATTTTGATTGGAGGAAGAAGAGCCGGTAATAATGCCCCTGAAGTCATCAACGAAGCAACTGCGATATGTCAGCGATTATTTACAGGTGGTATCATGGATATTGGCGTTTATCGAGCATTAATTGATGAAGTTACTGATGATTATTACAGCGACCACGATTAATCCAAGTCACAATTAGATCCGCAGCAATAAAAATAACATGATCATACACAATTCTCAACGTGGGCCAGTCATGGTTAGGGTCATAAATTCACGCTCGCCAGTATATAAAGCCACCTACGGAGATGGATTTGGTGATGTTGTTCAAGGATTATTTAGAACAGTAGCTCCAAAGGCGATTCCGCTTGCAAAACAACTTGGAATGAAAGCTATTGATGTTATTCGTGATAAAGGCATTAATGTAATTGGTGATGCTGCCAGTAAAGCATTCTCGGTAATCAAAGACAGACTTACACGATTAATACGACGAAAACAGCAAGTAAAACTGCCCAGCACTGAAGTAATGCCAGCGGGTGTTAGTAAGGCAGTGAATCAGATTGCAACTGAGCGATTGATAGAATTAGCCAATAATGCGGGCATTTCTAACGATGAATCTCAAAATATCACTGCAAATCTGGTAGCTGGTAGTGGTATAGCTCGTCGTCGATATTAGACAACTGTTAATATAATAAAATGTTCAAGCGCATATCCGATCCTGCATTTGACATGGAAGCACCTATTCTCAAAGACGAATCTGTACGTGACCATCAATATTATTCTTACGAAGCACGAGAACCAAACCAACGCGGGAGAATTGAATTATAGGTCCAAGATACATCTAGATATTTCTTACCCGCGGAGGCATTCATTGAAGTTCAGGGCACGCTTTTGAAAAACGATGATACTGCATACGCAGCAGGTGTGCAATGTGGGTTTGTTAACAATGGTATTATGGCATTATTCAACAGTGCACGATATATTATCGACGGCAGAGAGATCGAAGTGTGTCACGATAATATTGACATTGCCACAACAATTATTGGGTTAGCCAGGTACAGTGACGATTATTCGCGATCTGCTGGTCCGTCAATGATGTTCGCAAAGGATATTGTTGACCATCCCGATAACAGACAATTTCTCAAGATACAATTAGATCATGATGCTTCTACTGCAGCTGTAGCTGGAACGATAGATAGACCAGCGGGTGCCTTTTCAGTACTAAAGGATCCTAACCCACATTTCAACTTAGGATTCGCAGCACTTAAAAATCAAATTAACGCTGATGGTAGATTCAGTTGTGCAATTCCATTATCGTATATTTTTGGTTTCTGTAGAAATATCAGAAAAGTTATCTTTGGAGCCAAACACACTATCGCACTGGTGCGAAGGGGAAATGACAATGATGCAATATGGCATGTTACAGGTGCTGATGATGCTGCAACTGCGGCATTACACGGTAAAGTAACACTAACAAGACTTGCATTTTGGATGCCGACGATGACACCGTCAATCACTGAAGAACAACGATTACTCGAATTCATGGATCGCGGTGGTAAATCAACACTGTCGTGGCTAACCCTGACCACGGATTCAATCACGAGCTCAACAGTTGGTACTTTTGCATGGCAAATAGCATCACAACAGGGAGTTTCAGCACCACGGCATATATTCATAGCTTTTCAGGATTCCAGGCGAGCTGATTCCCAGACACGCAATCCAATGATATTTGATAATCTTCAAGTGGGTGAAGTTTCCCTGAGAATAAATGGTCATCAGGAACCATCCGAAGAGGTGTTATTGGATTTTCCTAACAATCATGTTGCACGTGCGCCAGCTGGTGCTGCTTCATACAGAGCAATTGCTGTAATACTATCAGATAAAACAATGTTACTCGAGGGTGTTGGCGGGCGAATGAAAGTCGTCGATGCTCCTATCGAGAATATGTAAAAAACACATCAACGCGGTAAATAGCTTCAATTGAAACTTATGATATCGTATAAATGTCGTATAATCATGTTAACGTTACTCTGACACCTAGTCAGATTAAAAAACTGTTGATTTATCAAAAACTGGCATCATTAATCTTGATTCCGCAGTCCGCCGTGAACGATCAAGTGGTCTGACTACGCGCGGTCTGGGTACTCATTGGGTTGCTTATGCGATTGATCCACATAGTGTTATCTATTTTGATTCATATGGACTAGCACCACCAGTAGAATTTTTGAAATACATTCATCCGCGTGTTCCATGGTACTCAACGTTACCGACGCAAACAACAACGGATTTGCCAATTTGTGGCTCAGAATCACTTGCTGTTCTTGAAGCAATATCAAAGTCTCGCGGTCAGCTATCCCAGAGTGCGCGCACTCCATCACAGCGTTACACACCACCTCTACATAAAATTGTACATGAATATACGGCGCATAAATACGCTACCGGTAAATTTACACCGCCAGTGTCTTGACACCGGTGTTAGAAACACGCTCGTATTATAATGGTTGATATTTACGGAAGATCCAAACGCAAATCTGATCCAAAAACCACTGTTGATTTATCAAAATACGTGACTCGCGATAATCTTGCTGATCTCATGAACCTGGCCGGTGTCGACAAGGATGAATTGGTTGTTTTTCAAGATCAACATGGGCGGTTAAAAACAAGTAACCTCCGGTTGATTGATATTATTCGACGTGTTGCAAATGCTGTAGTAGACAACATACCTGTATTTACTGATACTGGAAGAATCAAAGACTCCAGTATATCAATTTCTCAGATCATTGACAAAATCAACGGCGTCAAGGACAGTGTTAAAAACAGTGTCAAGGACACGGTGCTAGCACTCTGCGTTGCTAAAACCGGCGATACAATGACGGGCGAGCTTAACATGAGTGGAAATCAAATTGATTTCTTGGGATAACCAGAATCAGACAATAATGCTGCAACAAAGAAATACATGATGAACATGATTTAAGTAATGAAAATCGACTAGATATCTTGCGATCCGATTATGATACTCACGTAACAGAGTTTCAGGGCTTCCGCAGAAACATAAATAAAATCAATGATGATTTCTTTGGTAAACCCATTGTGGTCAACGCAAAGTTAGCTGACATTCACAGTGATCTTACCAAAATTAATACCTTTCGTGTACATGTAGTAAAATCTGGATCAGCAACATGGTCAAAAAACAACAACACAATCAAATATACCGCAGAAGCTACTGGTGTCCACAGACTCTCAGTGTTTAGTGCCGCAAAATTTAGCATATTCACAACATACCCATGGCGCCATTCAACCGATACATTTTCGGGATCAGTGTCAATTGTGCTAAATAAAAACGTCGAAGAAATATTTATACTGGATTCAGAAGATAAAAATTTAAATGCAGCATTATACTGGTGGTGCATAGAATTCGTTGCTGCAACGCCGCCATTGATCATCTGAAAGTCATCGTTGATCGATCGACGATCGATTGAAGATAAATCCGTGTTAGTATAAAATGGCATCGATAACGCAATCAGACGCAGATGTATTATTGATTAATGTCAATGACGTTGTTAAAAACAACGATGATATAACTCCATCATTATTGTCTTTGACAACGTCTTTGTCATCATTAACAATGCGTTACAGGTATAATCAAGTAAGTACATGGCAGGTATCATTAAAAAACATCATTGACGATTACATGATAAAACAAAAGAAGTACAGCAGACGCGTTGTTGTTATCGATAATGTGGTTTATGCGGCATCCGCGGTGGTCGCCGGAACAATGACATTAATAGGTACATTATCAGCGACGTTGATACCATCAATGGCGATAACCGCCCCTGTTGTCGGAATTGGCGTTACCGTCTCCATTGGTATTTTTGGTATTCTTAACATCATTGCAAAGAGATTATCAACATGTGCAGTCAATAAATTACACGAATATACAACGCTGCTATCAAATGCAACAACCGAACATGCACAAATATCATCGCTAATATCAAAAAGTTTAAACGATGGAGTTATATCCGATGATGAGTTTAATGAAATCAGTGCTGTCTACCATGATGCACACCGGTCATTTAGAATTGGTGCGTTGTTAATAAACAACGATAACAACAATGACAACAGCAATATCTGCGACATCAGCAATGATTACGATAAGACAACAGGAGGAAATAATAACACTGTTAAAACAGATTTCCATTAACACTACTCCATGGACAACTACGATGATATCAATCACGTCGACGCAATCAGAATTTGATATTATTTTTCCCACGCCGATTCACTGCGAAGAGATTGCACTGGCGCAATTGAGAGTGTATCACAGCTGGCCAAACATCAGAACAAAATCATTTGGTGGATTGGATGCCAATAATTCACTGGTATTTTCGTACCGAAACCGCGATGATGGTACACCTGATTGGAACGTTGTTAGCATCCCAGCGGGAGCATATCAGATTGAACAAATCGACGAGGAGTTTCAACGGCGAATCAAGTCCATCACAGGAAAGGAATCCAAAATTGCAATAACGGTCCACGAACCAACACTCAGTGCTGCCATTGAAATATCCGGTAGCGATGACAAAGTCGGTGCCAACGGCACTGTTGACACTGTCAACGAATACGCCGTTGACATTTATCAATCATCGATCAGAACCGTACTGGGATGGCCTGATACACCACCGATTTATGATGGGCCACCAAAACCAAATAAAGATTATTATTTGGAGGATATTGGAGCGTTTATAGAAACTCCCAAGTATCAAACAATATCAGTATGGGTTGACTTTGAAAAACCCCTCCTCGTAGATTTTTTTTTTTATTCTCTTATCCGTTGAGGTTAAAGAAATCTATTGGATCATGGGATGTGATCGCCGGGGATTTGGTTATTGATGAAATAAATAAGGAGTATAACACGTATATAACTAATCTAGAAGAATTATTTGAGAAATACCAGTCCGAATATCCGACAGACAAGTCTGCCAATGATAATTTACTGCAAAAAATTATATCGGTGATCCGGCATTTGAGAATGATGTTCAATAACATGGATACTTTTCAAAACGAGGTGAGAGAGAAAGCTCAAGACACCAAACAACGATTTTTATCTGAATTCCTCGAATACTTTAAGATAAAAATAGGGGAAGTATATAGATTCAAGATACCCAGTCTTGACATCGATGAAAAGAAAAATAAATTCGTGTCGATCGTCGACGATTATTTTACCAAGATTCAAGCCGCATGGAACAAAATAGCACCTCCACCAGCGATTCTGCGGCATAACAACAGCGGTGTTATCGGAGACAGTGGTCGCCACATATCGCCAGGTATTGTCAATATCACGTCAACGATATCTGTAAACCTCACATGTGACGCCGTTGATGGAAGTTATCAAGCGGGCGTGCGCACACGGCAATCGACAACGTCGTCATTGGCATCGCCAATGGTGGATTCATTGAAATCCAAACAAGCTCAACAAGGTTACGTTCTTTACAGTTTTTCCCCGGAAGTACCACCTGGTAGTTTGATTGTATCCGTACCTGTTAATCCCGTTTATCTACGATGTCATAATCCATCATTGACGCGAATGCACTTTACACTGGTTGATCAAGATAATCACTTGTTGGACTTACGCGGTGAAGAATTAACGATTAGTTTGTATATCCGCGGGTGATTACGATCACACGACCGCACACGGTTGATTATTGATTGAATATGATTAAATTAAATTATGATATATATAATATACAATGTCTACGACATCGACTATTCCCAATATTGAAAATAATGCGGTCTGGGGTAATTGTAAATGGCTGATGATGGGATCAAAAACTCCATGTGGAAGAAATTGCCGCATGAAGGAGGGCGATGGTGAGTATTGTGCCTCCCATATGCAAAGTGTGCGCAGAGGAAGTTTAGGACCAAAACCGTGCGTAAAATGCGGAATGGGCGTTAAAGGTAAAAGTGATGATCCTAATCAGTATCTATGTGTTTCATTTGGTGGAAAAAGATACAGATCATTGAAATATTACCACGCAATCGCACGCGATCACGCGCATGGTCAATCGACAAAGTCGATCGCCGCGAGCGGATTGCGCGTGCACAATCGACAAAATCGATCACCGCGAGCGGATCAACGATCGATCAAAGTCGGTGTTAGTGTCAACAGTGCCGTTGGCACCGACTTTGTCATCGTCAAAGACGATGATGAAATCGCCGTTGTTAAAAACAACGCTGGCGGTGTTGTTGGCGTTGTTGAAACGATATCGAAGACGGTGCCCGTGTCTTTGACACTGGCGTTGTTAAAAACGATGACACGATGTGCGAGCACATTGTCGGTGTCAAAGACACCGGTGATAAAATCGCTGTTGAGGTCGTTAATCCAAATTACTGCAGTGGCAGGCGGTTTTGTGACTGCAGAGACTGTACCTACGTTGATCCTAAACATGGATTAAAACGTGATTGGTGGTGGTATCGTGATTGATGAAAACAATGACAATAATTAATTAATAATTAATTAAATAAATTTTTTAATATATAAATGAGACAAGTCAATGATTTTCGAACACATCCCATTTTTGATGATTATGAAGCAAATTCTGCTGGTGTAGTCAGACTTAAAAACGGAAGTCAAAAATCCATAGGTTATTCCCACAACAACGGTTATGTGATGATTACAGTGTACGGCGCCAGTGCCAACGGCACCGGGCAACGACGAATAAAGAAAAATTATTGCGCTCATCGATTCATCTACGAGTGTTTTAATGGTTTGATCCCTGTTAACAGTGTCAAGGGCGGTGCCGGCAAGGGTCCGATGACAAAGTCGCCGTTGTTAAAAACAACGCCGGTGACAAAGTCACTGGTCATAGATCATATTAATGGCATCAGAGACGACAACAGAATTGAAAATCTCAGATTGGTAAGTCAGCAGGAAAATGTTATGGCGGGTGAAAACGCCACTGGAAAAAATATTCGAAGTCATCAAGGAAGAGGGAATGGGCGCCCCGTTATTGGAACAAACATGCAAACCGGGGAAGTAATTGAATTTCTATCATTAACCGCCGCTGCGCAGTATTACAACATTTATTCAGGTGCTGTCTGGTCTGTAGCAAGTAATGTGACTAAATCAGCGCGATCCACGCGCACTGGTGATAAAATTCAGTTTACATTCAAACCGACACAGTCTTCGGCAGTGTCAAAGACACTGCTAACGGCGGCGATGGATCATGCGACAATGACATCAATCAATCATAAGATTGACCGCGATTACAATCAATTGACGATGGTGCCAACAGTGTCCTTGACACCGGCGACGTTGTCAAAGACAACGATGGGTGGTGGAGTGGTTCGACACACTGCCGTTGATAACATCAACGTCGCCGGTGTCAAGGACACTGTTGGCGGTGTTATCAGTGCCGGTGTCTTTGACACTGGCGTTGTCAAAGATAAAAACGGTGTTAACCTTGTCAAAGATAAAAACGGTGTTAACCTTGTCAAAGACAAGAACGGTGTCGATAACGATGACAATGTCATCGGCGATAATACCGGGTTAAAAACGCTGGCAGATCCCATAGGGCGGTTTGATTTTGACCGCATTGACCAAAGTCAACGGCAGTGTCGAAGACACCGACGCCGAAGACGTCCCAAAATACCATTGGATCTACAATTACACGATTACATAAGTGAGGCCAAGAGGGAGTTTCGTGAGGATAAGGCAGCTCACGTTTGGTCAACATTTCGGATAGATATGCCGGGTGTCTTCGTTGACGCCACAATGAATGACAAGCGGGCAGCAACAATTATTAATTATTTGGATGCCTACACACAATATTATTTCAGAATTAAATTTATTACAGTATTGTCCCCGGACAATGGTGATGGCGGATGGATTATCCGAGATAAACGTGATCCTGTCCGGGGTACATCCACACGCCGTAATGTGAATGAAGGGATTGTTGTACTAAATAAACATTCTAAACCATAGGTATTAACAGGAATTGATAAATTGTATTATGAAAGATCGTATCCTGTCACTGCTGTAGTTTATGCGATTTATCCGCTGAATGATCCTGACATTAATGCCCTCAAGCCAATGAAGACCGCGATCGACAACGTCGACATTGGCATCGCCAATGGTGATAATGTTGTTTTAAACTGTGCAGCACAGCGAGTCACAGAGTATTTCACAAACTCGTTGCGAGGAAAAGGGTTAACAGATACACGAATCAAAACAATAAGCAAGTGGTCCGAAGATGTGAAGGCAGCAGGAGCGCGAATCACAGATATTGCCGAGCTGGAAAAGAAATTAAAATTCCCAATAAAAATTCAAACGTTAACCAATGAGATTTTGTATGATTCTGGTAAATATAGAACGAAGGGAGCCCCAATAACGATAATTCATCATAATGCACACGCGTGGACCAGAGGAGTGACAATATTTCCCCTTGAGAGGAAAGTTAGATTTTACAATGGATCGATGATGGAAGAAATTTATAATATCAGCAAGAGCGATCCTGTTTCAGTGTGGTTGTTTCGCAGCGATGAGGAAAAAGAATTTGACCAGTTCGTGCTGCCATCTGGATCAATTTATCGTAGACAACATCTTCAGACGGAAATGGAACAAGTTGCATTAAAATACACGGGCGATGTTCGAGAACATTGTGGCGATGTCCCCATTGATGAAATCAATGATAACGACGGTGATCTCGGTGTATTCAATCCATCAACAATCCAGTCTATCATTGATATATCCCGGGACATGTCCCTGGGTTCTGCAGATTTTGTGAACAAATTAACGTGGAACTGTTTTACAGTACCATCGGTTGTTGCTCATTTTGCCCGGCGAAAAAACTCATGGCGACCAACACCATTTGAATTTCTTGAGGACGTTCAGCACTCTTGTGTTGAGTATAAACATGGAGGATTGTGGAATACAAAATATGATCACAATGATGTTATCTCAGTGGACATGGTTGCATGCTATCCTGCTAGTTTTCTCGAACTTGGTGAATGTAGTCCTTGGTTCTCGCGATTTGGACATCCAACACATGAGATGACTAGAGTTGCTGTAAATGGCGAATTACCTGATTATGATATGACTGGATTTGCATCGATTGAATCATTTGAATTTGATGCCAATGTCCACCCGATTATTCCCAACTGGTTTGGTAGTCATTTTACAGATTATCGTTGGGCTCCCATAGTGTTGTTAAGATACATGCTCGATGCGAGAATATTGGTGCGTCTGACATTAAACGAGGTGTTAATTTCATACAAACCACAAAAGAAAGTTTGGCTGCCAGAACAATGCGAAGATAAAGGGAAAAATTCATTTTCAAAGGATATTGGACGAAGGATTATTGGTAAATTTACAAGCGGTGCTGCATCCGGCAGTAAACGAAGTTGCGCACGGTTGATTATTGATAACGCAGAATTGGATTTTATGATCAATGATACAATTAAGCGAGGAACACTTTTAAATACCGAGCGAGTAGTATTACAGGATGGAAATACGCTTGGTACTATTATCAGCTACAATGATGGTAATTCACCACAATTTACTCATCTGAGATCCTCAATGCTGGCTTATGTCTCAATAAACCTTTTATCGATGATAACTCGAGTTACTAATGTCGCTGTCAGAGTTGCAACGGATTCGTTTTATATCAGTAAATCAAGTTTGTTGACATCGCCGCTGGTAAACCTTTCAGATGAAGCTGACTGGGCCTCGTGGAGAATCAAGAGCGAATTAATCCACCGTTATTCCGAATTTGCGGATTACAAACCTGCTGCTGAGTATTACAAAAATGAGAAAATATCAGATAAATCATTGGCACCATCAGCTAATGATCCCATATCAAGGTATAAAACAGTCTATCTTAATGGTCCTGGCGGTTCTGGTAAGACAACACGTGCCATTGAATTATTCAAACAATGTGATATTGTGGTGCTAACTCCGACCCACAGACTTGCCAGGGAAATGAAAAATAGAGGTGTTAAAAGCTGCACTTATCACAGTTTCTTCCGGTGGCGCGGTGACGAATGGAATCCATCGCGAATGGGACAGAAACATATTCCCAGGATTATTATTTGGGACGAAATATGCACTGTGTCGCTGGAAACATTGAAACCATTTCTTGATTGGTTGAGAGCAAAATCAACTGCGATCATCATGTGCGGCGATCATGGTCAACCCCCACCATTCACAGGAAAATCACCCCATTGTTGGTTGATCGATAACGTTGATTACTACGAGGAGATGCTGGAAGATCACAGGGCAATTGATGAATCATTAAAACAATTAAAAGTCAAAATGAGGCTTCAATCAAACGAGACCCAATGTTCACTGATACACAGTCATATTCCAGAAACTACCATTGATGATTTTTGGAGGTTATGGCATCCTGATGATCTGATTGTTGCGTCTAGAAAAATAGTTCGTGATACACTCAAACTAAAATTATTTTCACTCCACAAAGAGAAATTTCTAAATAATCCGGTGCCGCTGTGTTATCGCCCAGTTGACACTCGCAAACAAAATATTGATGTTGTTATTCCAGGACGCAATAATCTTGATGAAAGTGGACAGCAGAAAAAACAAAAACTCGTGCTTAATGACATTGTCACCGTTGATATCGACGCCGTTGAGGAAGCATTGAAAGAACCGACATGCTGGACATTGGGGTATGCAATAACGATACACTCATCGCAGGGTTTGACAATTTCAGATACCATTGTTTGGATCGTTGATGATTACGTAGAATGGTCAAATTTAGGATATCTGGCAGTTTCCCGAGTGACAAAAATGTCGCAGTTACGTAGGATGATTTATACCTTAAAGGAAAATTATCAAGGGGGTGTTAATAAAACTGTGATAAGGAGGAAATTGGATGTATATCAACGTGGTGACAAAAAAAAGAAACGCGCGTTTGATATTGATGTGGAGCATGTTATTATGTTAAAACAGAGTCAAAATAATCAGTGTACACAGTGTAACTAAATAATGCGATGGCAACATTCTCCTGATGATCCGCAACAATTTACCGTGGACAGAATTGATCGTAATTTGGGTTACACACTTGTAAATGTCAGGTTGAATTGTCTTGAGTGCAGCAGACGATGACGCAATGTGCTCGCACACTGGGGCGTCAGCGACTAATCCACGATGGTGGTAATTGTGTATCTTCAGGAATTACTTGTAATTGCTCACGAACAAAAAACCGCACTGGAGCACCATCTAATCTGTATTTTGCGGGCTTTCCCGTTGATCTTATTATGCTGGAAATTTTATGGGTGGTTATACTCCAGATAGGATCAGTTGCTCTTTTTTTACCACCTTCAAGTTCGCCAGGCTCGTATAAATACCGGACAGTGACGTTACCAAGTAATGGTTTTTGTGGGGGTAAAGCACCGTGTCTCTGACACTGGCCACTGATATGTATGCGGTTTTTGGTTATTGCATCAGCGGGCTTCATTGATATCCCACGAGTTACCTCATTGTTTAACGCTGCGATTACTTTTGGTAACCTTATGACCCATTCACGAGAACGAGTTTCAGTGGAAAGTAACTCCCTTGCATACTGATATCCAAACAATCGTTCAACAATTGCCTGATCACGATGTATTGTAGTTTGTCCGCGCCTGATTTTGACATCGTGTTGTTTCATCAATGATGATACTGCACCGAGAAATTCCCGTCCAGGATCAACCTGCAGCAAATGTGGCCAGTGTAGGGGCCCTCGAGAGTAAATCTTTTTAAATGCATCTGCGACTGAATCTGCTGTTTTAGTTGATAACGGCTCAGCTTCCTTGTATCTGCTAGCAATGTCAACGACAGTCAGTGCGTATTTGTACGTACGTCTTTTGATAGTGTCATGAGGTAAAAACAAAATATCTGCCTGATGAACTTCATTGGGGGTACTGACATCAAACCACCCATATTGAATTTTTTTAGGCGGAGGTAGATAAATCTGCCATACTGCTTGCTTAGATAACCAATCTGCGGAAACATTATGAGCAACACCTGCTGCATTGGCAAGTTTACTGATTGCTGATGTGCCCTTCCAATATCCTCCTGGACTATAATAAATTGATTCCATTTTAATTACCAATTTTTTAATTACCTTGAAAACATTGTCGATGACTTTGTCAGTGTCGTTGGCACCAGTGATAGATTTGCTCCTAACGCCAATTTACCACGCATAGCTGATCTTACCAGCCAATTGGCCAGTGACTCCCTTATATTTTCATTTTTTATGAATTTTAATTCATGAATCAGATTAACGTCTGCGATGTGACGTTGTTGTAGATTTTCATTTTTATATGCAACATCATGAGTATGACACGCTCGATCAATTGCATTTACTGGATATTCACCTGGTCGTGGTTGATTATTTTCATCAAGTCGGATATCAAGTCGAGTTCCAGGACCACAGTAATTATATCCAGGAAGGTGTTTTTCACCAGGATACTTTCCCCATGGAGCTCCTGGTAACTTACCGAGTGCAGCAGCAATATCACCACCCTTGGATGAAAATGATATAAAAGTGTATTTTTTTATGCCGCATTTCACACATATACCTGTACGTGCAAGCCTATTATTTTTTGTTGTTATTGTTTTTATTTTCTTCGTGTTGGTAAATTTTCTGCAACGAACACAATATGAATTCATGATATAATAATACGATGAATGTAATTGATTTCTCAGCAACACAGGAAAGGGAACCAATCAAACATCACCCCATGTTACCAAATTCAATCAGAGCAATTATTGTTGGTCCATCTGGATCTGGTAAAACTCAGCTGTTAATCAATCTAATAATGAGATGGATGAAATGGAACAAACTTTACTTAGTAGCACCATCTGTAGATGACCAGCAGTGTTATAATATTCTTAAAGACTTTAACGAGCAAGCAGGGGAAACATTGGACAAGGAGGACGTCATCAAATTTATTACAGACATTGACGAAGCACCATCAGTTGAGGATCTTGATGGTAGTATTAATAATCTTGTTGTGTATGATGATGTTATGCTTGACAATCAAAAGAATCCCGCGAGAATATTTTCACGAGGAAGACACAAAAACACAAATGTTATTTATGTGACACAGCGATATTGCCAGATCCCTAAAGTAATCAGAGATAACTGTAACTTGCTGATCGTATTTAACGGCGTTGATACCCACACTATTCAAAATATTCACTGGACCTGGTGCTCTGGAGATATGGACCTTAATAAGTTTAAAAACTTCTTTGCGCACGCTCAACAAAAACCTTATGGATTTATATCTATCCATCTACATGACCCAGTAACAAGATATCGTATTGGTCTCGATCAAATTTATGGATAAATCGTACACTGGTGTTACTACACTGATTGAGAATACGGCCAATAATTTTTAAAGAAGTGGTTGTAATAGTAAATTGAAATCACTTGGAGTAAATTCGCAACAGCAGCATTTTTTTGATGAAAGCGTTGATTAAAACATTGGATGAACGGTCACTTTTTGGTCGGTTGGCCCCCCCCCCCCCCCCTGCTGCTCAACTACTGTCACGGTCCGATAATTGAATATTATATCATAAACCCGGCTAGGCTGATTGCTGTGTTTCTATGATAACAATCAGACCGTTTAGATAGTTGTATTATATTCGAAGAATCTACCTTGGCCGATAACTTACTTTGTATGATAACTATCGGACAACTCAGATAATTGCATAATAAAACAACGGTCCGCCTAAACTGATTGCTTTTGTTATAATGGATTGCAATTTTGAATGAATTGTAAATTTTTCAGTGCCTGGGTACAATGAAATAAAACAAAATATAGAAAGTGAATCCCAGACAAAAACCAAATCTTCATAGGTAAGTATTGAAAGAGCCTCTTTAGACAGTTTACACGAACGCTTGAATAGAATACTTGAAATAGCCTCTTTAGACAGAATACACGAACGCTTGAATAGAGTGCTTGAAATAGCCTCTTTAGACAGAATACACGAACGCTTGAATAGAATACTTGAAATAGCCTCTTTAGACAGAATACACGAACGCTTGAATAGAGTGCTTGAAATAGCCTCTTTAGACAGTTTACACGAACGCTTGAATAGAATACTTGAAATACCCTCTTTAGACAGAATACACGAACGCTTGAATAGAATACTTGAAAGAGCCTCTTTAGACAGAATACACGAACGCTTGAATAGAATACTTGAAATAGCCTCTTTAGACAGAATACACGAACGCTTGAATAGAATACTTGAAATAGCCTCTTTAGACAGAATACACGAACGCTTGAATAGAATACTTGAAATAGCCTCTTTAGACAGTTTACACGAACGCTTGAATAGAATACTTGAAATAGCCTCTTTAGACAGAATACACGAACGCTTGAATAGAATACTTGAAAGAGCCTCTTTAGACAGAATACACGAACGCTTGAATAGAGTGCTTGAAAGAGCCTCTATATACAGAATACACGCACGCTTGAATAGAGTGCTTGAAAGAGCCTCTTTAGACAGAATACACAACTATTGTTTTCAATTTTCATGAATGATATTGAGACCTTTCTGAAAAGTAACAATTGAAAATGTATCGAATTATATAATGATATTATTTACACATATTTTAATGTATTGCTGCTTATTTATGCAGATGACAATATATTAATTGTTACCAACGAGAAAGACATGCACAAGATGATTGTTGTTTTTTTTCTTCTGATTACTGTAACACCTGGAAAGTGACTGTCAATGTTGAAAAACAGCAATTTTAGTTTTTGGTAAGAGTACAAAAAGACATAATTTCATATTTGATAATAAGAACATGGACGTGGTAGATGAGTACAAATATTTAGCTTTACCCTTTTAAAAAAATGGTACCTTTACCACAGCTAAAAAGAATTTAGTAATTACAACCAACAAAGCATTGTTTTTATTCCGCAAACGCATTTATAATTTGAATTGTCAACTTAAATTGTTTCATTTATAATTTGAATTTACCTGTTGATTGTCAACTGTTGTTTCATTTATAATTTGAATTTACCTGTTGATTGTCAACTTAAATTGTTTCATTTATAATTTGAATTTACCTGTTGATTGTCAACTTAAATTGTTTCATTTATAATTTGAATTTACCTGTTGACTGTCAACTTAAATTGTTTCATTTATAATTTGAATTTGCCTGTTGACTGTCAACTTAAATTGTTTCATTTATAATTTGAATTTACCTGTTGACTGTCAACTTAAATTGTTTCATTTATAATTTGAATTTACCTGTTGACTGTCAACTTAAATTGTTTCATTTATCATTTGAATTTACCTGTTGATCGTCAAATTAAATTGTTTCATTTATAATTTGAATTTACCTGTTGATTGTCAATTTAAATTGTTTGATCAGAATACACTACCTATTCTTACATACGGTTGTGAAATTCGGGGAATTGAAAATATAGGCATTATTAATAAAGTACATCTTAATATTTTTTAAAGGTCTATTCTATGTGTGAAAAAAACACTCCAAAATTTTTAATCTATGGAGAGTTAGGTCGATATCCTTTGTCTATATATATTAAAACACGGATGTTTAGTTTTGGGTCCAAACTAGTAACCGGGAAAGAGTACAAAATCTAATGTACTTTATACAGATATTTTTCAAGCAATTTTCGATCTGACAACTTTGCAAACAAATGGATTTGTAGTAAAAAAGAAAATACCCTATAAAACTTGGAATTTAATTATGTTTAGTTAACATAATCTTTTTCTGATAACAAATCTTTCGTATGACAATGCAAACAAATTCTAATTTACTAATATAGACAAACCTGGATATCCGATGTGAATGACTCATCAAAAGGGATAACTTCTGATTTATTTAAAATTTAATTGGAATGAGAAAACTATCTAGTAAACTTGCCAAGAAAATTGTATAAAGTACTTTCGAACAACTAATCATAGGTTTCCTTTTACAAAAGTGACCTTGGGAAATAATACCTAGACATGACAGGAAATGTGTATTATGTTGTAGTGGAGAAATCGGTGATGAATTTCATTATTTGTTTGAATATAAGTTGTGTGATCAACAACGCAAGTGTCGCTTGAAAAAAAATGCTTTTGTACTAGACCAAATTATTGACTCTTATAAGTGTGAAAAATATTGGTCGGCAGAAAAGTATAAGTAGGTTTGTGAATATTCGACTAAATACTTTGTAAACCTTGTTAATCCTTTCTATTCATCCTTGAATATAAATGTAAATATCTTATTTTTCCTCATATGTCGCTGGAAATTGATATGAGAGTAAATAAACTCGTTATTTCTATTCCTGTTATAATACAACTATTGGACAAGTCGGATAATTGCTTCTACTTAGGTCGCTTACACTGATTGCTGTCTTTGTTTGACAAATATTGACCCGTACCGATAATTACAAAATATAACACCAATCCGCCAAGATTCATACCAGTCTTTTTACGGCCAACATCTGACCGGTCTGATAGCATAAACACTATTAACACAATCCTTCTGGTCTGATGTCAATCTTTGTATGACAACGATCGAATCAGTCCGATAGATGCATATGTAACAACAACCCACAGAGGCTGATTGCTGTCTTTCTATGACAACTATGGAATTGTCTGCAAGTTGCATTATATTGCTACAATCAGCCTGGCTGGCTGCTATCTTTCTATGATAACTATATTATTGTCTGTCTACAAGTTGCATTATATTGCTACAATCAGTCTGACTGACTGATATCTTTCTATGACAACTATGGAATTGTTTGCAAGTTGCATTATATTGCTACAATCAGCCTGGCTGACTAAATATCTTTCTATGACAACTATCGAATTGTCTGCAAGTTCCATTATATTGCTACAATCAGCCTGGCTGGCTACTATCTTTCTATGACAACTATATTATTGTCTGCAAATTGCATTATATTGCTCAATCAGCCTGGCTGACTGCTGTCTTTCTATGACAACTATGGAATTGTCTGCAAGTTGCATTATATTGCTACAATCAGCCTGACTGGCTGCTATCTTTCTATGACCACGATTAATCCGCCTAGCCTTATTGCTTTCTTTGCATGGCAACTATCGAACCATTGACAGGGCACCCCTACCATAAAGAACTCATTTTTTTTTTTCATTATTATAAAAAATAAATGTTCTGTTGTAATTCAAATTACCATATCTGAAATAATGATAGAAAATATTTGACTATCGAGTAGAGAAAAAACCCAACACTAAATCTGTCTTTTTCAAATATTTTATGGCTATAGATAAAGTGCCAAGGGAAGAATCTGTAAGTTATTTAGTGAGTGAGTATTACTCTTTATTTCTTTTTTTTAAGTCTGAAGGAAAAAGTAGCAATGTTTGCGTGTGCCTTCTTTTTCCTATTTTTAGGGCATTCTAATCAGTCTGACGAAATATCTACAACCGAAATCCTCTATTCAGGTAATAAAACAAAATCGGAGGGACGATTTACAAAAAATACACATAAATACGCCCCCACCCCCGAAAAAAAGAAAGAAATTAATCTACCTATGAAATGCATATTCTCTGCGTTCTCGTGATTTTTATAATAAGTTACAATCTTGTACATTAAAAACAGATAAACATATGAGGAATGTTGTTGGAATAAAATAAATTACTTTGCATAATTTAGTCAACATAATCATTCTTGAATATATATCCACCATACATACTATTGTGGGGTATATATTTTATTTGTTCGGTTGTAATTCTTCTTTCTACGCGTTTGTCCAAATTTTAGCATTCTTCCTTTTATGAAGTATGACAGATCAACTGCACATATTTTTTTTTTTCAGCATACGTACTGCACGCTTAAAAACAAAAATTAGAATAAGTCAGTTTTATGTGCGTAGCCATGAGAGTTGACTTTGCAACAAGTTGAGAAGGAACAGTCAGAAAGTGGACGAAATTAAAAGGGCCTCGCTCATATCGGAAGGGAGACAGAGTCTAATTGTCGCGGTCGTGAATCAAAGCCAGTTCGTCTGCCTCGCAGTCATGCATACATATCATTAGACTACTAGGTCCGGTCAAGCAAGGCTGGTTAGTAAGTGGCTTCATATTCGCGCTGCGGTATAAACCCATTCTCAACCGGTTCACCAGCAACTGAGAGTCGGATGAGCTCCAGATGTAATGGTATATGTAGATCGCTACAGATTAAAGGTATTTCTCGGAGTGATCCGCTCTACAATATTCGGGGGTTGGGCGTGGCGGTGTATTTTACGACCGCCTATTACCGCGTCATGCCGATTACCGCCGTATTTGAGCGTTTTTGAACCACTGTCATCATGCGTCACATATACTCTAGAAGTTCACATAGCCGTCATGTTTATTAGTTGAAAGAACTACTCTATTCATAGCGAAAGAAAAATCTTAGATTTTCCTTACATGTACACATTTAAGCAAGTGATCAAATCCCATTTGTACAATATCCAGATGCTATCCCTTTTTTGTACTTTTCATTCATGCAATCTCTCTCTCTCTCTCTCTCTCTCTCTCTCTCTCTCTCTCTCTCTCTCTCTCTCTCTCTCTCTTGTGTGTACATTTGAATCTGACGGTTCCAGAATCTTCCTACGTGCATGACGTCACTGAAGTTTCTGCATGACGTAACATCAAAGAAGTAAACAAGCAAAATCGTCAGTCACTCATCAAAATCTGAAGGAATAAAGGATGAAAAGAAAAAGATGACATCAAAGAGTAGAGAACAAACTGACTGGTATTCTGTGTTTGATCCAAATGCATCTGAACTGCAAAAGCAACAGTATGTTTAAACTTCCTCCTTGTGTGTCGCATTCAGCCACTGAAGGCTCAGAATCAGTAGTGTGGTGTCTTTTTTTGTAAAAATGATTACTTATTTACTTGCATTTACGATGACTTGTATTAATCTGTTGTAAATATGTTGTACATAACAAAATTTACCATTGTGGCTGTTTTTGTATTCTATTTCAACCGCAATTTGAATTTCCCAGAGGAGAATCTGTTAATCGGGCTTTACTGTAAACAAGCTGGTGTTCAAGATAATTTTCAACCTTTATATTTCCATCATAACATACACCAAGGTATCGAAAACTGAACTGTTTATATTTTGAAAGCAAATTGAAAAACAGCCATTCGTTCACTTTACGGTACAAAATTGCACACAGATCAATCTTCTTTCTGTCTGTCCGTCTGTCTGTCTGTCTTTTTTTCTTCTTTCTTTTACATAGATAATATGATGTATGCTTTTTTCAGGTTTACAGACTTTCCCCTCTGGAAGAAATTCGCAAAACAGCGGGCAGAAATAGAAGAACAATTCAGCAAAAGACTAAAGAAATGGGTGAAAGAAACAAACGAGACAGTTCATTGCTTAACATCGTACAGACGTAAGTATTACAGCATCCTTCTTATGCTGTTGCCAGAGTAACCACGCATCTAAGCCCTAAACACTGCACTTTAATAAAATCAAATTTCTTTCTGGATGCTTAGTATTCTCTATTCTTCATATATAGAATGACACCAATATAATCAAACAGGTTAGAAAGTTATAATTCGTTCCAAGCAGGAGTAACGAGAGTAACGGCAACTACTGAATATCTCTCATGCACCAGCACCTTAACCCACACGGCCATGCGCTTATCCCCATAACCCACACGGCCATGCGCTTATCCCCATAATCCACACGGGCATGCGCTTATCCCCCAAAAAGAATATAACAAGGTCGATGGTAAGGACTCGAGGTGCAAGAAAATTCACTCGCTAGGCAAACGGAATTGAATACTCGGCTATAATACTTCTATTAAGAAATGCTAGGTACATATATAAATTATAATTATAAACTGACATCTATATACCAAGCAGAGGCAAGCGCGTATCCCTGGATCCCACATTATATGTTTGAATACGTGATTATATGAAAGAAATCTATTTATAATAAAACCAATATAACCAAACAGTTTAGAAAGTTATAATTCATTCCAAGCAGGAATCGAACCCATGCCGTGAGTAATGGCAACCATCGCCTAGCTTTCAAGTACCAGCGCCCTATCCCACGTTAAACCATAATACATACATACACACATACATGCATACATACATACATACATACATACATACATACATACATACATACATACATACATACATACATACATACATACATACATACATACATACATACATATTGTTATTAAATTAATAAAATCTTTAGTCAATAGTATACTTGAGTAAAGACCTAAATGGCTACTGTTTTAGATCTTTTTTACTTTTGTCCACGGTCATGATAATATCTTATTTATAACTGATATAGAATTTTTCTTTTTTGTCTTCTATTTGATGTCTCCATACTGAATCATAAACTTAACTGCAAAATAATTGTTTAGTCGACTTAACAAAGCACCTTGGAGCTATTCAAAAGAAAAGAGGCGCTCGTCTCTCATAATATACATTATAATATACACAGAAGTGGAAGGTGGCGCAGAGATCGAGTATTGGGTAAAATGCATATACCGTCAGTACTCGCGTATAAGTCCATACCAACTGCAAACTGCATAGACCCAGATCTGCCATCGCATAATGTACCGGCAGATCTGGGTCTATGCAGTTTGTAAGGACTAATCAGTAGAACAAACAACATAGACCCTGATCTGCCGGCACATTATGGGACGGCATATCAGGGTCTATGTTGTTTACATTTGCACCCGAGTTATACGCGAGTATATACGGTACATCGTTTTACATCTACATTTGCATTATTCAACATAAAAAAATATTGCAAAGCAAGGCCGTCGCGGGCTGTACGGCCATGGCCGTACCAAAATTTGGACCGTAAACTTATACCTTTAAATTATCCAATTTATAAGCAGAGCGCCTGGATATCAACCGCAAACAAAACACATTTCTATATAGAGGTTCAATAATTGGTTCTTTATTGTTTACCACGAATACATTTCAGCCTCACCCACCACAATGGATTGCGAATGGTCGTACCAAAAGAAATTCGGTGATGACGGCCCAGTAGGGGAAAATTATTGAATTCACACTACGTGGTTTTTCGTTTTAACCGAGTTTATATTAAGTGAGTCTGACTGTGTGTGCGCATGTGTGTATATTCCTCTAGTCGTCATGCGCGACGCTACGCGACTAAACATATCGATAAACGCTGTCCCAGCAATATACGTGAAGACAGGATGATCTTCTGAACTCCGTTGTATTTATTGAAACAACAACGTGAATATCTTTGTATAGTTTAAATTGAATCACTATAACCAGTAGAATCAGAATCAGCTGAAATCATTCTGAATCCGAATTAGTCGGAACAAGTATGAAACTGAAAGAAAATAAAAAGCAATACAGTATTCTTTACACCCTTGAATACTGAGAACATATGCAGATTTACACAGCTCACACAACAATGTGTAGTGAATATGTCTTTACAACTAGGGCATACAATATACAAATTTGTATGTGATGTTATATAATAGGCATTACTCGTTTATAATGCTTTACTAAAGTCTTACATCATCATATCATGTTTTACAACACACTGCAATTAACTAACAAATTAAACTACTGATGTTACAGCAAATGATGGTAATGCTTCTGTCTGAAATACAGAAGTACAGTACCTGCACATGTCCGCAATGCATCTTTACAATCCTACCACTAAATACAAATTTCACATCTGAATGGCAAACTTCACATGTTCATGGTTTTCTCCAGATGCGGGCCACTGTTTTATAGAAACTTACTGTATTAATAATTATGTCTCAGCAATCTAATGTAACCACGTTAATCATTACGTACAGATATTGCTTTCCAGAGCTACAACGTGAACAGAATGAACTAGACATACAGGAATTTAACTAGACATACAGGAACTCAACTATGCGCGCCCTGTGAACATGCTTTCGAGACATTGCACCAGTCTCCGCTGACGTTTGTAGAGGTCTTTGACGTCAAACTCCCGGTATAGCTTCGAGGGCGTGCCAACCTTCTAAGTGAGAAGCTAGTCAGGATGGGTGGCAACTCTGGGTTGGTAGACACGGGAACCAGAGGTCTCGCGTTAATGATAGCTAAAACTTTGGACATAAGAGTTGTGAGGACTTCATGGGAGAGTCGAGTGGGCCCAATATCTGAGAGCATGGAGTCTAAACTGCGGCGAGTAACTCAAATCATACGTTCCCAGGCTCCACCCATGTGTGAAGAGTGAGGTATGTTAAACACCCATATGCAGCTTTGGTCACATAGGCTTTTCTCAACGCTGCTGCCACCAGCGTCAGTTGTGTTGATCTTTAGCTCCTTACAAACTCCAACGAAATTGGTTCCGCAGCCGGAACGTCGTTGTTTAGCGGGTCCTCTAATAGAGAAGAACCTTCGGAGGGCATTTATGATGCTCGAAGCGTGTATAGACTCGACGATTTCAATGTGAATAGCACGAATACTCATGCACATAAACAGCAAGGTCCACCGTTTGTTGTTCGCGTGTCCTCCCCTTGTCCGACGTGAGGTGACCATCCATGGTCCGAAGATGTCGAGTACAACATAGGTGAAAGGGGGCTCTGTGCTAAGTCGATCGGCTAGCAGGTCTGCAATCGTTGTTCCTCCTGTCTATATTGTATTCTCCGATATTTGATGCACCTGTGGATAACGTTGGTAATGCATCGCTTTGCACGGATGATCCATAAACCTGCCATTCTGATTGCTTCCTCTGTAAAGTGACGACCCTGGTGTTTGACCTGCTCATGATAGTGGCGTACGAGCAGAGTGGCGATGTGATGACGATCAGGAATGATGAGAGGATTTAACTCAGTCCTCTCTGAATGGGCGTTATTTAGAAGATCGCCGATCCTTAGCAGGCCATCCTAGTCGGTGATGGGTTCAACTTTGTAAGGGCGCTACTCTTAGGAACATCTTTTTTCTTGTTGGTGTAGCTGATCTCCTCTGCATATGCACCATGCTGTACGCAGCGGAGGATGATTTTCTTCGCCTGGGAGAGTTCATCAATGGTGTGTAGTTTTGCACTGTGGTGCCTACTACGGCAACTGTATGATCCATCAACAGCTGTCGGATGTTATCAGCGCAATGTGGATAATATGCGCTAAAGCTTGTATGAGCGATGTCCATTTTGAAAAGCGGTTGAAACGGTGTGAACCAAGCTGGTTTTCAGGTGTAGCAAGGGTCATCACTTGACGACGGGTCTCTGTGCCTGATCCAGGATCCATAAGTTCAAAAAGGTATGTTGCAGCTGGTGGCGTATTGTTGTGTTGCATTATGAATGCTGGCCTTGAAATCATGTTCATATCAGATGAGCTGCGGGAACTTACCAAGTAGCGTGGTCTGCTGGGTTTTGGTCGGTAGGAACGTAATGCTACTGCTCTGGTCGCGTTGACCTCCTGATACATTCCACCCTATTGCTGACGTACACATAGAATCTTCTGGTTTGGTTGTGTATGTACCCCAGCACAACCTTGCAGTCAGTGTAGAACTTGATGGCGTTGGGTTTTGATGTCCATTTCATCTCAGATCAGCTCCACATCGCTGACTCTAGTAATAGTGTGTTCGGGCTGCGGTAGCTTTCACGAAGATCTGTGGTTTTTAAGTAAGCCACGGTTGCTATAGCTTTCGTTGAGGCATCTGAGAAGACACAGATCTCTCTGCTCTGAGTTCCAGAAAGAGAGTAAGGGGCGTAAGGACGTGGATTCCGGAGCTGTTTGAGAGCCTGCAGGAAATCCTTCCACCTTTCCCATTCCTGTAGCTTTTCTTTGGGTAGTGGGGTATCCCAGTTTCGTGTCTCTGAAGAAAGCTCTTGAAGTAAGGACCTTCCTTGTATGGTGACTGGAGCTACGAACCTAAATGGATTATAGAGGCTGTTCACTGTTTACAGGACGCCGCGTCGGTTGTACGGGCTTTCATCAACTGACACTTGGAATGTGAAATGTGTCCCTCTTGAAGTCCCAGGTTGCCCCAAGACTACGTTGCATCTGTGGAGCGTCGGCTACGTTGCATCTACGGTGCGTCAACGCTTGTCTAAGTCCTTTAGATCCTTTGCCTAGTCATCTGAAGGGAATGCTTTCATCACCTCGACACTGTTGTAGGCTATTTTGCGGAGTCTCAGGTTAGCGATGACTACCATTTCCTGCGTTCTTTTGAGCAGCTCAATGGCTCTGCATCTGTAGGCATCGATTTAAGTCCATCGTCTACGTAGAAGTCTCTTTCTACGAACCGTTTGGCATTGGTACCTTGCTCCGTTCTCTTTCCTGTGCTGTCCTTCTGCATCCGTATGTGGCCACCGCAGGTGATGGACTATTACCGAAGACATGTATTTTCATCCTATACTCGACGACCTCATTGTTCATGTCATTGTCAGGGTACCACATGAATCTTGAGTTACTGTCGTCTGCTCGAACGACGAAACAGTGAAACATCTGCTGGATGTCGACTTATTATAGCGACATTCTCCTTCCTGAAACGGATTAACTTTCCTAGGACGCTATTGGTTAGGTCTGGTCCGGTAAGGAGAACATCATTCAGTAAGATGCCCTCAAATTTAACACTTGAGTCAAACAACGCTCTGGTTTGACCTGGTTTCTGTGGGTGGTAGACCCGAAAGGTCGGCAGATACCAGCCTTCTTCACCTTCCTTCAGTGGTGGAGCTGTCTCCGCGTGACCGTTGTCAAATATCTTTTTCATGAAGGCCAAGAAATTATACTTTGTTTCTGGTTTCTTCTCCAAAGTACGACGTAGCGACGCGAGTCGGGTGGGAGCCTGCTGTTTGTTGTTAGGAAATCGGCGTATTGGCGTACGAAACGGAAGCGGAGCTACCCAGCTGTTTGATGTATTCTTGAAGCATCCTTTGTCCATTATTTTCAGGAACTCTTTGTCCTCGATTGAAGGGCGTGGTTTATCATCGTCCTTTGTTTTCTCGAACACTTCAGGCAAAGGACCACCGTCACACCTTCCCAGCCTGGAAACCTTCTTTTATGTCTGGGTAGTACAACTTTGTTGATCATTGATCCTTCACGAAGAAGTGGTTAGGACATGGTCTGAAAAACGACGTGAGTCTATTCTCTAGCACACCTGTAACAAAGCTGACGTTGATATGTTTACGCGCTTTCCCAACGCAGACGTCGCCTGCTATCACCCATACGAGGTCTAATCTTTGTACATGGTTGGCGTCGTGGGGACCATTGTGCTGCTCGCAAACCTTGTGCACTCTCAACATACCCCTAAGGAGCAGAAGCAGAATCTCTGCGTCTTGATCTAACGGTCGAATGGGGCTGGCGCGCCGCATCGGGTGAAGGAATCTAGCTTCTATTGTCCGGCACCTGTTTACATTCTGTCAGTGTGGGAAGCGATAGATTAATGCTGCCATCTACATTTTCTATCACGTAACCGTTTGCTCTTTTCCCCATAGTCTCAGTGCTGCACACGTTCCGAGTGTGTATTGAGAAACGTTCCCATGTGCGCCTAATAAATCAAAGAACTCTGACCTGGCCAATGATCTATTGCTTTGATCGTCCAGGATGACTTACATCCTGATTACTTTCTCAGGCTGTCCCTTGGGGTGCACTCAAATTAGGCATATTTTAGAGCAGAATCTTCTATCGAGGCCTTCTTCACAAGCCCCAGTGCATTTGAAAGTAATTGAAGTGTTGTTACTCTTTCTGTCTTCTTCCCGCCGTGCCTTGAGGCAGGGATAAAAGCTTTAGAAGGGTTTGATTTATAGGTATCTGGATGTAGAACGGTTGCATGTTAATCGCTGTCACACTCTGTACATTTAGGAATCGATTTACAGTTTCTAGCAAGGTGATTCGTAGAAGCGCAGCATCGGAAACAAACTCCGTATTAATTCAGCATGTTTGTATGTTCATCTCTTAAGAGGGTGATGCCTCTTGTGCAGTGAATATTGTTTGTTGTGATCCTCTACCTTGCTACTTGTAGTGGTTGTATGGGTAGAAGGTGTGGACGTAGTAGAAGACACTTCTGTCTTGTCTACGGAGATAGATGTTCTTGCGCTACCGTATCACGCAGCTGTTTTTTTTCTTCTTCAGACTTTGAGGAATTTGAACTTGATACGCCTGATACAGTGAATGCGAAGCCTGGATCTTTTCTTGTCTTAGCTAGATCACGAATAAATTTTAAAAAGAACGAGAAAGGAATGAATGAGACTTTATTCTCCTCTATATATCTTGAGCCTTGTGAGATCCATTTATCTTGTAAGATGTGTGGCAATTTCTCCACGATGGAGTTTACTCCACGAGCGGTGTCTAAATAATTGAGGCCGGGTTGGTGTGGATCCGCTTTGCCCAACTCGAGTTCCAGTAACAGATTCCCAAACTCTTGTAGCTTTGATTGTCTTTGTTAAGAATCTTAGGAACATTCTCTAGTGCCTTGAAGAGTGATGACCTCTGGGCGACCATAACACTCCTCCAGTCTATCCCATAATGTCTTCAGTCCTGCTGCATGGTTATTTGCATGTACTGACATGATCCTCTTCAATGCTCCGAGGACTCGTTTCACATCCATTTTGCCGATAGGTCGAGTTTCTCACTTGCAGTAACATCCAAATCTCTGATAGCGTTTGTAAATGTGGACTTCCATGATCTGTAGTTTTCGGAAAGGTCGTCGAACTTGAAGAGTACCGCGTTGACGAGTCCACGAAGAACAAGGTATTTCGACAAGTCTGTCATACTTGGTGCTTCGGCATGCAAGCAGTGAGACACGTGTGGAGTGCCATTATTGGGCGAAGCTGCATTGAATGGTTGGTTAGAGTTTGGTTGCTCAGATGCATCTGGTCTGTGCAACAAAAAAAAAAAATGGGGGGGGGGAAGGGTTCACAACGATCCTAGCTAACGACATCAGGGCTGAGCCCTGAATCAGAAAACACGTGGATCATTGTGATGGCGACTGACATCCATGGTAGTGTGAACGTAGTACCAGTTCCCATCAGAAAGATATGTGTTTACTTCATGTGGAACAGCGATGTTTCAGCATCTGTTTCTCCCCTTTCATTAGGAGGAGAGAGTGGGCTTGTGTGCATGGCGGATTGGCTCAGTACATAGTCGCTGGTACACTGGCCAGGATCATCTGAAAGCTCTTGACTGTCAGTCTAATCCGGTTCTCCCTCGCCGTCTTGTTCAACAGCTGCTTCAAAGATCTTGGCCTGTGCCTCGGCCGCATCTGATACCTTTTCCTGATGTACGTCATTTAAATTGACTTCCATCTCGACCTTACTACGTGCAACGATAGCGGCTGCCACCTGTTGTACTTCTTCGATGCGGGCTCTTTCTAGTTTCATGACTGCCTCCATTTCACTGTAGGTAGCGCGCGTACGTGCAGCCTCTGCTTCAGCACGTGCCCTGGTAGCAACTGCACTAGTTGTAGATATGTTTGATTGCATTGAGTTTAAAGATTTTGCAGGCTGCCTAGATGAACCGGAGCAGCGAGATTCTATTTTCAGTTAGCGATCAAGTCTACTCTTAGCCTCTTTGATTGCTGTTCGTATAAGGCTGTCGGTTTCCTGGTCGATGGCTTTCTGAAGGTCTCGTTCCTGCAGGCTTTCCTCAACCTTGGTCCTTGATGAGAATGCAACAAAATTTCCTGGCAGTAGTTGGCAAAGTCCATAGCTGGATCCCAACTGGTTTATAGCCTGCTGGATTGGTTCTTCAGTGCTTGCAGCATTTACTATTTTGAACGTGTCACCTTCAATCCTATCCCATGCTCTTTCTAATTTTTCACGATACTCGTCTGTCAGTTTCATATTTTTCCCAGGCCTTTTATGTTAACATAATTGTCCGACGAGGCTTAGCGTAATCCTGTGTCTGCTGAAGTTGAGATGGAGCCTCATCATCAGTTGTCTCCGTAGGCCGAGTAATTTCCTTTGCAGGCCCATGATCTGCCATAATTTAATGTTTGTAGGCCTACTGTAGGTAAAGTTCAATTCACAGTTCGTTATCTACTGCAGATGATTGAACAGATCTCGGCGCGCGCTGGTCGATGTCCTATTTTCCATTTCGCCAGAAAAAAATGTAACATTTGTTGGAGTTCAGCGTGATGATGGCTAATACTTGCTGTTGCGGTCGCAGGTGTAGTAGTAGACGTAGCAGCAGGTCTGGCATTGTTGATCTGATCCTCGCTGCGGTTGTGTCTGAACCGTAGCCGTAGTGGTAGACCTGGCTGTAGAGACGTAGACACAACCTATGGCAGCAAGAGGGGTGGTGGTAATGGCCCAGGGCGCCAGGCGAAAGGGGGCGCCGTCGGGAGCTTTTCTTTTTATTTAGCTGAAATTTTCATAGTATTTCACCTCATTATAGTATAACGGGGGCAATTTCTTGCCAAAACTTATATTTAGCAGAGGTGGGGTGGAGGAGGGAGGTTAGCGACTGACATAAAAACTGTTATCTGTGTCAAAGTAGGGGCGCCACTAAAGAACATTGCCCCCGGGTGCCTCGAACCCTCGCGCCGCTACTGGACATAACATTACGTATCTGGTGTGAGTGAATCTGCCAGATAGGTATCTTGTCACTATTATATACACTGCGCGACTAAACATATAGATAAACGCTGTCAAAACAATATACGTGAAGACAGGATGATCTTCTGAACTCCGTTGTATTTAATGAAACAACAACTAGAATATCTTTGTATATTTTAAATTGAATCACTAGAACCAGTAGAATCAGAATCAGCTGAAATCATTCTGAATCCGAATTAGTCGGAACAAGTATGAAACTGAAAGAAAATAAAAAGCAATACAGTATTCTTTACACCCTTGAATACTGAGAACATATGCAGATTTACACAGCTCACACAACAATGTGTAGTGTGTATGACTTTACAACTAGGCCATAAAATAAAAAGTCCGACTAAAGGAATTAGATTTGAATATGTGCATTAGGCTGCCAAGTGTGTGATATATTCTTGAACATTTGGACTCTAGTTCCCCGGTCAGTCGACTGGGGAACACGCTACACAACACCGTTTGTGCTGGAAGTAAGACGTCGCACCCACACAGCATAACTATCCGGGTGTACATCTTTCATTAAAGGACTAGAGCGCAACTGTGCGCTCCTTGTTGTTACAGTAATGGCAGATTGAGACTCAACTCTGACCACCTGGTAATCACGTGACTTACAGCTCTGAGACAAAGCCAATAGGCAACAGATGCATTAACTTGTAATGACCACTAGTGGGCAGTACAAAATGAGACTTAGAACATAACATTATAAAGAAAGAACAGTTTAGATGTATATATTAAAACCAACAATAAACATACATGACTGAGTAGGCTCGTTCAACTACATCAGCAGGTATGTAATTAAGGACGTAACTAAATTTAAGATGCCCTGTAACGAATCGGAATGAATTCGTCGAGATGCAATCTCGCATCTCCTTTTTGTGATTTCAAATCAAGAAATATTTCAGTATACAAGTTTTTCTTTATCTCGTTTGGTGTATAATGACGTGTTTGTATTTTGATATCCTTTGATTGATATAGCGCTGCCTACTTTTATTATTATTATTATTATTATTATTATTATTATTAAGCGCCCGCCCTCAGACAGTCCTTGGCAGACGAACTGGACATCACTCTCGCCAGGGCCAAGACCGCCAGTAAAATTGCTTCTACATACGCAGAGTTCAGCGATAGCCTCGGAAGGTCAGTACCAAAGCTGCAAGGACAATATAATATGCATGGTTTAGTCTTAAAATTAGCTATTGTACAAGAGTAACAGTAACCTCTTTGAATAGGCACAATCCGCATGAGTAACAGTAACCTCTTTGAATCGGCACAATCCGCATGAGCAACATTAACCTCTTTCAATCGGCACAATCCGCATTTTTATGTTAAAAAGGTTACTCTTATGATTAATCCAGACCCTTTGGCATTTTAATTGAGGTCCTGTTACGAGAATAATGATAAATTTCTATCTGGGGGCTGTTCATGTGATAGTAATTTCACACACCATTAGCATAAAAAAGCGAAGACGGTCTAGAAACACACGTGGTATAATTGACCTTATTTAACACGTGAGATGGGGCTCCACCACAGTATGATGAAAAGCCTATCAATATTCAAACATATTGAATGAAGAATCTTGCAGTTGATACATATCTCATTTATGACCTTTAAATTATGAACTTCCGAACAGCCAATCAGTGTATTTCTCTCATTGCGCTTCGCCTAAGGTAGTGCATATTGTATTTTGTTTTGTCTCGTTCAAGCAGACCCCTCGTGTGTCTCCGCGATAGTACGTGGATCTAGTAAGAAAAAGTTACCTTCCAAGTCATTGGGACGCTCGCAGATCCGGCACGTGCACAGGTAAACCGAGCGAGTGCACTTGACGGGGTCGGTAACTGACTTATATAACGGTTGTTTTGTTAGATATTGCGATACGTTACCATACGATAATGAGCGCGGCTTCTAATGTGCTTATCGTCAGTGGTGTACTGGCCATTGGGCATACCGGGACAAATCCCGGTGGGCCGCCGAATCGGTGGGCCGTCAAAAAAATCCGTTTTTACTGGTGTGAGCAAAACCCCGGGCCTGTCCCGGCAGATAAGTCCAGGGCCGAGTTGCTTACCCAGTACACCCCTGCTTATCGTCCACATCAAGTAGTATGGGTTTGAAACCCAGCTGTATCTATTATTTATTACTTTTTAAATCCAGTTTAAAATTGTCTTTGGTTTTATGAACTGAAACATTAGTTAGCATATTGTTGAGAATTCTAGCACAAATGCAAATTATTGGTATGATCTCATTTTCTGTCCCCCCCCCCTTTTTTTTTTTTGCGGTCCCCCCCCCCCCCTTTTTTTTTTTTTGCGTGGGCTTCACCCAGGAACAATAAATATATCAAAAATAATCTCCTGACAAATTCAGATTCCATCTATTGTTGTTGGTTAGTATTTTGTACACATGACAAGTTCTACTAATTTTCTTGTTTTCATGCATTGACTAGCTAGGTAAACTAGTCTGCAGGACTGAAAAATGAAGACTATGCCACTGAAACTTTCTTAACAATTGATGATTAAATTACATAGAATGTTAATGTAATATGAAAATATTATTGCAGTGGTAAAATTAATAAATATACAATGAAGGGAGATTAGTAATTGAGAAAAGCATGAGTAAGAGGCTACTTTCTTGCAGATTTCTAATGAAACCAATGCTCATCAGCTTGCATGCTTATTACCTCTGCCATGTGCAGACTATATCAAAAGGTTAGCATTGGGATATTTTCTATATTTGTCACATCTACTACTTGCATAGTGACACTTTACCAGGTTGGTCAAATAATTCCATGGAAATTAGTGTTCAGCTTTTTTATTTTTTAACCACAACATCATTCATAACATCATCTTTTCCGCTGTCGCAAACTTCGTTATCTGATGCCCAGATATATGTAGATAATTTTCCTAGCAGTTATAATTATTGATAAATTATAATAACGTCATACCTCAAAACAAACCAAACCTTCTGAATCAAGGTTATTGTTAAAAGATTAGAAATATAAAAATCTTTGCAAAGAGTATGTGTATTTGCGTTGGTAATACACAATTTAACACTGGGAGCCATAATTCCACGTATTTTCAACATTATTTTTGTATTTCCTTTAATACTGTAAGGAAGATCTTTTCTGGTCCTTCATAGTGGAACAAAACAATTATGCAGTTGTAAATGGTAAAATAACTGTTTTTGTATATTTAAAAAAAAATGATTATATTGTGCATACTTCTATCTTGCCTTGAAAATAAAGACCTTTGCGATATATATTAAGGTTGATTTTTAGAGTTTTAATTTTTTAGCATATAACAGCCAAAGTTCGTTGATCCACCCCACCCACCACCCATTTATCATCTACCGTACCCATCAGAAAGATTAAAATTGATCATTTTATATAATTATATAATATATAATATTTTTACCAAAAAGATATTACTTGTAGCACTCTTTGAAGAAAAATTGTTTTCTATGCAGTTCATAAATTCAGGTACACTGAAATTTTGGGTTTCTCTGTATATTTTTTGCATCCACCTACCAAACTGCGTACCATGGTAACCAATGCTGATAATTTCCCTTGACAGAAATAAATCATCAAGGTCATTTGGTTTGCTGATTTAAATTATGTCTATATTGTGATATTTTGTACAAGTTCTAATCAACAATGTACTTACCTTTTATTGTGAAATGTAAAATTTGCACTTGTATCCATACACTATTATATACTCTGTGATTTTATAGATTAAGAATGTATTCTATCAGTTCTGTGACCTTTATCTGTTGTTAGATATTCAATTTTTTGTTTAGCTTCTTCCTCTCCTTATTTCGTCTAAAGGTTTTTTGTTGTTGCATAGTTCAGTTAATCTAGATCAACGAAATAACAATCGTTATGAAGAAAAAAAAAATTACCCATTCAGTTACCATGGTTACACGGCATATATCAATCAAAATTGTTGAGAAAGTCATTTTTACATTGTGTGTCATGTAATAATTATTATTTTTAAGTTTTATCTAAATCAGACTATATTTTATCTATTATACATGCTTGCAACTTATCATTCAAAATAATGAAGAATTTCTGAGGAATACGTCTTTTTCAACCAACGTCATTGAGGTAATTTGGATGTAAAGAGTAAAGTTCATAAGAGGGAAAGGGTTAAGGAACAAATGGAGTTTTGGATGTAAAGAGTAAAGTTCATAAGAGGGAAAGGGTTAAGGAACAAATGGAGTTTTGAACTCGAGTAGTATATGTTCCAGCATTTTGCCGCGAGTGAATAAAAAATCCAAAACAGAGAATTCTCCCTGAAAAATGTTAGCGTTCATTCTTTTAAATATACATCAGCTGTACTATTATTCAAAGCAAGCAACTCTGGCAAACGTTCACATATGGTAACAAATCTATTTCAACAAATACCCTGCATAGCTCACATGCAGCCTGGCATCTTTAGAAATGTCTTTATAATTCTATCAAGGCATGAAATTGCCACATAATATATCATTTATTCGAATCATAATGAACTAAACTTGGTTTTAAAAAACGGTAACTAAGAAATTAATGTTTAAATTATGTTCCAAACTTTCAACAACAAAAAAAAAAAAGTAACCAGACTTTTACATTGAATTAACACTTTTTGTACAATAAGGTAAAAAGTAGGAAAAATATATTTAAAATATCAGCAAGGTCCTTTTTCAGGAAATACTTGTTCTTTAATGATTTTGAAGCACTCCCCATCTTATTGTTTGTGTTTTTATGTCCAAGAAAATATTTTCAAAATAGTTCCTATTATTAACAATCGTGCGGCACACATACCAAGGAGAAAGTAATGTTTGACATGTCCTGTTGGCTTCTGATTAATCTGTAATACATCTAGTCGATTAGAATATAATATATTAGATAAACTGATGAGCTGTATATGTAATACGTCTAGTCGATTAGAATATAATGTATTAGATAAACCGATGAGCTGTATCTGTAATACATCTAGTCGATTAGAATATATTGTATTAGACAAACTGATGAGCTGTATATGTAATACGTCTAGTCGATTAGAATATAATGTATTAGATAAACTGATGAGCTGTATCTGTAATACATCTAGTCGATTAGAATATAATGTATTAGATAAACTGATGAGCTGTATCTATAATACATCTAGTCGATTAGAATATAATGTATTAGATAAACTGATGAGCTGTATCTGTAATACATCTAGTCGATTAGAATATAATGTATTAGATAAACTGATGAGCTGTATTTGTAATACATATAGTCGATTAGAATATAATGTATTAGATAAACTGATGAGCTGTATCTGTAATACATCTAGTCGATTAGAATATAATGTATTAGATAAACTGATGAGCTGTATCTGTAATACATCTAGTCGATTAGAATATAATGTATTAGATAAACTGATGAGCTGTCTCTGACGATATTGCCATGGCTTAACCAAAGCATCGATATAAAACAAGTGAAAATCGAAGGGCATGCAGGGAGGGGTTGCAGTGGCTGCGTTCAAATTAAAGTGAATGTGTGGATTACGTAAGTGCAAATCACGCTATTCAGACCTACAAATACATTTTTCCTTAAACTTTACATGTGAGTTGTAGCAGCTCAGTAAAAATAAAAAGCAGCAAAAAAATTAGTATGTCACCGATCCTCTTTCGAGATAATGTGGCGCCATCTATGATCGGTCGAGGGACAATTTGCGAACGTAATAGATTGATACATGAAGCAAAACCATATATCAATATGAGTGCCTTTTGGACACAGTTTGTTTTCATCCTATAAAATGAATGTTTCTGGTTTGTGTCAAAGAGAATGGTGATAGTTATGTTACTGTTAATTTAAAGTATACGAAATATCCAAATTAGGTTTCTGCAAATTTTGTACTTTCATAGAGTAGTTGGAATTTGTCCTAAAAAAAAAAACAACCTCGGTATAGTGAGATCATAAATTGCTTATTAAAATTAACTAAGAAAATTGGTGTCACCGGCTTTTCAGAGAAACGCCGCAGCGAAATCAACCATCATTTGTGGGGGTGCCACATTACCTCCCCTTACATACAAACATAACGTCATTACTACTGTAGTAGGAATGTGCATACATGTGGAGAGTGTCATACAGTTATTTAGCATCAAAACGATAAAGTTTACAAACAACTTAACATTCAGATAAAATGATATTTATTGAAGTAACACGCAAGTTGTGTACAGTACGATAAATGTCTCTGACAGCAAACGATGTGACAAAGTAATACTTTTCTTTTTTGGAACCATTTAGTCCTTCTTTTGTTGGTAATTCGTATTATTCCTGCTTATATTATAACTGGGTAAGTTTGCAGATCGTATGTATTTCCTATTTACTCAATGTAGTAATTACGATCGTTTTATTTTCATACTAACTTTTATGTTTTTTTTTCTAAAATAGGCTAATCACTGACTGCTGTGTTTCAGAAAATCACGAATCTTATTATCACTACCAAACTTTTAAATTAATTAGTACTAACTGCACGTTTATTTTGTCAATTTTACTTTTCATCGCCGGGTTTATGTCAGAAATCGTTCATTATTAGGCTGTATTTGGCAGAGCAGGTGAGTAAATTGATTTTTTTTCTCCGTTTTGTTTCTCCCATTGGCACATTGGCATGCATTTGAACATGCATATTAACCTGTAAAATACTTGGCATTTGTCAATACGATAGTTTACATTTGTTAAGAACGTCTCCACATATTATTATTATTATTATTATTATTTGCAACCGTGCGAACGAGCGGAAATTTGGCGGTACACACCTTTCTCACCAGCAATGTATGCTGAAATAACAATTCTCACTTCATATAAAAGTATTATATATAAGTACGTATACATTTATGTTGATCACCGTCAAATCTTGCGTGTGTGTGTATATGTGCATCTAATGGCCCTATCCGTCCGTCCACCTCTCTCTATGTCTCTGTTTGTCTGTGCGTCTGTCTCTCCTAGCAAAATGGATTATCCTTTTAAGAGAACCAAACTTTTATTTATTGTAATTCAGATAACAAAGTGACAAATAATCTATTGTAATAAGAATTTTTAAATATCAAGAACATGGTGAAGACATAATGCTATCAGCGGAACGTTATGTAATTCTTTTTTATAAGATAAAATTTTGATGAAAAGTAAATCAGTTTTGGTTTCTTTGCTGACTGATTTTCCGTGAATGGTAAGTTGGTAATGAAAAAAGAAAGGAGGGAAAAATTACATGGAAAGAAAGAAAAGGAGGGGGATTTTTGGAAGAGAAGAACTGACGGTGCTTTATCTGATCTCTGAAATCGGAATAGATTTTTAGACCCCCTCCCCTCTCTCTTTCGTTCTCTCTCTCTCTCTCTCTCTCTCTCTCTCTCTCTCTCTCTCTCTCTCTCTCTCTCTCTCTCTCACTCGCAATATAGTGAATATCGGGTGCTTACTTTAGTCAACATGTTGTAGCACTCAATCATGTTCAAACAGCGTCCGTCATTTTTGATGCCTACACCGATTCATCAACACTCCAGTTAGAGTAGACAAATACTAATTTTTAACTGTTTGTCTATCCATGGCACAAATTGTCCTTTTGTCTACTGCGATCATATTGTTTTTATTGTTTTTTTTTAAATCTGTGTCCGTATCTTTTTGTAATAAAAATATGAAGAAAAAAAAAAAAACCCAACAAACTTTCCACATCACTTGCCACATCGGAGCGTCCGTCAACACACCACGACGCTATCCTCGAAAAACCCACTTTAGATACCTGACGTTGTAACGTATGAAATATGACATAATTGTATGTTGCGCAAAAACAGTAGTGTTATCTGTCTTTAAGAAACTTGCAACACTGCAAACAGGTATTTATCTTTTAAATTATATACATCTTTAGAAGTCATTATATCGATTATAACATGAAAAATAAAGAAACTTCAGCTTGATTACACTCTGTTCACCTAGTACTACAGCATGTGAGCGTGTCAATCAACCATTTGATGGGCACTCAATCGGTAATATCAAGTACGTCATACAGAGCGTTACTTTGTTGACACGTGCGGGCCTTACAAAAGAGTTATCTACTGTGCAAGATAAGTACCGCTTTTTCTCGTGCGTTGTATACAGAGATGAAATGGGTTCATGTTAGAATACTAAGTCAATCTAATGGGCACCCAGACAAAACTCGTAAAATGCTATTGTGTGTGTCTCTCTCCATGTGTATGCGTGTATGTGTGTGTGCGTGCGCGCGCGCACACACATATATCGAGACATAGTTATCATTACCGGGAAGCGACGTCAAAAATTTTAAGATATTCATGTGCAAGTTTTTAAAACGAACATCATAGCTTTGCTTGCACGCGAGACATTGTTTTCCAAAAGCAGAATTTAACATCATAGCTTTGCTTGCACGCGAGACATTGTTTTCCAGAAGCAGAATTTAAAAAAAAAAAAAAAAAACCTAAACGTTTTTTTATGTTTCCGATGTGACACAGGGTGGCGGTGGGAGTGGAGGGACAAGATGATTCAAGTATGTTCCAGAAGTTAATGCCGGAATATACGCACCTCGTCAAGATCCACACCAAAAAGGAGGAGGACCTCGCAGCTGCCAAACGGGTATGCATCTCGATTAGCATTAGCTACCATTTCAGCAATCAATCATCATAGAAGACGGATGCCAGAGAATGATGGCTCGTTGTCCGTTTCTTTCCTGCATCGCAAAAAAAAAAAAAAAAAAAAAAAAAAAAATGAAAGTAGAGCAACTCTTATCATCGTGACCTTGCATAATCCTTCCTATAGACATTGTCAAAAATGAGCATCTATAACAAATATTTATGTATTTGCTATGGAAACCCGTGAATTTTTAATATTTTGGCCGTTACAGATTATAACGGTCATTTGTCGACTTTTAAAAAAATCGCCAAAATTATGCCAGTTACAATTTAAAAGCATTCACGCAGACGAATATTACTATTCTGTTATTTTATGGCTTGTATCTAATATCGGGGAAGAGTAGCTACTGTACTATAACAATGAATGAGTGCGAAGTTTAGGGAGCAAGAGTTGTTGCTTTTTTTAAAATTTTGTTTAATTTCGTTAACTCAGAAGTACGCACTAACCTGCGGGAAGTACGAGTCCCTGGAGAAGGTATATAATAACAAGGAGATGGACGAGGAGAAATTACAAGAGTTTGAGAAAAGATTGCGCCATCTACATATCCAGATGGACGCTGCCCTCGACACTTACAAAAACCTCATCACCGAGGAACATGCTGCCCGGAAGAGGCTTATAAAGGTGGAGAAGACATTTCAAGAGCGGTCACCTTTTTTCGCAAACCTTTAATCATACTCTTTGTAATGGGTTTCTTTCCCCACTATTCTCGAAGACTGATTCACTAAATAGAAGCTCATACCCCCACAAGTAAGGTAACAAGCAAAGACAAGAGCCAAAATTAGGAAGTTTTGAACGTTCTACAATTTTTACTTTATTCTGACTCAAGTTAAAAGGTCTAAATTTGATTAGAATTTGATCCAGAGTTCAAGTTTCGTGCTCAGATGGTTTCGAGAATCAGGGCCGTCGCTACCAAATTTCTATTGGTACAATCATTTCCTATCTATAATTTTTTATTTTTTATTTTTTTTTTTGGGGGGGGACGGGAGGTAATCTTAAGTATCCGTGGTAAACAATAAAGAAGCAATTGTTTATGTCTTCATACAGAACTGCGTGTTTTTTTGCGATTAGTGTCAAGGCCCTGTGCTTTAAAATTCACCGTCCAATATGGCTGCCATTACTTAAAAATATAACAACTTTTAAATGCCACAAAGCATCTCGTACAAAGCCATATTTGTTGGCCAACTGCCCTTGCATTTGGTTGTTGGGTCCATGCTAGCCGGGGGAGTAATCTCAGGTGTACTTGGGCCTCTTGTTTATTCTAGCAATGAACGCCACGATACTGTTCTCAACAAGCTGAATTTCCAAGTAAACCTTAGGTCTGTACTTTAACCTGAATCAAGATTTATTATTGAATGATTTTGTAAAACTTGGAACTAAATTGTTCAGTTGCAGTTTAGTTATACTAAAATCGGAACATCATTATACTGTATTACTACAAAGTACTGATCCCCTATATGGCAAAAACCCGAATTTACTAAACATTAGACACAGTTGTGTAAAACGCTTAATTTATTGTACTTTGGCGGCATATTTCTACTTATCCCCGACTTAACACTCTAACTTTGCCCAAATTTAACAATGTAGGTCTTAAAGTTATGTCTAGGCTAAGACGTCTGATTGATAAATTTTAATTCAGACATCAAATTTCACCCAATCTAATCGCTGGAATTTAGAATTAAGTTTAAGTTTAAGTTTGGACTTTCTTTTGGTGTACTCCAAGTATTGTCATAATTTGTTAATAAATATTTTTACGCGAATCTTCCATACATTCATCTAGTAAGTCAATTAGTCAGCTAGTCAGTAAATAAATAAATAAATGAATAAATAAATACATAATTTTTTTTTACTCAAATGTATGTATTTCTTTCAGAAATCCAGTGACATGAAAGATATATGGGAATTGGAGGAATCCTCAAAAATCAGCACCTTAATTACGAACTGGGTGAAGTGTCTGAACCAGCTCCCGAACGAGAGGTATATTTATTTACATATAGTAATAAATAAGTCTTTTATGTCACTATATAATTTTTTTAACACGAGCTGATCAGACTGACTTAGTTACCACAGACACAGTGCCGGTTCCTGAATTCGAAAGGCTAATAATTTTAGTAGGCAAGTATAGCTTACTTCTATTCGGACTGCTTTTATGTCATTGTCATTTTATTCCAGGATGTCTAATTCTTGCATAGAAGTCGCCCAAATATCACGAACTAAAGTTAAGTCTAGACTTAAAACATATGATTGTTTAATTTTAAGTCCGGTTTAAATTTTGTCGCCAGTCAGATCATTGGACTCTATATTGAATTTTAAGTCCAGACTCAAAGTCTGTTAGTCGAATCCAGACCTGGTCAGGACAAAATTATGAGGCACGTAGAGAGTTTTAATATTTTTTTTATATCGTCAAAGTGAATATGAGTAGAATTGTGATGTCTTCAATGTTAGTAAATGGAATGCCATTTTTTCAAATTTTATCTATTTGTATCTGGAAAGTATGTGTGACGATTTATAAAAAATGTCAACTTAAAACCAGAATGTGCAAGCACGCCTGTCATCAGCCAGATGAATTTACAGCGCAATATGCAATACAATTTACAATGCCGGAGCATTATTTTATCCAAATTTGTTGGATATTCAATACGAATAAACGTTATATTAATTTCAATGTGTCTTCAAAACTGGGATCATTTTTAGAGAACAACCAAGGGACAAACATTCTGCCGAGACTATTTCAGTCCGTGATATTGTGAACGAGATGGCCAAGCGAAGGTTGAAGCAGATGCCGCCTACTTCAGGAGAGGTATACGTCATTCAACCCCACCCCCACCCCACCCCACCCCCGCACACACACACTTTCTCTCTGTCTCTCTGTCTCCCTCTCTCTCAAAAAGTCAGACAAATAGTTATACATAATGCTGCAATGGTAATTTGGTACAAGTAGTATAGGTGGACATTATGGAAGAAATGTGACTTTAGCATTATGGATGTCACTAGGGGGAGGTGGGTCTATGCGAATTTAACATTAGTGTTTGGACCGGTATGACTGTTATGGGAATTTAAAATTACGTTTGGGTAACTATAGAGTCCTCTGGAAATTTAACATTACGTTTGGGCCACTACAGACTCTAATAGCAATTTAACACAATGTTTGGGTCATTACATACTTTAATGGCAATTTAACACAATATTTGGGTCACTATAGACTCTGATGGGAATTTAGCATTACGTTTGGGTCATAATAGACTCTAATGAAAATTTAGCATTACGGCCTAATCACAGACAACAACCACACTGAAATTCACCAATATTGTGTCATCTGCTCAGGACTGACACATTTTGTCAAAGTAAGTTAGGCATTTGACGTAATGTTTATGCGTGGCATGTCTGGGTGCTATTGTTACCGAGAGAAAGAGAGCGATAGAATTAAAAAACAAAAAATAATCACAAAAGACCATATTTCCTTTTCAAAAGCAACTCTTTCATGTACCCATCTTAACCGACTCAATAACTCAGTGATTAACAAATAATGAAGACCAAGTATGAGGACGGTCTCTCGTCTTTATGTATAATGCTGAAGGTCTAACTGGGGGAAAATGAATGTAGAAACCATGTACAATACAATACAAATATTTTTAATAATTAACATATTTACAGGGTTAACAACACTGGTTAGTGAGACGTGGGATCCAATGGTCCATCACGGGTTTGTCATGCCATGGACTTAAAATACGTTCTCAAGGGAAAGATAAAAGATACCCATAATGCTTACTAAACCATCGTTCTGCTTTTTCAACTTTTTGTGGCAATTGGAGTCCAAAACTAGTCAATAAATGGACTAGAGGAAATCCAAAGCTTCGTTGATGATGAAAATACACAATATTTTCCTCACACACATTTGAGATTGGTCCAGAGAGGAGAGATCCATTTCAGGATGGTCCAAAACCTACTACTATACCTGCTAGAAGAGGATAATAAGAAAGAACAGCAGCGGGAACAAGAACATCAGCATCAGCAGCCTCAACAATCGTAAAAATTGGGAGGACCTAGTTTTAGGCTCTCAGTCTCAGTAGGGACTTGGAGTCGAGAGAAGTGGTGTAACAGCTGCCCATGATGTAGAACCCAACCCGGGAGGTGCAGCTGTCCTGATCATTAAAGCAGTACTTTGGGTTCCAATCTCACCTAAGGCATTTGACTTGTCAGTTTTACAAAACATAATTTACATCGAACGGCGATTTACTGCAAACAAGCAATGTATTGTGCACTGTTAGTATTTAAACACTGGCTGTTGACCGGGCTCCATTCGCTCAGTGTAGTCTCTGTATAGTCCGTTTGAATAATGACTACAACTAATTGCTGGTTTTTAAAAGGATTCACATTGATTTCTGTTTTTGATGTTTAATAATTAAAGTGAAAATGATACTATTTGGTTTTAGTACAATCATTTCCACACTTATAATTCTGAAGGAATGTGATTTATAGGTATCATTTTACATATCAGAAATCATCACCAGTACACTTTAAACAGACTATAGCCTTTGTAAGACGTGGGGACAACTATATGTCGCCTACTAGTATTGTGATATTATAAATCAGGTCAGGAATCACTTGTTTGCCGTAAATCGTCGTTCAGTGCCTATCCAACCAGACCGCAATTTCACTAACATAAGTCTGAAAGTTAGGTATAGATTTGTACAAGACATTTGATTGATCAACTAAATCAGATTAAAATTTCAGCCAATTCAATTGATGGACTCTGGACTTAAGTGTTAGCCCAGAATCAAGCTCTATTGGTGTAATTCAGACTAGACTGCAGGATTCTAAGCTTAAGTCTTGACTTAAATGCTGTCGGTGAAATCCAAACCTAGCCTGGATTTCACCAAGATAATTTAGGTCTGGAATTTAAACTAAGTCTAGAATCCAGTAATCTGATTGGCTGCAATTTAATTCTGAGTTAAAATTGACCAATCGAAAGTCTCAAGTTTAGACTTAGTTTTAAGACTTACGCTGGTGCAATTGGGACCAGGTTCGGATTACACCAACAGAACTTAAATCTGGGCTTAAACTTAAGTCTTGATTCCAATGACATAAACTGGATTCTAAGCTTAAGTCGAGACTTAAATATTACTGATGAAATCTAGACCCGGCCCAAATGTCACAAATATGTCATAAAGTTTAAGTCTTGACTTAAATACTTGATACGTTGATTTTAAGTCAGACTTAAATTTCAGCCAATCAGATCGATGTATCCTAGACTTAAGTTTAAGTCTAGGCTTAAGTTCTAATTGCATATCAGAAAACATAACTTACGTCTGGAGTTAAACATAAGTCTTGATTCCAATGGCATGGACAGGATTTCACCAACAGTACTTTATACTGAACTTGGACTTAAGTCCTGAAGATAAAAAAAAAATCGAGCTTGTGGTTGAGGTTCAGATTTGTGATCAACGAATCGCAAGAGATTTTACTTCTGTAACTTTCATTTTTAATTTGATGATAAACTCTAGCTCAGACTCTAACTCAACTGTTTCGTAATCTTCAGACCTGGATTTTGCCGACAGAACTTAAATCTAAACTTAAACTTAGGCCAAAATTTCAGTCTGATTTAAAATTGGCAAAATAAATTTCTTAAGTTTATACTTATTTTTAAGACCTATATTGGTAAATTGTGAACATGACGGATTTTATCACAGTGAACTTTTTGATACTTTTAGGCTTACAAACTAAACCACTCACTTGTGAAAACGGCGATACAGAAGAATCGAGAGTTATCCGAAGCTGATTGTAGTGCAGCAGATTGCGCTTTCAGTCAATCTGCTTCCGAACAAGGACGCAAAAAACCGTCCTTCGACGCCTACATGACTCCAGTGCAGGAGATATACATCACAAGTAAGCCATGCATCTTAACTTAAGAAGAAAAAATATGTATAATTTTCTGTGAATCTATGAAATATAGTTAATTTAAATTCATCTACTATTTATTAATGATATTGAATATAATCTCGAAGCAAAATGTTTACAAATGTAATCGTCATTAGAATCCAAAATTTAGTCAAGAATATCTAACAGTACGAGGTATTGCATCAGTTATCAGAAGGAAAACAAACGTAGCCTTGAAAAAAAAAAAAGATTTTAACACACGTAAATTCCTCCAGTAAAATTGGAAACAATATATCACGTTTCACCGGGGGTAGAGGAAATGCGTAGATTTCTGTATAACTACTATTGCTTGCTTATAAGAGACTAAAATAACATAAATATATAATTCGTAGAATTGTCAAGCTTTATGTTTTTAAATGGCAAAATAAACCACGTATATTTTGACTCCGGCACCGTCTCACAGATTGTTCTAATGGCGAGGAAGATGACAGTTCTATCGAAGAGACAGTTGTTCGTGGTACCAAGAAGACTGCATGGGGAGCTACGATTTCCAGGAGACTTTTCGGTGATGGAGGTAAATACTATGCAGCTCTACCGGCTAAAAATGTATTTTAAATTGAATATACCCTATTTGTATATACTGTTACGACTAGGGGTAATGTAACAAAAGAAAAGACTCAAACAAGCTTTCAAGATTTAAAATACAAATATTTAATTTCCTAAAATATTAAAATATTTCAACAAACAATCAAAGTGAAAGAATTAAAATAACTTACAGTATAGAATATCCTTAAAAGTCCTAAATTGTTCTAAAGTTCACTGATCCAGAAGTTAATCAAAATATTCCGAATAAAGTAGGTTCCAAATGAAACCTTCGCTGTACTGATATGCTATTAAGAATCAAGTATATCCAAGTTTTATAAATTCCAAATAGTCCTTGTGAGTATGGAATAACACAAGTTCTAGAAATGTTTCCGATAATTCCACGGAGCTGTATAATTATTAAGGTTTAAGAAACAGTACTAATCCAGAATGTACTGTATACTGACATATATCACTAAAGTAGAATATCCACACACAAAAAGAACCAAATTCGTTTATGACCTCTCAATCCAGTGTAGCTATGAAGAATGCCAGAATGCTGTTATAAATCCTATTATATAGTCTCTTACTACGCAGAATCGAAATAAAACCCATACTACGTCTTTGATAAACAACTGGGTATTTCGAAATAATTTCCTTCTAAATTACAACCCTCTCAGAACCAATCAGAAACTAGGTTATGCGTGACATCGCCAAAGTACTTGTGCCCTGACGTTATTAACAGTCAATAAAGTAATGAATCATATAATCTAGGTCAGAAGTTCATACTCTCATGCGCTGATCACGTGACATAACTAATGCTTCAGTGAAATATTGATCCAATTTACCGTATGTGTACTCACGGCAAGACGACAGCTATTAGACTAAGAACAGAGATCATAAACTAATAAACTATACCATTATTAAAAGAAAAATTATATATAATTCCGTAAACATACAGAATCTCCACTTACAGTATTTAACACAGTCCTCTTTGTACAATAAATTTAGAATGTGTCAGTTTATCGATATCTTAAACTCAACAATGTCATCTTTTTCATTAATAAATTATACATAAAAATCCTCAATTGTATTGGAGTCGCTGTAGTTCTGTGATTAGCGTGCCGGACTCGCGACCAGAAGGGGTTCTATTCCAGCCAAAACCAGACCGGATCGACCGCAGGTGGCGTGTCCATGGGCAAGACACTTTACTCCATTTGCCTCAGCACGACATAACTTTTAATATATTGATATACCGTCAAACGCCAAAAAAAACAAATGAACTACACCATTTTATCCGAGATTTTAACTTCTTCGTCTGAGGTCGTGTCCAAAGTTACAAAACACAAAAGAGTTATTTGGCTTTTGGCTGATCTTATGACTACTCTACTACAACTGAAGAAAAGAGAAATAAAAATTAAATTCATATCGACATTCTTGCATATAGATGAGGCAGACCAAGCGCCAGCAGTGACAGGGAAGCAGCCGGTGTCCACGGACGTAACCAAGCTGAAGAATGTCCATGTCATTGCCACTGCATTCTATAAGAAATTGAGCAAGAAAGAGCTCAGCCTGAAACCAGGTATACGTCCGTTTTACCCTTTCTTCATTTCTTTCGTTTCTAAAATTGTATTGCCAATGTTATAACTGTGGCATTGGGACTAGACTACAAGTTATAACAACTTATCAAGAGTCCCTTACCTTCAGTTTCTTCCGTTGTCCTTTCGTCCTCTCTTTGCTTCTTTGTTTCTGTAGATCCAATTTGCATAGGAAACTTGGGTTATATTTAAAGACAGGGGTTACACTGTTGGAGTTGGTGAAAATGGTTAAGATTTCATGGAAATAAAAGTAATCAATTTCATTTAAGGAATTAGGGATAGTTTTGATGTAAATTGTAAAATTAAATTTAAGCAGATCAGATTAAAATTTTTGGGGATAATAGATTGGAATTCAGATTGTTCCTTATATTTAGTCAAAATCGCAGAGCTCAATGCTTATGGCAGTCTTTATCATTCGGGTAGGATCCTGCTACTTAAATGTCATCTGGGTAGTAAAGATTACCGTATTCAAATAAAAAATATAACGTGATTATAGGAAAGAAGAAGTATAAAACAAGTTCCCGAAATTGGTGGTTAATTTTTGACTGAGATTGAAATATACCTATACCTTTTTCTGGAACAATCAAAAGATGCATATAAAGGGAAATATCAGTAAATCTTTGCGCGAGATTTTGTTGTTCAGATGGATACGATACTAGAGGTTCAACCAGAATTTTTAAATGTTGTCATATAAGTCTTCAAGTCACGTGAGAGCATGGCCAAATCAGTTATAAAAATAATAACGAATCTCAAAAAAATAAATAACAGAAATATATTTTAATATTTGTTTACAAATATTGTCAAAGCACACAAGAAGGGCGCATGAATACACAAGTAGTTCGTTTTTAATCTTATGGACTGATAAGTTTTATTTTTTTCTGCGTCACATAATGCGATTTTAATCAATCTAAATGCTTGTTACAAGGCTTTGTAAAAAATTTTAAATTATTTATCAAAGTAAAAATAATTTTTTATTAATTTTCATTTATCATTTATAAAAGTTTGATGTTTAGTGTATCGCGACCACAAGAAATGTAAAAAATATGAACATTATGATTAGACACAGGTTTTGACTTTGCGTAACAAACATGTAGAATATTCTGACATATTTCCACAAAAAAACTGATTTTACTTTAGAAGAACTTCATTCTCATATAACTTAAAAAACCCATCAGCGTTCCTTTCCTTCAGTATCCTTTCACGTCAGTTGGATGTATTATGTAATTATCATTTTGGACACATAAAGACGGGTTCGTTTTTGCATGACATTTTCAAGAAGCCTGAATGGATCGCCGTATTAAACACTGGGTCACAAAAATGACCTTAAGCACTATCATCGACAATAGATCCTTGCATATTTTCAATACATTGTACACAACGACAATAGATCCTTGCATATTTTCAATACAATGTACACATCGACAATAGAGCCTTGCATATTTTCAATACAATGTACACATCGACAATAGAGCCTTGCATATTTTCAATATAATGTACACATCGACAATAGAGCCTTGCATATTTTCAACACAATGTACACAACGACAATAGAGCCTTGCATATTTTCAATACAATGTACACAGCGACAAAAGAGCCTTGCATATTTTCAATACAATGTACACAACGACAATAGAGCCTTGCATATTTTCAATACAATGTACACAGCGACAAAAGAGCCTTGCATATTTTCAATACAGTGTACACATCGACAATAGAGCCTTGCATATTTTCAATACAATGTACACATCGATAAAAACAATAGATCCTTGCATATTTTCAATACAATGTACACAACGACAATAGAGCCTTGCATATTTTCAATACAATGTACACATCGACAATAGAGCCTTGCATATTTTCAATACAGTGTACACATCGAAAAAAACAATAGATTCTTGCATATGTTTAATACAATGTACACATCGACAATAGATCCTTGCATATTTTCAATACAATATACACATCAACAGTAGATCCTTGCATATTTTAATACAATGTAAACAACAACAATAGATCCTTGCATATTTTTAATACAATGTAAACAACTTTTAATGTCTACACTTTTGTATTACATGTACTGAAATATGCAAATTATCCTGAAAAACTAGATTGTGCAAAAGCGTGCTCGAAATCACTTGTATTCACGTTCTGCCTAAGAAACGCTGCGCTGTTATAGATTTATTTCAAACATGGTGACTAATTAATTTTATTTCGCTTTTCAAAAGCTGATACTATTCAAGTTATATCTGCAAAGTATTTTAAAAGTCTAGATGTAAAAAACAACGTATAATACGTCTCATCCGGGACAAAATCCTATTCAATTCTATGTAAAATAGAATCGCGATCGTCATGCACAATGATGCCCATAGGGACAAAACTAGTTCAGTGATCTATCACATTTTCATTTTGACAAACTAACTGCGATCCAGTCTTCAATTTATTTAAGTATGAACGATTTCTTGATGCAAATACTTTGAGAAGTCTTCTACATTAATTACTTGCGTCAACTCTTTTAAGTCGTAAAGGTCATTTGTTATTTTGCTCATAAATGATTGTTGAACTGATTCTCAAAGCCTTTATTTAGGTGAAACCGGTTTACTCTACAGGATTGGTACTGACTATGTATTTTTTAAATTTTTTTAAAATTTTGTTAGGAATGAAGATTCTACAGCTGTTACCCGCCAACGCCGCCGGGATGGCATATGGAGTAGTCTGCAGACACAACCTCTTGAAGAAGAAAAAGGGTTATTTCCCTGCAGTTAGCGTCGAGATGGACATGTAACCATGTCACGTCAACATCTATTAGAACTTTGAAGCAATGTAAACAGCTGATCCAAGATACCTTTCTACCACTGTTTCATTTTATAAACCACACAACCAATACTATGTTCCACGGCCTCAAATATTTACTGGAAAACTCAATAAAATCTTCACGTGATCATGCGTTTCCACAGGAATTTTTCCAAAGGGGGAGGGGGGAGGAGGCAAAGCAATATTTCCGGGGGGGAGGAGGGAGGACTAAAACCAAAGGTGCAATATATATTGCACAATGGATTTTTTTAAATCCAGAAGGGGGGCAACTGCCCCCTTGCTATCTCCCCATCCTGCGGACAACCGTGCGGTGTCCCGACAAAAGCGCGCAGGACAAAAGCGCGCCGACAAAAGCGCGCCGTCAAAAGCGCGCATCTTAAAACATATTCTTTTCAAAATTTAAGAGATTAATGATTACTATGTTATATTGAAATGTTGAAAAATAGTCGTCTATGGGTATGATTATTACTATTTACATTCTTTCTAAAAAACCTACACCACCATAATTTTTCATTTTTGTTTTTCTAAAAAAGACCAATGGTCCACCATTGTCACAAATTGTCATAGAAGCCTAGACTACCTTGTTCAAATATTAAAATACATGTTCTTTTAAAAACGTAAGAGATTAATGATTACTAGGTTATATTGAAGAAGACGAGCCCTGGAGTCTCACAAAAGTCACTTATTAATCCATTTTTCCAAACAAAACCATAAAAGTCACTTAAATATTTAAACCTAAACACCCAAGATAGCTACAGAGATAAAAGTTAGAGAGCAGTGATTCATGACTTGTTCCAAACAAGTTATTTTATTTAAAATAATACAAAAATACAAAATTGTAAGTTCTGTTGAAAGTGACGAGTGTGGAGTCTCACAAAAGTCACTTATTAGTTCAGTAATTTGATATATTAATTAAATTCACATTCAAAACAAGGAGCACAAGGTTCTAACCATATTTCTAGAGTTCTTATCAAAAATTAAGAAAGTTAAAATTACTAGGTTGTACTAAAGTTTCCAGCCTATGAGCCCAATCACAGAAGTAAACTATTATTCAGGAATCACTGAAATTCACTTAAAAAAGAAAACAAACTGATATCAATGGTATACACACATGAAATAAGTAGTATTATCTTGTGATAAGGATGGTATTAATTGTCCAGAATAAACAATAATTTCTATTATTGTAAAGTAAGTATTTTGTATCTTTTTTTAATCATCTTATACCAAAACAATGACTCACAGAAATAATGAACTTAGAATTGTTTAAAATTTCTTCTTTCCAACTCAATCATATGTGCTTTATACACACTTCCTAAATTATAGAATCTAACTGAATTTTTGTTAATTTCATTTCTGCGTTAGATGAATCATTACGAAGAGATTTTGAGAAAATTATAATGTCGTTTAGATTTAATGAAAATATATATTTAGAAGACTTAAAATATTTGTTTGTGTTAAATTCAAACTAATTACCATTTTCATACTCTATAGTTTTTAAAACATGTGATTTTTTTATATAAAAAATTATGTTTTTCATCAGATTTTCTAAAACAAGGAACTATGTTTTCCTTTATTTATTTTATTTAAAAAGTTATATTTTTTTTAAAAAAAAAAATGTCTGGCTTGGAAATACTATAATAGACCATAATTTTACACCATTGAAGACTGTGTATATGCAGATATTTGTCTCTGATATTAACATAGCTTCATTTTAACAGAAGTCGAAGAAAATACTAATAAGTTCATTAACTATTTTAGATTTCAGCGCAATACTCATTGTATTTATATAACAATATTTTTAATGAAATAAAAGTTCTTGAGTTCGAGATTTATTTACGATTTCTGTATTATGATCCAAAAAGTCCTGTGGCATACACAAATAGGAAACAATTACGGAGTTATAACAGGAAAATCAGAAAATTACAGAATACTGAGGCAAGCAGGGAGACGTCAAGGCTTGAGAACGAGGCCACCGAATTGCGCAAGGAGCTGAATGAGCAGAAAAGTAAAACAGAACAGAGCTAGGCTGAACTAGAAGATGCACGTCGTGAGGTTAGGCGCTTGAAAAAGCTCGTGCTCCTCCAACGTCTTGATCATCACTGAGATGGACCTCATAGCGGCCATAGAGCCTATGCATTTTATCGTCACTCATTTCATCCATCTGAGAGAGAGAGAGAGAGAGAGAGAGAGAGAGAGAGAGAGAGAGAGAGAGAGAGAGATAATATGCCGGCCACTATAGTAAAGCTAGGGGGTTCGCTTTTGTTCCTTTTCCTCCGGAACATGCGCGCGTTCCGAAATCATCATAGTACATGAAGCCTCTTGACAACGTGGCAGTAGCACTTAGGATTACCTTCTCCAGCCTTTTTTTGCGACCGAAGGTCGCGTAAGCACAGCATGCACTAGTGTTATGATATGTGCGACCTGGGGCCTGAGTCTAATATATTCATGCACTCCAAGGACCGCAATGGGCACAATAATGATAAGCAAACACGTGTTTCGCGCTTCCCACCAAATGCTTTACACTAGTGCAGTTGTCGGTTTGGCATCAGGTTTTTTTTTTTTTTTTTTTTTTAATCTAGCTATTTTTAAATAGTTATACTTTTTTGAAATTTCGGGCTTGGAAATACTTTAAAAATCCATAATTTTACACCATTGAAGACTGTGTATATGCGGATATTTGTCTCTGATATTAACATAGCTTCATTTTAACAGAAGTCGAAGAAAATACTAATAAGTCTTGAGCAGGTGCACGGCATGCTTAGACTCAGACAGCTGCTGCCGTTTATCCACATAGTATTCCTGAGTGGGGATACGTGGGGAGCATTTTTGTACAGTGCACTGTAGAACCGCCATTTTGTAGTAGTATCATTATGGGAATATAAGACCGTTTGACCAATTTTGTTTTTCTCAGGTCGAAACCCCTTCTAGATTCCTCATAACTTTTTCTCACTGGGAATGTTTGCAGACGCGTCCATCGGCGTTGAAGCTTGGTTTGTCAAGTCCGTGTCATAAGTTCATGGATTGGGGAGACGTGATAGGTAAGCGTGGTCTCACATACGCCGATTATGATCCTACTTATACAGCCATTGTGATACTACTCACTGAGACAGATAGGCCAACGATACATAAGTGATTCACTATTAGAGAATTGTAGTAGTCTATTATATAATGCCATTGGACGCCACACAGTTTGACACATACAGTTGTAAAAATGAATTTGCGTTTGTGTCTAATGCGGGAATTAAATAAACAGACCAATGGTGTGTGTGTTTATAGCGTCACAGAAAAGATTAAATCGTTTTATAGTTTGAATGTGCCATATCGATTTGTTAAAGAGGCTCAAAAGATGCTGTATAATTTTTCAAATATGTGATCCGGAGCACTTTGAAAAATGAACCGGGTTAGGGATCGTGTTCGAGCAAGCACGACGAAAACTTGGCGAAGAATATAACAAAAAGCGTGAAACGTCATAGTATGATATTGTACCTGAGACATTTCAGGTCGCTGACGTTAACTGAGTCACCGGCCGAAGATAGCGAAGACAGTGAATATATTATAACATCCAGCGAAGATATTATTAAAACATCTAGCGAAGACAGTGAAGATCACCACCAAGGGTAAATCAATTAAATAAATCTTTTTGCTATATAATATAACGATGGCATCCACACCCAATGTTCATGAAGTATACGAACTGATATACAACGCCGCAGAAACGAAGCAGCGCAGTCAGTGGGAGAAATTATCCGAAGCCATTTCCAAGTCTAATGAAGCAGAAACGGTAGCCGAGATATACAAGCACTCCAACAAGTTTGACATTATTGGATACAAACATACAAAATCTGGCCGTGTTCAAGTTGGTGCAATACTCAGTTGGGATGAGAGCGATTGATGGAAATTTTATCCAGGCTTACAAAGAAATTTGATGATTCTGGAAAGAACAAGCCTGTTTATTTGCACCCCTCCCCCTACCCCCTACATGTCCTCTTTTTAAATAAAGCAAAAATCTCTATTCCTATCTGTAATATTCCTAATCGCTTCCACTCTCCTATGATACCCCTTATAAAGTTAAAATCTCTACTCCCTTCTATAATATACACCCCAACATATATGCTTCTTTTTTAAAAACAAAACTATCATTCTCACAATCCTTACATATCAACATCCCCTCATCTACTGACCCCACACCTTTAATGTAATAGAAGCAGTATAAAATACAATTTAAATCCCTTATCAACAAAACTGACTTGGTTATCTCCCTTACCGCCCTATAATCCCTATTATAAAGTAAAAATCTCTACCTCCATCTATAATGTTGCTACTCTCCTATTTTTAAACAATACTACCATCCCATGCTCACAGGGTAGGATTTAAAAGAATGGGCATAAACAGAAATAATTAACTCCCATCCCCACCCCATATCCCCTACAAGCCCTCTTATAAATTAAGTAATAAAACATCTAGTCTCTTTTATAGGTTGCGCTCTACATTTTCGTACTTTGCATAGGATTTAATTTTCAAAGAAATTTTTTCCAGGTTTTCCTCACTGATTATTATGGCTATTTAAAAAAAGACATTGTTTATCCTAGGTATTGTTAAAGAACTTGTAATTCTCTTTATTTTGGTGTATGATTGATGATTGTAATTTGGGCTATAGTCTATTCAGCTTGACCTTACTTCAGATGTGCACCTATAAAAAAACTGCTACCTTCGCTGGGTCATTTTCACTTCCTGGATTTCAAAGGTAAATTGTAAAAAAAAAACGAGCCGACAACTTTTCTTTATTTTTTTTATATATTTTCTTATTCATTCATTGCACATTTAGAAGCTGGTATTGCCTTTTCTGGCAAAATCCGTTTTCCCTATTTTAATAACTGATAAATTTGCTGTTCTTTGGACTAGTTCAGGTTGATTTTTAGAGCACATGGGAGCAGTCATTTTATCAGCTGTCTGCGTAGTTTCCATAATTACAACATTCAGTGACAGTACATGAAAGTAGCATAGAGGCATGCCAACATTTTCTGCGTTATGCATGTTGCAAATGCTAACAACAACACCTTACACCTGTCCATCTGTCAGAAGTACGTCATATAGGTAGAGCGCAACGGTAACGACCCTTAGTTACCTCCCTTTTTGATATTCCTAACTCAATCTACTCTCTTATTTTAAGCAAAACGTAATCATATTCGCGTCTGTCTATTTGTTATATTTTGGTTGCAAAACGTAATCATGTTCGCGTCTGTCTATTTGTTATATTTTGGTTGCAAAACGTAATCATATTCGCCTCTGTCTGTCTGTTATATTTTGGTTGCAAAACGTAATCATATTCGCGTCTGTCTATTTGTTATATTTTGGTTGCAAAACGTAATCATATTCGTGTCTGTCTATTTGTTATATTTTTGTTGCAAAAAGAGTTTATCTACATTCTAAATTATATTACAAATCTGCTAGTCACGAGTGTGGCTTACGAGTTGGCGTGTGTCAAATATGATTCTTAACAATTCAAGAAAATTCTCCCTGTTTGTGTTGCAAATCTTAAATATGTTACAATTCTGCTAGCGTAATGTGAGGTCAAAGTTTCATTCATCAAATCTGAGACAAAATTTAAGAAAAACCATCTTAGAGTGATAAATACACTGACCGACTTTGTTTTACCCTCAAGGTCAATCTACGTGTGACAGTTGGAAATGTATTGTTTTAAATCTGGACAGAGAGAGTTTTAGCAAAAATCCAATGTGCTGAAGTTAATTTTGGTTTACTGTTGTTTAAAACCACCACACAAAAAAAATATTTGTGTATGTGTGTGTGTGTGTGAGTGTGTGTGTGTGTGTGTGTGTGAGAGAGAGAGAGAGAGAGAGACTCGTTATTATTATTATTATTATTATTAAAATTAATTTTTCATCATTTATGACAGATGCATGACAAAAAAATCGCACTAAGGACCCAAACGGGAGTCCTGTGTTAAATAAGGTCAAAGTTTCATTCATTAAATTCGTAATATATCTCAAGAGCAAGATTTTGTGAGGTAAACGGACTGGCAGTTAAGTAATGTCCAATATAACAAGAAAACTCGTCCTACTCGGCTGCCGTTTTTAGAGAAAAAGGAGCAAAAATCTGATCATGCAAAAAAATTCAAGTCACACAAATCTCTTTACTCTGACGACGTGTATTTGATACATCAGTCAAAATATGTACTAGGTACTGGCTGTTTTTTTCAAATTGCAGTGCAAACAGACGAAACAATTTATGAATCAAGCTAAAGATTTCCTAGTGTGCATTTTCAGTGCATACAAACTAACGAATTTTTGGAATCAAGCTACTGATTTTGTTTGTACTGTAAAGCTTTGAGTGTGTTCCATTCTTTTTTGGAAAACAGTAACATTAAGTAACCAAACAGTTTATGTAATATCCAGTCGTAACATAAATATTACTCAGTAGATCATAAAAAGTTATTATTATTATTATTTCATGGAGAGAGAGAGAGAGAGAGAGAGAGAGAGAGAGAGAGAGAGAGAGGTGTCTTAAAGCGGAAACAGATACCATTATGATTTAAATCTAAATCATTCTACAGGAAACTAAAGTGTGTCTGTGTGTGTCTGAAACACAGAGAGAGAGAGAGAGAGAGGGGGGAGGCATGGAGAGTCAATAAATAAATAAGGCACGCATCAAATAGGAGAGATTTTAGGTTTATAACTTCAAGATGTAATGTCTAAAATGGGCTCATAGGTGTTCACTGGATGTGTTTGTCTTAAAAATGTAACAGTGTAGCATATTAGGAGGGAAATAACAAAAATGTAAGATTTTCAGTGTGGCGTGTTTTAGAATTTCGGTTATGAGGACACATTTTAGGGGGCGCTCTACAGATAATACGTGCTTCTGATAGAGTGACAGGTGTAAGATGAAGTTGTTTGCATTTACAACATGCACAATGGAGATAATGTTGGCATACCTCTATGCTACTTTCGTGTACTGTGGCTGAAATTTCTTTACATATTGTACTTGTGGAAATTGGACATGATCTAATCACACAGCAGACAGAAATGGCCGCTCCAAAGTACTCGAAAAATCAGCCTGAATTAGTCAAAAGTACACTATTTTCAGCAGTTATTAAAGTAGGGAAACAAATTTTGTAAGAGTAGTCAATAACAGCCTCTAAAAGTACAATGAATGAATTACAAAATATATAAAAAGTAAAAAAAGTTATCGGCTCTTTTTTTTGAAATTTACTTTTGAAGTCCAGGAAGTGAAAATGACAAAGCGGAGCTAGCAGTTTGTTTGAAAGGTGCACATCTTAAGTAAGACCAAGTTGTATACTCTATAACCCAAATTGCACCCATCAATCATACACCAAAATAAAGGGAATTCAAAGTTCTTTTAACAATACCTAAGATATACAAGGTCTTTTTTTTAAATAGCCAGGACAACCAGTGAGGAAAACCTGGTTAATTCTTTTTCTTTACAAATCTAACCAAAGTACGAAACTAGAGAGTGCCACCTTATATTCACGATTTCGGCATTCCAAAATCTCGCTGAAAACATGATCTCGTTTCCGCGAGATTTGAAGGTCTGGGTGGTTAGAGTCCGTGACGTTATGGGAAATATATATTAAGTGTGTACTTGTTAGCAATTATTTATGTTATTTCAGTTTAATTTTCATATGGAATAAGTCGTATGAATACGGGTGTTATTGGTTCAAACTGGAACCGATAACTCTAGTTAACCGGCGTAGCAATACAAAACAAGAATTTAATATAAAATGCATTTTACTCGCTTGATCAATGCATATATATTTGCCGAGATTGTTCCATCATTTCTCTCCTTTTATTTTCTTTTTAATAAATATTCATTCATACACTGTAATATAATTCTTCAAGTTTTCAATATTTTTTAACAAATAAGTCTCTTCATCGTTGCATATTATCAAAAGATGATGATTAAATGTTTGGTCGCCTTTTAAATTTCATTTTTGTGTCCAGTATTTTTAACTGAAAATTGATATAATCTTCGTTCAAAACATTAATGGGAATTTGTTATCTTTCTAAGTATCGTTGTAAACAACGATAAGCAATATTATCTTGTATGATATAATTTTTTTAAAAAGTATCCGCTTACTTTTTAAATAACCAGAATAACGTTTTCTAGTAGTGAAAGATAATGTCCGCCGACTGTTAAATTAAAGAAAAGCAAACAGATAAAAGTTATGATGACCATTTATTATAAAATCAAACTTCTGGCATAGACCATAAAAAAAAATCGATATTCTTACATATCAAAATAAACTCTTGGTGGAGTCTTGATGACCATGGACCCTTGTGTTAAAAAAAAAAAAAAAAAACACACACAAAAGCATGACATGAAAATAAAAAAGAAAGTATGAACAAACGAAATCGCACTATCTTTAGGCTCGTTTGCATGTAAAGTCCGCTCACACGCTACAAACCAGGTTTTTTACTATAATATAAGAAAGGAATTCCAAAAGAGAGAAAAATTCCACAATTGAATATAACGGAAAATGGAATATTTTCAATAACATAAGGCAACGTCATTTATGACTGTTATCATTTACTGAAAACAGAGTAGTTACAATTTGGTAACACAACACACTGCAATACTGTGTGCATAGCCGTATCTCCCTGACTTACAATGTTTGGTCAATAGCTAGTCAAGGAATGTACTTTATTAGGTTTTTTTTTCTGTCTGTCTCTAAAAATGCTGAGTGATTCTGTTCATGTTTGAAAAAAGGTAAAACTTACAGTACATCGAAGCGGGTTCATGATATGAGAGAGAGAGAGAGAGAGAGAGAGAGAGAGAGAGAGAGAGAGAGAGAGAGAGAGAGAGAGAGAGACCGACAGAATCCTCATGTTGAAACGTAAGATGTCATATTGTATTTCCGTTCGAGTGCTGACCGTTGCCTCATGCTATACTGTTACACAACATACCTTTCAAGATCGCACCTGTTAAATTCCAGTTAGAGGCTATAATCTTTTGAACCTATTTTCAATTGACGTCCTCTACTACTCCCGATCCCACGTTAACCATCGCATGATCAGATTCACCAACAGCTGTTTTTTTTTTTCCGGATCCGGACGGACCAACGATTAACCGAGTTTGGAAACATATCACCACGTTTGGGTGGTCTGGGCTTTGCCAACGCAGAGAGGGTAATGACGTTGAAATCTTTTCTCTTTCGTGATGTCATGTTGAATGTCAATTGTTGTATAATTTATCAACATGTCTACAAATCCAACTCGTTTTAGGACGTGTAATACACAGCTACAGATACGCATGGCCGGCAAAGTTGACTACGTGACTTTACTCAGATACCACATTTAAGACATGGTCGAGCACCAGGCCCAACACGTAACGCTAGCAAGTGTGACTTACATATATTCATAATGACATGTTCTGTTGCAAAGTTCCCGTTATCCAAGACATACACCTTTACATCGATTGCATCACAATGCCATTGAAGTATATATATATATATATATATATATATATATATATATATATATATATATATATATATATATATATATATATATACATACATACATACATACATACATACATACATATACACATACATGCGGATTATATTCTTTAATATAAAATAGTATTCATTTATTCATTTATCCTCGAATCCTCTATTTTTGGTTGCTTCTTCCTGCCGCCTTTGTTTAATCCCCTCACGTGCACGCAGTTATATCTCAGCCAGGAAGAGATAATCTAGACAATAGGTTAAAATTTCACGGAGTCCATCAAGTGACATACAATATTTTTGCTTTATGACAACTGGAAATAAACAGGCTTGTTCTTTCCAGGATCATCATATTTGCTTGTAAACCTGGATAAAATTTCCATCAAGTCGCTCTCATCCCAACTGAGATGAAATGATACAACATTGAGTATTGCACCAACTCGAACACTGCCAGATTTTGTACGTTTGTATCCAATAATGTCAAACTTGTTGGAGTGCTTGTATATCTCGGCTATGGTGTCTGCTTCATCAGATTTGGAAATATGTTCGGATAATTTCTCCCACTGACTGCGCTGCTTCGTTTCTGCGGCGTTGTATATCAGTTCGTATACTTCATGAACATTGGGTGTGGATGCCATCGTTATATTATAAAACAAAAGAATTTACCTAATTGATTTACCCTTGGTGGTGATCTTCACTGTCTTCGCTAGATGTTTTAATAATATCTTCGCTGGATTTTATAATATATTCACTGTCTTCGCTATCTTCGGCCGGTGACTCAGTTAACGTCAGCGACCTGAAATGTCTCAGGTACAATATCATACTATGACGTTTCACGCTTTTTGTTATATTCTTCGCCAAGTTTTCGTCGTGCTTGCTCGAACACGATCCCTAACCCGGTTCATTTTTCAAAGTGCTCCGGATCACATATTTGAAAAATTATACAGCATCTGTTGAGACTCTTTAACAAATCGATATGATACATTCAAACTATAAAACGATTTAATCTTTTCTGTGACGCTATAAACACACACACCATTGGTCTGTTTATTTAATTCCTGCATTAGATACAAACGCAAATTCATTTTTACTACTGTATGTGTCAAACTGTGTGGCGTCTAATGGCATTATATAATAGACTACTACAATTCTCTAATAGTGAATCACTTATGTATCGTTGGCCTATCTGTCTCAGTGAGTAGTATCACAATGGCTGTATAAGTAGTATCATAATCGGCGTATGTGAGACCACGCTTACCTATCACGTCTCCCCAATCCATGAACTTATGACACGGACTTGACAAACCAAGCTTCAACGCCGATGGACGCGTCTGCAAACATTCCCAGTGAGAAATAGTTATGAGGAATCTAGAAGGGGTTTTGACCTGAGAAAAACAAAATTGGTCAAACGGTCTTATATTCCCATAATGATACTACTACATTAAAATGGCGGTTCTTCAGTGCACTGCACTAAAATGCTCCCCACGTATCCCCAGTCAGGAATATTATGTGGATAAACGGCAGCGGCTGTCTGAGTCTAAGCATGCCGTGCACATGCTCAAGACTGAGCAACCAGCCAGCTATAGGCTGGCTTAGCTAGGTAAAAAAATAAAAAAAAAATAATAATAACTGACGCGGAACCGACAACTGCACGAGTGTAAAGCATGTGGTGGGAAGCGCGAAACACGTGTTTGCTTATCATTATTGTGCCCATTGCGGTCCTTGGAGTGCATGAATATATTAGACTCAGGCGCCGGGTAACACATGTCATAACAGTAGAACATGCTGTGCTCACGCGAGCTACAGTCGCAAAAAAAAAAGCAATGGATCAGGAAGATATAACTGGAGGAGGTAATCCGAAGTGCTACTGCCACGTTGTCAAGAGCGGATAAAGAGGCTTCATGTACTATGATGATTTCGGAACGCGCGCATGTTTCCGGAGAAAGAGGAACAAAAGCGAACCCCCTACCTTTACTATTATCTCTCTCTCTCTCTCGCTATCTCTCTCTCTCTCTCTCTCTCGCTATCTCTCTTTCTCTCTCTCTCTTTCGCTATCTCTCTCTCTCTCTCTCTCTCTCTCAGATAGATGAAATGAGTGACGATAAAATGGATAGACTTTGGAGGAGCACGATCTTTTTCAAGCGCCTAACCTCGCGACGTGCATCTTCTAGTTCAGTCTAGCTCTGTTCTGTTTTACTTTTCTGTCATTCAGCTCCTTGCACAATTCGGTGGCCTCGTTCTCAAGCCTTGACGTCTCCCTGCTTGCCTCAGCATTCTGTAATTTTCTGATTTTCCTGTTATAACTCCGTAATTGTTTCCTATTTGTGTATGCCACAGGACTTTTTGGATCATAATACAGAAATCGTAAATAAATTTCGAACTCAAGAACTTTTATTTCATTAAAAATATTGTTATATAAATACAATGAGCATTGTGCTGAAATCTAAAATAGTTAATGAACTTATTAGTATTTTCTTTGACTTCTGTTAAAATGAAGCTATGTTAATATCAGAGACAAATATCCGCAAATACACAGTCTTCAATGGTGTAAAATTATGGTCTATTATAGTATTTCGAAGCCAGACATTTAAAAAAATAAAAATAAAAATATAACTTTTTAAATAAATAAATAAAGGAAAACATAGTTCCTTGTTTTAGAAAATCTGATGAATAACATTTGTTTTATAAAAAAAAATCACATATTTTAAAAACTATAGAGTATGAAAATAGTAATTATTTTGAATTTAACACAAACAAATATTTTAAGTCTTCTAAATATATATTGTCATTAAATCTAAACGACATTATAATTTTCTCAAAATCTCTTCGTAATGATTCATCTAACGCAGAAATGGAATTAACAAAAATTCAGTTAGATTCTATAATTTAGGAAGTGTGTATAAAGCACATATGATTGAGTTGGAAAGAAGAAATTTTAAAAAATTCTAAGTTCATTATTTCTGTGAGTCATTGTTTTGGTATAAGATGATTAAAAAAAGATACAAAATACTTACGTTACAAAAATAGCAATTATTGTTTATTCTGGACAATTAATACTATCCTTATCACAAGATAATATTACTTATTTCATGTGTGTATACCATTGATATCAGTTTGTTTTATTTTTTAAGTGAATTTCAGTGATTCTTGAATTAATAGTTTACTTCTGTGATTGGGCTCGAATGCCGGAAATTTTAGTACAACCTAGTAATTTTAACTTTCTTAATTTTTGATAAGAACTCTAGAAATATGGTTAGAACTAGCGCCTTGTTCGCCTTGTTTTGAATGTGAATTTAATTAATATATCAAACTACTGAAATAATAAGTGACTTTTGTGAGACTCCAGGCTCGTCACTTTCGACAGAACTTACAATTTTGTATTTTTTTGTATTTAAAAAAAAAAAAACTTGTTTGGAACAAGTCATGAATCACTGCTCTCTAACTTTTATCTCTGTAGCTACCTTGGGTGTTTAGGTTTAAATATTTAAGTGACTTTTATGGTTTTGTTTGGAAAAATGGATTAATAAGTGACTTTTGTGAGACTCCAGGGCTCGTCTTCTTCAATATAACCTAGTAATCATTAATCTCTAAAATTTTTAAAAGAACATGTATTTTAATATTTGAACAAGGTAGTCTAGGTTTCTATGACAGTTTATGACAATGGTGGTCTGGGTCTTTTTAAGAAAAACAAAAATGAAAAATTATGGTGGTGTAGGTTTTTTTAGAAAGAATGTAAATAGTAATAATCATACCCCTAGACGACTATTTTTCAACTGATGGGAAGTTAAAAAATATTAATTTTATACACAAGTCATTCCTAACGACAAGAAAATGAACAGAGTCGTGTGCCTGACGTCTACATTTTCCAAGTTAAGGACTCATATATACACATTAGTATACAAACTACTTTAAATAATCTACAATTTCATTGTTTGCTATGTACATCAATCGAATATTATTATTCCTGGTTGGCTGACACAAAATCTGAAGCTGAAACTCAAGCCCAGAACACAAGCGTTATGATTTTAAGGCCAGGACCCGTTTTAACCTCGCACGCAATTCCGTTATTTTGGCAAAATATGTCATAAATAAAAGTATGGTTTGCAAAGTAAAAATCGTATTACACGATCATATTTTACAGATGCGATTCTAGTTTGAGGAAGGAACTAAAACTGATGAAGAAAGCACATTAATTGCTTAAAAAAAGAATGTTCGCGTAAAAGAATGCATAAAGATGACGATTATTATTACTATTATTATTATTTTTACTATTATTATTATTACTATTATTATTATTATTATTATTTTGTTTAAACGTGTATTGTTTTAAATTACCCTGAAGATTCAGTAAATGATTAGTAAGAGACAAACAAAAAGAAAACATAAAATATGAGATCTGCATAATTTGGGGGCACTGCCAATACAGACTGACATGTCACAGAATAGAGGAAGAGGTAAAAGGAACAATGCCTTGTCAGCCCATGAAATATCACATGCACGGGCGTCCGCAGGGGGGGGGGGCAAGGGGGCAGTTACCCCCCTTCTGGATTTGTAAAAATCCATTGTGCAATATATATATATATATATATATATATATATATATATATATATATATATATATACATATATATATATATCACCTTTAGTTTTGGCTCTCCCCCCCCCCCCCCGCCCCGGGAAATATTGCTTTGCCACCCACCCACCCCCTGGAAATATTCCTGCTGACTCCCATGATCACATGAAGATTTTATTGAGTTCTCCAGTAAATATTTGAGGCCATGGAACATAGCATTGGTTGTGTGGTTTATAAAATGAAACAGTAGTAGAAAAGCATGTTGGATCAGCTGTTTCCATTGCTTCAAAGTCCTGATGGATGTTGGTATGACATGATTATATGTCCAGGTCGACGCTGACTGCATGAAAATAACCCTTTTCCTTCTTTAAGTTTCAAGCTTTCAGTTATTTTCTGAAAGTGAAGAAAGTATTTATCTACTTCTTTTTCCTGAAAAGGGTGTATTAACCTAATATATCTGGTAACATCAAAACCTGAACTTGTGTGTAAGGGTGGGGTGGGGTGGGGGGTGCGAGTGCTCCGCTTGCCAGCTATAATTCTTTTAATCTATATTGCAGTTCCCTTTCTTCTCTCTGCATATGCATTCTCTCTCTCTCTCTCTCTCTCTCTCTCTCTCTCTCTCTCTCTCTCATAGACTAATATATAGATTTCTATCTCTTCTTTCTCTTTATCTGTCAGAATCTGCATTTCCCTCTCCTCTTTCTCTTTCTGTATTTGTATTTCCATCATTTCTCTCCGAAGCTAAAGCTTTGTTAATTCCAATTCCATCTGGGTTTTTGTTGTTGTTGTTGTTGTTGCTGTAATTCCCTTAATTTCCTATAAAAACCAGATACAGACTTCCCAATCAGACCCAAAGCACTATTATCCAAAATGTTCTTTCCCACCAAATACTGAATAAAAATATTCCTGATCTCTTGCTTTGTTAAGATGTTTTCGCCTCAGAAAGATCATAATGTCTCGCAAACTCGAGCAACTCATCCTTTGTCATGGACTCTAACACTACCTGTGTAGGATGTGTAACAAAATTCTCAACATTAGATGACATTGTGAATGCTTACTGGTTTCACTAAAGATATCTCAAATGTGTGAAAAAAAATCTTTACCAAGGACGACGAAAATTTCGAAACAAAGTCAATTTTAAAGGCAATTTTTAATATCTCTGAAATGTTTTAAACAAATTCAGATCCCGGACGAGCCCCCAATTTCTGTTACAACTCTAGGTCTTAAAAAATTTGTAACAGAAAGAAAGTGAAGCCAATACATGTAAGTAATATCAACAAGCAATTTATTTCCCTATAATACAAAGTAAAATTCAAGAGATACTTACAATATTGTGAATACAATTCCAAATAATCCTTAATGTCGTAATCACAAGTCCAAAAATATTGAATGTTCCAAATGAGTTCCAATAGTCTTGAATGTTCTGATATAACACAATGATACAGTCCAGAATGTCGTTGAATGCGTTCACAAAAGTCCAAAGTAATGTATTAATTCAAAAAGTCAATCAGCACTTTAGTAATTCCAATGAATATATATTAAGTAAATAATTCCTCTCGAAATATATCTGATTTCAACGACACAAACTATAAAATCTGATCTCAAATGGATTCCCACAGACTGATTTAAAACAGGAATGAATAATTTGTTTACCAAATCCATATTTATACACATTTTCACTTGACCTATATCAACAGAATGTGAAGCAATAAAATGACCCCCCCCCCCCCAAAAAAAAAAAAAAGTCTAACTGTCAGCAAGACTGGCTTTGAACTAAAATGCTAGAAAACGTTCTGTTTACTAGTGACCAGTATCTAAAGTACTACTTACCTTCATGAACAAGATTTAAACACACATTATAGATTAAATATACATAACACTAGTAACGAACAGTTTACGCCTTTGACTTTGGAAATGATGTTGGTAAGACTTAAACCATTAATTCCTAATTAAGTAGGGTACCATTCTGACCATTAATTCCTAATTAAGAAGGGTACCAGTCTCACAACGGGAGAGGGGCATTGGTTACCGTACTTTATTCTTAACATCAGCGCGGGGATTTTTACTTTTTAAGTTTTTTCGACTTGTATTATTTCAACATCAACATAGATTTTGTTTGTGTACTTATACGATTTTGATTTTATCCGAAAGGACATAATTATACTGTGCCTACCCGGCGCGACACTATGGATTTTAACAGCTTTTACCGGTACCCCGCTTTAGTGCCATTGTTTCTTTAATAATTGCTGCGAAATACCCAGTTTTGATCGTTCAGAAAGTATGCGCTAACTTCAGTCAAGAAGTACACGTGTTGTGTACTGGTCCATCTAGTGTACAAAGTAATGTTTTTTTCTCAAACGTTAATGATGTGCACGGAAATTCAGTTAGTTATCTGAACCCTATACGCCGTCAACGAAAGTTCCGGAGGATTACAGTTTAAGTACTGTCGTCCGTCCGGGTCGGCGTCCGTTTTAGTTTCCGAGACAGGGCCGGATTAAGACCTTTAGAGGTCCTAAGCACCGAAAAGATTATGGCGCCCCCCTCCCCCCATGTAATTAAAAAAAAGAAAAAAATCTTATTTTTTGTGGGTCCCACTGCTTTGCTGGTGCCATAAGCAGGTGCTTAGTCTACGTATTGGGTAATCCAGCACTGTTCCGAGATAGAGCTTAAATTGTAGTATATATATTTAAACGCAACTTGGTAAATGTGCTGTCGATTTTGGGGTCTGAATCTCAATGGTCAATGTCATTATTACTAACAAACACATTTTTTTTTTATGGATTTCATTCCTGGACGATAACTTAAGTTCTAGCTGAACATATTTCAACGCAACCTAATACGTGTGTTCCCCATATCCCCCAAAAGAACCTTTTTGGGGGGTGGGGGATGGTGCCATTAGCTGAAAAGTCGAGGACATTGTTGCTAAAAATAGAATTTACCAATGCATTTCATCTCCGGATGATAAATATAATAGCTGTATCTCTGATATGTTATACTTTTTTTTCTTTGGATAAATGAGTGAAATGAAGAGCATCGAATATACTTAATATCATGCTGCACTCTATACAGCTTTCATTGTGTCATACAGTGTTGCTATACAAATTTCTATAATTCAACATCTGTATGTTTTGCTGAGTTGATCAAGGACTGACTTAATCAGCAGTGGTTTATTGCATGAAAAAAATCTGCTTTATTTAAAATAGAAAAAATCGGTCAGAATAACAATGGGCAACAAATGAACAGCCCTTCAAAATTTACAATAAGAGAATTTATCTTCCATATTTTCTAGAGCAGTATTGAGATGGCGATTTGTAGAAAAGTAGCTATTGTTTTTCAGTCAATTTCCTGTTTCATTTTCAGTTCTAATTGATTCATTTACAGTTTATTTTTTATCTTTGCAGCGAAGATAAACGAAGTTGCTCCAATATCTTTAAAATTGTGTACTTTTAGTAACTTTTTGGTTAGATTTGAAAGTGAAAAAGCGAGTAAAAAATTATAGCTCGCGATCTCAACACTGCTCGTTTAGACTTTATTTTGTCAACATCGCCGTTTCTGAAAATTTTCTTCTTCGTTTTCTTTTAAACACTAAGAATTTTTTTATTAAAACTGAGGTTTCAACACAAGACAATTTTTCCAGCATGTTTTCCCTTAAGGACCCACCCCCCCCCCCCCATCAGCTCCGTGATATCACAAATCCCAAACAGTTGTGTAAACAATGCCATTTCCCGCCAAGTCGACATATGGTAGCGCTTTTGTAACGTTGTGCGCATGTAAGTCTCTTTCGGCTTTCATCTAAGGAAAATGGCCAACGTGTATAATGGTCCTCAAGAAAACGGCGGAACTCCGTCAAAACGCGTCCGAATTTCGGACCCACTTGTCACCGTGGTGTTGGGGACACAATGGGGAGATGAAGGAAAAGGAAAAGTGGTGGACATGATATCTCACCAGGCTGACATTGTATGCCGGTGTCAGGTAAGTGGAGTGGTGGTGATTTGTGACTCAATCGCAGTATGCCACTTTAGTCAGTGACACAATTGTCTCGCTGATTTTAGAAGCCACGCTTTTGCCTAAAGTCTCGAATTATTTGGTGTGAAAATAATGATGGAATTGTGTTGATATGATCGAGTATTTGTATTAAGTTCGTTTATTTTGGACACGAAAAATACTGGAAGGGGAAATAACTTTGTAGGACATTTGGAGGTCGTGTTGTCTGCTTATGGCAATTTACACATTGTAATTTGAAACCGATGCTGTCACATAAACTGCATACTTTTGTTGTTTTATGAGGAAATCGGATATTTTTACTGATTTGATTCTATTTGACAATCCTTTCTTCATATATTATGTAGTTTGGGAATATAGATTGATCTTGTGTTCTACAAAGGGGAGAAAGGTTGACATTTAAAATTTGACGCTATTGTAGCAAATAAAATTTAACAAATATAATTTTTGTTTATTCTCTCAAATTTACAAACCTTGAACAGAACTTTTCAAATTAAGAATTAATCTTCATGGGCACTGACAAAATGCCATTTCAAGGTGATAGCCTCGAGCAACCACTTTTCGTTCACTTAACGTGAATTTTAACGCGTTCGTTATAATATTATGATAATCTATTCAAATAAACCATAAAAAAGTGTTCAACTATATCTGCTTCATTTAATCAGAGTGAAAAAAAATGTTGGCATTCATGTACATTAGTTCATAATTACCGTTTTTCCGAGCGTGTGTATGTTTACTTATTTCCGAAAGTGATATCCATGGTTCGTGACACTGACTAAAAAGTCACTTGGCATATGACTGGACTGTGCCAATTAGACCAAGGTATGGATATTATTAGTTTATAGCGTCTCCATGTTTCTGAAATTAAAAAAAATAAAATTTAAAACATGAATAATTTTTTTTTGTTAATTCGTTATGCAGTTTGTGCACTTAAATTACTGCTTGCTTGTTCTTTACCAAATAAATACATGACTCGATAGACTGAGAGAGAGACAGACAGATGTAAGAGAGACAGAGAGAGAAATTTAAAAATAGACATTGGTGAATGGATACACATTTTATTGTAATAGATTCAATGTCTTTTGATGTAGAATATATGTTTATTATGAAATAATACTGAAATGAAAAAGTCTGTAGTGAATATACATTTCCAGTGTAAATTTTTCTTACGTTGTATAAGAACTCCACATGATTAAAACCAAATATTTACATTGGCTATCCAGTTGTAGAAATTCCCAAAGTGGGTTATCCTGTTCAAAATATGTAAACAAAGCCAACATGTGATCTTTAGCATATAATAGAAAATTCAAGGCCAAAATGTCTGACACAAAAAAGGCATTAGTGAAAACAGATTTTCATTATGATTTCTTTAAATTACATTAAATTACCTTTTTGAATCTCAGTTTGTTTGATTTTACTATATAATTAAATTCTGTCGCTCTTGAAGATCACTGGTGACACAGCTGATGACATCATTATCTCGAAACAAGCGCGTTAGATCGTGAGAAACAAGGCGCACAATTGAAGGAGGCGAATGACATCGGGCTGTTGGACGATACTAAAACGGGATCTGAAGAAATCACAGTGTGAAAACAGCCCTAAACAGGAAATTTTCAAGTTCAGATTTATTTAATTTTTTTTCTGAACAATTAAGCTGAACTCTAGCATATGTTAAGATAGGACCTGAAGAAACACCTGGAACACGTACACTTGCATGAACATACCACACACTACACATGAAAATAAATTTTAAAAAACTTGCACACAATTATGGTCCAGAGTAGGGGATTGGCTTGAATTCTGATGATGTGTTACCACAAGTATAAACAATGCAGTGAAAGGATCCAACATAAGTAGGGACTGAAATCACTCATTTCAATATTTTGTATGTATCATACAGTATTTTGGATGTTTTGTCCAGAACTTGAGACGGTGTTTTTGATGACGTTAAGATGCATTTAATTGCTAATTAATATTTTATAAATTGCTCTGGTAGGTAAAGGGATTACATTCATTTGCAATGCAGTGGCTTTTTACAAATTTGTTTTGCTGCAGGCAAAGATCAGTGGATGCCGCCTGTCAAAAATATTTGTATACTTTGTGACTGTAAAGAAGGGAGCTCGGTGCAGATCATGACATCTGTCAATATTCCCAGGATATGACACTGAGTTGATAGTGATTCAAGTAAAACAAAGGTTTCAAAGCTGCCTATGTAGTTAATAGAAGCAGACACACAGGATTTCCACATAAGCCAAACATGTCACCCACCTGTAATTTCTGCCTATGTATCTTACTAAAACCTATGAAGAATCATTTAGAACCAGACTTTATCTTCCATAACATCTAGGAATATGATGGTAACTTGCACTGTATGCATAATGTAAATGATGGTGAGCTGGATGAAAATGTAATAAAAAACAACAAATTTATACCAACCTTTCTACCTAATTTCTATTCACACTGTTACCAGAACCACACTTATTTTTTTAACTTTACTGGTCATAGACCAGGAGAGCTTATGGGAAGGTCTGTTGTCCGTTGTCCATCCAGCTGTTAGTGCAAGTTTGTTGTTGCTACGCCTAAACTACTTGCATGATTGCCATGAAACTTTACACATACATTCATCCCATGTTCTAGTTGTTCCTAAATGAAAATGGTGCCCCTCGGAGATCCAATATGGCTGCCACAGTGGCCATCTTCTGAATCTTATTTCTATTTCTCTGAGTGGATGGGCATATCAGCATCAGGATTTCACTAAAAGACTACTTCTGATGTCTAGCTGGTCCTAAATGAAATGGTGCCGATCTGATGTCCAATATGTCTGCCACAGCGGCAGCTTAATAATCTTGTTATGGCTTCCCTGGCCAAATTCCTAATTACTGTGTATTCCAAAGGCTTTGTTATAACATTCCTTTGTTACAATGTTTAGTTAGTTAAAGTGTTTGATTTGTGTGGTACGTCTGAAAAAATTAGCTCAGTTAAAAAGTTTTTATCACCTAACGTACTGAAGCAAGATAAATAAAGACAGTCATTTAAATAACAAAGGCACCCAGTAAAAAAAATGTGATAATCACACGTCATTCATAGTTCAGTAAATAACAAAGGCCTAACAAAGACCAGGTAACAGAGGGGTGATAATCTCACCTCATTCATAATCGGTTTTTGTTTTGTACATTTTATATAGTAAATAATTTACAAATATCCTTTAGCAATCGTTCTGTACTTGTATGTTGACTAACCGAGTACAGCTTGAAGTAAATCTTTTGTGTAAATGGATGAAAATTGGCCTATCAGAAAAAGAAAAAAATGTCTCGTTATACACAAAGCTACAAATAAAAAAATAGGAGGAATAGAATTCGAAGTACAGACGTGTCCAAAGTCAGTCTTAAAAATCGAGTGCGAGATAAATGTACTGTCTGCAATAAACGTGATTTATCATGCATGGCCTGGTGTTTCCACATATTGTGTTGCAAACTGTTTTGTTAAGACAGGGTTTAATGAGCAAACAGATGTCATTACCAGTAATAGTGATGCTGATGATGATGTTCCCCTTACTATGTGATGCCTATTTTGGTCTGGAAACAAGAATATTGATTTCTTAGATTATGTTAATTCTGATATTGATGCTGTCACACCTGTGATACCAACAATTGAAATGTAAATTTGTTGTACACCACTCCTTCGATAACTCACGCCCAAATAACTTGTGAACCCACTTTTTACGCGGGGTCAGGTGTCTATGCCATTTTCTTTACTAGAAAATATCCAGAACAATTGGCCCTATTTGTTCAACGTGAAGAAAATTGTAATTAAAATGGTAAATAAAACCTTGATATCACACGTTTTATTGTCAAAAAAGGTGGATAGTACCCAGAAATTTGAATCATTATCATGAAATTCTCAACTTTTAATAAGTCATATGTTTTGTTAAAAAAATTTTCCAAATAACATTCTCAGTACACTGTAAATAACAATATTCAATGAAATTTTGATCAATGAAAATGTCACTAATGCCAACTGGTGGCAACACTTTAACAAGTAAATACCAATTAAATAAGTTTTGTCAAGTGAAATTCATGTTTTAGTTCTATTTTTTAATTTTCAGTGTAATCATAAATGAAATATGTCCTCTTGTATTCAAACATGAAAAATGTCAATCTTCTGTCACAACTATGCCCGCATGCATTTCTGTGAGAGCCTAATTAAGTGCCGAATGTGTTTTGATCACAGACTTGCGGAAGTACTGTATTTGTTGACCTGCTTTGTATTTACATGTTAATTACATCTTTTGTATCAAATCTAATAAAGGGGGTGGAATAAAAGAAAAGTTAAAAGGCATGCAAATCCTACCTGCGTAAGCGCTAGTGGTCAATGTTGTGAGTCCAGTCAATTATTTGAATTTCTTCTTTTTTCCATCTTTCCTTAGCAGAAGATAATGCGGCAATAATGCTTTGAAAGGAATTTTAATGCATGGTTAGCTACAGGCACAAATTTAAAATCGTACCAATAGTAACAATAATAATTTTTTACAGCAACTATAGGTGACATGTAAGAAATTTCTTCATTTTATTGATCTATTTCTTCTTCATTGGATGAACTATGATTTAATTTATTGAAGGCAGGATCTGTATTTACTTGTTCATTATATGTATCTTTAAAAAAGAAGGCTATAACCAGTTAGTAGCATTGAGTGCACCCTTCGATTTCGTCCTTTCGAGTATGTACTCTATTGCTAACGGTAATAGAGATTTCCATTTGATTTTTGGCTTTAATTTGGAGTAATACACTGCATAAATGTAGTTAAATTATTAACTGACAAATATCGAAACTGGTCAGAAACTTTTTAAGAACAAAAGTCTTTCTTTAAAGGCTCAGATTCAATGGAATGCCATCCCATGTTTTTTATTGCAACATTTTGGATATTAAAGTAGAACAAAATCAGCATGTCGCATGGACAAAATTGACCATACCCAGCGATTTGCTGCAAAGACAGTTCATGTTTGAAAAGATCATCCCTTTAACTCCTTAAGGCCGAGAGACCCAATTTGGTGTCATGAGGTAGTACTCTTCCTCCAGGGCCTGTGATGCCATCACAGTTCACGATAGACCCAAGTGGGTGTTATTAAAGAGAAGAAGGCTGTAGCTTCACACTGATGTCAAGTTAAGTATACATTCTACGCACTCTAAACAATATATTGGAAAGAAACACTAATTTGAGACCCAATTTTTGTTACTGAAAAAATTGGCGGTTGCAGGACCGGAGTTTTTGTCTGGAATTTAGATTTCCTTTCATAAGAACTTGAGCAGACCTGGTCAAACTTAACGTGGACAGACTTTTAAAAAAAAAAAACCATTAAAAAAATTTGGGTAACTTTGGGATATGGGGTAAAAGGGAACAAGCAGGGAAAAATCATGGATCCAATGTGAAAAAAAAAGAAAACATCTGCCCATGCGCTGGCCTCATAGTCAAACAAAAACAGCCTCTCTTACATATCTAAAATCCCTCTGAATCAAAACTTTCACTTCTACCCCAATCTTACATGAAACTGAGAAAAAGCTCCCAGCCTTAAAGAGTTGCCGATATCTACTCAGCTGTGTGTGAAAACATTATCCCATGAGTGTACACTGTTGTGACTAGTTCATTTCCAAAAAACGAAGACATTTATGCATCATTGTGTAGTCTAAGCTTTGGGCACCGGTATATTGCCTCTTTTTATCATAACAAATATTGAAATTAAATGGAGTACATGAGTGACTGTTTACATTTGCAGGAAACCAAAAAGGGTACTGAGTTGACACACTACCGCAAGCAGTTTAAATAAACAGAGACCTTTATCGCTATTTATGCGTCACTGATGGTAATCAATGGACACAATGAATAGCCTCAGCTTAGGGTATATATGTATTGCCACTTATGATCATAGAAGTCAAATCAAAACTTTTTTTTATTAAGGAGATACAAAAAGGCGCATTTTGTGACCAAAAAAAGGACTAGTTTTGCGGGGGGAAAAAACGCCTGGCGGGATGTAAAAAATGGCCTGGGGCAGAACAAAAACATTGTGGTACTGGAATAAAACAGTATGGTGCAACGCCATCCTAAAATGAACTGTGGGAAACGCTAAGTAGTGTAAGTGAATTGTGAGCCATTCACTTGCTACACTTTTAAGTTATATAAGTGAAATGTGAGCCATTCACTTGCTACATTTCAAGTTCTATAAAAGGTAAGTGAAAATTTCACTTGCTACACTTTTAAGTTATATCAGTGAAATGTGAGCCATTCACTTGCTACACTTTTAAGTTATATCATTGAAATGTGAGCCATTTACTTGCTACACTTTTAAGTTATATCAGTGAAATGTGAGTCATTCACTTGCTACACTTTTAAGTTATATAAGTGAAATGTGAGTCATTCACTTGCTACACTTTTAAGTTATATAAGTGAAATGTGAGTCATTCACTTGCTACACTTTTAAGTTATATAAGTGAAATGTCAGCCATTCACTTTACTTTCAAGTTGTACAAGTGACGCGAGTTATTCACTCACTACACTTAACCCTTTCCCTTGTAGTGTCAGTTACTACTTAGGTTGTTGATATACATGTGCTAAAACCGCATAGTGCAGTATGCTATAAATAGAAAACCTGTTATCTAAAACCGCATAGTGCAGTATGCTATAAATAGAAAACCTGTTATCTAAATGATTATATGGGAATAGGCCTGCCTCTTAAAATTTAGAGCAGTGTAGTAAGTTCGACAAAAATTTTAACCGTTATACCATTCTTGTAAATATTTGTTATCTATAGCTTAATTTAAGAGTAAAATCTGATCTCTGTCACTGTATAATTATTTTTCACAGAAGAATTTTTTATATGCTTCAAGAATCTTGAGAGAATTCATTCACTGCCTAGTCAGTGAAGCTGTATGACCAACCGTAGCTGACTTTTCTCAACCTCAAAATCTACCCGTTCCTTGAACTGAAACATCCAAATTTGGCAAATTATCAAAATCCATGTTGCCTACATCGGTATAGATCCTATATCTGACTTATTGAAACCTTTGTAGTCATAATTCTAATCATCCAAACTCAAGAAAGTGCTGAGCAAAATCCATGGCCTCCATTTGGAGAGTGGAGTATCCAACCCCATTACTTTGAATAGCAGTTTACGACTATATTTTAAATAGCAACCCCAGGATGTGACGTAATGGTCAGAATGGCTGATTTTTATTGTAGGCGTTGAAATGCGCTTATATGCAGGTGGTGCACAGGCATCCAAATGCACTTGTATGTGAATCAGATTGTGGTGTTGAAAGGCACTTCCATTCGGCTAAAACACGGTATTGGTGCTGAGAGTAGTCTCACTCACTTAAAAAATTGAAATGTTTGATAGAACATTTCAATGAAGCTCATTATATACCCTAGGGTGTCCCCTAGTCAGATCAAGTTAGATTTAGCTTGAACATGCATGCGATTTTGTTTAACCATTATTTCAATTCATTGGTATAACAACAGTTACAGACACTACACTTGGTGTATAACATGCAAGAAAAACAGCATGAAAACTTTAAAACTTTATTTTTTTTCACAGTAACATCAGTAACAGGATATCAACATTTAAAGTAAACAACATAACTGGAAGTGGTAAACAACTTAATAACAAAATCAAAACATCTATGACAAAGGTATCACTAAGAAAAAAAACCTAACCATGAAACTTTTGCATAACAAACATAAAAGACATAGAATAATCTTATTTAGGCATTTATCTAACACCAAGAAGAATATTTAAACAAACAAAATCATTAATACTGGCCAAAAGTATTGCAAACTTCCATAAGAGTCAGAAGTACATTGTCCATAAAATTGGTTACAGACACTACAAAACTATAGCATTTCAATACAGCTGCAGAACCATACATATCTCCATAAAATTCACTTCAAAAATAATTCAACATGAACACATTGACTAGAATTATTCATTAAATGAATGTTGATTAGTTAATAAAATGATAAAACCACATTGTAACAGGTATATGTCCAATACTTGTGTTAAAATTATGAACTGGTAAATAGCACTTGAAAGTTTAATACTAAATAGTGTTTGTAAGAGTAAAATATTGAAGTATAATGAATGTTCAATAAATCATAGTCACTAAAGTATTGTTCAACCCAAGGTGCTGACTCAAACACAGACCCATATGTGATTGATCTTAAGGTTACAGACACTACACATTAAACCTTGACTTTATATTGTCTTTTCAAACAGATTTCTTTAATGGAGAGTTAAGTGCATCCCTTCTTCTTTTTCTTTGTTTCGTCTCCCACCATGTAGAACTAGGTTTTTGCCCTTTCACTGATACTTTGAAATACTTTTTTAGTCTGTGTCTTTTATATTTCTTCAGTAATGCGTCACAAATGATGTTGTATGCATGTTTCTTTGCACCCCCTTTCCTTGTTTTCACTTCTGAAATGCTCTCTGACACAGATTGTATAACAGTATCTGTCAATTCAAGTTTTTTTCTGCAATCCGGTGTCATTATCATTATATTCCTATTTAGAAACTTTGATGTTGATGGAGATTCAATTAATTTACTTATGATGACTGCTTTTCTCTTTGGGGTATTTGGTAATACTTCCTTTACCTTTTTTAATTGTCTGTACAGAGTTGCTTTAGGTAACACTTTATTCATTGGTGAATCTCTGGCTGACCCAGTATTTCCTATTTCACAATCAGTCTGAATACACTCTTGCTGTATACTTTCATTCAGTTTGATACGCATTCTCCATGCTTGGGTTCTTTTCACAGCTTCTTTCTTCTTTCTACTTAATTCAGCAGTTTTCGGACTTCTTAAATCAACACTCTTATTAACCGATATTGCCAGGGCTGCTTTTTCTTTCTTTTTCTGGCGATACCTTTTCATTTCTTCACGTTTTTTCCTTCTTAATTCTTGTTGAAGATTTGAATCGGAAAGTGATTGCTGTTTTTTTAGTAGTCTTGCATCTTTTCTTCTTTCTCTATCAACCCTTTTTAGCTCCTCATGTTTCGCCTTATTTTCCCTCTGTTTTTTTCTCCAGGCTTGTACCTTTAGCCTCGTCTTCTCCCTTCTAGCTTTAATCTTCTGTTCATCTTCTTCTGGCTTATCTTTGCTTCCTAAAAGCAAACAACTTCCTTCTCATTTTTGTTCCTCTATGTATACGGATGAAATTTAGACTTTACAAAACATACTTGTAATGAGTACGCAATATGCTTTCATACATAAGCAAACTGGAATAACCTGTAGATTCTTAAAGAAAAGTATCTGATTGAAAAAGAAATAGCATAAAACCTGATGATTATTCAATGTTCTAGCATTTACAATGATTGCACACTTTCCTTAATAATGTAAACAACAGTCGGGTCAATTCACATGTCTAGTAGTGTCTGTAACCATTTGACAATATCAGCAATGTATCCAATACTAAGTCTGAGCTCATTGAATTCTCATAATATTTCTGTTTGAATTTACTAGTCTAATGATATGGAATGCAAAAATACTCAGTTTCAATTGCATATTGTAAGAAATCACTGAAAATGTTGCCTGTTATCAGAAATCTAGATGAAAGAAACTATAAATATACCAAAATATTACAAATTGCAGACAGACAATATGTCAAAATTTAGCCTTACACATCAATACTGTAATAGGAAACATAATTTGGCTTCATTTTTTTAAAAAAAAACAGGGATAAAGTCATAGACAGTATAAAAAGGGGATATTGGTTACAGACACTACAATTTAAGAGTGTGGTTTACCATTCAATACAAACTTACCAGAGTTGTTCCCAGAGGTTTGCTTTTGTCGTCTTCCCATGTCTTAGGGATGTACCATGGTAAAGAACAGAAAAAGTAATTAGGCAGCTTCTTCTAGGATAAGAAATTCAGGTTACATTGTCTTGTAGTAAATTACTCAAACAGACAGTGCTGCAAGAATGATGCAATATTCAATCAAGAGAGTTATTGCATCACTTTTTTGCTCTTGGCTGCAGAGGTAAATAGATGATGCAACATTACATCACATAAGATGGAACTTTCTATTGAGAAAAACAATGTTTTAATGACAAGTAGAACAATACTTTTATCTTTCATTTTTATACCTGTTTGTGTAGTGTCTGTAACTTTTTTTATTGAGTTGCTGTTTTTTAATGGTACAATACAGCACCACCAATTTTGGCCAACTTGGACATCACATGGATACACAGGAGCCTTTGTAGGATTTATACTTTTCCATAATGAAACAACAAAATTATTGCCATATAAACTTGTAAAGGTTACAGACACTACAAAATTTAGAACTGGAAAGTTTGACAAAGAACAAGCTCTCAATCGAATATCTTGGCTAGCCATGTGATTTAAATGGTTTTACTACTTATTATAATATAAAGTCGAGTTCTAGATGTCAATAAAAGTTATAATGAATGTTATTTTGTACAAAATGTTGGCATATAACAACAGATTAGTGTTTGAATTTCAGTGTTGAAACAAAACTTCTACTGACGGTATTTTGCTTATAAAATCCATAATATTTTACCGATTTCTTTAATTCAAGAAGCAATATTTGCAGGATAGAATTCCGCATAAAACCAGACCAATAAATGCATAATTTCAGTATGATATTTAGAGAATTCTCTATTTTATATTCAAGCTTTTTTCGAGTGAGACTACATAACGCTCAAAAATGGCCATTTTTAGAGCTTGTTTCCATGCATATCTCAACAATGGGTTACACTAACCTCTTGAAATTTTCAGGAAAGTAAGAGAGGTATATGCCAGGCTTACCAATCTTTAAAATTGGTTCATATCTTGTTTAATTTTTCTATTTCATGCATATAACATGAAAATTCCTTTATCAGCACCAATACCGTGTTTTAGCCGATTGGAATGTGGTAGATGGTGTCCAAAAGGGCTTATGTTAACATGACAGCAAATCCTCATTAAATTTAATGAATTTGGGTTTTACACACACACACACACAGAGAGGACTTGACAGGAAATCACATTCCCAGATGCAAGTCATCAGTTTGATAGAATGTATTACATATAGAGAGCTATCAGTAACTTCTACCTTATAAAAATCTCATGCTTCTATTTAAATGACAATTAGTGAAATCATTCCAATACTTTAGCCTGCCACTCTGAATCAACACATTAAGAACGACTTGCTCAAATTCCAATTGTGATCTGAAATAAAACAAAAAAGTGATAACCATAAATATAATTTATTCCTCGAGTAATAGATACAATTTTTCTTTCAAACATACATCTGTGGCAGAATCCATTATCAAGTACACTGAGCAGACTACTGAATTTGAAAGGATGTTTTGAGGAGAGCGGCAGCAGTGTAGTTTTCTCTCTGAATCCGATGGCCATTCCGTCTTGGTTTGTAAATAAATGCTGTCTCAAAAATCAATTGTCAGCGAGTGAATTCTATGATATTTGTGTATATCATATGATGCATGAAAGCACAAAAAGTGAACAAACAAAACTACCATACAGCTCACATGATTTTTCGTTTCTCCATGTGTCATGGTGAGGGAGTTAATCCCCACCATGCTTGCTCCGTGATGAAGCTCTCTCCGTGGAGGGGTAAATACCCACAAATCACCACCATGACTTGACAAGCACATCTTGTGCTTCTCCACAGTGGAGGGGTTGGTTGACATGACTGATTGACATTTGAACAGCCAATGCATGAAAACCACTCATGGAAAGACCAGTACATCCAAGTGATTTTCAGTTGGATATTTGAAAAATAAATCGTCTTTATGTTGATTATATATTTGACAATAAATAAAATAATTTCAAAATGTGTCTAGCTTCAGTGATGCTGATCCAACCTCCAAGATGGCTGCATTGATGGCTGTTCTGAAAATCTTTTATGGTTACTTCTGAACAGATGGTCGCATTGACAAGGCATTTTCACAAAAACACTAAAGCATTATATAACTGCTTTTTGAATGAAAGTGGTGCTTATTTGACCTACAACAAAGCACCATAGTGGCCATGTAAACAATCTTGTTATTGCTACTCATAAATGGACGGTTGTATCGACTTGAGCTTTGTAACTAAAACACCTCTTGCAACATTTAATTAGATCAGAATGAAAATGGTGCTGATCTGACCAACATGTCTGCACGTTTGTGAAGACGTTTTGAAAAGCAAACCCAAGTCAACTAATTGATCTTGGAGTCAGTTAGGCCTGAATGTCTGAAAAGCTTGCATGTTTGTACTTCATTGTCTCAAAAGCTTGCACTTCTGTACCTCAGTGAGCTTATGTGACTTATACATATTCAAATTAATTTTTACCAGACTTTTTATTTAGTTGCATTTCAATAAACAAGTTGATAATCAGCTCACTGACATCAATTTTAAGGTCAAAGGTCTTGATTTGGGCTTTTAGCCATACAGGTTTGTAAGCATTATAACACAGACAAGTATGAATGGATTTTTATCAAACCCAATTTGAGGACATGTCTGAAGAATATCTTAGTTTTTTCCCAAAAATATTATAGATTCAACCAAACTTGGCATGTGGGTACATCTTAACATTGTCAAAGTTAAGTGAGCTGTCCATAATATCTTGTTCAATGTAAAAGACCATGACTAAGAATTTTGTACTGCACTTTCATGTATCTAGTGAACATGTTAACTTGCACAATTAGGAAAATATTTTTGTTGCCAAATTTGGTATGTTGGAGTTCATAAAGAATATTAGTGATGGTTTGAGTACTCTGTACTTGAAGATAATAAATGGACAGAGGAAAGAAACTTGTGGATTTTTGGAGACTCTTCTCAGCCAGTAGAGAGCATCGGTCCCTTCAAGGGGCTATTGTTATGTAAATGAAGTTCACTGTGCACTGTTTGGTGGAGTTGTTGAAGGGGCCAGCCATGGTATACATTTTCTAAACAACAATGCTGATATATTTCATAAATAACATAAGGAATAAAGGTATCTTTTTTTGGCAAAAGATGTGTGAGTTCAGTGGCATAATTTTTCTGGGACATGTTAGGAAATTTTAAAAAAATTAAAGATAAAAAAATTAATGTTCAGTTTGCAAAGAAAATGTGCACCATGGCATTTTGTATACCACTATACAAAATTTGTATGCAGTATGCAACCTGCATGAATAGAAGTGATATTTATATACTCTCGGTACATTGGAAAATGCATTGCTACTAAATATAACGGAATAAATAGTTTCTTTTACCTATTTTGATACTTCAGAATTTAAAATCGAGGTTAACTTGAGTTGCAAAAAGAGATCTAATCTAATCATATTAGGTTATTAGACTGTATCATAAAATTACTACATATACAGTAAGGATTGTTTATAATGTTTCACAGGGGACGGGGATTTTTAAAACGTTATAACTGAGAAAAGTTATATCGAAATTCATCATTTATTTTTCAAAATGTTATGTCCATGTCTATGACGGACATGAATGTAGTAAAAAATTTATACTGGTATGATTACTGTCGGAACTTGGATTTAATGGTAGTAAAATTTTCAAACAACATACATTTGTATAAATACATGTTATCGTGAAGAAAAAAAAGATAAAGCAGCAAGTTTTACAATCCAATGAAAGTGTTGCATACATGTACATGTACCAGTTGGTGAATGATACAAATCACTTTTTTGTGAAAACAGTTTTGCAACACAATCTGAAAACATCATGCCATGCACGATTCTGTAATGATGGTAAGTCTTGGGACACTCTAAGTGTTGGAACACCCTTAATTATTTTCAAAACAAATTTTGTTATGACCTATAAAAGTTGGGACACAAAATTATGGCAATTTTTTCATGTACTTTAAGTCTTGGGACACCTTAGAGATTTTTATTTCTGTATTGATTGCTCAGTGTATTTTATCAATCATAACGTTTTTTTTTTTTTTAAAAAAAAAGGCCACAGTTGTTAAGGGAATATCATTATGTATTATTATATGGCAATGTTATAAATTAATATGATTTGTTTGAAAAGTAAAAAAATAAATATTTTATTTTCTTCAGTTTTCTTACCATTTCTACCTATTTCAAATATATTATTTCATCTGATGATGACAAGCATTGAGCAATTGGTAATTTATGACTTGGAGTTGAGGAAATTATAAATTGTCTTGAAATTTTAGCTCTTACAAGCTACCTGATTTTGAGATAAATACTGTCTATACTCGCGTATAAGCTGGGTCCAAATGCAAACAACATGGACCCTGATCTGCCATCCCATAATGCGCCGGCAGATCAGGGTCTATGTTGTTTTTTCTACTGATTAGTCCTTACAAACTACATAGACCCAGATCTGCTGGTGCATTATGCGCCGGCAGATCTGGGTCTATGCAGTTTGCAGTTGGTATCGGCTTATATGCGATTATATACGGTAGTTATTGTTTGTTCCATTCGTACAGTTGTTGTTCCATGTGAGCATATGCTATTATTTGTTTTTTTAAATTGATATACAGTAAGTGCTTATTTTTTTACAAAAAAATACAAAGTAAATAATAGATGATGTATAAAGTGTAATTTTATTATTTAAAGACAAACAATATAAAGTCAGTGAATTCTTGACAGTATTTTATCCAGCCTTGTCCTGTTAACACTATTAAGAGCCCAGATGATTGGTTTATCATCGTTACTAAAAAAACAGAACCTACTCTCAGTAGTAGGCCTTCAGGAAATTATTGGTACTCTGTGGCTGCACATTGTTTTACACCCAAAGATGCATGAAGATATCTACTTAATTGCCACTTGATATAATGGCATTCTTCGACATTGTGAGCACTTGTCTGTCAACTGTTGTTGAATGTCTTGTGACTTGTGTCTCGTGTATAAATTTTCATCTTTCTGAAATGTTGCTGATCATTTTTTTTTACATTTAGAAAAGGTGACAATTGAATCAAGCATGTCCTCGCAAATTGTTTATCTTTGTGCAGTTTGAATGGTTAACAGCAAACAAATGGTAGGACTCTGCAATGCTGCTGACAATAAGTCAGTCTATAAATACATATGGACATTGTAATTAATAAATACCATTTCAGATACATTCATAAATAGACATGGATCTTCAGATTGCTGCACTGAACACATATTGGCTTGTTGTAGGTAGATCTTTAAGTCATGGATTGTTAAATCTTGGGCACAAATACAAAGTTGTGCAAGTCCATTTGAAGCATGTCTACCAATACAGGTAATACATTTTTTTTTTTTTTTAAATGATTGAAAATGGTTCAAAGTGGTCAGTTTCCTGGAGCACCATTATCATTGAAAATTACGGTGCATGAAAGGTTTGCTTCATTACATTTTGGGAATCAATTTACGGTTACTCACTCTAATTATGCACATGCAATTCAGGATACAGTTAGTGTGATTATATTTACAGGGAGGCAACAATGCAGGCCATACTGTTGTTGTGGATAAGAAAGAGTATGCCTTCCACATTCTCCCCAGTGGCATTGTGAATCCTGCTTGCAAGGCAGTAATTGGTAAGTTGTTGAATGAATGTATCTGGATGTCTAGTATACAACCCTATTCACAGAATCCATGAATATAATTTGTACTGAACATTGGCATGACATGTTTCTCCTGACAACTTGTGTATAAATGCATTAATTAAGATAATCTGTACAACATTCTGAAAGTTGTACTTGTGCCTTGATGGAAATTGTATTGCTATCAGCAAAACAAAAAAGAATTGCCATAGTGTTCCTCAAATAGGTGATTGTATAAGTTTTTTCCAATTAGAAGGCTCAACCTGTGGCAAGAAGCCATCTACCAGCTCACATTGGTCAACATGCCTGATGTAAGGATAAGTGTATTTTTTTCTTATACCAGTTTTTGTTGAGGCCATCAGCCTCCCTCCTAACTGGTAAATTCAGCAGTGCAGTAATAGCAGGTATTGTATTACTGCTGTGAAAATGTTGTTTTTGTGGGATAAAACTAATTTTAATTATGCAATACTTACCATCCACTCTGATGTCCTGTAGTATTGGTCCAACTTAAAAGAGTACGAGTAAGGGTATTCTGTATCTTGGCTATGACTTGGGAGTCAGACTGGGATCATTAGAGATGCTGCCAGGGTGTGAGAACTCCCGCAAATTAGTTTAAAGTCACGCATATGAAAATGTACTTTCCGAATTATACAATTTTGTTAGCTCTACTGAACATAGACCATAAGAGCTTATGGGATGGTTTGTGGTCTGTCTGTTCGTTAGCACAAGTTTGTTATTGCTACTCATTCTAAACTACTTGGAGGATTGCTGTGAAGCTTTACACACCCCATTCATCCAATGGTATAGTTGGTCCTAGATGAAAATCGTGCTGCACTGCCATCCAATATGGCCACCACAGTGGCCATCTTGAAAATCTTGCTGTCGCTACTCCTGAATGGATGGTCATATCAAGATGGGGGTTTTCACTAAAAGACTTCTTAAGATGTCTTGTTGGTCTTAAATGAAAAGGTGCAGATCTGACATCCAATATGGCTGTCACAAAAGCCATCTTGAAAATCTTGTTATCGCTACTCTTGAATGGATGGTCATATCAACATGGGATTTTCACTGAAATACTTCTTATGATGATTTTTAAAGTATTGAAGTATATCAGATTATTGGAGCTTGGAAAGTGGTACTGGAAACGCCAGTGAGTGATTTTGAACCTCAAAATTATGTTGAATACGAGTCCGATGTACATGCTGGATGGACAAAAAACTGACGCAATGACGGCCCCCTAATCTGCGGTATTTCGAAATTAATTGTAGAAAAGGCAGAATACCTAGCCTAATTCAAACAATACAGGCAATTTAAAAGTAGAGTGCAATTTTCATTTCTTTTCTCAAACGATTCAGCAGTGAGGGATCTTGTGCTTCAAAACTATATAGCACACTAAGGGTTAAGATAAATTGAATACATAAGAATCTAAAAAGAACTTAAAAAGTAAGAATATTTATTTAATCAAAATGCCTGTCTGAACAAGCAAACTATGGCATTGATGGACTTGAAACCCAAGTACAGCATTATGGAACAGATCAGAAATCTGGCATAGTAGTCAGTAAAGCAGAGGTCATGTTAGTGAACAATCTTATTTTGGAGCAGAGATATACAAGACACAAAACCTACGAGATGTGGAAAATCGTACATAACAACCATAAGGAACAGTTTCCCAGCTTCTTCAAGCTGGCTATGCACATGTCCCTTTAGACAGCAGACTGTGAAAGGGGGTTCTCAGCACAGAACAATATTCATCCACAGATGAGGAACAGATTGAGCTCAGAAACCGTCAACAGATTAATGCTTATACAAGTAGAGGAGACATCTTTTGAGGATTTTGATTTCAATATAGCTGTAAAAGAGTGGAACAGGAAGAAAGGGAGATGGATATTTAAGTGCTAGGTAAATATTGAACTATGGTCATATTCCCCCACCCCTTTTTTTGTGTGTGTCTACTCCCTCGTTTTGGTGATAAGGGGGGAGCTCTCCCCCCCCCCCCATGGTATAAAATCCTGGCAGCATCTCTGGATCATGTTCTTGTCAATTCTGAGCCTCCAGATAAGGGAAATATTAGTATTAGCTTGGACTGGTGACTTGGTATTCAGGGATAGGAAAGCAATGCAATAGTAGCAGGTAAGTATTACACCCACCCCACACACATACATTATTTTTACCTGCATGTATATGTAATTACAGGTAATGGTTGCGTAATTCACCTGAAACAGCTGTTTGATGAGATAAAGCAATGTGAGGAGAAAGGCTTACATGACTGCCAGTCCAGGTTGTTAATTTCCAGCAGAGCTCACATTGGTTAGTATACATTGAAATTAATGTCTAAATAATTTGTATTGCTTGCTTTGAATACTTGGCAGTAGAGACAATGTTCCAATCACTTAAAATCTTATTTAGGAATGTTTCTTTTTCTTTGGTGTATTTTTTAAGAATCCATTTGGGAATGTAAAGAAAAAGGACTCTAATCATATGAACAAAAGTTTAAACAGGTTCCCCAAAACATTTACAATCTACTACTTCCCGAAAACATTTAGTCTAGTCCTTCTCCAAAACATTTAGTCTAGTCCTTCCCCAAAACATATGGTCCTGTCCTTCCCCAAAACATATAGTCTAGTCCTTCCCCAAAACATATAGTCTAGTCCTTCCCCAAAACATATAGTCTAGTCCTTCCCCAAAACATATAGTCTAGTCCTTCCCCAAAACATTTAGTCTAGTCCTTCCCCAAAACATATAGTCTAGTCCTTCCCCAAAACATATAGTCTAGTCCTTCCCCAAAACATATAGTCTAGTCCTTCCCCAAAACATATAGTCTAGTCCTTCCTCGAAACATTTAGTCTATTCCTTGCCACTAAAAATGTTGCTCTGATTGTCAGATTGAGAGATTTTATCGTCAAATTAACATGTTTGATTTTGTTTCTATTAGCTTTTCTGATTCATTAAGTTGTATTGCAGCAAGAATTGGATCAGTTCAGGGTCTATTCTAGAACTGAAAATTGAGGGAAGAAATCCCCACCATTTGTAAAAAAGGGTGTATTTGGTAAGAAATAAAGGTAGAGCTTGAAAATATTGTGAGCGAATTTTGCACATTCGGTTGATTTTTTTGGCATGATTTGTTAGTAACGAGTGCAAATCGTGCATCCTAGATTAGACCTTGTCAGGTTAATAAGGACAAGACTAGTCTCTCAAATTCTGCAACCAAATTTAAACCTAATGTTTCTTGCATTTGAATTTAGTTTTAGGATTCCAAAATTTATGAAATTACCCATCAGCCTCTAAATTATATTCTATTCTCTACTCACACTGCCCCCAAGTTACATTCATCATGTGGCAAAATAAATTACAGTCCATGTATTGGCACAAGTTACCATTTTGTATCCTTTGGGATTTTGCAAACTCTTTGAACTGTCACATGTTTACAGTTACATATAGAGGTCTTAATAGGTGGATCCTCTCTCTTCAGAAACTGGTGTCCAGATGGGAAATATCGGTTGTGAAAAAAAAGATGTGAACTGTAAAAAAAAATCAGTGAAGCTGTTTTAAATTAATTACTACAATTCGGAGAGTCTTCTGGTTTCATTTCAATTTTGGTTCAGTTTATATAATGAATATGACAGTGTCTGCTTGTATTTATCCCTGGGGTTTTCAAAGAAAAGGCAGGTACTGCCCATCTCTGTTTGTGGATGTAATGTTGCACAACTCCTTAAACAACATACCAGATGGAGACTTGAAACTTTGGGATATGATCAGGAGTGGTCCACTGTAGATGTGTAAAACTTCTCCAGCACCATGCCACATGGAGACTTTAAACCTTGGGATATGATCATGGGTGGTCTGCTATAGATGTGCACAACTTTTCTTTTAAGCATTATGATCCTTTCCTGGGGGGTGGGGGTCGGGGGGGTAGTTTCGCAGTGGTTGCAACTGAACAACTTGAAAAAGCTCGTGGATATGCAGCTATGTTGCAGAATTTCAATTAATTTTTTGTTGCTCATTAATTACCTGCATTGCATATTAAGGCCAATTGTTCATGAACTGTCTTTAAAAAGGGTATTCGGAGTGAGCAACAACTTGATTCGTTTTCCTTGGAAACTTTTCACACTTGACTGCTATAGTGGTGCAAAATTCACATAAAAACATGGACTTTAGAAAACTGGAAACTTAGAACTAGTTATTAGGAATCTTCATCATGCACAGCCTTCAAATAATTCTGGTCCAAGACTAGTTTTTGAGGGTCCATGATCAGAAGAAAAAGCCTGCTAAGCGTTCTGGCAAGAGCTGTCAATTCATCATAAAGGGATCTGATGGTAAATGTACAACCAGTACAAAGGTATGGTAATATAACCATGTTGTATTAGTAAGTATCAGTAAGTAGTTCATTAATTTTCTCAACTTGGATTGGTTTTGATCTGTATACGAATAAAAGAAATCTCAGACAGAACAAAATTAAAATGTATGTCAAAGTTAGATACTAAGTATATAAGTATACTATATCTGAACAGTGAACTATATACTGATACTATATTCAAGTAGTAGTAAGATAATAGTGACAAATCAAAGAATAGGATGTGTTTGGAAATAATTTTCTTATTTTTGGTCAGATGGCACAGCAACTGCAGCCTCTATTTTGAGGATATCTGTTCTTTGGTCCAAATAGCTGGCTGGTGTCAACACCTTGGTTAAACTTTGCATTTAGTATAGTTATTCAGACAGTATTACGTATAGCAGAATCATGTAACTTGATAGGTAAATGTGTCATGAGGAGCACAATATTTTTCAGTCCATGTTCCAGTGATCTGCATATAGGTCATTGCATTTGGTCTGTATATGTCATTTAGAGTATTACATTCTTCAAATAAACTAAGTCACTGAGGACTAGTTTTCATGTTGCATTGATCTGCTTTGCATTGCACTTGACTCAGTTTTTTTCATACTCCATTTCCAGAAGTTGTGTAGCTTGATAAGTGGATGTATCATGAGGAGTACTATACTCTTCATAAAATAACAGGTCACTCTTACCTATCTTTCATGATCCTGTTCTGTGTTACGTTTGCATTTAACTTAGTTTTTCAGACCATTGCATGTAGTCATGGAACTTGAAGATGTGTCATGAGAAGCACTTAACCATTCATACAAAACTAGTTCACTAGCATAGTTTTCCTGCTCCATTAAGCTATGATAACTTATGCATTTAGCTGAATTTTTCAGACACCATTCCCAGCAGTTATGTAACTTGATAAATAGATACATTATGAGGAGTACTACTTCACCCCTCTGACAAGAACAGTTCATGCTTCATTGATCTGTTTTGTCATGTGTTTAGCTCCGTTTCTTAGATACCATGGCCAGCAGTCACCTATGTGATTTAGATGCATTACGAGTGCTACAATATTTAAGTAAAACTGAGCTTTGCAGTCAGGCCACTGGTCTTGTGTATTCTTTGAATAATATGAAAAATATTTCTAGCAGATTGCTTGAGTTCTTCATCAACATTTGATATTTTCTTTTGAAATTAATGCTACCTTAAATGTTGGTTTTCAATACCGACATTTTTCTCCTCAAAATACTGTAATTAAAATAAATACACCACAAAAGAATAAGACTTCTTCCCCAAAAAAATAAATTATATGTACTAAATTTGAAAAACTTTTGATAGGAATAAAATTAAAAAATATCCATATTGCCAATGACCTGCATGTAAAATATTTGTTGCAAATTATTCTTAATTTAGTGAATTCCCAAAACTTGAATGATTCTGAAGCTTAATGCTGAACATTCGTGTGGTCCATTTCAACCCTTCCAGTTTTCTGAACAAAATATTTCACTAAATTTAAATTGATTACTTGAAAGCACAGTTGTTTTGTCTGTTTTGTAAAGAAGTATAATTTATAGGAGACAACAGTAGATTTGTAATATCCTGTACAAATTGAGCACTTTGCAAGTCATTTGGGGTAATTCTCTATAAGGCATTGTGGGTAAAACTGGTAGTGTTTTACTTGTACTAGTTCACCCCCTGTATCGAAGAAAATGTTTGTAAATGAGAACCTAATACCAGTTATACCCATAATACCTTGTAGAAAATTACCACACTGACTTTCAGATATGGCTGATTGGTACAGGAATTTCCATGTGTACTGTCATCTGCTGTAAATTGTACTTTTTACTGAAATTGAAGTTCGTTTACCTGCTCAAAATAACTGAACTCTCACGTTGTCAAGAGTTGTAGTAATTTTTTGTTAGCTCTATTGGCCATAGACTAGGAGAGCTTATAGGATGGTCTGTTATATGGTGGGAGAGATGGCCGTCATTGCTTAACAGGCTCGAGGCAGCTGCTCCCAATTTTTGTGCTGTGTTTAATGATATATGTGTTCGTTGACTCTCTTTGTCTACGTTATTGTGTTCATTATGCATTGGCTGTTATGTTGGAATGTGTTTCTCCATCTATTTTTTTGGAAAAGAGAACTATTAGATTTTGTCTTAGTTGTCTTGTCGCATTACTACAACTGCCTTTGTTGTTGAACAACCCGTTTATGCTATAACGGACCTTCATTTATTGCATTAAATAACTACTCCACAGCGCTCCATACTACATTGGGCACTAGACTAAACGACCTTGGACTACATTCATATTTACTTAAATGTCAATGGCAGCGAAAAGAGAAATGTTTCAAAGCCAGCCAGTGTAGAACAGGCAGAAAAATTCCAGTTATCTCCCTTTTTCTCTTTCTTTAACAGCGATTTGAAAACTTCACCATTACTTCGAACAATTTACATTTAAATTCCTCTTCAATCATCAACCGTTAAGTCCGAGCAACCACTGTGCATATCATTATTCAACGCCGAATCTGTTGGACCACCGGAAAATCACAGATATAGTCAACTTTATCAATGGTCAGGACATCAGCATTTTTCCCCTGACAGAAACATGTCTAAAAACATCAGAAGATGCACACACACACAAACACACACACACAAGTTGTTCCCCCACCACTCCTGCAGAGGTGGAATTGCAATCATCACAAAGAACTCCATACACCACCGTCTCAACTATGCTGCAACCTTCAATTTCGAACTCGCATAGTTTGAACTGCTCGAAGCCACATCCTCAATAGAACAAAGGTCAGTCCATTTTTTTTGGCCTCTACCGCCCTCCTCCTAGTCGAAAATAACAAGATGACCGAATCTCTCTTTTTGAAACAGTTTCCTAAACTCTTAGAATATGGAAATTCTATAGGTGACAGCCTGATTATTCTTGGAGATTTTAACTTTCACTTTGACTGTCCTGAAAACCCATACACATCAAAACTCCTAGATTCCATTCACGTTGTCAACCTCAAACAGTCAGTTAACCAACCCACCCATAAACATGGTCACATTTTAGACTGGATTCTTCATAGACCTGATGATAATATTCTACAGTCCTCATTGGTGTCCTACAAACTTGCATCAGATCACCTCTGTGTCAAATGCCATCTTGATATATCATCTTTGTTTCCTTCTAAGAGAAACCTCTATATGATTAAAAGAACCTAACTAATGCATGACATCCAAGCAAACCTAACAACTTTGTTGCCTCCTACAGCAGAACAGCTTGATAAGTGCTTGTGTTCATTGCTTGACAAACATGCCCCAGCAAACAAATGGAGAGTATCCATACAGAAGTGTTCTCCATGGTATAGTAGAGTTAGGGACCAGCTTTGCATTGCTCAAAGAGAACACTGTAAGGCTGAGAAGCTTTGACTTTCATCCGGTCTTACTATTCACAAGCAAATCTATGAAGCTACTAAGAAAATTGTCACAAACATAGTTCATGCAGCAAAATCAACCTATTTCAGTACTAAAATCACTGAAAGCTCCAGCTGCAAAGAGCTCTTTGATATCACTAACAAGCTAATGTGAAGGAACAAATGTACACCACTTCTCTCATCTGGGGAATTCCCATCATTTTTCAAAACTGCCATTGTAAAGCCTCTGTTGAAGGAACCAACGCTTGACTCTAATGATTTAAAAAACTACCACCCTTTTTCTATACTCCCATTCATGTCTAAAATCTTATAAAAAGTTCTTCTTTCCCAACTGGTATCTCATCGGAATTTAAATAGACTTTTTAGCAATTTACAGTCTGCATATCGCCCTTGCCACAGTACCGAAACTGCCCTTCTGAAAGTAATTAACGACCTTGAAACTGCCCTTCTGAAAGTAATTAACGACCTTCTCTCTGCTTTGGATAGTGGAAAGATTAGTCCTCACCCTGCTTGACTTGTCTGCAGCATTTGACACAAAAGACCATGATATATTACGTCACTGTCTCCAGCATGTATTTGGCATTTGTGATACATCCTTACTATGGTTCAAGTCATACTTAGTTGACAGGACACAAATTGTGTCCGTAAATGTAAAACATTCAAGCCCAGTTGATCCATGTTTTGGTGTTCCACAGGGGTATGTTCTTGGACCTGTTATCTTCATTCTATACATGCAGCCCTTCTCAAGTGTCATATATCGTCATCCGGTGTCTCACCAATTGTACACTGATGACACCCAAATATACAAATATAGCCACCCAACCGCAAGGTTGCATATCTGGAGCTGAGACATGTCAGCTCCATTCACAATTTTCTTTCAGTTGATGCCACAAAAACACTTGTGTTCCTTAGTACTCTCTAGACTGGACTATTGTAATTCACTTTTACTGGTTCGTCTCTTTATCTCTAACAGAAACTTAAAAAAATTCAAAACACAGCTGCTCAGATCATCCTTAGAGTACCAAGAACCGAGCACTCCTGCCCCCTACTATGTACCCTACACTGGTTACCTGTTTGCATCAGAATAAAAAACAAAACACAAATCTGTTGTCTATGCTACATTTTGTTGACTGCTTCCAGTCCAAAACACCTATTGGACCTCACCCACACGTACACCCCTTCTAGATACTTGCGCTCCTCTTCTGACACTTATATTCTCATTATTCCCACTATCAAAATAAAGTCATTTTGACATGGGCTTTTCAACAGAAGAATTTTTGCAGTGACTAGTTCAAATGATATAAACTGACCCTCAATATGTCCACCATGGTGATCATCGAAAAAATATAATCTCTCTTCCTCAAATGGATAGCCATATCAAAATGGATTTTTCACCAATAGACTTCTTACAATACCTACTTGGTCCTAAAGGGGAAATTCTGCCAATTTTACATCCAATATGGCTGCCATGACAGCCGTCTTGACAATCTTGTTGTCACTACTCCCTCTGAATGGATGGTCATATTGACATTGGGTTTTTAACAAAAGACTTATAATGATATCTGCTTGAACCTACATGAAAATGGTGCCAATCTGACGTCCAATATGGCCACCACAGCAGCTAATTTGAAAATTTTGTTATTCTAGAAGAATATCAGAGATACTTTCAATGCTCATCTGTTAAAAGGAAGAAATGGTATTTTCTTGAATTCCTGTAATTTTTTTTATGGCCAGTAGAGCATCAGTCCCTTTGAGGGGCTTTTGTTTGTTTAAGGATTTTATTTTAGAAAACTGGACGCATGTATCTATTAGATCATGTTGAAATGGGTTTCAAAATGTGAAACATCCAATGGATCAGATGGTAACTAGTGTTTGTTGCACAACCTTTAGCCACTCATAATGTTTACTGCAAGCAAGGTGATATAGGGTATTGTCTCTATTGCCAACTATTATGCTGTACTGCATTAGTTTGTTTGGAGAAAGTAAAATGTATTGGAGCTCTCAGTATTGGAAGTCCCTGCTTCTAGGACCTTTACTTTCTGATCCTGGTCTTAGTTTTCAAAATTGGAACTACAGTTACCTTTATACTGGAATTCAGCTTTTCTTTTTTATGCCCCCATTGCTTGCAACAGGACATCTTGATTTGGTCCTGTCCATCTGTCTGTCCTGGGAAGCTCATTTGCACAATTGTGAAAAAACTGCTGGATGTAGACAAATGAAATTTGGTAGATACGTTTGTATGCATGTGTATGATCCTACACAGATCTGATGGCACACTATTTAAAAAGCTGGATATGTGTGAAGATTTTTAATCAATGGTGGGGAGTATGGTTATGGACAAAATGTAAACAGACAGTCTCAGTCATGAACAACATGGTTGCATTGTGATTTATTAGTACACTTTGTAGTAGTTTCATGGGTCAGAGCATTGTATACATGTGTCTCTTAAAAATCATGCATACTGCCAGGTGACCACCCTATTTCTAGAGTGGTCCATGTTTTATTGACCTTAATATTTACATTCATGTAGAATATGTATGTGCCATCAGATCTTTGTATACCTGTAGATGATCCAATTAGATTTGCATGCCACTAAAGCAACTTTTCCATTTTTCAAAATAAATTTTTGAACTATAGTCAAACCTGTCTACAGCAGCCACCTATAGGAAAGATCAAAGTGGCCTTGTAAACAGGTGACCTCTGAAGGCAGGTTCAGCTCTCAAACTTGGTTCATGACAAATACATTTACTATGCACTGAATAGCATTACCATTATTAGTAGTAGTTGCAGTATGCTATCAAGATACATATATTTAGCAAAAAGAAAAATAACAGAATAATAAAATAAAAAGTTCCACTTTAATCTGTCGTGTACATTAAATCATCACAATAGAAACGGTGTGTAAGTAAAGTTACTAATTGACAGCTTACCTGTGATTGTCAGACACAGGACTGACTTTTTGTTAGGCCAGCTGGTATAATTAGGCTTTGAAACGGGTGTTCACACTTCAGATAATTGATGGATTAAGTAGTTGCTCAAACTCACCGAGATCAAAAGACAATAAACTTTTATGAGAGACCTTTGATGATTGCGGAGTGAAAAGAAGCTTCCTGCTGCTTTGTTAGTAGCATATAAACCGTAAGGGTTTCACAAGTGCGCTGTACATGTGTCCGTACTCGTTTGGTGGGATTGTATGTAGTCTCTTACACTCTGGATTAAAGTTGTTCTCAAAATTGGCCATAATATTGCATATGCCTAATAATCCCTTGGATCTGACTTTCCCAGACTCTCATTTCTGCAGCAACAACACGACTACTTTGTCCACTGTCCAGCAGATGAATTTGCTTAGATTCTCTCATTTAAGGACAAAAATTGCCTTGCTTTCGAAGCCGACATGTTGACACCTTTGAGTTTGACAGATACTGTGACTGGACTACGGTAAGTACAATCGATAAATTAAATGCTTGTAACGGTCACTGCTGATATGCTCCAGTGACTGAAGGTAGGGTGAAACCAGTGTTTGGTTAGGAAACACCTGACCACTGAAAGCAGGTGACCGTTAAATACAGGGCATTTATGTAAGAAATTTGCCAGGGGGAAATTAGAATGACGGTTGTGACCAGGTGACCACTGAACACAGGTGACCGTTAGGACAAGTATGACTGTATTTGCAATAGGCTCGAAAACTGTTAATTTGTAGGCATGTTTGAATGCATATTTAGATGACCTGATTAGATTTTCATGTCATTTAAGCAGCTGTTAGCTCTGCTGGTCATAGACCAGAAGAGCTTATGGGATGGTTTTTCGTCCGTTGCCCATCCGTTCGTTAGTACAAGTTTGTTAACGCTACTCCTCCTAAACTACTTGGCGGATTGAAACTTTACACACACACACACACTCATCCCATGGTCTAGTTGGTCCTAAATGAAAATGGTGCCATTCAGACATCCAATATGGTTGCCACACCAGCCATCGTTAAAATCTTGTTATCACTACTCCCGAGTGGATGATCGTATCAACATGGGGTTTTTTAATGAAAGACTTCTTATGACGTCTAGTTGGTCCTAAACGTAAATGGTGCTGATCTGATGTCCAATAACGCCACCATAGCAGCCATCTTTAAAATCTTGTTGTGGCTACTTCACCAGACTGGAAAGTCATATTGACATAGGCTATTCCCCATGAGACTTCATATGATGTTTGGTTGGTCCTAAATGAAAATGGTTCCACTCAGACATCAAATATGGCCACCACAGTGGCCGTCTTGAAAATGTTTTTATTGCTACTTCTCCTGAATGGATGGTCATGTCGACATGGGGTTTTGATCAAAAGACTTCTTATGATATCTATTTGGTCCAAAATGACAATAGGTGCTGATCTGATGTCCAGTAAGGCTGTGAAAACAGCCATCTTCAAATTCTTTTTATTGATACTTCTCCTAAATGGAAAGACAAATTGACATGGGGTTTTAACCAGAATACTTCTTATTATGTCTGGTTGGTCCTAAATGAAAATGGTGCTGATCTGATGTCTAATGTGGCCGCCATAGCTTCTATCTTGAAAATCTTATCACTATTCCTCCTGAATGAATGGTCATATCAACATGGGGTTTTCAGTAAAAGACCTTATGATGTCGGTATTATGCTAAATGAAAATGGTGCTGATCCAATGTCCAATATGGCCACCGTTGTAGCTATCTTGAAAATCTTGTTTTTGCTGCTCCAGAAGAATGGAAAGTTGTATTGGCATGGGGGTCTTAACCCGTAGACTTCTTATGAAGACTAGTTGGTTCTGAATGAAAATGGTGCTGATCTGATGTCTAATATGGCTGCCAGAGTGGCCATCTTGAAAATCTTGTTATTACTACTAAAGGGATGGACATATCAGCATGGGGTTTTCACTGAAAGACTTTGTATAATGTCTAGTTGGTCCTAAATGATAATGGTGCTGATCTGACTTCCAATATATACGTCACAGCAGCCATCTTGAAAATCTTGTCACTATTCCTCCTGAACAAAAAATCATATTGACATGGGGTTTTCACCAGAAGACTTTTTGTGATGTATTTTTGGTTTTGAATAAATGGTACCAATCTTATGTCCAGTATGGCCACCACAATGGCTATCTTGAAAAAAATTTTATGGCTACTTCTAGATGGCTGGTCATATCATTGTTGTGCTTTCACCAAAAGACTTTTTATGATGTCTTCTTGATCCTAAATGGAAATGGTGCTAATCTGATATCTAGTATGGTCACCATCTTGAAAATCTTGTTATCGTTTCTTCTCCAAAACAGAAAGTCATATTAACATGGGATTCCCACCAGAAGTCTTCTTATTTTGGTCCTAAGTTATATCTTGTTTGTCCCAAAATGAAAATGGTGCCAATCTGACCTCCAATATGTCCACTACAGCAGCTAATTGATAAACATGTTATTGGTGAAGAATATAAAAGATTGTTTCAACACTCGGCAGTTAAAAGGAAGGAATATTCTTATCTTCAATTCCTGGAAATTGTTTTCAGCCAGTAGAGCATCGGTCCCTTCAAGGGACTCTTGTTCATCATTTGCATTTGTATAGCAGTAGGAAACAATATCACTACAATCATAGGGATGTTTTACTAAAACTGTTAGATATATTCAACAAAGACTCATCACACACTCAATCCTGTCATGATAAGAGGTAAAGGACGCACAGCAAGATGAGCGAGGTATGGCATAACTATTATAATAGCTGTCAGCTGTTCAGTAAGCCAATTGGGTAGTTGTGTGTGTGTTTGGGGGTGCTAATCGTTTAGATTAAACAGCATTGTTACAGTTATTGTAATGCAAGTACTTATTTAGACATATTTGGTAAATGTTGCAGCCTTACTAGTTACTCCTGTGCTGATCTGACATCCAGTAGGTCCTCTATGGTGACCATCTTGAAAGTCTTTTTTATAGCTACTTTTTAATGGAATAGTTGTAGTGACATGTACGAGGTTTTCACTAAAAGACTTCTTATAATATCAAATTGGTACAAAATGGAAATAGTGCCAGTCAGACCTCCAATATTGCCACCATGTTAGCCATCTTGAAAATCTTGTTATAGATACCTTTACTTAACAGATGGTCAAATTGATATGGGGTTCTCGTTAAAAGGTTTATGATGTCTAGTTGGTCCTGCATGAAATAGTGCCAATCTTGCATCCAATATGGCTGCCACAAAGGCCAGCTTGAAAATTTTTTTGTAGCTCAAGAATATCAGAGATGGTTTCAACACAAAGCAGTTAAAAAGAAGAAATGGTCTTATCTTGGATTTCCGGAGAGAAAAAAATGTTGGCTAATAAAACATCAGTCTCTTCGAGGGATTCTTGTTTACAAATTTTTAAATTCTTTGGAAAACCTTTTTATGGCTTATGTGGGGGCATATATCTTTTACAAACAAATGTTTTGGAGGAATGTATCCTGGGACTGATTCTCAAAGCTCTACAGAGAGCTCTGATGTATGCAGGTATAAGATGTAATCCAGACATTATTTTTCAGTGTTCGACATCCACCAGAAAGTTGATGGCTTACAGGAAAGTGGCAGAGGGAAAAATCTGTAAGTTGGATACCATAATGATATCCTGTCAACAAAGTTTTCATTTCCTTAATTATAAGCACATGGACTTCAGGCAAAACCCCCAGTCCTGAGCAATATCCTGTGAATGAACTAAGTTTTTGTTTATGGGACATTTGGGGGGGGGGGGGGGAGAGAGAGAGAGAGAGAGAGTGTGTGTGTGTATATATATATATATATATATATATATATATATATATATATATATATATGTTAGTGTTCAATTAATCAAGGTTTATCAGGCATTTCATAGTCAACTTTATATTCCTCTAATAAATATGGGAATATATTTCTTTGTTGAGCCAAATAAGTGGGAAGGAAGACATGGTCATTTTCCCATGTCAATGTCAACAGTTTGTTGAGGTTTTGTTAAAATGTTCCATTTGCGTATATTGCCTAAACCACTTAATAGATTCTCATCAGACTTGGCATGAAACATTGTGAAGCTAAGATAATTCATTCTACAATGTGTTTGCTTGTCCCTTGTACCTTGGGGTGAAGGTCAGTCATAGAAAATTTGAGGTGAGGTTCTGGTTAATGATTTTTCATATGGTTATATTACTCATCCCCTTGATGGATTTGGTTCATATTTGCGATGAATCATTATGAAGCTAAGATAATTAATTCGCTAATATGCACACTTCCTCCTTTGACCTTGTGATCAAGGTCAAGATCATAAAAGATTGGTGTTAAGGTTTTGGTTACTTTGGTTTTTCAGTTGCTTATATTCCTTAAACCCCTTGATGGATTTTTTTCATATCTAGTGTGAATGATTACGAAGCTAAGACAGTTCATTTGGTAATATGCATGCTTGTTTCTTTGACCTTGACATTATGGTCAGTCATGGAAAATTGGTATTAAGGTCTTGGTCGAAGTCTCTTTCATTTGCTTACATGTCCTAAACCCCTCAATGGATTATTTAAATACTTGGAATGAATCATTGTGAAGTTTAGACAATTCATTCCATGAGGCTCACTCTTGTACTTTTTATCTTGGGATCAAGGTCACAATGATATAAAATTTGTGTTAACCTTTTGGTTACAATTTTTTCATTCATTTGCTTCTATTTTCAAAAGCCCTTGAAGGATGTTCATACATTGGATGACTTGTTCTGAAGCCAAGACTGCTCGCTTCCTCCATTTGACCTTGGGGTCAAGGTCAGATATGTGTTACAGTAATGCTTTTATCTTGGGGGTTGGCATGCAAGCCCTGGCCCTGTTTACAGAATTGAAAAAGCAAGCATAAATGTTTTGGATTTCATACTTTTTTTCTGGGTTAATTGTTATGTTTTGTGTTTGTATTTTTTGTGAGTGTTGCCTTATGTTGAAGGCACCCATAGGTCCCAATAGTGCCAAGACTAGTTTGCACAAGATTGGTTCCAGGTTCCATCCACGGCTGTTTTAATAGCAGTAATACATTTTACCAGCAATTACTGCATTATTTTTTCCTTTCCCAGGATATCAAGTCCCCAGTCCAAGCTAAATATTCCATGCTCCAATTAGTAATTGGAGGTATAGAATTGAAAAGAACATGATCCAAGTCTGATTCCTTAGTCACAGCCAACATATGGAATATCTTTTTCCTTGGACTATCATGCGAGTACATGTGTGTCAGGATGCTTGATGAATTTCACCATTGCTGAATTTAACTTCATTTTTTCCAATAAATCTTTTTTTGTGTCAAGTCTTTTTCGCCACAGTCATTGCAATAATTGTGTGTTTTTGTGCTAAAATTGAAGGGTTTTTGCACCTTCACATACCCATCTTCCCGCCTCACAGGAAATACCTCTGGTTCTGTCTCGACCATGAGGTACTTCAATTTTGGGCTCCTCCTTTCAGCCTCTCCTCTGCCTCCAGCACTTTTACCACGGTGATGGGGGTAATAGTGGCCCACTTGAGGTCTTAGGGCTCCCCATCCTCCAGAATTCTGATAACTGGTCAATGCACAGTGTCTTAGAGATAATCTTCAGAAGGACCTATCATTCTGTTGATTAATGGTGACTTGGCTGGGTCTCATCCCCAACCCAGAGAATTTTGATCACATCCCTTCTCAGGACTTCACACATGTGTATGAACTTCTTCACCAGTTAAGAGAGGGTTCACGTTCCACCTGACAAATTCGCTCTGATTCTGTCCCTCCTGAGTGGTCTTACGGCTTTGTTGTCGGCTTGCCTTTACCTTCTCTCCAGGGAACTCTGAACATGGCTGTGGAATTAGTTCCGCTAGGGAGTTCTCACTTGCTTACTTGCCAGTTAATGCTTCTGGCAGACTGGAGACCACACAAGGACGTGCTGTAAAGCTCGGATTCCCCTGGGATCTGACTTTGTCACCACCTGAGTTGGTGGCTAAATCATGGTTTCTGACTGGTGTCCTGATTCACACTCCCAAACCCACTCCTTTCTGTACACAAACACCTCAGATTCAGGTGGAGTGCTCACCTGGAGCCAGATGGGGTAGTTTTTTAGGGACAGTGGTTTCAGGAAGAAGCGACCCTTAACACCAGCAACCTAGACATACAGGCAGTGTTCCTAGCGCAACAGGGGGGTGCCAACCTCATAAGGCAGCGTTGTTATGATTGCATTGGACAACACAAAGGTGGTATAGTACCTCGAGTGTCGAGGAGGTACACATGCTCCTTCTCTTTGCATGGAAGTCTGGAACCTCGTCTGATCAGCAGTCTAGGTGGAGATCACTCTTAGAGTCTGCAAAATTGCAGGCAGAAGGAATATCCTGCCTGCCCAGACAGGGCTCGTGGACTGGTCTCTGCACCAGTCGGTAGCAGAGGCACTCTTTAAGCTGTGTGGAAGGCTGGTAGTGGACTTATTTACTACAAGACTGAATGACAAGCTCCGTATTCATGTCTCTCCGGTACCAGATCAGATGGTCAGGGCGGTGGATGCTTGGAATCTGCAGTGAGACAGTCTGTACACGTATACATTCCCACCTTTTAAATAATTCTGCAGGCTATCCACCCATTGGGATCTCCACGCCTTGGCTCATCCTGAAAGCCCCCCTGTGGCCCTAACAGTTGTGGCTCAATGATCAACTTGACCTGTTGGTAGATGAGCCCTGGAGAGTACCACAGAGGAGAGACCTTCTGTTGCAGCACATGGGATCTCCCCATCATAGATTCTCCACCTTCATGCTTGGTTCAACTTGAATTTTTGATCTGCCAAGAATGTTTTTTTTTGCAAGGTTGTCAACTGCATCACTCAAGTTAGGAGGCAATTTACTTCCAAAGTTCACAATGCAAAGTGGAGAATCTTCTGTAAATGCAGTAGGAAACGCATTGATCTTGTATATTCCCCTTGAACTGCAGTTGAAGACTCATTTTCTCTTCCTTTTCATCGGAAGAGACTGTTCAGTATCTACAGTACACACATTGTGGATTACGGATTACCCACTCAATCTGGTGGACATGGACATGGGCAAGGGAATAAGTGTCCACTACAAAGAGTGGATGTACACTATATCTGGTGGATTTCCCTAAGCCTAGTGAATATTATCTCAATCTAGTGGAACCCCATCACAATCTTCTTGGAGCCATAGTGGGTTTTATGGTATCCCATGCTAATTTTATTGCGTTCGCTCCATGAGTCGACACAGTAAACAAATAGAGGGGAGAAACCCAGACACTGTAATCCTGACCATGGCAGGTGTCAATTTCATACCTTTACCTGTACAAACTATACAGTGGTAACATTTCTTGTGGTATTTATAAGTGGCCTAGCTAGGGATACATACAGACAAACATGCGTAACAGAAAAAAATATGAGGTTTTAAATTTCATGGATTTTCTTCCACCCCTGTCCATGACAGAGTGTACATCAGAATAATTGCCTAGCTCTAACATGCATCCGTGTTGATCGAATACATGTACATGTACCAGTTAGCATATACACATGTGGAAATTTACATGTGGTTCTGCATCAAGCAGTTACTTCGATGTTCTTTCTCAGTAAATCTCATTAAATGATATTTCATAAAAGTGCTCGTTGTACTAGTTATTAATTTGTCTTAGTTTCCCTCTAATTTCCATACTATTTCCAAAACCCTCTTTAAACAAATTATTGAAAGCAGTATACAGATAAAACATGAAAAGCTCCATCTTGTCACAAACACATGAGATGTTCAAGTTAGATAGTTATCATTTACCATCTTGTCACAAACACATGAGATGTTCAAGTTAGATAGTTATCATTTATTGCTTTCGTCGTTTAGATTAAATTTTTAAAAAGTTTATATCATGTAAACTGCTTCATTAAATCTATCAAATTTAATAAATGTCAGAGACACATGCAGCAATAAAAATTTTTGAAGATTAAGATAAACTTCACGACTAATAATTATGACCAATAGTGATTACAAATGAATTCCATTCTATTTATGGCATACATGCATGATGAAGTACAAGCGATATAATGGCACATGTCATATTTCTTTCTCAAGTTCATTCGGTACAAATATTGTGGCATTGTATATTGACATAATACATAAAAATATGCTTGAAAATGTTCTTTGTAGCGTTATCTGTAGACTTAGAAAATGACATTGATTATTTGAGAGTATAAAAAATTTAAATGCAAGGAATTGGTCAAGACTGTATTGAAGGCTCTGCTCTATCAGTGGCTGTTCATGTTATAAACAAAGTGATTTTCATGAAAAAGGTTACTTCATCACTTTTTTGTGAAACTGTTGTCAAGCATCAGCCACGGAATGACATTTTTACTTTGAAGTCAGTTGGTACGCTTGTTAACAATGGTCAGTCGAAAGGTGTCAAGCTTGAGTGTTATTTCTAGAACTGTACAGTAGTTTTCTACACCAGATTTATTGAGGCCATCAGCATCCCTCCTAACTGGTAAATTCAGCAATGCAATAGTACATTGGTCTCCCTCATGAACAACCCCCCTGACCAGTGGCCACCTGCTTTATGTGGCCATAATCCCATGGCACAGACAAAATTGTGTTCAAAAGTACCCCTCAAGAACGGCCACCCCTCAAATGCAGCCAGCATCCGGCATATTAGTGCAAAAACTGTCAAGTTTACCCCTCGCGAGTGGCCACATTATGGTTGTTTACAGATAGAAATGCCACTAATATTTCTTGATTTCTCAACTCAACACAATGACATTTGTTCCAAAATGCCGATAAAGTAACTTTAATCCATAGAGATGTTACATATCCAATTACCCTTATTGCTGTGTTCCTTAGATGTTAGGTTTTGTCACTTTAATAATTAGTGGCTATTATTACCACCGATAATTGTCAAGGTGACAAAAGCTAAATGCTGAGAAGCACAGTATTGTTCAAATAAAGTAGGCATGACATCTGGTTGCCAAATGGTAAAATGGTCTGTTAGCCTTTGCGGCTTTCCTCACAGATTATGAAATGTACATAATCGGGTTGCAAACTGAAAACAAATGTTGATCATGTGAAAAGCTCACTTCCTTTGTAAACACTGGGCATCTCGTGTGATAACTACAATTGCCATTGAAGGAACAAGTTGTTGCAAAAAGTGCAAAATGACATTCTCAGTTTAGAATGAAATAAAAGTGAAAGCAATTCAACTATACGAAGAGAGGTAGAATCCTTTGATCACTACAGAGAAATTTGATGTCAGAAAGATTCAAATAAACATTGTCAATATACATTCAACTGCAGTCAGCACTGAGTGGGAAAAAGAAATTGACGGACGTGCGGGGATAGTTACAGCCAGATGTTTGTGCCTGGATTTTACTGACAAGGCGGTTTTGCACTATGATTGATGATTATTCATATTTTTAAAAAAAATTATATTAGTTTTATCACATTAAAGTCATAACTGATAATATTCCTGTGACTTTAAATTGAAAATAATAAATATTTAAAAATTAATTACGCCTTTTATGCTTTATATGTAGTTATTACCCACATCTATATGATCCTCCTCTAGAAAGGCCACCCCTCTTATAAGGCCACTTTCCTGCTTCAGAAGGGTTGGCCTTGTAAGTGGGGGACCACTAGCAGGTGATGTATTACTGCTATTAAATGTAGTTTTGTGGTGGTGGTGGATTAAACTAATTTAATTATGTAATACTTCCCTGCTACTATTGGAAAGATTCCCTCCTCCCACCCCACTCTGATGTCCATTAATTTAGGTCCAGTCCAAAGAGGATGGTATTCTATATGTTGGCTGTGACTAAGGAGTCATACTGGGATCATGTTCTTTTTAATTCCGTCCATCCTATACTAATTTGAGGAGGAAATAATTGGCTTGGACTGGGGACTATAGTCTCAGAAAGAAAACCAATGCAATAGCAGCAGGTAAGTATTACATAATTAAAACGAGTTTTACCCCCCATCCCAACTCCCCAAAAAACTACATATTGTCAAGTTATTACCTTTACTTTGATATAATTATAAAGAATGTTCGTTTTTATTTTATTTCTTTTATGCCATGTCAGAGTGGGTAGGTAGGTGTTTGTGTGTGTGTGGGTAGGTTAGGTAGGTAAGTGGTTTCACAATATCAGCACAATAGTGGCCATATATATAGTGCCAATTAAAAGTTCAGTTTTCAAATTTTACAATGACAAAAAGTTAAAATGTAATGATAACAGATTGCGAAATAATCTTTAGCTAGAACAGGGGCCAAGATCACTTTACTCTGAATTTTCTGCGTGATAATGTTTACAATGGCTATTGGAGACAAATAAAAAGAAGTAGAGGTGAGCTATGTAATCATTGATTACACTCTGGTTTTTAGTAAGTATACTTTGAACTGGTTCAGAGTTGCATTAAAATTTCAGTCATTTTTCTATTATCTAACATTTTTAGAGTCTTCATGATGCACTCATTAACACGGAAAAGTTATAATACTTTGTTGGACAATTTTTTCGGTTTAAAAATTCATAAATGTTGTCAATTTATACATTTTTTGGCCTCTTGCTAATTTAATGCTATGTATTGTGATACCTATCATATCATCAGTTCTGTTCCTGATACGTATCGTATTGTGTCACCTCTGGTGATACACACATACAGTTTAACAAGTCTAAAGCTGTGCAACAAATTTTGCTGAAGTCCATTGATTCCGTGTAAAGTTACCTTGTGGAAACTATATTGCTGAGAGATGGACTGGTCAACTTGATTATTATATGGCTCCAAGCTTGTAAAGCAGGGTTGTAATGAGAAATGTACAATCAAGTTTGAGATTGAGATATAAAAATATAAATTCCATTTGCAATGTCAGATAAGCCAATGTCGAAATGGTGTGACAATTTTAATGCCCGACTCTGTCATAATATCTAAGCACAGGCAGGCAATTGACACTCGTACATCAAGTGTTAGATGGTATAGGTCTACATGATACTGGCCTGACTGTGTATAAGCTGTGGGAATGACAGTTTTTCACTTGCCAGTGTTTCGATCATATTATGACTGCATCAGGCATTGTTTGTTCGTTGTAAATCACTATTGGCTATAGCATCTATAAATATTTCTATTCTGGAACAGAGGAGTAATTACATTTCATAACTGTTTGTCCACAGGAGGGGAAAAAGCTTCTTTACATGTACAATGTGTTGACAAATATATATCAAGATTTTCATACATTATATAACTTATATCATGTGCTATCCAAATTACAAAGCTTCTGTAGTTGTGGAACTTGGCACAAAATTCTATATATTCTGTGTGAAAGGGTGCAACAATCACCAGAACATAATCATGATGTTACATGTTAGGCTGTCTTCAGCATTTTTCAAACAGTTTTACTTGATTAGCCTACCTAGTATATAGTTTCCATATTCTGTGATGGTATATCTCCATACACCATCCCAGTTGCACAGTGCAGTGTATTATATTCATTCAAAATGCATCACTGGCCTTTCAGTTTTTTCCATGGAGTACACAAGGTGGTGTGATGGGACTGTGATTATGATCTGCACTGCCTAAAATGTAAATTTTTCCTACATAATTGTCTATATTTTCATCAAAATTGGTATCCACATCACTGCCATGTTGATCTCCACATGTTAAAACTTGTGTTTGAAATAAAATTTTCAAATAACCAGTTATCATCAGCTCAGTTCCTTTTGAACAAGTAAAGATAACGATCCCCACTGCCTAAAATGTCAAAAATGAAATTGTGAATATTTTTAACTAATTCCACAGGCACATCACTGCCATCACTTGCCCCTTCAGTACTGATTGCCAGTTTGATCTCTGTGCATTAAAACTCAATTTTTAAATAGAATTTTTACCAGTTTTTGGTGTTTTTTAAACACATGCTATCACTACATTTGTGTACCTCCTACCTTTATTTCCTTCTTTTCAAAAGAGTAAGCATAAACTAATGACGTATTACATGGTTAAATGAAAACTTCTGCAATGTGGTAGACGCAATGTAGTGAACATACGACCAGAATTGTATCCTGTCCAAAAAGGTGAAGTACAACTGGAATCATATCCCGTCTGAAATGGGTTGGGGAAATAAATACAAGCAGAAGATCAAATCTCATTGTATTCTCCAATCAGCTCTTTCATGCACTTCATGCTAGGATCACAGTCATTTGGATCATAACCTGGATGACAGAGCAACATAGATTGAGCAGGAAGATGTTTGCTCATTTTAATTCTAATTTAACACTACGATAGTATATATGCAAATTCTTTATACTGTTTTTTAATTATTTTGATTTATTCTTCATTTTCTTTTACATCTTTTGTATCTTTTGCTATCCACTGAGTTGGCACTGTGACATCATCTGGGTTAACCATGAATGGCCTACCGTATATATTGACTTACAAGTTGAGTCCAACTGAAAACAACATACACCCTGATCTGCTATCACATAATGCACTGGAAGATCAGGCTCTATGTTTGTTTGTTCTACTCGTTACCGCTAGCACACTGCATAGACCCAGATCTGTCTATTTGTGCGATGGCAGATCTGGGTCTGTGCAGTTTGCAGTTGGTAATTGCAGCATTTTGATGTAGTTTTCTCAAAACTTTTTTTCTGCTTTATTGATGATTCACAAAAGAAGGTAAATATTTAAATTATTTAGTTCACATATGCAAATACTTGCCTCTGCTTTACAAAGTAATATTTATGTTATATGGTACAAACTAAAGAGTCATAGATGATATTTTTTAAAATGTTGTGGTTTTTATACCCGAAGTTGAGAATTGTAGAAGTCATGTCTTGGTAGAAAATGTGTGCTTGGCCTTTTCAGACTTGTAGCATACAAATTTCTAATCACTATGAAAACATTCTGCACATTAATTAAAATATGCAAGAAGATTTTACAAAAGATGGTGCCGCATGTCAACACATGATGCACAGGCAGCAAAATGTTTACTGAAAAATAATGAAAAAGCAAAACACAAACTACAATTGATCTAGTCACTTTTTAAAAAATAGATTTGTGCATGTTGTAGTCATTAACAATCAAAATTAAGAATGTTTGCACTTTTTATATGCCTGCCATAAGGTATTATGTTGTGACGTCCATCTGCATGTCTGACTTACCAGTGTCATTTCCATATAATAACTCTAGTTCTCCACCATATACAGTTACCAAACTTGTGGATGGCTTGTACTTGGGGTAAGGAAGAACCCTATTCGTGTTAAAATTTGTGTACAAGTCCATAACTCTGAAAGAGGCAAGATGCAGTGTTCCATGGAACCTTGTATCATCATTTAAGCACCTTGTCTTGGACCATTGGAATAATAAATGTTGAAGATGGCCATGAACATTTAAAAAAATACTACATTAAAAGAAACAAAGATCCAGAAGCGTCACATACATACCTGGCAACCTTCAATACAGTATCATGGGATGGGAGGCTGAGATTCAAAGAGTATTTTGTATTCCCGGGGAGGGGGGAGAGTATCATTGTACATGACTCCAATAAGCAAAGTTAGTTGTACAATTGAGAACAAGTTGTCTAATAATTGAAACCTAAAGAAAATGACTAGAATTTCAAATTTCAATATATATATATATATACTGAACTGTGGAAAACAGGATTAATTTGTTGTTACTCGCTTTGCTGCTTGCATTAGTTCAATGTTGGGTTTGAAGGTGATGCAGTTGTCATATCTCTTCATCTTTGCACTTGTTAGAGACTGGATGGTGCTGTTGTTCAAACTTCTCTGAAGATCTTGTTGAATTTTTCTGAGTATTGACAATGCTGTTTCTGTATCTGCCCCAATGCAGAGTGGTGTTGCTATGTCGACAAATGTTGTTGAATGTCGATATGGTGTTTACCATATGTGAAAAGTATAAAATGCTCCCCCATGCCAAATTTCACAATGTCAAACTCCGTCAACCAGGAGTTTTGAACTTTAGTTTTGCTGGGCTTTACTTTTTCACATATGGTTCATTCTTCACTGAATCGCAGCTGTTTCGACATTTGCCTTTAAAAATGAATCACATTTCCACACAGCTAGCATTACCATTCCAAATACCAGAAACAAGGAAACTTTGCATATTATGTTGAATTAAATCCAGTTTAAAAGAAATGTTGCCACTGATCATGAAATAGCTAATAATCTTTAGTAACTTAAACATTTTTATCGAAGGCAACGAAGTGTATAAAGCTTATGTTTCTTCAGCTTGCATCTCTGATTAACTGAACTTCAAATGAATTGGGTTGTTCCACTTTGTGTACTTTACCTATGCAAGTTAGCCTAATGGGGTCTCTCAGCAAAATTAAAGGAATAGCCAACACAAAATCACCTTAAGTATTGTCAGTCAGTTGAATAATCTGTGAAAAGGTGGTTATCTCTGTCTTTACATTTTAATCACCTCTGCAACAATTAACTGTATAAACTGCCCCAGGAGTGGTAGTATTCCATGTTAGTATTAAGTTTGAATATGTGATTCATTACAGTTTACTGTTTTATACAGGTCACTGGCATATATTGCGGTGTCAAGAAATGTTCTCTCTCTCTCTCTCTCTCTCTCTCTCTCTCTCTCTCTCTCTCTCTCTCTCTCTCTCTCTCTCTCTCTCTCAAATGATTTACTGGAAATATGCTTTTATGAACACAACAGTGGCAGAGGTGTTTGAATAAAAAGTCATGTTTTTCGTGTGACTTGTCGTGATCTGGCAGGTACATGTACACTTAATAAGTATCAAAATATTTACAAAATTACATGATTGCGATTATTTCTCATTCTGTATTGTGTTGACCATAATACAGAAGGGATGGAGTGTAGTGGCCGTACCACATACAGTATCATTATAATAATATTTATATTTCTGGTACATATCTTTGTATGCATATTGTTTTAATACAAATTTCCTATAAGTTTGGTGTGCAGTTTTGTTCTTTTTTTCTCTTGCAGCATTGGTACAACCAAGAGGGGAATAGGCCCAGCTTACTCCTCCAAGGTAAGCACCATCTGATCTCAGTGCACTTATTTTTATATTAATGTCTATTCTGTCAGTCAGACCGTCTGGGAAAATATCTCCCTTAGTGTCTTATCCAAACCTTTAGAGAATGACTATTTCAGTAAAAGATCGTTAAAGTGATTTTTGCTGCCAAACTTTGAAGAACTTCAGCCTACGTTAACATAAGTTTGAAAATTTTATTTTGAAGTTTACATACAGCAATTCTGTTCAGTCATGACCTAATTAGTTCGGATTGTACCAGTAAAATTTACTTGAGGCCCAGGGAAGGCACTTTAAATGTGAAGTAGTCACCAATAGATGCAATTTAGAATTTATATCATTTTCATATGAACTCTCTCAGTAATACCCAGGCATATATTTTTAAAAAAGTGCCTTCCCTGAGTACCATGTATGTTTAAAAGGAACAGCCCTTATTCAACTTGGAATTTATTTTGTCTTGCTTGTGAATGACAAGATAGATGTGTTTCTTTTCCATAGTGATGGAGAAGGCAGTGTCTGCAATGAAGATGTTGTGTTACAGTTTATTAAAGTTGTATGTTCAAAATCAGTTGCTTTCTTCATCTGAAACTTGTATTGACCCTGGGTGTGCTTTTTTGTGTGTTTTTTACTTTTGGGACAAATAAAAAATCCTTCAATCCTCTTGGTAGATGTTTGTATTGGCATGAGCAGTCACCAAAATTGCTAAAAGTGATTACAATTTTCAGATCTGTATTGATTCAGTTAAAACCACAAATTTGGTCATTTAAATATTCAAGGTTTGTTAGTTGTCTGATGGCCGATGGCGTAACATATTTTTTAGTTTGAATTAATGAAATAAGAGACTACTTCTGAAGGAAGAATCTTGCAGCATTTATTGATATGCATGTTTGTAGTTGCATAGCATTTAGAAAATGATTATTTTGAAAAGAAAAATGAATCGAAGAAAAGCAGAATTATTAAATAAAACTGGTAGATAATGGGTGAAGATTAAAGCAAGATACAGAATGGCAAATTCCTTGGTGTAAAAAGTTTAAACAATCAGCACATAAGTATAAAAAGGAATATTCAGATTCTTGGGGGGGGGGGGGAAAAGCAGGAAAGGCAACAATTACATTTAGGGACTTGTGTTGATTTGAGTACATCTCTTGGAGGGAGAAATGATAGCCATCGCCACATGAAATTTAGGATAAACCCAAATATCATGTCAAGCTGGGAGAATAAGTAAGAAGCCTTTGAGCCCCATGTAGTCTGAAACTGCAATTTCTGAAACTGTACTGGAGGTAATTAGGTCTGAGTGTGCTTTACAACTTTTTACTTGAACATAATGTTTGCCATTGCTGCATCAGCTTCTGATCATACTTCTGAACTGTTTAAATGCACGTTTTCCAAGTCGACAAAAGCAGTACATGATATTTTGTTGTATGTTACTGAAAATTGATCTAACTTGTGGAAAAATATTGACTGCCTTAACTTAGATAGTCTTGTTTGGTCTGGTGTGTCATTGGAAAAGGCTCTTAGCTCCTATTTTCTCAGTATGATATAGCTAATAATGTCTGAAAAGTGCTGAGAAAACCAACTGTAGTGACAACATTTGATGAGCCACGAGTTGGATTTTTTTTTTTTTTTTAATTCATATATGATGTGTCATCATCTTGCCTGTAAAGCATAGTCAAGAGTTAGGTATCTTTTGACAAAATTGTCAGCTTAAATGTAAAGATTTTGTTTTATGTGCAGACGGGATACATCAGTTCACATGGGGAGGGATGATGGGGATATAATGGTTTGAAAAACTCTTTATGTATAGTATATAAGCCTGCCACAAGGTGGAGCATGTTATGTTATGTCTGTCCATATGTTTGTGCATCTGTCTGTTCCCTATTTCGTTTCTGCACATTAACTCGAGTTCTCCGCCATCTGTTGTTACCGGACTTTGTAAGTAGGGGTGAAACGATTCATCGATGCATCGATACTTTTGCCTTATTGATACATGTATCGATACAAGAGGTGAAGAATCAATACAAAACGATATCTACCCTATATAAGTTACTTTAATCTTCAGCTGTCTTGAATAATTATTAGTCGTTTGCCTTCTTATTCTTTAAACTGAGAATCGATAATGTATCGTATCATAGGCTGTGTATTGTGAATCGTATCTATACGTGGCACAGGTGTATCGTTTCACGCCTATTTGTAAGTAGCTTGCATTTGGGGCAAGGAAGAGACCTGTTGGTTTGGGGTCAAAGGTCAAGATAACGGGGACTGAAAGAAGGACAACTCTTTCAACGAAATAGCTTCACCTTTATATCAGATACAATTATTGACCATATAATATTTTGAGTTATTTATGACTGATTTGACCAGAATTTGTGGATGGCTTGCATTTGATACAAGGAAGACACCTGTTCACTTTTGGGTCAAAAGATCAAAGGTCAGGGTCACATAGACTGAAAGAAGGAGAAACAATTTCCTCATAATACTTAAGTTCTGTATGACATACTTTGACTAAGCTTTGTTGATGGCTTGCATTTGAGACCAGGAAGACAATTATTGATTTTAGGGTTTAAAGGTCGAAGGAAGTAAAATGGCTTCCACAGAATAGCTAGGGTCATATGCCACAGACCATGGCCAGACTTTGTGGATGGCTTGCATTGATACAAGAAGGCACCTATTTGTTTCAGGATCAATAGGTCAAAGGTTAAAGTCCTCAAGACTGAAAGAAAGAGAAAACAAACTGGATGAATTGTATAATGTACATTTATGGTACTCTTCTTAGCTCTACTGGCCTTAAAATTAAGACTGTAACATTTAAAAAAATATATAAACATGTATACAGTATACAGTAACCAAAATGATGCCATTTAATCGAACTGGATCAGAACTCAACCTTTTCCCATTCTGCACGTTAGGCTTACAGCTGACAGCTATTTATGCACAAGACATTGGCAATGTGCATGCCGCACCTTGCTCAACTTGCAATTTTTCATTTGCTGTATGTCTTTTTCCTCTTATTATGACAGGATTCAGTTTTCAAAATATGTCTTTGTTGAATATATCTGACCTTTTAGGTAAAACATCCTTAGGATGATTGTGATTATATATGTACTTGATGAAAAAAATAATAATACAGCCATACATACTGCCTGGACATGAATAACGGAAGCTTTTATAGGATCTACAATGACCAAGAAATTCTGCAATGGCGTACAAACTTGAAATGGAATTTTTTAAAAATAAAATGTTACTCATCGAAGGCTCTGTTAATGAACATGTTTTAAAAAATAAATAATGTAGTTTAAAGAATTTTTTCAGCATTAACAGCGAATAAACCTAATGCATAATGTATGATACCAACAATGCTCATCAGTTTTGGTTTTTCCTAGCAATGCCACATTTGATGTGAAAATCATTCATACTTTAAAAGGAAGAAGAATTAAAATAATTCTACTAAAAATTCCTCTTAAGCTAAGGTGTGGAAATATATAATTTAATTTGAACAGGTAGTTCCTGTGTCACTGATAACCCCGCACATGTTCAACGGTTACTGATTTTGTAAACATTTGCAGGCAGTAAAGTAAACTGTGCCATTACATGTGTAAACATTGCAACCATACATAGAACTTAAGTGATGGTCTTTTGCACATCCATCCTTGTGTTTAGTGTTAGCACATGCTGTGAACACAATATCCCTGTTTCTCGTTGCCGACCCTAGCACTCCCCCCCCCCCAAAAAAAATCACATTGCTGAAATTAATTTGTGCATATAGTTGAGCCTGTTTTGCCCAGTAGTTGGAAGTGCTTGAAATATTATTTGATTTATTTATGTTTAAAAAAAAAAAAAAAAAAACCTGCCAACCCTAATTTTAAAATAATATTTTTTGTGTGTGGCCTAAACATGGTTTCCACTCAATAAAATTACTTCTACATCATATACCTAGACAAAAATATGGGGATGGCTTGCACTTGGGATAAGGAAGAAACATGTCGATTTTGAGCACAAAGGTCAGGGTTAATGTGACTGAAAGAAGATAATGATTTCCACACAATAATATTAATTCTATATCACAGATCTGGACTAAACCTTGTGAATGGCTTGCACTTGCAATAAGAGGTCTATTGATTTTGGGGTCAAAGGTCAAGGTCATTGACTGAAGAAGGAAAAATGGTTTCTTGCACAAATATTTCAGTTTAATAGCAGTGATACGTTATATCCTACTTCAGTTAGTAAATGGATGTCTAGAATATTTTTGTTTTGTTTTGTTTTTAAAAACCATAATTCCAGTCTGATACTTTAGTCCACTTCCAACAGTCGGAATATCTTCCTTTTCCTTGGACAATATCTTCCTTATACACGTGTCTGTTGAGCGCTAAACACTGCATCGATTTAGGCGTCTTTTGGTATTTCTGCTGTTAATCATATCCTTTTCTGTGTTGTATTTGTTTATTTCTTCCCAGTCCTTGCTTTATTTTTGTGTATCTATGTCTATTTTCGTTGATTTTGAGAGTTTTTAGTACATTGCCCTAGATCTTCCCCACATCCTCCAGCCTCATTACCGAGGGAATGGGAGGGATCAAGACTCGCAGCCTCTGGCACCCAGAGTGAATTGCCAATCCAGGGAAAGAGGATAAACAGCTAATCCCATCTCCTGTGAGCGGAGATGGGATGAAGACCCCCCCCCCCCCTTCGGAAGGTCCCTTCTTTCAGGAGGGAAACGAGTCAAACTGTTGATTTTTATGGCTTATTTCCCAGAAGAACTTGTCACACTGGACCCTTCTCATCAGTTGGGTTCGCCTTCTTTGTCCCACCTACTGGGTCGGGTGTTGGAGGAGGAAGAGATGTGGACTTCTGATAAAGCAGTGAATGTGGTTTATCGCCTACTTCCTCCAGATCTATGTCCCAAGCCTTTGGGATCTTTGGAGGCTAGCATCCTTGCCAATTTGGAGAGGCTTTCTGGGGTGCAGTCTAAGTCGACCTGCTATTGCTCCCACACTCGGTGGTGGCAACTCCGAAATTTTTTAAAGGCCAAGAAGGAGTCTGACAGTCCCCTCTTTTATGCTTCAGCACCTGGTCTCAGCCAATACCTACAGGGTCCATTTGCCTGCTTTGTCCCTTAAACCCTCCACTTTGGATTCCGGTGCCTACCAGGTGGGGATTTCGGCAGGGACCTGGACCCGTCTCGATGTAAAGGCTCTTGAGCTGTTGGAACTGAAGGCACAGACTCTAGTTACCATAACTTCGTATGCCAACCTTTTTTAAGCGGCTTGCTTCAGTCTATTAAGGAGGAATCATTGTCTCCAGTAGCGATGCATGGACTTTTAGAGGCTGTGGCCAAGACATTGAGGCATGAGCTCTCAGTGTTCTATGGTGCTTTCTGCAGACCGTCTTCGCCTCAGGATGGAAGCGGTCTTTGAGATTTGCAAGTTTTTGCTGGATTTAGTTCCCGTAGGAAGGCTTGATATGCAGCACCTTAGTTCTTCCTTCTAGTGAACTGAAGACCGCACAAGGACCCTCTGTCCACCTGTATCTCCTTTGGATCCAAGTTGCATCACCATTTGAGTTGGTGGAAAAATTGGGACACAGATGCCACAGATTTAGGCTGGGGGAATCACCTAGAGCCCAAGGGAGTAGTACTGCAGGGCTGGTGGTCTCGGGGGGAAAAAGCTTCCCACCACATCAATCTAGAAATGCAGGCTGTTTCTCTAGCACTTTAAGGGTGCGTCAGTCGCATAAGACATCACTGTGTCATGGTTGCTGCTGACCACACATCGGTCATGGCATATCTCAGATGCCAAGTGCACTCGTGCCTTTCTCTCTGCTTGGAAGTTTGGAACCTCCTCCATTAGACAGCTTTGAAGGAGATCACACTCATAGTCCACCACATTTGGGGCAAGAGGAATGTTCTGGTGGAAGTATGTCTAGATGGGCAAGCAGTCCTCAAGGAATGGTCTCTACAACAGTTGGTAGCAGAGACACTTTCATCTATGGGGAAAGTCAATGGTAGACTTGTTTGCAACAAAGCTGGACAACAAACTTCCTCTTTATGTCTCTCTAGTGCCAGAAGAGAGGGCATGGGTGGTGGAAACCTTCAGTCTGAGGTGGGATCGACTACGCCTATGCCTTCCCACCTTTCAGAATAATCCATCAGGATCTTCACTCCTCAAATCTTACACCTTCATGCCTGGTTCATCTCAAACGATCTATCTGCCAAGACCAGTTTTAATGCAAGGTTGCCATATGCATTGCTCAGGCTTGAAGGCATATGACCTCCAGGGTTTAGCTTGGAGAATTTTCTATAATTGGTGCAGTAGTAAATGCATTGACTCTATCTGCCCCTCTTTAACTGCAGTTGCAGATTTTCTTTGAAGAAAAAGATTGCTCAGTATCCACCATTAAGGGATATAGAACAGCCCTCTCTAACACTCTCAAGTTCTCTCTCGGCTCCACTATAGGGTCAGATCCACATCTTTCAGAACTGATCAGGTACTTTGAGCTACATAGAAAGTTCCTCGCTCATTAATGCCATGGTGAAATGTCTTGCATATTCTTTGGTCAATATATAAATCTCCATATGAATCTTTGAGTAAAGTCATCTTCGAGAATCTTACCCTTTAAACAGTTTACCTCCTCTCTTTAGCATTGGCAAGGAGAGGGAGTGAAATTCATGCTTTGTCAATAAAAAGGATTGTTTACATTTAAGTTGTAGCTATGATTTTGTCTCTTCTCCTTGCCAACAAGGGTTTCTGGGCAAGAATCTGCTACCTTTGGTAGCTCCTGTTCTGTTGAATCCCCATTCTCGGTTGTATCTGTGCTGGGGATGATGAAGATAGACTTCTTTGCCCGATTGGAACTTAAGGGTTTTGTCTAGCTAAATCAAGATGAAAAAGAAAGGGTCGTAACCATCTATTTCTTCTTTAAAAAATACTTTTATTTTGGCAGCCACTATCTCAAGGTGGATTGTTAGAACTATTAAAAGAGATTGTCAATCTCTCACTAAGAGAAATGTCTCTTTTATGAAAGTCAAAGCTCATGAGGTCAGCGCTATTGCTGCATCTTGGGTTTTTTTTAATCATTCCTCTTTGGATGATGCTTTGAAAGCTGCCTTCTGTTGTTCTACCTCCACTTTCTTGTCATTTTATCTTCATTCAATGGTGCACCAGAGTGAGGGTATTTATGCTTTGGGTCCAATTATATCAGCCCAACAAGTTGGGCAAGCCATCCTCCAGTTGACTGTAGAACATTCTACTGACAACAGTGGCAAGTTCACTTGACAGTTTATCTTAGACCATCAGTCTCCTGCTTGGCAGGCTAATTCAGTAATGCAATAATAGCAGATAATGTGTTACTGCTATTAGATTGTATGTTTGGGAGGTTGGGGGGGGTAAAACTAATTTTAATTATGTAATACTTGCCTGCTATTATTGCACAATTCTCTCCTCCCTCCCCACTCTGAAGTCCTTCAGTTTCAGTCCAATTCAAAGAAGGAAAATATTTTAGTTGTAGGAAGTGGACTAAGGTATCGAACTGGAATCATGTTGTTATTTATTCCAGACCTCCAATTACTAATTGGAGCAGAGAATAATGTCCTTAAACTGGGGATTAGTGCCAGGAAACTACATTTATCTACATAGGAGACTTTAAAACACATGGCAGGCCATTTACAGTACTCATGCTCAAAATTGGCCACATAAGACACAAGATGATTTGCTTTTTCCGGTAGGTTGTTCTTTGAGATGCATATCAGTTTTAAACCTTGTGCAGCAAAATGTTTCATCTGTTAACTGCATGGAACAAATAAAATAAAAGGGTTGCATTTTACTCCTTGAGGATGTTAAATCAGATATGAATAAACCAGAGACTTTCTTCACTTAAAATTGTATACTGTAATACTATGAGAAATTGTTTTTGTACCTAGGCAACAAGGAATGGCTTGCGAGTTTGTGATTTGCTTGGTGACTTTGGAATCTTTTCAGAAAAGTAAGTACTTGACAATTTTCCATACTTTTTTTTTCTCTTTTAGAAAGAGGAAGATTAGGACAAATGTGTATCTGATCATACAATAATAAAGGCCACCTTATATTCTGTTTATCATTAAGAAACTAATGAAAAAATAGACCAACCAAAAGTAATGTCAGATTAGTTACATCATATCGGTTGTAATAAAACATTGTCCTGTCATCAGTGTGCTTATTATTCATTTGGTAAAGTGTTCTGTACAATGAAACGACAAAATACCATTACTCCATATGCATACACTGTTCTGTACCTGCAGTAAAGTTTTCTGTACATTGAAATGAGAAAATCCTAGTACCAGGGTTCCCACACAACCGGGAAATTGGGAAAAAGTTAGCAGAAAGAATAGTTTTGCTTCCGAGTGGAAAGAGCCCTTGAATTTTGCATATATTGAAAATTCCTGAGAAAAACCAGAAATTTTCCACCGCCACTGGATCACCAAAAAAAAATAAATAGTAATTAAGTCGTAACTGAACAGATTGGGTGTTAAATTGACTGCATTGAAAATGCCCCAGTAATCGGAAGTTCTTACTGGAATTTTGTAGGTTGCAAAACTCTGCAGTTGAGATACAATTGCTGTATGGATGATTTGGGTGCTTGCCCTAAACATATTTGTCTGGAGTCAATCCAAGTGCTCAGACAATTGGATTGGTCAGGTAGTCTCGTTACCTCTTAGTCCGTGTCATATCGGTATTTTTTTAAATGTCACAATATGTCAACATGGCTGTGACATGTGATCATGGTGAGTGTAAGAGAAAAATAATAAAGCTTTTCTTTCCCATTTCCCGTTTTGATATGTAAAGTTAACGAAAATGTATTGTGATAAATCTTTGCTTATTACTTGGTAGTTTGAACTGGAAACATGGTATTCAGCATTGTGACCTTTGCCTGTCTCATCTTAGGGTGAATTTTAATCTCAAACCTTACTAATTACTTCAGGAATGATTCCAACAATAAAATATTGGGGACCCCATCCCTATAACTCTGAATATTTGGGGGAATTTTTAACACAGTCTTAAGGTTTCTAACCTCATATCCCTGGTCACTCATAATTTTTGTTGCAGTTTATTTTTAGATGTTGATTTATAGCAGATTAAAAAATGAATATTATAAGAGCTTGTGTATGGTGTAAACCAAAATTAGTTATATTAATTTTGTTCATGTTTTTTGTAGAGAAGCTTAAATAGCAGTAGAGTAACTTAAAATTTAGCCCCCCCCCCCCACGCCACTGAGTAGTAATAGGAGTTGCTGTTGTGTTCTTGGCATAGAAAACAGCTTTTTCTTTTAATAACAAGTCCTCATTATGAAAAAATTTGTCTATCTATTCATCGAACATAATATAAACTTAGGCTACATTATAAAAATTTTGTTTCTTACTTAGGTGTTACTGGAATAAAGGTGCCCCATATGCACTGTCAGTGCAACATCAGATTAAAATTCTGTTCTGTTTTTTAAAGGATAGGAATGTTTACAGCATATTTACCAAGCAGACACAAGTCAACAAACTAGAATACTGAACATTATTAAAAACTATATTCTCATTTCAATGCAAAAGGCATGAAATAGAATGTCATGAAAACAACGTGATTTGGTTCATTAGAAATAAAATTGTCAAAAGAGTCATTTAGCATTTCACTCTAGACCATGTGACTCCAAGCAAATCTTGGCAAACAAATCTCATGCTGTGTTGAATTTAAGTAATTCAAAGCACAAAATGTGTGTATAGATCATTACCAATATGTATTGTCAACTGTCAAAACACCTAGTCAAAAAAATGGTTATAATTAAGGAAGAACACATCTATTGCTATGAAAATGGAGAAGCTGTCTGCTTGCTTGTCAGCTTTTTGACAATGCTTACATGTTGGAGAATCTGAATACTTACAGGGTCCACGCTAGGGGGTGATTTGGGCAAAATAGTTGCCTTAGAGTCTGTCATTTTACCTAAACAGGCCCAAAAAGCAAAGTTCACTTCGTCTTGTATTGATTTCAAGACATCCCCCACCCCCGTTTGTTTTAATACAGTGAATTAATAATTGAAGTAAATCATTTACTTTTGTAAATTTTCCCTTTTAAGAAGAAGGTGGAAATATAGAAAAAGAATTTATATGTTCTGTAGTCAATTTTGGTTCTAATTTGATGATCATAAATACCAGAATTACATTGCTTTCTATGGAATTCATGCCAAAAATTCACACATGATCCATGAAAAACAAGTGCAAATATGAATTTGTGTAGCTGAATCTGAAGCAAATTATGACTTGGTGTACGTATCCAGGTCCATTACTAATAAAAATAATCATTGTATCCAATATTTCATCATACAGGGGTATGAAAAGAAGCCTTTTGGTATGGAAACAGTTGCCGATTTTCATCTAACATATTTTCGAGGTTGCCGTTTTATGTTGTACAACAACTGTAGTGAAGCAATATAAGAGAAGTGTTACTATTTTTATACTTTTCCAATAGCAGAGTAAGAAAAGTGTTACTATTTTGATAAACTTCTAATAGTATTTCATCAACATTTTAATCGTCTGACATGAAAATACACAAAAACAGTAGTTTCAAGTGTCTATTTTGAACTTTGTACACCTGCTTTTCCCTATTTTGCCAACTTCGCCCTTTTCTGGCTAGAGGTAATTTTGCCCAGATATGGACCCTGACTTACTATGAATAAAATGTTCTTAAAAGGAATGCTGATCTGAATGGAATGAGGTAAAGGTTCTGGCAAACAAGATTTACTAACATTCGATTGGGATATTTCAAAATAAAAATTCTGGGGCCATTCAATGCCAATAATTGCAGATTATTTTAAATTTATATTTTCTGTTTTATTTATATTTAAAGAACTATAAAACTGTATGCTTTTCTCCTGGAACACTTCTAAATTTAATGGCCTTCATTATTCCAAATGTCTGGATCTGAATGCCGACCCTAAATAATTTCCATCCATCAATAAGGAAGAAAATGAAAAAAAAAATGGAACAAACAAATTCCACATGTTCAGAATGTTGTGACCAGATTGCATTTAATTTTACTCATAGCTAACATTTTTAAACATGCTCAGTAAGATGCTTACTATTTCTCCCAATATGTTTTTAGTGCCTACTGGACAAAGAATGCATGATTCAATAATGGCCACCTTTGTGTGCTGTTTGCTAATCGTGATCAGTTCAAATTTACAGCAATAATGCTCACAGTCTTTTTCATAGGAATAAAATTTGGCCATGCAGCCATGGTTGACTTTCAGTAAATGGAGGGGGGGGGGGGTGAGTAAAAATTAAATCTTCTTATGACTGATCAAGCCAGTTTATTTTAGCATAAAACTAGAAACATGCATATTATTTTTTAGGCCTAATAGACAATGTGGCGGCTAAGTGCTCCAAACCTTTCCACTCCACAATTTCAATACATATATGAATATGCTTTCACAAGCTTACATATCAGTTCCACAGATGAGCGATATCAGTCCCACTTGGATCTCCTTTTTCAACAGATCACCTTTTTTTTCTTCTCATAATGCAGCATTAGCAACCTACAGGCCAACCCCTGCACAATAAAAACTACAACTAAAACAGCCTTTGGTTCTCATAGACCTGGGTGGGCACAGGTAAAAATCTGCATTTTAATATCATTAATACATAACCTGCTACTAATGCATAGCTTACTCATTTCCAGTCAGAAAATACCCTTGAATGTATGATGAGAATTCATCTTCCCATAGGGTGACTCCAGAAAGTTCTATAGTCCAACCCATAGCATCTGGCCCATGCACACATAAGCGAGGCACATCCTCCCGCACCCTTTCAACCCCTGGGGCCTGATGCTGGTGACTGGATTGAGCCACCTAGTAAGGGGAGAACTGTGATACAAGTCTATAGATTTGAGGATGGGTCTTCCAACAGATTGGAGTCGCCAGACTAGTCTTTGACCGGGCATCGGTTACCAGGCTTAGGGCACTGGGCACTGGTCTATTAGTACCCATCACTGGTCATTGGAGTTCCTTCGGTACAGGGATAGAAATTGAGTTGAGACTCCCCTCTTTCCAGGCAACTGTTAAATCCTGCTTGGGATTAGGAATCATGTACAGATGCCACTCTAGGGAAGAGAATCGGATCGGCATCCCCCATTTATATAATTCCATTAAATCCCTATGGGATGTGGGTCTTTACATTGCAAAGTGATTGACTCTTGCCCTGCATACAGCCATGGACCTCGGCACCCTGGCCTCATGGTAGAGAGGTCAATGCTGCAGTCCATGGACCGACATCTTCCTATTACAAAGGGGATGTCAAAAAGGAGGGAAGGTGCAGACCTTCTTCCCCCAATGCCTCAGGAGGGTTGAGAGTCGCTCTTGCCCACCTTCCAAGTCTGCCACTAGGGACAGTCCCTTTACTCCGCAAGAGGAGTTACGGGTTAAGGTCCCTCTTACCCTCAAGTTTTCTTAGCAACAAAGAGACATTGGGTCACATAGTCCTGCCTCCCAGGAACAAGAGCAGGACGAAGACATCCTGTCTTTCCTTGTAGATTCTCACGAGCTTGATGCAGAACAGGCTAAGGTGGCACCTCCCTTGTTGGTCGAGGCAGCAGAGGAGAAAGAGATTTGGTCTTTTGATCAAGTGGTTAACAATGTTTACCATCTTTTGCCCCGTGATCTGTGTCCTGAGCCTTCAGGCCCTGAGGACACTAAATTTCTCTCCAGCTTGGAGAAACTCTCCGGGGCTACCTCCAGAACCAGATTTCTTGTTGCTCCCTCACTCTGCTATGATTAAGGAGCTTTCCCAAAGTTTTAGTAAGGGCCATGAGTTTGCTAGACAGTGTTAGGGGTGGTCTATTCCCCAATATGTGATGAGACCCTTAGTCTCTGCAGCTACTTCCTGGCCCCTTAAACCTCTCACCTTGGTTGGCGTAGTGGCACATTTGGGTATTTCCTTAGAACAAAAGGCTAGGTCATTAGTAAGCATAGTCTTGCATGCCAACCTCTTTTCAGCAGCCTCTTTCAGTCTACTGAAGGAGAAATCTCTTTTGCCAACTGCCCTTCAACGTTCATTAGAAACAGTGTCCAAAACATCTAGGCATGCATTATCCTTGTCCATGGCTTTATCAGCAGAGCTTCACCACCTCTGCAGAGATGTTGCTCTGGACAAATCCAAAGTCTTACTGGAGCACAGTAAGAACCTTCTTAGGGCTGCTCCCCTAGAGGCAGAGACCCTCTTAAGAGGGCTCATTCCCTCTGTGGCTTCTCAGGATTTTAGAGTCCAGCAACACAAGTCCCTCACAGTCCGCTCCTGGCCCATCAAAACCAGCCAAGAAGCAAAATCATCCTGGCCGGCCACAGGGTCAGTCAGTGAAGTTCTTCAAAGCCATACAACCCCAGTCAAAGCAACAACCCCAATTCAGAGCTCCCCTTCAGCAGTCAGGCTCTAAAAGGGGGTGCTGCAAGGCACAGGGAGGAAGTTCACAGGCCCTTTCCTCTTTCATAAGGAAAAGAGGGGACAGTCCTAGGGACTTGCTTCCTCTCCAGCAGTATGTCCCTCTTCCGTTGGTTCCTGTAGGTGTCAGGCTAAACCTTTTTCCAGAGGTTTGGTTCGGTATCATGGATGATGGGTGGGTCCTCTCGATCATAAAAGGAGGATACTGGCTTTGGTCTCAAGATTTCCCTCCACTAGTAAGGTCCCCTATGTGCTTCCACCAGTTGAATTTGCGCGATTAAAGAGGTACACTCCCTTGTCCAGTAAGGTGCAGTAGAGAGGGTGATCAACAACCAATCTCCGGCCTTCTACTCCCGGATTTTTCTGGTATCAAAAAGAGGGGGAAAGTTTACACTAATTATTGACCTTCCTCCCTAGACAGGTTTTTGCAAGAGGAACCTTTCAAGATGGGGACCACAGCCTTGGTCAGGAATGCCATAAGACCCAGGGATTGGGCAGTGTCCACCCCATCTTTCCTCCTCACAGGAAGTACCTTTGCTTGAATGGGGAGGTCTTCCAAATTTGCACTCTGCCATTCGGCCTAGCCTACGCACACAGAGCTTTTACCAGGGTCTTGGGAGTAGTTGCAGTACACTTGTGGTCACTGGTGATACCTATCCTCCAATATTTTGATGATCGGTTGATCCACAATGGCCGGCTAGAGTCCCTCAGACTAAATCTGTCTCACTGTTGGTCCATATTGATCAGACTGGGTCTTTTACCCAACCTAGGAAAATCAGAGGTTACTCCATCTTAAGATTTCGTCTATGTGGGAATGAATTTCCTCACCATAGAGGACTAGTCCATGTCCCGTGGGACAGAGTATACAAGATCCTGACAGTGTTGGAGGTGCTGTGAGCCAAGACTACGTTGTTGGCTCATCTATTTCTTTCTCTTCTGGGGACCTTGAACTCTGCAGTGGACCTGGTTCACTTAGGCAGACTGCACTTGCACCCTCTCTAGTTTCGCCTTCTGGCAATCTTTATCGGATTTGGTGAACAAATCTGGACTGGTGTTTGGCCAGAGTCGCCATGCACGCCCCCGAATCCCACTCCTATTTGTTCACAGACGTGTCAGATTCTGGGTGGGACACACATTTGGAGCTGGAAGGACTGATTCTTCAGGGTTCGTGGTCCCAATTTGGTGATGAGGGGAGTGTTCTTAGCCCTTCAGGGGTGCATCAACAAAATAATAGGTCGCTACATGATGGTCTCCTTCAACAACATGTTGGTGGTAGCATATCTCAGGTGACAAGGAGGCACACATGCCCTGTCTCTATGTGTGGAGCTTTGGAACCTCCTTTGCTGGGCAACCTCTAAAGGGATTACCCTCCAAATTCACCAGATTCTTGGCAAAAAGAATATTTTGGTGGATAGTCTGTCTAGAAGAATCAATATAGTCATTCATGAAATGGTCTCTGCACCAATCCATAGCAGATTCCGTTTAGACTTTGGGGGTGACCCTTGGTGGACTTGTTTGCGACATGGCTAAACAACTAGCTGTCTTTTACGTTTCCCCAGTCCCCGAACAGAGAACCTGGCAGTGGACACTTTCAGCCTAAAGTGGGATCATCTGTTCACTTGCACCTTCCCACCCTTTAGGATGACCCCACAAGTATTTCAAAAAGTAAGGACCTCCACTGCCAAGCTCATTTTGTGGCCCCAATGAAAGTGGTTCAAAGATCTTCTCAAGCTGCTGGTAGACCAGCCCAGGACATTACCCCAGAGAAGGGACCTTCTGTCACAGCACAGGGGCTCTCCCCTACACAACAGCCTGTAGATTCTCCACCTTCACGCTTGGCTCATCTAAAAAAAAAATTCTGCCAGGACAAGTTTTTTAAACAAAGTCACCAAGTGCATCGTTCAGTCCAGGAGACGATCTGCATCCAAGGTCTATGATGCCAAGTGGAGAATCTTTTGCAAATGGTACAGTAGGAAATGTGTTAATCCTAGCTGTCCCTTTATGAGCGCAGTGGCTGATTTTCTTTTCTTCGTTTTTGAAGATGGACAATGCTCGGTTTCTACTCTCAAGGGCTATAGGGCAGCCTTATCCAACACACTCAAAGTTTGGATGGGCCAGGCCATTGGTGTGGACTATCACATAGCAGACCTGATCATATATTTTTAGCTGCTAAGACTGGTGTCTTGCTCACTAATGCTTAAATGGAATCTCTTGTGTGTCTTGTGGTTTCTAACTAAAACCCCTGATGAACCTTGGGATGAAGTTTCTTTCGAAAACCTTACCCTCAAGACTGTTTTCTTGCTCTCCTTAGCGTCCACAAGACGAAGGAGCTAGCTTCATGCCCAATTCATGGAGCATGGCTGTCCAAGGTTCAGTGGAAATTATGAGTTGGTTTCTCTCTGTTGCCAACCAGGTTCTTAGCAAAAAACCAGCTTCCATTGGTTACTCTACTTCTGATCAAGATCCCCAGTCTCTGTTGTGTTTGTTGTGGGGATGATCTAGGTAGACTTTTATGCCCAGTTAAGGCTATACATTTTTATTTGGCAGCTTCTAAAGGGAGAAGAAAGGGTAGGAAGTGTCTTTTCCTCCGCCTTAAGGGCTCAGGTGATGTTTCAGCTTCCACTATTTTGATGTGAATTACCATAACTATCAAGAGAGCGTATCAGTCCCTTACCAAGAGGGACCCTTCATCCATGCAGATTAAAGTCCATGAGGTTTGAGCCATTGCTGCCTCATGGGCCTGTCTAACTCCTTCATCTCTGAAAGATGTGACGAAAGCTGTGTTTTGGCAATCTTACACCACCTTCTCCTCCTTTTACCTTCGCTTGTTAGCTCACCAAAGTGAAGGCATATTTTCTTTGGAGCCGATAGTTGTAGCACAAAAGTGGCTCATGCTGATGCCATCTGGCAGTAGTCTATACTGTTGAGGGTGAGTATTCCTTTTTTTGTTAACCAGTTGTGGCATCATCAGCCTCCCACTGAACTAGCAAATTCAGCTATGCAATAGCAACAGGTTATGTATTACTGCTATTAAAATGTAGTTTGGGGGTGGTGGGTTAAACTCATTTTAATGATGCAATACTTACCTGTTGGTATTGCCACATTATCTTCTCCTACTCCGCACTGATGTCCCACTAGTTAAGACTACTTCCTGAAAAAGAACGAGGACTAGTGCGCATGGGCCAAAAGCTAAGGGTTGGACTTTAGAACTTTCTGGAGTCACCGTATGGGAGGATGAATTCACTTCATATGTTCGAGGGTATTTTCTGTCTGGAAAAGATTGAGCTACACAGCAGCAACAGGCAAGTATTCCCCCCCCCCCCCCAAACTACATTTGTAGTACTGCCACTAAATATAAAATGTACATTTAAACATTTCCAAACAACCTTGCTATTACTAATGAAATTGTATGCTTATTGAAACAGATACAGGAACCTTGTGGAATATTTCCAGCAGAGGTACTCGGATTTGGAGGTGAATGTGGAAGTTGATCTGGAAGAATTCAAGGTAGGTTGATACAACAATTGAATTTCAACAGTATCTCTACCTTTTATTGTTTCCATCTGAAAGTGGGTTTCACTCACTCTCTCTCTCCCTTGTTAACAGCAGAGCCATGGTGTCTCATTGGTTAGCGTTCTTGATTTAGCTACCAAAAACAGTGCTGGTTTGTCATACTAAATTTGTAAGCAAGATAACTCAAAAACTATTGGGTCATACCAGATCAATTTGGATATTTAAACACCTTGAGTGGGTCCCAATACATGATTAGGTTTTGATGTCTGTGACCTTATTTTCAAGGTCACAAGGTGATACTTTAAGGTAAGTGAAGGATATGGTACAGAGGGTGGGGGGAGACTTTTTTATTTCAAAAACGTCCCATCCAGTTCGCAGTTAAAAAAATGTGACTGCTTACAGTGTTAATTCTGCAGTTTGGGTTAATTCTTTTGGATTGTGTACATGTTGTTTTGCTACTGTACAGCAACATGCTTCCAATCTTAACTTTGTTTTGTTTATGTTGTTTTTGAATTTGCACTGCTGTCTGACAGATAGTTTGTCTTATTTATTAATTACTTTTATCAAGTTTTCACTGAACTGGCTATACAGTATTCAGTCACAGTAATAAATGCATAATGACATGTGTACTGTTTGATATTTCATTGAACTGGCTATACAGTATTCAGTCACAGTAATAAATGCATAATGATAGGTTGTTGTATGTGTACTGTTTGATATCTCTGGCGAGTTGGATGTCATAATCTGAAAAGTTGGATGATGCCATAATGTTGTGTCGTTAGTCCTATTGAGAATGTATACCACTTGATAATGATATATAGGGGAAAATATTGTTCACTTACCTCCAATATTATCGAGCCTGCCTGTATGCCCATGTTCATGTCTGTTGATATGTCTGTCCACACCTATACTAACATCCATGTTTTAAAAAGAAAATCCTTTCCTTTTATATCCCTGTCTCTACAGAGGTGATGATGTATAGAAATCTTCATGTCCATTCTTTCTTCCATCTGTCACACAGTCTTGTGAAAGTAACTTGTCGGGCACTTTCTGATGGATTACCGGAAAACTTGGTAAATAGTATGGTTATCACTGCTGCTGTTTTGTTAGAGTTATTCCTCAATTGTCTTGTAGCTGAATGTAATGTATGACAGAATCTTTTAAACACATTTAGTCTTAAGAGTTTTTTTTTATAAATCGCAGAAAAACTTGGTTCATAATAATGGCCATCACCATAAGAAGTGCACATCTATAAATCTTTTTCTCTTGCGATTTTTGTTAGAGTTGTTTCCCTTTTTAACTAAGAGTTGGAAGTAATATACGAGATAGTTTTCTGAATGCAACTACTTTCTCAGTCTTCAGTGAATTTCTGTGGCCATCAGATAATGCACATGTTGACCAATGATTTGGCTTGAACTATTTTCAAGGGTTATGCATCTTCTCCATCGGGGGGGGGGGTATATTTACACGAGCAAATGCCCACCATTCCTTCATTCCTTTAGTTTTAATACCATTTTATGTCATACAGCTTAATTTGTGGATACATCTTGTTGGATAAAGTTAAAAATTGCGAAAAGTTGGTTCAGTAGCTTCAACTTTTGTCTTTTGGTTGATTTCTCTGGTATTGTTGGCCACAAAATCATGGGCAGGGGACTTTATCTGCAGACCATGGCCACCTTCTTGTTAAGTCTATGGGGCAAAATCGGAGTATATATTAAATGCAGTTATTATCTCACCTGCAACAGCATGATGAAACTAGTAGAATCCCATCATATGCGCTGTTGTGGAATAAGGAAATCCCACCAGAGGGTCAGAATTTGTGGACAGGAACAAGGCTTTGCTCAGTTCCTGCCCACAAATTTTGAGCTTGAAGGTGGGATTTCCATATCCCACACAATTGCATATGATGGAATTTTTTTCCCTCACATTTCTGATCAGAATGAGTAAAGGAAAAAATATTACAGATTATCAAGATGGATGAGCTATAGAAAGACTGGGTATTTCCTTATTAGAGCATAAAAGGATAGTTTACAGCAGAGAATTAGATAGAACATAAAAAGTTTGGCTAAGAACAACAAGTTTTGCTTATGAAGCAGAAAAATTGGTCTTTTCAAAATGTTAGTAATATTGCAGATGTTTCTGATGTCGTCTATAATATCGCAGAGTCCACTCGTGAGGGTTGGGTGTATTTCTCACATCGGTAAACTGTGTCACACCTATAGGAATGAGATAAATAGGTATCATCTATCCAGTGATGACTGAGGTATTGTTATCAACATTAAGAAGTGTTAAAGTTTTTACAAGTCAGATGGGGGGGGGGGGGGGGTAGACATCATTTACAGGTCGTTGGTGAGATGTTTAATTCTGCTTTTTTATATGCCTGTCATAAGGAGGCCACATTATCACTTACAATGTCCATCCATCTGTTACCAATTTGATTTCCACACAATAACTCAAGCTGAACAACATCTGTAGTTAACAAACTTTGTGGTTGGCTTGCACTTGGGGTAAAGGACTCTGTTGATTTTAGGGTCAAAGTTCCAAGGTCAAGGTCATTGGTAGACAAAAAACAATTTCTATACAATAACACGAGTTCTCCATAATTACAGTTACCAAACTTTGTGGACAGTTTTGCACTTAAGTAGGGAAGAATCCTTTTGATTTGGGGCTAAACAAGGTCAAAGGTCAACATCACTGTGACTGAAAGAATAAAAATGGTTTCCACACAATAGCATTAAGTATACATCACATACCTTGACCAAACATTGTAGATAACTTGCACTTGGGGTAAGGAAGAAGCCTATCGATTTTGAGGTCAAAGGTTAAGGTCCATGAGACTGAAAGAAGAATGGTTTCTGCAAAGTAACATTAGTTCTGCCATCACATACATGGACCAAACTTTGTGGATGGCTTACACTTGGGGTAAGGAGGAAGTCTGTTGTTTTTTTAGGTCAAGGTCACTTTAAGAAGAAAAGCAGTTTCTGCACACAAATTTCAGTTATCTACATAGATGACTATTAAACGTGGGGTGTGCATATAATGGGATGTTTAAAATACTCCTGTTTTTCTGATTATTTTATTAGCAGTAATATAATAACTGTTATTATTACATAGTTGTCACTTCGCCTGGTGCTACTTCCCAGTCCAAGGTGAATTCCCTCTTCCAGTTGGTAATAATTGAAGGCCTAGAACGAAATATAGTCCAGGTCTGATACCTTATACCCTTGCATCATTTGGAATATCGTCCTTCCTTTCCTTGGATTCTGTGTTGTTGTCACCTCTATGGGCACTAAAGATTTTCGCTATTTCTAGTTACTTTTGGCATATTTCCCTTCAGTTGTATCCATTTCTGTATTGCTTTTGTCCTTTTCTCCTCAGTCCTTGTGCTTTTTTTTTTTTCTCATAGACCAGAATAGTTTATGGGATGGTCTGTTGTTTGTCATCTGCGTGTTCATTAGCACAAGTTTGTTATCGCTACTCTTAGACTTCTTTAAGGATTGCCATGAAACTTCACACATACATTCATCCCATGGTCTAGTTGGTCCCAGATGAAAATGGTGCCATCCGAACATCCACTATAGCCATCACAGTAGCCATTTTGAAAATCTTGTCGCTACTTCTCCTGAATGGATGGTCATATCAACGTGGGGTTTTCACTAAAAGACTTCATATGATGTCTAGCTGGTCCTCAATGAAAATGGGGCCAATCTGATGTCCAATATGTCCACTACAATGGCGATCTTGAAAATCTCCTGAATGGAAGTCATATTGCCATAGGGTTTTTACCAGAAGACTTCTTATGATGTCTTGTTGGTCCTAAATGAGGATGTTGACAATCTGATATCCAGTATGGCTGCCACAACAGCAATGTTGAAAATCTTGTTATCGCTACTCCTTCTGAATGGATGGTTATATCAACATGGGGTTCTCACTAGAAGACTTCTTATGGGGTCTAGTTGATCCGAAATGAAAATGGGTCCGATCAGATGTCCAATATGGCTAGCACAGCGGACATCTTGAAAATCTTGTCACTACTCCTGAACAGAAAGTCATATTGACATGGGGTTTTCACCAGAAGACTTATTTTGATGTCTAGTTGGTCCTAAATGAAATTGGGGCAGATCTGATGTCCAATATGGCTAGCGCAGTGGACATCTTGAAAATCTTGTTACTACTCCTCCTGAATGGAAGGTCATATTGATATGGGATTTTCACTGGAAGACTTATTTTGCTGTCTAGTTGGTCCTAAATGAAAATGGGTGACAATCTGATATCCAATATGGCTTTCTCTGTGGCCATCTTGAAAATCTTGTGCTACTCATCTGAACGAAAAATAATATTGCCGTGGGGTTTCCCCAGAAGATTTCTTATGATAGCAGTTGGTCCTAAATGAATATGGTGCCAATTAGATATCCAATATGGCCACCACAGTGGATATTCTGAAAATCTTGTTATTGCTTATCCTCCAGAAAAGTAACACTGCTATAGGGTTTTCACCAGAAGACTTTTTGATGATGTATAGTTGGTCCAAAATGAAAATGGTGTAGATCTGATGTCCAATATGGCCACCACAGGGGCCATCTTGAAAATAGTTATGACTGCTCCTTCTTAATGGATGGTCATATCAACATGGGATTTTTACTAAACAGCTTCTTATGATGTCTGGTTGGTCCTAATGGTGCCATTCAGACATTCACAATGCCTGCCACAGTGGCCAGCTTGAAAATATTGTTATCACTGTTTCTCTTGAATTAATGCTTATATCAGCATGGGGATTCATTGAAAGACTTCTCATGTCGTCTAGTTGGTCTTAAATGAAAATGGTGCCAATCTGACTTCTAATATGCCTGCCACAATGGGTATCTTGAAAATCTTTTTATCGTTGCTCTTCCAAAACGGAACGTCATATCAACATAGGGTGTCCACCAGAAGGCTTCAAGCTGAACTTGAGAAAGACCTTCAAACTGCTCTCAACAGACTTCAGATATGGTGCTAGGAAAAAGGTATGATCCTCAATACAGACAAAAGTCTTGTTGATATGTTCTCTATGATAACCAGGGCCATTGCAAGTTTGCACTGGACAAAATGGTGCCCCAGCTGAGTGGCACCTTTGGAGCCCCCACTTGGAAATAAATACTGCAAACTCCACTAAATGGCACCCCACCCCAGGGCGGTCGCCTGTATTGCCCACTTATGACAGCCCCGATGATAACATTGATCCAAAAATTACTTGTTTTCATAAAATTCTTGACATATTTGTAGACAATAACTTGTAATGGTCTTGTCATATAAATTATATTTCAAAGAATATAAACTCATATCTCTGGCTCCTGAAGTAAATAGAGGCTTTCGTTCCATTATGGTACACACTTTTCATAATAGTTACATTCAATCCAATGTTGACTGCTGTAATATAAATTGGGGGAATACATCTGTTACAAATATGAGAAACATTTCAAGACTCCAGGAAAGGGCAAATTAAAATAATTCTTGATCACCATCTAGATAGTGTTCAGAATGCAATGCTTACAAACAAAGTGTTACCAATGCATGAAAGAATATTATTCAGAAAGGACAAAATGATGTACAAGGTGTCTAGAAAATCTGCCTCCATTTACCTGAACAATTTCCAGCAAAGAGAATCTGTTAGTACCCCAAATCTATGATCATTACAAGGTCATAATTTCAGAGTATACTAAAACCGAAGAGAAAATAATAAAGAATAGCTCTCATTTTTCAGGTGCACTTGTTTGGAATAATATTCTTCGTTATATTAAGTCTGCTCTTCCTTCTACAGTAGGTATATTAGATGGATGAAATGGGGTACTTCTTAAACTATTAAACTACCCCGCCCACCGCATTTCATTTCTACAGCAAGGTAGCATTTATGTGAATAGTTGTTACTGTAGTGTGTGTACATATTATTTGGTCGTATATATGTACATAATAGAGGGGCCTAAAGGTAGATTAGTTCTTATTTGTAACTAATTGAGCCACCCTCTGAAAATAAAGTCTTTATTATTATTATTATTATTGTTGTTTTTGTTGTTGTTGATGTTGTTATTATTATTATTATTATTATTATTATTATTATTAAGTATTACATAATTAAAATTAGCTTAACCCACCCACCAAAAAAACTGACTACATTTTCATCTTTCTGAAAATTGTAGTTCATGATTAAAATCACCCAGAAAATGTCTTTGGTTGTTTTGTAAGTGAATGAAAAGGAACAAAAAGCTTACATAAGCAGATGGAAAAACATTGGGTTGAACAATAAATCATCATTAGGATGTGAAGATGTATGCATAAAACAAGCTCTGGAGTTTAATGATGGGCAAGGGAAGTGGAGATAATGTTTAATTTCATCACATTCTATCAGATATCATTTATAAACCACTCTAATTCCAAGACTCATTCTTGTGTCAACACACTTTTTAGCTCAAAGTGTTAATATGATGTGTTGTTAGGTTGTATTGTGAATATTTATGGCATTAAAGATTTTAAACCTGTTTTCTTGTCCTGTATTGAGAAAATTAAAATCATGGGTAGCTTTCTTAGTTTTAAAGGATATTGGTATTACTCCTTTGTAGTAATTATGACTGCTTTTATTTGAAAGGAACTGAAAGAGAGAATTCGTCCATTTGTGACTGACACCATTTTATACCTGTACACTGCAATGAAGGACGGCAAGAAAATACTCATTGAGGGGGCTCAGTCCAACATATTGGATATAGATTTTGGTAAGTAGCACAGGTTGCATTAACATAGAATTTTGCATCCTCCAGACAGAAAAAGATCCTGCCTTGTGTGCATGCAAGAATTTGGGAGCGGGATGCAACAAGATGGCAAGTTGCATCCAAGTTTGCCATAGATTTGTTCTGTGCAATTTTCAGTCATTCTTAATTGAGATATAGTTATAAATCACAGACACCACAATGATATTCTAAATATTATTTCATTAATTGTATACAAAATATTAAATCAACTCTGATCATATGCACCTCCTTTTTCAGGTGTACATGTATTTGGCATTTTTTGTAGATTTTGGCCCCTGTATTAGTCTGGATCCCAATCCGTGGCTATTTTTAGTTTGAAGATATCTAGTTGGGAGACAAACCACTGTACTACTTGTACTTGTGTTTTGCCTAAACAAAATGGTGCTTTTATCTAAATTATAGGAAAAGTCTTTATGCAGTATGTACGGAATATTCTGTGTTGCGTTCAGCTAACGAGCCTGATCTGTTGAAATTCAAATTCATGCAAGAGCTTGAGAATGTTCAGCATTATTGTTCAGAGATGCAAATTTTGATTACCATATATACTCCTGTATAAGCCGGTTCCAAATGCAAACAACTTAGACCCTGATCTGCTGTCGCATAATGCGCCAGCAAATCAGGGTCTGTGTTGTTTGTTCTATTGATTAGTCCTTACAAACTGCATAGACCCAGATTTGGCTCTGGCAGATCTGGGTCTATGCAGTTTGCAGTTGGTATGGGCTTATACGGGAGTCATAAGTGTAACTCCTTCTGACCTATAGAAGATATATGATACTTCTCTTGCTTACCTTCAATTAACATACCCCTCCATGATGCTTCACAAGTACTACATATACCTGATGACGAAATTTGACGAGTCTAACAATACATACATGTTCAGGAGATTTTGTCAATAAAGGTGTGACTTTTTTTTTCAGTCAGAAGCAAAATAGAGTCTCAATTCATGATGACTTTTTAATTAGGTTGGAATTTTACATGCAATAAAAAATAGATTACAAAATGGAAACTAATGCATGTGCACTTTGTTTACACATAATGTCAGACTATGATTCTGTCAGTGATAGTGATGTGAATAGCCAAAGATTGTGGTAAATTACGCTCAAAATTTCTGAATTGGAGTTTTCTTGCTTAGTATTGAGTATTTTCCTAGCAATCTGGATGAATTAAAATCCGAATCATATTGTGTCCCCAACTCTGTTTCCAGACCCATGGAAGCGACTATTTCAAAGTACTACCATAACCATAAGAGACAAACATTGATGCACATACTAGCACATGACATTAGTGTTTAGTCACCAAAAATATGCAAGCATAAAAAACCTCAAACAATATTCTTATAAAACCAAGTATACAAGATGATCGGTTTTATATGGACATTGTTTATTTTAGGTTTTTATTGCTTGTGCATGTTTTTGGTGACTAAACATTAGTGTCATGTGCTTACAAGTATATAGCTTGGAAATGAATTCATAAATAAAAACCAACAAAACTGCAGTGCTCAACCATATGACCTGTAACCTAATCTAAAAAAAAAAAAATACGAGTCAAAATTAAAATAAATGATGCAAAATAGCTTTCAAGATTCGAGTTATCATAGCGCATAATTTTCAAGTTTAGATTCTCTCTCTCTTTCATGTTTCTGATCCTCTGCAGTATTTGGTCACAAGAAACTAATTATTCTATGAGCTATGGAACCAGCCTATGCGTGGTGGTATATTCAATACTGTATTTAAAAGAATGAAGATTGTTGATTGAAAATAACTACCCCAAAAAATATTAGGTAATTTTTCAGAAGAAGCATGCATATAGGTAAATTGTACGTATTAGTAGACTTGAATCGAAAAACAATTTTTATTTTATCGCTGTCGCCGCACAGGTACCACTGGATGTAAACAGAGAGATCTCACGGGGCTGGATTTTTAGTGGGCACCTACAAGGGAACTTTTAAAAACGAGGCACTCTGCATATCATTTTCACTGTTTTAAAAGTTTCCTCTTGGATTGATCATATTTTAAGATGAAAGTATAGTAATTTGGCCAAATATTAATGTTGTGGTCAATGTGAATAAAATTAGTTGTCTGTGCCCTATAGCAACATATACACCCAGTGGAAAGGGACCCAGATAAAATATGCACAAGCCCTGTCTCACCTGTTTTATCAGCCAGTTTGGCAGAATTTGTTTGTAATTTTAGGGATAAGTTGTCTGTTGTGCAAGTTTTATATGCTTTTACTTGCAGCACCAATTTTTTGTCACACTAGATTTTAAAAACGGGTATCCAGGGAATGCTTATTAAAATGATATGTAATGCATTTTTTCAGCAGCACTACTAATAATACATGTCCACAAAAACCTGTCCTAAATTTAAGCACATAAATGTTCGATTAACAATTCTTGACTTTCAAAAGAGGAACTATATGATTGCAATTATTCAAGTCTAGGGATGAATAATGTACAGTTCTTATAGTTAAGTTTGTATAAAAATGTTACATTTTGTCAAACTGGGTACATCAATCCGGACAAAACCAGACCACTAAATGAGGTTGCATGATCACTATCTGTTACGTGTCGTATCTTGCTTTTGTAACTTCGCAATTTATTTATGATAATTTTTTTTTTTCCTTCAATGTTTCTATAATTTTCATCCATTTTCTCCAATGTTTGACTGATTTTATAAAGGATGGATCTCTCTCTGCCTCTAGTACAGTGATGCAAATAGTTGAGAAAACATTTTTCTTTGATAATTGATAAAAAAAATTTAACTTGGAATTTTATTAACACCGAAAGGGACCAGACTGGGTGGTTTCTCAGACATGGTAAAAATTGAAGTCCCCGAGGGAGGAGGTGTGGGTTGCAAGATTTTCTTCCCTTTTTTATGGCAATAACTGGACACACATACCTTTCATATAAACAATTGCCAGACATCACCCTATAAAGGAAGAAAGGCAGATAATACCTGTTTTATGTAAGCACATTCAGTGATGTTAAGTAATTTTTTGAGAAACGCAAAAAATTTTAATATATTATATCGACTTGGAACCTGTGTAACAACCCCTGGATTACTTCCTTTTGTCAGAGTCATGTTGAAGTGTGCATTGAAATTCATTTAGTTTAAGATAACTACATAGCCACATAGAAACCAAACTGCTTCTTTTTGGATATATTAAGAAGTTTCAGATAGAAACTGATTCTTTTGCAGAAAATGTTATCAATTGATCATTTCAGCAGGCTCTGAAATTGAAAAAAAAAAACTATCTTCAAAACGGTAATTGCATGACAACTGTGCTTTTGCACGAGGTTTCAAGAAAAAGTGCTGTTGACAATGAATAATTACTATGAAAGTTACATTTGATTTTAGGTCACAGGCAACTAATTATTTTATGAGCTATGGAACCAGCCTATGTGTGGTGGTATATTAAATATCATATCTAAAAGAATGAAGGTCTAAAATTAATCAAATAGTCAGCATTGAGTGACTGATTCTGGCTGTTTGAAGTATGGCAAAGTAAAAAGCTGGGGAAAACCTACCTGGGAAATGTGCACATACTGGTAACAATGTTCCTTTCAGAGGTGGTTTACTTCTAGAATGAGTGTAGCTTCAAAATGGATCATTTGCATGACCAGGCAGCTATCCAGACAATGGATTATTTTTTTAAGGAAATAAGAGTGACATCACCAATAGTCATTTTACTTGATAATATAATGCACACACAACTGCAAATGTTCACGTAGACATAGATTTGCCATCATATGATGTGCTGGCAGTTCAGGATCTTTGCCTGTTTGCTTGAAGTCGTTAGAAATAGCGTAGACATGGGAATCAGATGGGTTGGCATGCAGTGGCAGATTAGATTTACGCTTTTTGCTGTTGGGTGCACATTATTCACCAGCAAATACAGTGGAAGATGGTGATGCAATCATATATTGACATTGCAATCTTTTGTTGATGGATTCACTGTGATGATTCTTGTACATAATAAAGATCAGCTATATCGTATTGATTTAAAATATTAAACACCCTCCACCCCCACCACCAGGCTAAGAAAGTCGGTTTCTAATGCTGGGTCCTCAGCACATATATTATTATATTTCAGTCAGTACATGTTTGTTGGCATCAATAGCAACAGTCTACAGGCTATGGTCAGTGGGGAAAAAAAATCACATAATTTTCTGCAATCTGTAACCTTGGCGTTAATGTTGACAGCCAGATTTAATTGATCTGAAACAATATAAACATTGCCATGATGTCATAAAAAAATTGGTGCATAATGTGCTGGCAGATCTGGGTCTCTACAGTTTGTTAGGAGTAATCAGAACAAATGACGTAGACCCTGATCTGCTGGTGAGTGATGCGACAGCAGGTCAGGGTCTATGTTGTTTGCAGTTGGTCTCCACTTGTAAGCGAGTATATACGAGTATATTCTTAATGATGATTCAGAAATTTATGTGACAAATTATGTTCTGTCTTTTTTGAAAAAATTTTGTTGTTTTGCTTGCCATTTGATGTTAAAATATTTATAGTTATGCAGCTGACAATACATCAGTGGTATAAGTGCAAACAAAACTATTACATGCATCATGCTCTAGATCTTTCCCATAACTTAAAGCAAAAAAAATTAATGTGTTTCATGTATTGTAGGTCTTTACCCATATGTGACATCATCAAACTGCAGTGTAGGAGGGGTGTGTACAGGGCTGGGTATTCCCCCACATCAGATTGGCGAAGTCTATGGAGTAGTCAAAGCCTACTTGACAAGAGTAGGATCTGGAGGATTTCCCACAGAACTCCATGATGTGAGTATGTCACTTACAGATTCTGGTCTGCATCTGTTGTGAAGACCCATTGATATTCAAGGGTCTGCAGAGAAATTTCATTGAATTTTATGCCTTGCCACGAATATAGAAGGGGCATATTACCCTTCCCCATTCATCAGTGCATCCATGACAGCTTCGTTAAGTTTTGAGTCCGGTCAGTTTCTTAGCCATCATTTGCCACAGAGTCATGCAACTTTGTATTTTGGTAAATTGAACATGAGCCTACCAAAATTAGGTCACTGACCATTATTTTAGTCCTCAGTGACGTGAAGTTTTTTGTGCAGGTCAGTTTCTCAGGCATTGTTGAGAGCAGAGTCATGCAATAGTGTGTGTGTGGATTTGTCTTGTTAAAGTACCGGTACATCATCATTCAACCAAAATTAGGTCATTGGAGGGGCATTTGTTTTCCAGGAGCTCATTTCTAGTTAAAGTTGTCCCTGAAAAGCACTAAAAATAAATTAAGTCCTTGAATAGTAGTCCTTTAATTTTTAAGTTTTTTATTTATTTACACAGCAATTTTTATATTGATGAGATTGTATGGTTACTTTGGCTGGCAGAGTTGTCTTTTTTTCTTACTGGTCTTGTCTTTCATATTACATTTCTCTGGAGTGTCCATGTTTTTTATGAACCAGTCCAGAATGTTCTTTTCAGAATATCTTACTCAGTACTCTTGTTCATCATAAAAAGCCTACATGTTTGAAATACAATTGTGTATGGTGCTATTTTCAGAATCCTGTGAGAAAACCAATGCAAGGAATATGGTATAATACGTTATATCAAAAGCGCGATATAGCAGATCTGCCAACCTTTAAGATTTGACCTTAAGGCTTACTGAAATAACCCTTAAATTACAAACTTGTGGAATAATAGCAAAAATTAGGAAAATGCGATAATTGCTGTCAAATCCAGGTACTGGCTGTCCATGTTTGATCCAGATACGGGTTTCATATTAGATTCAGTGGAGTTGGTCAGGCAACCAGACTAAAATTACAGGAGTACCTCAGACATTTTAAACTGCCCATATTTGTCATGCAAAATGTTTGCATGATCAAACTGTTGCTTACAGCATTTTCTAGAAATGGCGTCCAACAAACGGAAACACTTTAAAGGTGAAAGTGACTATTAGCCTCTTAAAATGCTTAAACAATCAGCACATAAGTGTAAAAAGGAATATTCAGATTCCTGGAAAAAAGGCAGGAAAGGCAACAATTACATTTATAGGACATGATGTTGTGTTGATTTAAGGATGTCTTGTGGTGGGAGAGATGATTGCCATTGCCGCATGAAATTGAAAAAAAACAAAGATAACAAAGTTGAGATATATAGCAAGAAGCCATGGAGCTCCATGGGGTTTGGTACTGCAGAACTGAAATTGTACTGGAGGTAATTAAGGTCTAAGTGTACTTTACAAACTTTTTAGTTGAACATAATGTTGCCTTTGCTGCATCAGTCTCATATCAGACTTATGAACTGTTTAAATGCATGTTTTCCAAGTAAAAAATAGCAGTATATATTTCATTATACCTTGCTGAAAATTTGTCTAACTTGCGGAAAAATGTTGACTGCCTTCCAGGGAAGGGCTTGTTACAGTTGGCCGATCTACAATAGGTGTGATCCAACCCATTCTAATTGTAACCCACCTTCAATCCTGGAAAGTAATTACGTTTCATAATTACAGTCTAGTTTTAAATTATTTAATCTCTTCATACCTTACAAATTTCAAATTGTAGCTTCCTCCATCTTCACAAACTTTTGCAATTTGGAAAAATCTCGTCATGTATGGCAAGTGCAATGTTAAATCCATGCAATTTTTGTGAGATTGAGCAGGCTAGTGTACATGATGAGTTGCATTGGCATGATGCAGACTCTTGCACAGGTAAAAAAAAATCCAAAAAGTACATATATACTATATACAACATGAGGGCTGTTCCATTTAAAGATACATGGTACTCAGAGAAGGCACTTTTTTAAAAGTATATGCCAGGGTACTCTGTTTACTCAAAGAGTTCATATGAAAACGATACAAAATTCTACATTGCATCTATGGGTGATTACTCCACATTAAAAGTGCCTTCTCTGGGTCCCAGGTATATTTTACTGGAACAGCCTTGAATGATACCCACCATTATAACATCAACAACTTAATTAAAATGGAGATACAACCACAGTGACTGAAAAATGTCCTGTAAGTAGAGTAAAGATTTTTTGTAAATGTTAGCATCAGGATCCTAAGTATTAAATTGTTGACGAAGAGTAGGTGGAGAATTATTGTTGGCTGTACTCACAGAGATCCAAGATAGGGTTAGAAGATATTTGAAAATTTCAATTAAAGGCACAGGTTTAAATATTTTTTGGCAGAGTGTTGTCAAGATATGCATGAAGAAATCGACACTAAGCATTTGTGATGGGCATAATTTTTGGATACCACTAGAGGGTTATTGTGGATAAGGGAGCAAAAACTGAAACTTTTCAGCTCCACTTATGTTTCACCTCAAATGCTGCAATGTTACAAACTTAAGGGATGGTTTTACTAAGTATCATAGAAAGCAGCATGGGAGGTGTGTGAAGGCACACCATCAAAGTTGCTCTAATATTTAAATTTTTCTCCAGGATCTTGGAAATCAGCTGGTAGACCGTGGTCATGAGTATGGTGTAACAACTGGCAGGAGACGGAGAGTAGGCTGGCTAGATATTGTTATGCTTAGATACTCCAATATGATCAATGGCTTCACTGCGTAAGTGCTCAACATAATTTGTTAATATACACTCACCATTTTTGTCTTGCTGGCTGTGGTATGGGTGAGATTCATTGAATCTATCATAATGCACTGATGTGGGATATGGAAATCTCAACCAAGGACCAGAATTTGTAAGCAAGGAACAAGGCTTTGCTGGTGTGTGATATGTAAATTCCAGCCAAGAATAAGAATTTGTAAGCCTGAACAAGGCTTTGCTGGTGTGGGATTTGGAAATCCCAGCCAAGGATCAGAATTTGTAGGCAGGAACAAGACTTTGAGGAGTTCCATTCAACAAATTATGGTACCAAAGGTGGGATTTCTTTTCTACACAACAGTTACCACAATTTTCATCACATAAGCCCACCTTTTTGTTCCCTATAGATCAATGGGTGTAATGTATGCACGTGGCTGGTACATCCAGGGCAAATAATTAAAACAGTGAATGAAAATTCCATTCTGATAATTTACCCACAACAAAAAGAAAATGTCTTGTCTCTTTGAATTGATTAATTTGCATCAGATAGGGGTGATGTGAATTCATTTATTTTAAATCAAAACCTACTGTGTAAGCAGTATTGGAAATTACCAGTACTCTCTGGTTGCACTTTATTTTACGTCCAAGGCTGCATGAAGACATCATACTCACTTGCCACGTGAATCAGATAAAAGCATGGCTTGCATGCATTCTCCAAGATTGTGAGCACTGTGTTTCTGGATTTTATCGAGATGCCAATATGAAATGATTAAATACTTCTGTTTGTGAAACTTTGTCGATTTTTTTATGACAAGGTGACATGACCTATCGCCTACTTGTATGATAGTGCATCATATAAAAGCATATCTTATGTTGACACTTGCCCCTTGTAAATTAGTGTAGTGCGTACTGAAAATTTCACAGAAATGTTTGAAAAAATTTAAGTTATGAGGATTTTAATTTGTGTATGATATATAGTGGCAGTGGGATCAGGCTGGAATGTCCATCTAGACACCAGTGCCCCTGTAAATCACATGAAGGTCACATTTGCCAGGAATAGTATTGGTCAGCGGTCCATAGGTATCGGAATGTCTTAGGGTTTTTGAGTGACATACGGCAATACATTAATTTAATCCAGCATGCCATTATAAATTGTTTCCCTTCATTGGTTGGTTACAACACTTCACAAATGTTGGCATCCTGCTGTGTTACTGACTCCAGGTCAGTAAAAAAAAAACCCAAAACATATGGCCATTTATTCAACTTTTATAATGAACTTCAATTAATACATTGCACTTATTCATACATAGATCAAGGTCTGATCACTGCACTAAGCACAGATTGGCTTGCATAAAGATGATCTATCACGGACTATTACAAGTGCATTTGATGTTTATCTGAGTTTTTTTTTTAAATTCAGTCCAACACCTAGGTACTGTCCACTAAATAAAATGTAAAATGTAAAAAAAAAGTCGTAAACTTCATAATTTTTTTCCATCCCATTGCCATTTAATTTCAGCACATGCATTAAACTCGTACCTGCCAACCATTACGCTTTTGGTATAATCAGTTTGCTTTTTTTTTCACCTAATTATGTCTTCTCTCGCCTGTACATAGATTACACTTTTTGGTACACTAAAATAAATATAAATACATGTAAAGCAATAAAAAGTTGTGTTTGTCATTTTTATTATCATCTCTTTAATCCCACATCATATAAATCTGAGAATATTCTAAAAAAAGAATAAGAATAGCAAAGAGTACATTTGTCATAGACCTTCATGTACTTTCCTTATTTTCTATTTATAGCAGCTGTATATGGCACATTTCCAAGAAAACAGATGGGTTTCTTCAATTTGAAAACTTGTCTCACAGATTCATTATATTATTACACAGAATTTGTTAGTGGACCAATCTTTACTTTAAAAAATGGCGGCAGATGTTGAGTGAAACAGGCTTTATCAATGTGACTCTCAGATGTTATATGACTGAAAAATGTTAGAGAAGAGGGATCTTTGTAAACTTTAAAACATGTGGGATCGGAAAAAAGACAAATCAATAGTGCTTTACAAATTTAGAAGGAAGAACATGAGAGAGGTAATACAGCACTCAGGTTGAGCACATGGTAGTGATTGTTGCAGAATTTATGGAGTTGACTTTACGATCACTCAGCGAAAGTTAGATATGTAGACTAGTTAAAGAGAGTGTTGTGTATATATAATTTGTCAATATGTTTTGTGGTTTGTATTCTGGTACTAATCCACATGGATTTTGCCCATTTGTGACAAGAACTTTAATCAGCTGCAGATCCAAATTAGTAGCAAAACTAAATGTACATTCTTTATACAGTTTATTGTAATTATGGCATGTAATATATAGATTACACTTTTTATGCTCAGATTACGCTTTTTTGCCACTTAGGTACGTTTATACCTCTGTAGCGGTTGACAGGTATGTAAACTGGCACGAAAATCATTTGATAAAAAAATCATGTATCCATTTAAAAATAATTGATCCAGCACTTTTTACCTGGAATACATGTACATGTGGTTAGAGAAGCAACAATAGACCCGTTTCAGATCTGAAAAGACATTATAGATGAATGAAATTGTTATCTTTGATATGATGGAAGTATACCTATGTCGTGTGTACACATTGTGGTTTGCTTTTCCTTTTCAGGATTGCCATCACTAAACTGGACATTTTGGATGTATTTGAGGAAATCAAGATAGGAGTAGCTTACATGATTGATGGGGATAGAATAGACAGCAGCTTCCCTGGTAAAGAGTGCTACAGTTAAATCTCATTATTGCAAGCTTCATATACCATATATACTTGTTTATAAGTTGGATCAAACTGCACAGATCGAGATCTGCTGGTGCATAATGTGCCAGCAGATTGGAGTCTATGTTGTTTTTAGTTGGAACCGACTTATAGGTAAGTATATGCGGTAACATAGAAACAATTAAATACAAGTTTTAAGTCTAAACTTGATATATTTTACATTGCTGATTGAAGAAGTCATAGCTACCATATATACTCGTGTATAAGCCGAATAATTTACGAAAAATAAAAACCTGGAAGAAGGGAGATTGGCTATCCGTAGACCAAGGTCAATTATAGCAGTATTAACACCATATAAGCCATTAACCGGGTCACATCAGTACCTGGGGGTTCAGGTTAGAAGGGTATATATATATATATTTGTCTCGGACTTATGGGTCGGCTTATTTGCGGGTCATGCACTTTTTAATGTTTTTACCTATTCAGTTTGGGGGGGTGGGGGGGTCAGCTTATACATAAACGGGCTTATACAAGAATATATACGGTACTTATGCAATGTTTTTCTCAATGTCTCATATTTTGGTAGTGTTTGATATTTGAGGTGGACAAAACCCATGAACCAAGAGGACAGCACTGACATTCAGGTTATCACTACTCTAATTAAGCCAATCGGCTTTTATTGCATCTTGTTGTAGTCTCGAAGAAAATTATCATTAATATTTTTTCTCTAATTTTTCCTGGAGTTTTGCTAACCAGTGAAAGAATGTTACTGTAATCAGTTGAAAACAGCATTAAGGCCTAAGCAGAAAATAAAATGTTTACTGAGTTCAGCCTCTAGGCTTTTGTAAGGATGACAAAGCAAACTGGTGTGATTGGGTCAGTTACTGAAAGGTCACTGACACTAAAAATTCGTCATTTTTAGCTTGCCTTGCCAAAGGCCAAATTAGCTTATGGTATGGTCTTTTGTCCATCATACATCGTTTGTCCATCAACACTTGTTAGTGAACACTCGTGGGGCTTCATTTCTAATCAGATTTTGATCAGATTTGGTATACAAGCTTATATCATCAAGACCTCTGAAAAGTTAAATTATGAGCAACATCCATGGATATTAATGAGGTGATCTTGCATCTGTTTGGCTGAGCTTGTGGAGAGTCTAGAGGCCATATTTCTGATCAGATTTTGAGCAGATTACGTAGATCAGCTTACATCAACAAAACATCAAGTGAGTTAGACTACGATTGACATTCATGCATATTTATAAGGTGATCTTGCATCTGATTGGCTGAACTTGTGAACACTCTAGAACACTTGTATTTTTTATCAGATTTGGTATGTAAGCCTATATCATCAGGATCTCAGAGGAGTTTTATTAATGAAGTGATATTGCATCTGATTGGTTGAGAATCTAGAAGCCATCTGCTCAGATCTTGATCAGATTTATTATGTAAGTTTGTATTATCCAGATCTCGGGTGAGTTTGATTATGAATGACATCATGTATATCAGTGAGGTGTTCTTTTGGGTTCCCACGCTACTGGGAAATCAGTAAAAAGTTGGGAGAAAGAATAGGTTTGTTAAAAACCCTTTAATTTTGCACAAATTGATCAAAGTCGGCGAAAAACCAGGAATTTTCAGCCACCATTTGATTGCAGAAAAAATACATAATTGAGTTGTATTTGAACCGATTAAGAGGTAAATTTATTGAGTTCTTACAGGAATATTTGGAGGTTGTGGAACTCCTCATTCAGTTGAGGTACAATTGCTGTATGGGTCATTTGGGTACTTGCCCTATTTGTATAGTCAATCCAAGCACTCAGGCAATTGGATTGGTCAAGTAGACTGGTTACCCTATAGTCAACTCCATATTGGTATCTTTATTTGTGTAGAAGTTATGAAGACCAGTCTAGTATCACATTGTGCCAACATGTGAGAGTTGTCTTTAACAATGATAAGTTTAAGAGAAAAATAATAAAGCTTACCCTCCCAGTTTCCCTTATGATACTTAAAGTTAACGCAAATGTATTAAGAGCAATCTTTGCTTGTTATTTGGTTGTGTACATTGTAAACTACATTGTCATTATCGTTAAACATTATCATCAATAGTAACCTTTGACACCACTTCCACCCCCAATGCGCCTTTGTGGTGAATTTTACTATCAGACCTTGATAAATATGTAGAAATCTACCAACTGCTGGGGCAGTTTTCAGTGCAGAGTCCCACTCTGGGGGTGCCCTTGATAATGATTGCATGAAATATACAGTCCATAGTTGGATTACATTGAAAGTAGATGTTAGGGCACCAACCAGATGTAAGTAGATTTAAAAGAAACAAAAAAAAAAGAAATTCAGTCCTTCCTGTTATACAAAGGTATATAATTTTTAAGAGCTTTTGTCAAAATTGAAAACAACTCGTTTCTAAAACAAATTCTTCATACCAACATGTGCAATTAGGCAGAGTAAAGTTAACATTTTTATTCTGTAAATTTATATGAATTACATGCAAATGTATATGAATTTCAATAGCTATACTTGTTTCTAGTGATAAATCCTATGGTTTAGTACATGGTCATTTGTCTAACTCAAATGATATGGGAGAGTCTAAAAAATGAAACAGCTTTTGATTTTAAAAATTAACATTTTCAAAAGACAATTTATTGTTTATTCCATTCAGTAAGTGTCATATGTGAACCTTAAAAAAAAAATTTAATCCAGGAGAAAACCTGGTAAATTTTGTTTCAAAAATCATATTAATGAGGTGATCTTGCATACGATTGGTTGAGCTTGTGAACACTCTAGAGGCCAAATTTCTGATCAGATTTGGTATGTAAGTTTGTGTCATCAAAATCTTAGATGCATTTGATTATGATCAAACTTCATGCATGTTAATGAGGATGCAGGTTGATCAGATGGTGCGAATCGAACCTGCAACATTCTGGTCATGAGTTCAATGCCTTAACCACAGAGTCACCACAGTTCCCTTTTTGTGGATCTTCACATGTGTTAATTTACATTCACAAGTGACATAAGTCAAGTACCTAGGTGGGCTAGATCACGTCCACTTGGGCCTCTTGTTTTATATGATGTGTACAGGCTAGTGCCTGACACAAGTATGATAGTCTGGGTGTACTGAACTGACAGCATGAAGGTACAAATACATGGTGAACACATTCTTTTTATAATTAAGCATCCTAGATCAATTCATAGTTGATTATTTTATGCTTGTAAATGAAATAAGTAAATAAATCAGTTCTTTGGTGCCTATTTTAAGAATGCAATGCTGAAAACTATAGCTTGCATTCACCCTTGGGGTGATGTGACAGAGTAAATGGGACAAGTGTGGATGTTTTGGTTCTTCCAATTTGATGGGAGTGGTAATTTTTTCAGGCACTGGCACCATAACCAAAGAAATGCTTTGTCTTGCTTGACAAGAATTCTGAACATGTAGATTTCTTTGCTATTTTGTATAGAAAAGGATTTGTATTGCCTATTCAAGATGACAGAGAGCTGTGATAAAGCATATATTTGGACTTCTGGTGTGGTCAGTTGTGAGGAATATACTAACTTTTGGGTTCTGAAGGCATAAGATTATTAAATTCAATATCTTCAACAATATAAATATCCTCTGACAATTGGAAATCAACATACAAATGAGTTCATGACACTTCTTTTTATTCCAATGTTAAGGCAACTAATATTTATACAGTTTTGTTTTTCCAGAAATGGCCCATGGATCTCAAAACTCTCATATTTTACCTTAGGTGCACACAAGTGATATACCTTCTTCAGATTCATTTAGGGCTGTTCCATTTAAAAAATACATGGTACTCGGGGAAAGCAGTTTTAACAAAAATATATACCAGTGTAATCTAATTACTCAAACAATTCCTGTGAAAATGATGCACAATTCTAAATTGCATCTATGAGTAGAAGTGCCTTCCCTGGGTCCCAAGTATGAATTATTTAAACAGCCCTTACTGAGATAGAAGTGGGATTTTAAACTTTGGGGAGGCATCTTACTTTCAAAGCAACAAGTTGGGTGGAGATATTTACTAAAACTTGTGACTGTTTTTAAATATTTAAAAATTAAATATTTTAAAACGTACCAAAATTGAATAAAGATGGTCTGTACAATTGAAATAATGATTTATTTGTATAAATCTTGTACTTGCACAAACATGCCAATGAAGAATCATTTTTCTATGAGTTTGGCAAGTCACAGTGTTTGAACCTTACATTTGTCACATGACACTTGCTTGGACCATAAATTATACTCTATCAACTGCAGTACTTCTAGGTTACATTTTTCTGTAAATATTTTGCAAGATTTCCAAGCATTCTTCTGTGTTTAACTTGGAAGGTTCCGTGTTATTTTGTATGGAGAGATAGTATTAAGATGCAATTAGTTTACTACAATTTTTTACTCTAGTTGATATTCTTTCTTCTTAATTTTCTCTCAACATTAATATAAAAATCATATTGTGCACATTGCTTATTCTATGCACTACATTTAACTTTTCTGTGGGACATCAGCTGATTGGGAGTGCACCCCAGAAAAGAGCTAGGTAAAGCCAATGTACCATTATCAGTGCCTTAACAATAAAAATCTTTAAATTACACTCGAAAATATAAGTTTTATTTATTTATTTTCATTTTTATTTTTATGCAAGAATACTGATTATACATATTTTTTTCTGGTATCATTGCTCATTGAATCCCTCAGGTGTGTTGAAACCCTCCCCTTTCAGGTTCTGGCTTCAATGACCCCATCCAGATTTGCCAAACGTTTGGTACCAGAAAAACATTAATGAAATGTGTATTGCAGTCTTTTTATGTAGCACTTACTAGAAGTTTGTACCAAACTCCTCATGAACCTTTGGTTCAAGTATGATAGCTTTCCTGACTCAAAACAGTATTGCACTGCTTTCTAGGACCACTTGAATGTAACTTTAAATTCCAATATCCTCTAATGTGCTTTGTTCTGATTAAAGCTACAGATGAGGACTTGAAAAAGGCCAAGGTGGAGTACATAACATTGCCAGGCTGGAAAACAAACACAGAGAATGTCCGAAGCTTCAAAGAACTACCGAAAGAAGCTCAGAATTATGTAAACAAAATTAAGGAACTAATGGGAGTGCCAGGTAATTGCTGCAATGCAAAAGACTTAAAACTTTAAAGACCTGTTACAGTGGGTAAAAAAACAAACATTTTTGTAGAGTGCATTTAGAAGATGGCATGATTTAAGAATTATTTTTTTCAGTGCAAACAACAGCATCGTCAGCATCAGAATTTTTCTTGGTTGAAGTTGTTTGTAAGTCATATATATAGTTGAGTACATCATGGAAAGTTTTACAGGTGAGATGTCATGTTCTTTTGAACCCTTGTTTGATAAATACATATATAAAAAGACTTAGGCTTGATGATATTGAAGCTCATTGCCTTTCATAATGTAAAAATGACAAAATGTAGCAGACTTTATTGACTGGAAAGTCAGGACAGGTTGTTAGGGATTTTGGAGTCAAAGGAGGCAATCCAATGGTAATGGTCACCAAATCTCCAGTTTTATTTTTTCTTTACTGCACAATGAGTTAAATTCCTTACAGCCAATTTTAATAAGTTTCATACATTGACTGGACTGGGGTAAAGTCAGCACTCTATTGATTTGGGAGGTAAAATGGTCAAAGGTCAGGTCCTCAGAATAAAAGTCAAGAGCGACCACTCCTCTGATGGCAATGCTTGCAATTTTTCATTAGTTCCAGTTAAAGCATTTTAATGTGTATATGAAGAACTGTACCAAAGTTACAAATGTATTGCTCCTCATGAAGGAACAGTGATACCAATATCCATACCTTGAAAGGACCATACTGATCTTCCCAACTGTCATCCCATAGCACTAACAAGCTGTATTTGCAAAACTATGGAATGGATGATGAATGGCCGACTCCTGGTATTCTGTGTCCATACTATCAGAATTTCAGTATGGATTCAGATGTCACAGAAGCACAGTTGACCATCTAGTCAGACTTTTAGTATTGATTCAGATGTCACAGAAGCACAATTGACCATCTAGTTACCATCTAGTCAGACTTTTAGTATAGATTCAGATGTCACAGAAGCACAGTTGACCATCTAGTCAGATTTTGTGTATAGATTCAGATGTCACAGAAGCACAGTTGACCATCTAGTCAGAGTTTGAAAAAATTATTATGGAAGCTTCATAAAGAAATGACACATAGTAGCCATCTTTGTTTACTTTTAAAAAGCTTATGATGTCACAAGGAAGTACAGCATAATGAATGACCTGTTCAGCCTAGGTCTAAGGGGTCACCTACCTATCTTAATATCAGATTTTTGAGAGAGACATTTCCAGGTTAAAAAAATGGGTTGAAATTATCAAAATCTAAAACTATTCACCTATGCTGATTCCATAAAATCCAAAAACCTTATCTGGACCGGTCTCTTATCCCTGTTGTGGAGTAAAAACCCATTTTTAGGACTTAGTTTTGATGAAGTCCTTCCACATATTAGATGCTGTACCACAGGAACAAATGTAAAACAAAAAGCCCTGGATTTAATATGAGTCATGGCAAACACAGATTGGGATACAGACTAGAAGGTTTTACTAAGAACTTGAGTAAGACATAAACTTGACTCTGGCTTGATCTGATGTAAAATGGACTTGGACTTCATCTGGAAGCATGTAGAACTTCCCTTCAGAAAGCCTCTATGTTGAGGTAAAAAAAAACCGTCACTTTATCTCCGCTAACAAAATTGGCTCTTCATTATATTATAAAACTATCCTCTAACGCATCTGGTACTGCATATCTGATGTCACCTTTGACCCAAATACCAAACTATGTACGATCGGAAACCATATTTCATTCCACCTTTTGCTAAACGAAATTTTCCTGACCAGATGTTTTAAGGATTTTATGTTTTACCCTTTTTTTTACCTTTAATTGGCACCGTATAGCCAGGAATTTGCTGACAAGCCTTTAAGCCCTTTGGATGCATCCTATGAAAGCCCTTGAAATTGAGGCCACTTCTGAAGAAGATGCCACTCGTGTTCAACCTAAAAGTATGATATTTTTACCATTGTATCTTCTACATGATAGGTAACCTATAATATAAGACCATAGACCATCAGGTAATTACTGAAGGAAACTGTACAACATGTTTGTGATCATTGATTCCCAGTTAAAAACAAATATGGAAATTCTCATATTTGCATCATATTTTCATCACACTGAATTTTCTTTAATTTTTATTTCAGTGAAGTGGATTGGTGTTGGGAAGGCTAGAGATTCCATCATTGACTACATTTGAGGGACCCAATTTTTCCTTACTGAATCTGTTTTCCTGAATTCCACTGAAACCAAGTCTCCCAGTTTTACATAACATTCATGGACACTATATTCATAATTCAACATGGTGTGTTACTGTTTACGAATTAGATGTTATCCCATATAAATTACTTCTGATTTTGACCTTTAAACCGAGTTTGATCTGTGCTGTTGAATATACAATTTAGTTTGTAAACACACTATAAAGAGTTGTTACTTAAATAGCATAGCACATGGTATGGGTCATAATTCATGTACATCTTGCACAGTTCTTTTTAAAAAAGTCATGGCTCACGGTTGCATCTAGGATGCACGATCATGAAAATCTCCCCAAAATGTAAGATTTCCTGCAAAGTTTCAAATTCTATGCGGGTAAAATCGTGCAAAAAATAAGAATTGTGTGCATTTTTTTTGCGAAGAATGCACTATTTTGAAATGTGTTTTCTTTTAATGTAAAAATCCCAGTTATCACTTTCAGCGGATATATTGTCCTTGTGTAGTTGTGAAAGACGTCCCGTATTTCCTGTGTGTCACATTCTCAATTCTGATTGGTTACTAAGAAAGGCCAGGAGAGCACATGTTTGATGCAATAGGAACGTCCTCGGCCTTTTCTGTCAATTCAACAAAGACCTTTTTCACGATCTGACAGAAATGGCCCATTGATGTTTGATGCTGAGGCTAGCTTGGTGGAACAATGTGTTAAATAGCAAAACCAGTTAAAACTCCAACACTTTTTCATTATTTTATCAGTAATACTTATAATAATAGTCAGAGTGCATATTTTTCTGTCAGTAAGCACAGCGACAGTGAACAAACAAATACTAGTATCAGACAATGCTAAAGATGGCGATGTTGAAACTGATGTGTCCTTCCAACGTCGAGAAGAAAAAAAATCTTTTAATTCAGACTGGAAAAAAAAAGAAAACCATGAATGGAAACGAATGAAATAAATGAGATGGTTTGCAATTGATGTGTAAAAACTGTCAAAGAAAATTTCTTCACACTTGGAATTGCTAATTTCAGGATATCAGCCCCTGACAGACACGTTGAATTCAGCTCACAAACAGGCGATTCATGATTTGAAACGAAGTGAAAATCTAAAAACTACATGCATGACATTTATCAAGTGACACATAGTAAATACGTGACACTTTTTTAAGATATAAGAATGGACAGAGGAGTGACATGATTTGCAGTGCATGGTTTGATTCTTTAATGGTCAGTGTGTAGAGAAAATACTGTTCTTGTAAAACACAAGATTTTGGTTTCAGTGTTGTACTTTAATATACAGAACACAATATGCATTTAGTGTTATACTGTAATATACAGAACACATGTATTTAATGTTATACTGTAATATACAGAACATATTATATGCATTTAATACACTTTGCATACTTGCTATTGCTCTGTTTGAAAGTTAATTTTTTATTTACATCATCATTGTTGGCCCCCCTTGTCATTATGTTGGCCCCCCTTTTTTCAGATTCAGTGGGGGCAAGTGCCCACATTTACCAAATCCTAGATGCAACCCTGATGGCTTGAGACAGACTGTTTTCACAACTCACTTTCACATGAGTGCAGGAGAACTTGTGTTGTACCCTGATGTTGTTGTCTCGAGCATTTTCTTTTTTCTCCATTTAAATCTACATGCATTCATCCTGAGGGATACTACATCTGTTTTCAAAAGTAGGCACTTTGATTTACTTTTCACCCTTCAATAACATTGTTCAATTATTTCATTTTCGTCCATTTCTCCCAGATTTGTGCCTTTGCTCAGGCAAATCTGCCACCATCTGACAGCTCCATATATCCTCGACTTACCTCACCTGTGAAGCATAGGCAAGACTTGGGTAATATTTTTTACAACAGCATCTTCAACAGCAGTGTTTAAGTTTGCATTTAACTCCATGACAGGGACGCAATTGTATATGTAGTTAAACTTGATTGATGTATACACCTTGAGAAGTACAACTCATTATGGGTGTATATCGCCAATGATGTGATATACGGGGATTAGGTCCCAATACAGTATGTTCCTCAATACATATCCTGTGTTTTATTTTCATTTAAGCATCAAATAATGATCTTCACTTTGTCATTACAATTGAGTACCACTACTTACTTTTTATTAAACATTTGAATAAATGCGAAGTGTATTTAATTGTCAAAACTAGCTGTAATATGACAGAATTTAAAAATTGATACCATATAAAAGAAAAATAAAGCTAGACAAGTCAGTTTTCATTGTTTTGAAAAGATAAAAAAAAAGAAGCAAATTTGGGGGTACATGACTTTGTTGTTTCGACAAGAGGGTTCTATCAGTCTTCATACATCTGTGCTTAATAGCAACACTGAAATGCAAAAAAAATGTGTACCCCATTAATACAAATGAATTCATAGTACTTCTTGTTTAACATTACTTGTCAAGTTTTGGGGTATAAAAACAAAATCTCTGTTGTTTTGTTTGAAGTTCCATATAGTCCAGTAGTTAAATATTACAGTCCCCACAGCACATAGAAAATGGGAAATACATTGTTGTGCGCTCAGAAAAGTTAGGGGGAAAGGAAATGGGCACAATTCATTTAGCAGTGCTCTCCATCAATCCATCCATCTGATCTTTTAATTGCTGGGTGGAAATTTCTTCTTTGTAGTTATGTTGTCCTTGGGGTAACCATCTGCAAGAGGGCTGTCATTCTTGGCCCCCAAAACCTGACGTCCATGGGTGGGGATCTCCGGTCAGATAAATTTCAATTACAGTGACATTTTCAAATTTTTTTCTGACCAAACTTTGTATATGCCGTCATAGCAGAAGATGCTTCATATATGTTGCAGATTTTGAATTGTAACCCCTTGGTCACTGTTTTGGGGGTGGGTGTGAGTACAGGAACAGTATTGGATCAAGGTTTTGGACAATTTAATAATGAGATACATTAATGAGGTGATTTTGCATCTGATTGGCCGAGTTTGTTGCTATTCTGGAGGTCATATTACTCATCTGATTTTGATCAAACTTGGAATATAGGCTTGTAGTATTAAGATGTCAGGCTAGTTTGATAATGAGCGAGATCTATGCATATTAATATGGTGATCTTGCATCTGATTGGCTGAGCTTGTTCCCACTCTGGAAACAATATTTTTGGTCTGATGTTGTTGATCAAACTTTGTATTTAAGCTTATATCGCCAATAATTTCCATAATGAACAAGGTTCATGCATATTTATGATGCGATTTTGCATCTGATTGGTTGTGCTTGTTACCACTCTGGAGACTGTTTCTAATCTGCTTTTGATTAAACTTGGTAAGTAGACTTGTATCATCAAGATATCCAACAAATTTTGTTATGAGTGAAATCTGCCCATATTAATGAGGTGATAGTGCATCAGATTGGCTGAGCTTCTTGCCACTTAAGAGACTGTAGTTTTCACCCAATTTTAAGCAGACTTGGTAAATAGTGTAATATTATGAAGAGCGAGATTTGTGCATATTAATGAGATGAACATATGTCTGATTGGCTGAGCTTGATGCCACTCTAGAGACTGTATTATAGATAGGATTTTGATCAAACTTTATAAACGGGCATATATCTGAGATGAGTACAGTTATGAACGAGATTCATGCATATTAATGTTGTGATCCAGCTTCTGATTGGCTGAACTTGTCATCACTCCAGCAACTCTGTTTCTGATCAAATTCTGATTAAAGTTGCTAAATAATCTTGTATCATCAGGATGATTGATGTGTTTGATCATGAGCAATGTTTGAATATTTATGAGGTGATCTTGTATCTGATTGACTGAGCTTGTTTCCACCATGGAGACCAAATTTTGATAAGTTTACATCATCATGGACTTAAACAGGTTCTGTAATAAGTGCAATCTGTTCATATTGATGAGGTGATCGTGCAGCTCTTTGGCCAAGCTTGCTACTTTAGAGAGACTATATGTCTCATCTGATTTTGATAAAACTTGGTGAATAAGTTAATATCATCCAGATTTTGGGTGGGGTCAGTTACAACTAAGAGTTATGCATATTAAGTTTGGTTCTATCATTGGAGAGAATATTTATCAGATGAAAGTAAAATTGGTTATAACATGATAAAAAGATTTTCACAGTTTGATGTAGGGTTGTTTACCTGCGATACTACATGAGCCTTCCTATTGAGATGGTCAACTGTCAAGTTGTATAAGCCAGGTAAACACTATCAAGCCCACTTCGGCCTCTTGTTTTTTGTACTCCAGAAATGCAAGTCCGATCACTACCATCTTCTTCAAATAAAACTCCCAGACATTGGTTTGTATATGGTCAGTAGGGTAGGTGACCCCACACCAACTGCATATGCAAAACTTTAAATGCATGCAAATTATAGGTGTGCATTATAACTGGAATTTAATGGGGTAGAAATTTTGTACATTATAATCATTACTTTAGTTACTACAATTTTACTTAATTATCTTGTACATATACATGTGTTTACTAATATGGATGACCATTGAAGAAACTTCAAAGCTTCTTCCTTCATATACCAGTTACTTTAACCTCACATGGACTTTACACATTTTTGAGCTCACACGGGTATTAGATGGACATATATGCTGTATTGACTTTCAATAGAAGAAATAAACATTAAGCAGTTTTATTATTAAATTTGTTGTCTGTTAAAATACATTTTTATTGTAGTTTTTGTGTACATATCCATGTTTGTAGATAATTTGCTTCTCCAGTTTTACATTGCCTGGAAAATGAAATCTCATAAATTGAGTATAGACTATGCACTTGAGGATCTGGGAAAAACATTTTGCTTATCATCTGTCATCTTGACACTTACAAAATTATTTGACATCTTTCATTCATAAGTCAACAGTATAGTTGGATAAAATACTTTGTTTTGCTTGTTATTGTTGCTTTTTAATGGTACTTTTAACACTGTAGGCTGTATCAAATCCAACATTCTACAAAACTGAGCTAACGTGACTCCCTGGATAAAATAAACAAAAATTACATTGAATGCATCAAATTCAGATAATTTGTACACCAAATATTATGCACTTGTAATTTTAAAAAAAAAAGATATTTTCTTTGGTTATTCCCAACAGAGAGTGTTATAGATTTGTAGTACATGACTGAACTCTTGATTTCAAGTGGACAGGTCAGTATTTGAGTTCCTGGATATGCCATCGATTTCTGCTTGTACGCTGGGTAGCATTGATTTCAAGTGGACAGGTCAGGATTTGAGTTCCTGGATATACCATAGATTTCTGCTTGTACCCTGGGTAGCATTTATGTACATTTAGTCAAATTATTATCTTCATATGTGAGCAAGAGATATATCTATTCAATGATCAAATAGTATTTTGCTACCAGTTAGATGACAGATTAAAAGCAAGTTGTTGGTGTTGTGGAAAGAACACAATCCTCAAAAATTACTTGTATCCAAATTGCATCCTATCAAGCAATTAGGGTTATGGGATATACACTATGAAATCTATCAATATTGATTTATTTTTCTGTAACAGTTGTACACTTTGACTGCATCAGGGACCTTTAGACAGCATTTCGAATATTGCGTATCCTATTTGGGCCTTGCCTGTAATCGGTTTTATTCTGTAGCAGAACATACATCATTCAGACTTGTCAGGGGACAGAACTTTTGATGAATTTGGATAATACAGATGTGTGTGTGTGGAAATGGAAAATGCCATAATAATAATAAATTGGTTAAGATTAGCTCTGTTGTAAATACAGAGTTACAAATGTTTGTAATTTACCACTGCTGAAGAGACCATGCCCTACTAGTGCCTGCATAGAGGAATATTAAAAACAGCAGGTGTATAATGTGTGGTTTATAGTAGTCCATCCATTCTTGCATTAGAACTCACACAGGGTTCCCACGGCCATGGAAAATCCTATGACAAAAAATTGTCATGGAAAGTAATGGAAAAGTCCCTTCACTTTCTTTTCGGTCTGTAGTGTTAAAGTGGGTGGATCACATGGCCTGTAAGGGGGGGGGGGGGGGGGGGGGGGGGGGGGGGGGGGGGGGGGGGGGGGGGGGGGGGGGGGGGGGGGAGGAGAGGCAATCTTGACAAAAAGGCTGATTATGTAGTTATCTTGTCTATCATATTGATCAATATTGTCATTATTTGCTGAATAAAGATCCTACTTTCTGGCCTATCTGTTGTAAACATTACAGAATTTAGTCCTGGAAAATCAGAAATTGTTTATGTGTAGGAAACCTGCTCGCTCAAATTACCTTTAAAATCTCAAAAACTAAGCAGTAGCATCTTTTCCTCATCAGTTGCTCATTTTGGCATATTTTCAAGCCGAAATTTTTAGTAGACCTTCAGTGGAGGATGTACCGATATACCCGGTACATGAAAGACAGTTGTTGTTTTAGTGCAACAATTATGATAATGATAGGAAAATGTGTTGATGTAATTTTCAATGGACCTTGTAATTCAATACATTTGAGCATGCTGCTCATGTACAGTATACTTGTATTTCCAACACTTGTATGAAAAAGGAAACAATAACATTATTAAAGAACACTTATTTTGGGCAGTTAATTAGTCAGTATTGAGACTGGTTCACTTTTTAGTAAAAATATTGAAAGTGTACATAGAGTTGGGTTCACATTCAAAATGAGTTATTTTCCAACATGAACTGCATAATAAATGTGCTAAAGTTTATTGATGTGAATGCTAAATGCCTTCAGATTATATTGGTAAACAAAGTGCACCCTAATTGATCACTAAAAGTAGTTGTAACCTGGATTCGGAATGTAAAAAATGATAGGAATTGTAGATAGAAGATTACCTTTATATACCAACTATTTTCTTTGTTCTGCAAGCCTTGCTCATCTTGCATTGAAATTCTTGAAAGGGGTTTTATCAGTTTTACACAAGTACAAAAGCAAGATTTAATCTGTCACAGGACAATATTTCCATTTACAGTTGTAAAAAGTTGTTTTATTTCAATTATATTCAAACACCTTGGATGCTCTGCTCATATTTTGTGGTATTATATGAGTGTTGTATCAAATATAGGAAAACGTTTTTGAATTCTCATGGCAGTGATAGTTTGACCAAAAGTTTCATTCTGATCAGAATATGAATATGTCACATTTTTGTCCATTTTCATCAGAATATGTTACCATTTTGGTTTCCACACAATAACTCGAGTTTTCCTCTCTCTACATTTACCAGACCCTTTGTGGAGGGCTTGTAATTGGGGTGAGGAAGAACCCTGTCAATTTGGGGGTTGAAGGTCAGGGTCAAGAATGCTATTGCTTTCAAAGCAATGGTCAAGGTCACAGTGACTGAAAAACAAATATGGTTTCTGATAACAACTCGAGTTGTCCATAACATACAGATACCAAACTTTGCTGAAGTTGTGCATATGGGGTAAGGAAGAACCTTATCAATTTTGGGATTAAAAGGTCTAAAGTAAAGGTCGCTATGAGATGAAGAAGAAAAATGGTTTCTGCACAAATATAGTTCTCCATCATCTACAGTTATCGAACTTTGTGGATAGCTTGCACTTCGGGTAATTAAAAACCCTTTCAGTTTTGAGGTCAAGGTCACTCTGTGGCAGAAAAAAAGAGAAAATATTTCATCACAATAAATAAAGTTCATCATAACTTTGTGTATCGCTTTCACTTTGGGTAAGGAAGAACCCTTTCAGTTTTGGGATCAAAGGTCATGGACAACGACAAAACAAAGAATAATCGTTTTTGCACAAGAACATTAGTTCTTCACATACCTGGACCACATTTTGTGGATAACTTGCACTTGGGGTAAGGTAGAAGCCTATTTATTTTGGGGTCAAAAGTCAATGTCACTGTGACTGAAAGAAAAATGTTTTTTGCATAATAACTAGAGTTCTATATCATGTACCTTGACTCAAGTTTATGGAGGGTTTTGCACTTAAAGTATGGAAAATGCCTATTGATTATGGGGCCAGATGTAAAGGTCATTGTGTTTCCAAAAAAAATAAATAAAGGATTTTGCGGAACAAGTTCCTTGATCAAACTTTGTGGATGGCTTGCATTTAGGGTAATAAAGAAACCTCTAGTTTCTGGGCTTAAAAAGTCACAGGTCATGGCAAGTCTAATAAGATAATAATGGTTTCCGCACATTAAATTTAGTGTCTCAAGTGTCAACATAGCAGACTTTTAAACACGAGGCAGGTATATAATGTCATTTATGGTACTCCTGTTGTGTCATTTTGTTCTACCCAAACATTGGATATTTTTTACCACAGTGTTCTAAGTTACTGTTTGAATCTGTAATCATTTCTTTAAAGGGGTCTTGTTATGTGAGAAATTGTTTTATGAAATGGGTGAATAAAATCTGAAATGAATATATGTGTGCATTTTCTTTTCATTTCATTGGATAAAATTGTATCAAAAGTTGAAAATATAAGGGAAAAAAAAGAGGATTGAACATCATTTTTTTCACATACCTGCTGCAAGATTAAGCATACCATGTTTCAACAGTCAGTCAGTTTTTGGCTTTATGCACAATTTCCCTTCTACACCACCTACCTTGACCAAAAAGTGTGGATGGGTTGCATTTGGAGTAATGAAGAAACATTTTTTGGAGTCCAAGGTCACAGTGACTTATGAAAAATTGTTTCTGCATAGTAACTTAAGTTACAGACAATATACCATAACCCAAACTTATGTTGGCTTGCACTGGGAGTAAGAAACCTCTTGATTTCAGGGGGCAAAAGGTCGCAGTAACTCAAATAATAAACATTTCCATCAAAGAGAAGTTTCAATTCTAGACAATATATACTGACTAAATGGATGGCTTGTACTTTTGGAAAGAAAGAAATCTGTGCACCTGTGGAGTGAAAATATCATGGTCACTGACTGAAGAAAATTGTCTACTTAAAATTGCTTTAATTTCAAACACTGTAATGACACCAAACTTTGAGAATGGCTTGCTGCTATAGTAAGAAAGTAAGCTAAAGATGTTTAGCTAGATGGCATACCGATTCAAGATCACAATGACTCGAATAATGCAGATTTGTTCCTACATTTTAACTGTTGCTCTATGCCATTTTCTTTAACCAAATTCTATAAATGGTTGCCTCTGGAGCAAGAAAAGATTCTGCTTTTAGTGTTTACATGGTCCAGGGTCATAAATTGATTGGTCAATGCCATCTAGAGTCCGGCATCCTCTGGTAGTGCTTGTGTACAGAACCATTAAAAAAGCAGAGTTGGTATATTATATACCATTAATAGTGTACTTGTTTATGATTTATATCAACCAGCTATGATTATTATTCTTACAGACTTGGACAATGAATACTGAATTATTTATGAAGTGCCAGCATCAGAATTTATAAGAATAAAACAATCCACACCATTGCCCAGTGTTATTTCATTGTTTTGATTACATGTGACATCTCATAAGCAGACACCACCAGAATCAGTCCAATTATGCTAGAGTTTATAATTACTGCCAATGGAAGAAAGAATTCATAGGGTACAGAGTATTTATTTACAAATCGTGTCATATCCACAATGCACAATATCATTAACATCATAATCAACTTTACACATTTGGAGACCATATACATAATTTCATAAGATATCTACGTTTTCATGGATGCATTAACAAATGTACAATTATAACTGGAGGTTGACATTAAAATTCATTCGTCTACATAATAACTTTATGAATCGATGACCATTTCTTTTTATGATCAATGTACAATGTGCTCCAGAATTCCTTGGCGTATCAAGTGCTCACATTCTGAGCGAAGAAGGAAATGCTGAAATTAAAAAAAAAATGTATATAACCTCAATGTTGTTCTGCAAGTAATATTGCACAATATTGGACATACCATATATACTCGTGTATAAGCTTACTCCAAATACAAACAACACAGACCCTGATCTGCCATGCGCCGGCAGATCAGGATCTATATTGTTTGTTCTACTGATTAGTCCTTACAAACTGCATAGATCCAGATCTGCTGGCTCGTTATGCGGCATCAGATCTGGGTCTATGCAGTTGCTATTGGCTGATACGTGAGTATATACGGTACATTGTGACGTAAGCAAAACTGTAATTTACCTGCATTTATCTAGTAACCAAGTTCTATAATAAAAGGATCAATAAAGATTTTTTGGGGTATTTTCATAAACAGGCAGCATAATGTCCGAAATGTATGCATTGATGTATGTAAGCCAAGTAAGTTAAGTATTCAAAAATACGACACACAAAACCAAGATGAAGTAAAAAAGCAGTAAAATCCTTAAAATGCAAAGTTTTATTCTCAACACACTCTTCAAAAAAGACCATTACCTTCTCAGTTGTAACCAGGGCAAAAAAGGTTGCTTCTGTTAGTAACCTCTTATAATGTGCATGAAGGTGCATCAGGCTTCATCAGACCTATTCTACATTATCACCCTTCCCTGTCCAAAATGTGCAACTAAAATCTGTTAGAATCTGAAGATACAAGTGTATTTCAATATACTGTATAATTATTTTTGTGATGCCAATGGGGAGGGGGCAAAATAATTCTTCTGCTTGCTTGGTAGATAACTTGTAAACATTTACTCTAAATTGCAAATAACAAGATATTCCGAGGAATTGTATGTATCGCCTGCTCCCCTGCTTGACACATGTTTTTATTTTCAACTGACCTTGACCTTGTATGACGGTTGGGTCATGGGGGGAGGGGGGGGAGAGGGAATACATGAATATGAAAGGGCAGAGCTTCCAATTATACAGTTAAAGCATGGTAGCTATCGGAGAGATAGTGACTTTGTTAGTGGTATGGGACTTGTGACCATACAGAAAAACTTTGAAAAACTTCACTAAGATTTTCAAATGACTTTGACCTTGCATGAGGTTGCATATATATAAAAGGGCAGTGTCCTGATTCTACAGTCTAAGTATGACAGCTATCCCTTCCAGGGTTTGGGATCTATGATCATACACAAAACTTGACCAAGATTTTCAATTGACCATGACAGTGCTGTGGGGCTAGAGGGCAGGCTGGGGCACATGGAGTTGCAAGCACAATGCTTAATGATTCTACTGTCCAAGTACTACAGCAATCCGTCCGAGTGTTTGAGATTTGTGCCCATACTGAAAAACTTAACTGAAAACTTGATCAAGATTTTCAAATGAATTTGACCTTGTCTGGAGAGGTATGTATGTATAGGGTTTAATGCATGTCGGCACAATACTGGCAATATGGTGCCGATTTAAAGGTAAGTTCTTAAAATGTAAAGATAAAAAATTGCGAAAAATAATTTTAGGAAGACAAACCCTTCCAATTCAACATAAACATGCAATACAACAAGATAAAGAATAATGATGCTAAAACTAAAAAGTATATAAAATGAGGCTTGTTTGGAGGGATACTGGTGAGAGGGTATGGAGATGCAAAGCAAATACTTAAATGATTCTGTGGTTCAAGAACAAAAAGCAATCTCTCAAAGAGTTCGGGACTTAAGATGACCATACTGAACAATTTTAATCAGTGCTGATGCTGTGGAACCACAATGGCTCCAATTCGTTTCCAGACAGGTGCAGGTTCAATTCTCACTATCGAATTGACTTAGATCATCTGCCATAATGTGTCCCTTGGACAAGGCACTTTACTTGCCTCAGCATGATATAACCTTAGAAGTGTTGCTATGCTGTGAAACACCAAACTGTTGACGCCACTGCCATCAAGGTCAGAACAATGAACCCCATGTCTCACCTATGCTGAAGCAGGCAAGACAAAAAACCTTGCCATTGTCCTTGTTTAGTTTATTCTCAAATTTATTACAAAATTACCAATTCAAGAAAGTGGATTATTTCAATTATAGTAGAAATTGATGGTTTTACCAAATAAAGGTGTATATTTTCTAGTGCTGAGACAATCAAAATAATCTAAGATGGTTGGAAAAATCAATGACAAAGCATCTGATCCTTGATCATAAATGATTACAGTTCTCACCTAAAAAAATTAAGGGCAAACTAATTTTAATTACGTAATACTTGCCGGCTATTATTGCCTTTCTATCGCTTTTCCAGGTGGTAGTCCCCAGTCCAAGGTGAATATTTCCTCCAATTAGTAATTTGAGGTCTAAAACAAAAAACTACATGGTCCCAGTATGATTCGTGAGTTATTTCTGTCATTAGGAATATCGCCCCTCTTTGACTTGGACTGAGACTTGAGGACATCAGAGCATAAAGTTAGGATGGAAATAGGCAGTAAAAGCAGGGAAGTATTACATAATTAAAATTAGTTTTACCTCCCAACAACACTATTTTAATAGCAGTAATGCAGTATTTGTGAGTATTGTGATGCTGAATTCACCAGCCCATGGGAGGTTCATGGCCTAAAGATAAGCTGTCAAACTGAAGTTATCATTTGCTGTATTAGGGTGCTCTACTACAGACTGGAAGACGGCTTGACAACTTGATGGTCTGACACAACTGGACTTGATACATGGTTTCGCTCTGGTGCAACAGTGATTGAAGATTGAACAAAGAGAAGGTGGAGTGAGACCACCAGAAGGTGACTTTCATGATATCATCCAGGGAAGAATGATTAAGAAAGACCCAAGATGCAGCAATAGCCCTAACCTCGTTGTCTTTGATTCTCATGAGACTGAAAAGCTCTTTTGTTAGAATAATCAAACTCAAGATGGTGGCTGCTGAAATATCAGAGGTACCTTAGAGAGGAGAAAGAGATGGTTTTGACCATTTCTTTTCTTTTTAGATTCAGCCAAATAGAAATGTAAGGCCTTAACCAGACAAAGGCACATATCTTGATCATCCACAGTACGGATGCGATGGAGACGGGAGATTTCGATAGAATCAGGGGCTACCAAAGACAGTCGATTTTTGGCCAGAAACCCAGGTTGGTAAAGGAAAACCTAATCATAAACACCACTGAACTGTAGACAACCCTTTTCCACTGATAAGCATGAATTTCATTCCTTATCCTCGCTGATTCTAGGGAGAGAAGGAAGACTGTTTTAAGGGTAAGGTTCTCAAAGGAAGCTTCACTGAAGGGTTCATAAGGAAGTTTAGATAACAATCAAAGAACACATGAAAAGTTACACCTAGGCGACAGACTGGTCTCTGAAGCTCAAAGAACCTGATCAGTCCTGAAAGATGAGGGTCTGACCCAATGGTGGAGCCCATAGAGAACTTGTAAAGTATTGGAGAGGCCTGCCCTATAACCCTTAAAGATGGATATTAGGCAGTCTTTTTCCTCATAAAGAAATAGAATAAAATATGCAATTGTGGTTAAAGGCGGACAGACAAGATAAACATGTTTTCTACCACACCAATAACAGAATATTCTCCACTTGGCATCATAAACCTGGGAAATGAATGCCTCCTAGCCTGGGTGACACAGTTGGCAACCTTGCTGGAAAAACCGATCTTGGCTGATTGATCATTTGGTATGAGCCTGGCAAGAATCTGTGTATGAGGGACCCTCTGTGCTTTGACAGCAGATCACTCCTCAGCAGTAATTCCCTGTAGTTGTCTACCAACAGTTCAAGGATGGCACTGAACCACGGTTATCAGGATGAGCTGTGATTCTGAAAGGTGGAAAGGATATTGGTACAGACAATCCTAGTTTAGACTGTATGCATCCACCACCTATGCCCTCTTGGCTTGTAACTGGAGACATCATGAGGAAACTTGTTCAGCCTAGTAGCAAAGTCTACAATTGGCTTCCCTCACATTTCAAAAAGCATCTCTGCTACTAACCAGTACAGAGACTATTCTGTGAAGACCACTCACAGGCTGTCTGCCAGATATTTGTCTTGTCTGGAATGTGGCAGACATGTAAAGTGATTGCAGAGTAGGCTGAATAAAGGAGATTCCAGACTTCCAAGCAAAGAGAAAGGACACGAGTCCCCCCCCCCAAGACATTTTGAAGTATACCAAGACTGACATAATGTAACAATAACAATGTCTTATGTGGTTGATGCACCCTTGAAGTACTAGAAAAACAACCTACATTCAAGGTTGTTGATATGAAGGAAAGATTCTTCCCAAGACCACAAGCCCTGCAGAACTATCCCCTTGGGGTCCAGGTGAGCACCCCAAACTGAATCTGATACAGCAGTGTACAGAAAGGAGTGAGATTCAAGGGCATGTATTTGGGCTTGGGTCAGAAACTAGTTTTTATTTTGCCATCAACTCAAATGGTGACAAAATCTGGATCCCAAGGGGATCTGAGCAGACTGAGTGTCCCTGTTTTTTCTCCAGTTTGCTAGCAGTAGGAAATGAAGAGGCCACAACTGAAATCTTCCTAGAGGAACTAAATCTGTTGCTACGTTCCTAGTCCTCAGGAGAGAGAGGTCAAGGTGAGCAGACAATGAAGTCTTCTCAAACAGACTTGCTGTGAGATCCCGTGAAAGGGGAATGCAAACTGACCCTTGACATGAGAAAATTCATCCCCACATAATCAAAGTTCTGAGAAAGAATCGGATCTGATTTCTCTTGGTTGGGGATTAATTCCAGATGAGTCACTGTCTTCCAACAGAGTGACAGGTCCCTCAGAAGGGCACAACTGAGGGCATTGTGCATCAACAAGTCGTCAAAATACTGGATGATAGGGACCCTCAAAAACCTCAAGTGAGCCACTATTACTCTCTTCACCATGGCGAGGCCAAAGGGAAGAGCCTGAAACTGAAGGATTTCCTGGCCCAGACAAAACCACAGGAATTTCCTGTTTGACAGAAAAATGGGGATGTGATGGTAGGGATCCTTGAGATGTATGAAGACATCACAGTCCTTCCACTTTATGACATTCCTGAGGAGGTTGTCTCTACCTTGAATGCTGAAGAAACTTGTTTAATGGGGACAGATTTTTAATGAGTCAAAACTTTCCCCTTTTATGAAACCAGGAATATCTGGGAATAACATCCTGGACTTTGAATGTTTGTCACCCTCTCTACTGCACACTTCCTCAGAAGGGTGTAAACCTCTTCCCTTAGGGATTCTAGGTGGGACTGGTGGAACCAAATGGGGTCCTTGAAAGAAGTGGAGGGTCCCGGAAGCAAAGCCAGTAATACTCATTTATTGTGGAAAGGAACCATGCATTTTGTCCATAAGGTCTGCCCAAGCCTCTGAAAACAAGGCCAGACTCCTTAGGGGGTCAAAGAGAAAGAGAAAGGTGTGTGTGTGACCCCGATCCTTTCTCCTAGATGGATGATCAAAACCCAGAATCCGTTGAACAGTAACATAGAGTGGGGGGGGGAGGGGGCCTGACTGGTCAGGCAATAGGGACCTGATGGGGGAGTCTCTATTTGGGGAACTAGAGTCTAATGAACAAACAAAATCCCCTCGTGCTGTAAACAGGTCTACTTGAATGAGAGGAGTACTGCAGTTTTCCTACATTCAGAAGACAGAACTTGCTACTGGGTGTTGGCAACTTCCCTATGCTGGGAAGTTCCAAGGATCCTTCCCTCATGGCAGCTGACTTCTTTCCCCCAGGAATTGTCAGTGATCCCGTCCTTGCAGAAGCAGGCAATTTCCAAATCCCCCAAACAGCCACAGACCCCTCCCTTACCGGAGCTGGCAACTTCCCTATATTGGGAAGTGCCCTAGACCCCTTCTGGGAACAGAGGGGTTTTCCGGTGAAGAAGAAGAGGAAACAGGTTTCTTCTTCTTGTTCCCATAGGCATGGCAGCTTTCAGTCCCACATCTTGTCAGACCAGAGGGCACAAAAAGGATATCTGTCCATGCATGTACATGACGTGCATGCCAAGCGGGTGGGTTGAGTGTCCCTAGCAGCCATTTTATGGCTGCATATACCCACATCTTGAGGCATATTGAAAGACTGAAGGAAAATAAAAATAAACAACCAGAACAAGAAATGGGTGGGAGATACTTACCCTAACACTGGTTACTAGACGAGGGATATAAAAATGAAGCACCACTTTGCTAGTGTGGTACTAAAATCCCTCAAATTTAATGAAAAGGGACACAAATAAACTAAATTTATGCAAGGATTGGGGTGAAAATATAAATTATAACACAACAATGTATATGATTACCAATAGATACACCAAAGGACTAGCTAGATGAAGACTAATATTGACCTCCCAGAGATGTGAGAACTACATGTAGTCCAAGGAAAGGAAGGCCAATAATATTCCAAATGGAAATAAACTAAGGAATCAGATTGGGATCATCTTGTATTTTGTTCTAGACCTCCCATTACCAATTGGAGAAGGGAATATTCACCATGAACTAGGGATTAGTGCAGGGAAAAGAGACAGCCACACAATAAAAGCTATTAAAATTTTGTTTACACCTTCAATTTCAATGTTTTCACCTCTTGTAAAGTTAAATACATCAATCAAAGCTTCCAGTTAAAACAGCTTTCTGGTATTTAGTACATACCCAAGAGCCAACAACATGGCATATGCCAAACATGCTAGTAAAGGGTTCAACTTTATGGGATACAAAGTGACTTGAAGGAACTAACGCTCTACTGTCCAAAAAGAATTTCCAGGAATTCAAGAGAAGATCATTCCTTCGTTTTAACTGCTGTGTTGAAACAATTTCTGATATTCCCGAGCAATACAATTTTCAAATTAGCCACTGTGGCAGCCATATTGGATGTAAGACTGGCACCAGTTTCATTTAGGACAAACCAGACACCATTACCAGACTTTTGGTGACAACTCTATGTTGATATGATCATCCATATTTGAAGTCAGATCAGCACCATTTTCATTCAGGACCAACTGCACATCATAATTAGTCTTCTGGTGAAAACCCCATATCAATATGACTTTCCATTTAGGATAAGCAGCAATAACAAGATTTTTAAGATGGATGCCATGGTGGCCATACTGGATGTCAGATTGGAACCATTTTCATTCAGTACCAACCAGACATCATAAAAAGTCTTCTGGTGAAACCCAATGTTGATATAGATTTCCATCTAGGAAGAGTAACAATATGATTTTCAAGATGGCCACTCTTGTGGCCATATTTTCTATCATAGAGGCACAATTTTTATTTAAGACCAACCAGACCCCATAAGAAGTCTTCCAGTGAAAACCCCATGCTTGATATTACTTTCCATTCAGAAGAAGTAGCAATGAAATGCTTTTCAAGATGGCTGCTGTGGTGGCCATATTGGATTTCAGATCGGAACCACTTTCACTCTGTAACCCCCAACCTGTGATTCTAAACAGTCAATATCATGGATTACTTCCCTTCTTTTGCTTTGAGAGAGAGAGAGAGAGAGAGAGAGAGAGAGAGAACATGTATTTAATAGGCAATAACAATTCTTTAAATTGCATAGAATTTGAGAACTATTTCTAACTGCACTGAATTTCATTAATATGTGCAGATCTTGCTCATAACAAGAGTCCCTAGAAGGGACTGACACTCTACTGGGCAAAAAGAATTTCCAGGAAATCAAGATAAAACCATTTCCCATTTCTTCCTTTTAACCATATCTACCATTTTGAATTATTAAAACATGAGGTTTCGCATCATTTCATTCATGCTGCAAGTATGGTGGCAATTGCTTAGAAGTACTTTGTAAAAAGCAGTGAATATCATATGATTATTCATTCATCTAGGATTTATTCATCATGGATATTGTTTATCTAATTACTTCAATGCTTTTGGTAAATCCTTATTGTGACTGATGCTGCTACAAATTGTATTATCTTTTAAAAATGCTTACCAGAGTTTTGTATACAAATAAAATGGTGGTAAATCTAACAATGTCAAATTACTTTAGACAATTTTCAATGGATCCAGTCTATTTGAGTTCTCTGGATTCACCCAAGAGCATATTCATCCACATCAAAGAAAATCAAGACAGTATCCCTATCGATGTCAGGAACAACTCATCACTGAAGCAGATTAATGAACCTGGGACTAATTTTAAACTGTACATATACTAACAGCAACATAGATATGGGTCCAAAATCACTACGTCACAAGAAAATAAAGTTACATGTACTGTATTCCCATCAACAAATACCATTTTATTTCAGGGCAGTGGATGCTTGGCTTGGACTTATAATGGATTTCTTCAACTGTGTTAAGATATAAACAACAGATCTAACACCAGCGCTGTGTCACCACAGCCATTCTCAGCTTGGCCCATAACCTCCACTCCTATCATTGCCTGCCAAGCAAGGCCATAATTAATTGCAAACTCATTTGCTCAAGCAGACACAAGCTACACATGGCCTAATTACTTAACACCTTCCTCTTACCCAGCCCTGGTAGACCCAGATACACTTCATCAAATTGTAGAAGACAATGCCACTAATCAAGATAATGAAATCCAAGTAGATGTAGTGCTAGCCAAGCAAGATCCCACTTCTTTACACCTTCACCTGCACAGGCAGGCACAAGTCACATGGTGCCTAAATATATAACACCTCTAACACCCTCCTGTCTCCAAGACCAGGTAAACCCAGATATACTTCATCGAAGTGTAGAAGACAATGACACTAATCATGATGAGACTTCTTTTAAACACAATGCATGTCACAGTTCACAGTGCCATGGAAAATTATGTTCTAAGTGACTTGATAATTATGATCCGGGGATCTTAATCTATATGTGCATGTGTATATATGTGTATGTATATGTTTGTGTATATATACAGAGTAAGAGTTTCAAGGCAATCTTGAAAGTAGTTTAGGAGGAATAGCGATAACAAACTTGTGCTAACGGACAGATGGACATTGGACGACGAATGACAGATCAGCACCATTTTCATTTAGGACCAAGTAGATATCATAAGAGGTCTTCTAGTGAAAACCGCATGTTGATATGACCATCCATTCTGTCGGAGTAGAGATGACAAAATTGTCAAGATGACTGCCATATTGGATGTCAGATCTGCCCCATTTTCATTTAGGACCAACTAGACGTCATTCGAAATCTATTAGTGAAACCATCATCTTGATATAAACATCCATGTAGGAAGAGTTGTGATAATATTTTCAAGATGGCTGCCGCAGTGGCCATATTGGACCACAGATCAGCACCATTTTCATTTAGGACTAGCTAGACATCATAAGAAGTCTTTCAGTGAAAACCCCATGTTTTTATGACCATCCATTCAGGAGTAGTAGTGATAACAAGATTTTCAAGATGGCTGCCATAACAACCATATTTGATGTCAGATCTGCACCATTTTCATTTAGGACTAAACTATACATCATAAGAAGTCTTTCAGTGAAAACCATATGTTGATATAACCATCCATTCAGTAGGAGTAGCGATAACAAAATTTTCAATATGGCTGCCATGACGGACATATTGGATGTCAGATCTGCACTATTTTCATTTAGGACCAACTAGACATCATAAGAAGTCTTTTAGCGAAAACCCCATCTTGATATGACCATCCACTGAATTGGAGTACTGTGGCGGCCATAGTTGATGTCCAAGCAGCACCATTTTCATCTAGGACCAACTAGACCATGGGATGAATGTGTGTGTGTAACGTTTGATGGCAATCCTCTAAGTAGTTTAGGAGAAGTAGCGATAACAAATATTTTGCTAACAGACGGATGGACGACAGACAACAGACCACCCCATATGCCATTTTGGTCTATGACCAGTAGAGCTAATAAAAAAACTCATTGGATATCTTGATACCAAGTTTTATCAAAATCGGATTAGAAATATGGCTTCCATAATGGTAACAAACTCAGCCAATCCAGATCTGCCAACCCTAACAAGACTTTCTCAGAAAGGTAGTCAATATTTTTCCATAAGTTAGACCAATTTTCTGTAAGGTATGACACAAACTGTACTGGAGGTAATTAAGGTCATGTCCCACTATTGTTGATTTGGAAAACAATCATTTAAGCACTTCAGAAGTGTGATCTGAGGCTGATGCAACGAAGGCAAACATTATGTTCAACTAAAAATTTGTGAAGTACACTTAGACCTTAATTACCTCCAGTACAGTTTCAGAACTACCGTTCCAAACCCCATGGAGCTCAAAGGCTTCTTGCTTATTCTCCCAACTTGACATAATCTTTGGGGTTTTTTTTAAAATTTCACATGGTGATGGCTATCATCTCTCCCACCACAAGACATATTCAAATCAACACATTATGTCCAATAAATGTAATTGTTGCCTTTCCTGCTCCCCCCCCCCCCCAGAAAATCTGAATATTCCTTTTTATACTTATGTACTAATTGTTTAAACTTTTCAAGAGGCTTATGGTCTTTTTCATCTACATGTTAGTATATGTACATGTGTCCAATGGTATATACATGTTAGTATATGTACAGTGTTTTTTGTTCATTGGACACCATTTGTAGAAAATACTATATAAGCAACAGCTTGATAATGTAGGCATTTTCATTGAAAAATATGAGCAGTTTAAAGCGTCTGAGGTACTCCTGGAAAGTTAGACTGGCTCCCTGATGAACTCCACTGAAACTAATATGAAACCCGGTGTTACGAATAGGGGTAATGCAACAAAAGAAAAGACTCAAACAAGCTTTCAAGATTTAAAATAGAAATATTTTAATTTCTTAAAACATTAAAATATTTCAACAAACAATCAAAGTGAAAGAATTAAAAATAACTTACAGTATAGAATATCCTTAAAAGTCCTAAATTGTTCTAAAGTTCACTGATCCGGAAGTTAATCCAAATTATTCCGAATGAAGAGTATTCTGAATGAAACCTCCAATGTGCTGGAGTACTAATAAGAATCAGTTATATCCAAATATTATTAATTCCAAGTAATTCTTGTGAATATGGAATATCACAGAAGTTCTAGAAATGTTTCCGATAATTCCAATGGAGCTGAATAATACTTAAATTTGAAGTAGCAGTACTAAATCCAGAATGTACTGTATAATACTCTCTGAAGCAGAATACCACACACAAAATGAAGCAATCTCGTTTATGACCTCTCAGGCTGAACGTACTATCAAGAATGACGAACGCTGCAATTATATCTTATTTATACTCTCTGACTGCTCAAATCAAATAAAAACCCAAATATTCTACATCTCAAATCAACATCTAGTTACTACGATCTTATTCTAACGTCTGGTCAACAAAATGAATCATTCCTTGTATTGTGACTTAAAAACAATTCAATCTTTCTAGAAAACAACCTTCTCCGAACCAATCAGAAACTAGGTTATACGTGACACAGCTAAAGTACCTGTGCACTATGTTATTACAAGTAAACAACATATTGACTTCTTATTGAACATGGAATTCAGGTCAAAAGTGCAAAAGTTCAAACCCTCACGCGCTGGATCACGTGGCATGACTAATGCTTCAAGCGAAATATTGATTTTCCTAGTGACCAATGTATTGGGTCACATGTACCGTATATGTACTTTCTGCAAGACAACAGCTTTTAGACTATTATGCAGAGATCATAAAACTATACCATTATTTAAAAACAAAATGATACATAATTCCGTAAGGCCATACCATAACCTCATTAGACCTTATGGCCATACTATAACCTCATTAGGCCTTATGGCCATACCATAACCTCATTAGACCTTATGGTCATACCATAACCTCATTAGGCCTTATGGCCATACCATAACCTCATTAGGCCTTATGGACAGGTGAGTTGAAAAGTCCAATACCTTCTCAGCAGGAACATTAGCACGGGATTTTACAGAGGGAGAAGAAAAGAAGACAGAATACATTAATGAATATCCTCACCTGACTGTTTTTCTTCAGTACTATAATATTTCCATCCTGGGTTTCAAATTCACCATGATCAACCAAGCATCTCACCTATGGAATACATAATGACAATAACAATGAGGTAACAAGAGCCCCTCAAAATGGACTAATGCTCTAATGACTGAAAAGAATTTGCAGGAATTCAGGAGATGTCTGTTTTTTTACTCCTTTTATTAAGTTTAACTGCTAAATATATGCTTACTTTGAGATACTATAATTATCCATGAAACGTTATCTTCCTTAGCCTGGCAGCCTTTGCATGTTAGGTAGTCCTGTTACCCAACTGTTCATGTTGACTAGTGCCAGTATTTTTTTGGCCCATCAAATACAATTCTACGTGGTTCCAACAGCCCCAGAAAGTTGTTTTTCATGGACTTTCAAAAGTTTTCAAGGAGTATTTTTTCTGACAAAAATTGAACTTTCTTCATGCTATTTTATTTACCACTGGGTACAAAAATAGAAGTAAAAACATGCAACTAATAATAATTAGCAAACCACTGCAGCAAAGGGATGCTACTCCATCTGATTGTGTGTCACTTTATCCACCCAATCTGTATCCCATTTTATTTAGTTTTAACTTTTTTGTATTCCCACAGATAATATCAAGGAGATTTTTCAAGGATACAATTTCATTTTTAAAAATTCAACGAGTTTTCAAGGCAACTCCTCAAATTCAAGGATTTTTCAAGGTTGTACAAGCCATGTTCTATTTATGGAATTTTTGTAAACTGAAGACCCATCTTGCACAAACCTTTCTGAGCTTAAAATGATTCAACATATTATGTATGATTTTCAAAATTGTTCACAATAGCATGGACATGGTGGTGGTACATCTGCATCATTTTCATTCATGGCATATTGTTATATTGTTTACGTGAAAATCCTCTTTCAAAATGATCATCCCATCTGGAGAAGTAGCCATAAAAAGATTTTCAAGATGGCTACCAAGGGCAGCCATTTTGGAGATTAGATCAGCATTATTTTAAGACAAGATCAACTCCAGAACGCAAGAAGTGTTTTAGTGAAACCCAATGTCAATATGAGAATCCATTCTGAAGGGGGTAGTCAAAAGTATTTTGGACAAAACTCCATGTCAATACGACCATCCATGTAAAAGGAGTAGATATAACAAGATCTTAAGATGGCAGCCATTGTGGTCATATTGGATGTCAAATTGGCACAGTTTTTATTTAAGACTGACTATATATTGTAAGAAGTGTTTTGGTGAAAACCCAATGTCAATACCATTGTCCATTCAGAAGAAGCAATACCAAGATTTTCAAGATAGCTGTCTTGGTGGCCATGCTGGACATCAGATCAGTACCATTTTCACATAGGACCAACTACCATTCATGCAGGAGGATCAACTATATGTAGTTTTTGTAAATTTAATTATGTAATACTTACCTGTTATCAAGTTGCTTTCACTTTTTCTAGCACTATTCCCCAATCCAAGGTGAATATAAAAATAAATATAGTCTCAGTCTGATGCCTTGGTCACTTTTGTCATTGTTTTACTTGGACTGAGATTGAAAGGATGTCAGAATATGGCTGGAAGAGGTAATTTGGTAACAATAACAGGTATTACATAATTAAAATTAGTTTTAACCCCCAAAACTACATTTTAATAACAGTATTACGTTACAGTTATCATTATGTTGCAGACTTTTCCAGCCTGGAGGAAGGCCGACAGCACCATGACTCGCTGTCAGAGAGAACATACCATCTGTTGTCAATAGGGTGTTCTACTGCAGACTGGAGGATGGCTTGACAACTTGCTGGGCTAATACAACCAGGCCTAATGCACTGATGTCTTCACTCTGGTACAACATCCGACAAAGGTAGAATAAAAAGACGGTGGAATAAGACCGTCAGAATGCAGCTTTCATGACATCATCCTGAGAATATTAAAATAGACCCATGATGCAGCAATAGCCCTAACCTCATGGGTTTTGATTCTCATGAAGGAAACATTTCTCTCAGTGAGAGATTGATAAACTCTTTCAATTAAATAATCCACCTCAAGATGGTGGCTGTCAAAATATCAGAGGTACCTTTGAGAGGGAGAAAAAGATGTTTCCGTTTATTTTCCCTTTTCATTAGGCAAATATAAACACATGGCTCTAACTGGGCAAAGAAGTTGATCTTGATCATCCCTAGCACAGTTGTCGAGCAAAGGAACTGATCTTGATCATCCCTAGCACAGATGCAACTGCGACTAAGGATTTAAACTGGTTCAGGGGCTATCAAAGTTAGCTGATTCTTGTCCAGAAAACCAGGCAGACAAAGAAGGGAAAATGAACCAGCTGACACTGATTCACAGACAACCCTTTCCACCAATAAGGAATGAATTTCACTCCTCTTCACTGACACTAGTGAGAAAAAAAAGACTGTCTTTACGGTAAGGTTCTCTAAAGAAGCATCACTCAAGGGTTTATAGGTACCAAAGAATACACATAAAGCTTCCACCTAGGTACACCACTCCCTCGATAACTCGTGCCCAGATATCTCTTGAACCCGCTTATAACGCATGGCTAGGCATGGATCCCAATTTTTGTTACTAGAAAATACCCCCCCCCCCCCGAATTGGCCCCTATTTGTTGAACGTGAAAAAAATCACTATCAAACTTGGTAAATGAAACCTTGATATAGCGCTCGTTTTATCATTGAGAACAGTGGTTAGTACCCGGAAATTTGAATCAACATCATGAAATTCTCAAATTTTAATAAGAAGTCATATATTTTGTTAAATTTTCTTTCCAAACAACATTCTCAGTACACTGTAAATAACAATATTCTACAAAATTTCGATCAATGAAAATGTCACTAATGCCGACTTGTGGCAACACTTAAAAAAAAAAAAACAATTAAATGTGTTTTGTCAAGTGAAATTTGTGTTTTAGTTATATCTATTAATTCGGTTTCAGTGTAATCATCATAAATGCAATATGCCCTCTTGTATTCAAATGTGAAAAATATCATTCAACCCTCACAACTATGTCCGTGAGCGTTTCCATGAGAACCTAATTAAGTGCCAACCGTATTTTGATCTCTGACTTGCGGAAGTATTTGTTGTTTACACTCATTTAAAAGCAGACCTGCTTTGTATTATCACGTTAATTAAGTCTTTTGTATCAAATCAAATAAAGGGGGTGGAATACTTGATCAATCGAATGCTGTTATAAATAATATTATGTAAATAATATAATTAAACTACCTTAAGTTAGCCTACTCATTCACAAATGTGATCAAAGATAGCAAGGCAACCAAGCGAAATGAGTACCTGGTGAATAAAAAGCTTTGTTTCACGTATACGGTATATTATGGAGAAGCGAGTTTCAGAGTTTGTAGTGAACTTAAAATTTCTGAATTGGCACTTGTGATTAAATCACAGCATGCATATTTTACTAATAGAACAATAAATAAAAAGAGTTTCGATATTGGCAGTCGTTTCACGAAATAAATGTCCATAGTTTAAAAAAAAAAGGAATCTTGTTTTGTGGTGAATCAACAACAACAAAAAGCAGCGATGTAATACACAATGTTTTCGTGTACACGTGTTGTTGAAACCGCTTGGACTAATGTTGTTAACGATCTTTCAAAGGTTGGGATCTTGAAAATAAACGTAATATATACAAAAAAGCGAATAACTACATTAGCAAAAAGCTCTTTATTGACAATTATTCCCAATGCAATTATAAAACGAGTATTCAGCCATTAAACAGACCCGTTACCCAACCCCCCAACCCCGCAGTTTTCTTGATGTCCAGCGGGGATGGCATCCCCTTCTTAATTTTTTAGGTCCCTTGGTAACTCGCGCTCTAGCTTATAGTGCGGTCTATGTTTTTGGACCCCGTTGTGCGTGAGTTATCGAGGGAGAGGTGTATTAAAGAGCAAGAGACTGGTCTTTGAGCTCAAAGTACTTGATTAGACCTGAAAGAAGAGGATCTGACTCTATGGTGGAGCCCATAGAAAACTTAAGGGTATTGGAGAGGACTGCTCTATAGCACCTAATGGTGAAGACTGAGCTGTCTTTTTCTTTGAAAAAAAAAACAGAAAGAAATCCACAACTGTGGTCATACAGGGGCAGATTGGTTCAATGTCTTGCCTACTGCACCATTTACAGATTACTCTCCACTTGGCATAAACCTTGGAGGTTGACTGACTTCTGGCCTGGGCAATGCAGTCTACAACTATGCTCGAAAACTGATATTGGTGGATATATCATTTGATATGTGCCAGGTATGAAGGTGGAGAATCTGTGGGTTGTTATGCAGGAGGGTCACTCTGTCCTGCTCCAGCAGATCTGTCCAAAGCAGGTGTTTACCAACAGGCAACAGGTTGAGGAAATCGCTGAACCACAACAGTTGAGGCCAACGGGGGTTATCAGGATGAACTGTGATCCAGAAGTTCTTATTCTGTCAAGAACTTTAGAAATTATTAAACGGCTCACATTTCTAGGTTGTTGATATGAAAAGATTCCTCACAAGACCACAAGCCCTGAAGGACTATCCCTTTGGGCTCTTAATCAGCAGTTTGGTTAATGGGAAAGAAGGAGGTTCTGGGGCATGTATAAGAACTCTGTCCAGAAACCTGTCCTGATTCACCCACCAAAAAGTGGTGATGAAATTTTTATCCCAAAGGAATCCAAGCTGAAAGGGAGTCCCTGTGAGGTCTCCAGTTTGCTAGCAGCAGAAATTGGGAAGGCCTCATATGAAGTCTTCCTAGAGGAACTAGATCCACTGTCATGTTCAGGGTCCCAAGGAGAGCTGTCATGTTCAGGGTCACAAGGAGAGAGGTGGAGATGAGCAGGCAAAGTCTTCTCAAACACTCTTTTTATGAAGACCAGTATCACTGTGCGATCATGTTAAGGGAAGACAAGTGTCCTTTGATTTGTAAGGCAATTCATCCCCACATAAGTGAAATTTTGAAAACAAGCCAGATCTGACTTCTTCTGATTGGGAATTAAACCCAGACAAGTCACTGTCCTCCAACAGAGTGACAGGTCTCTTAAAAAGGCACATCTGAGAATTCATCTTGGACTAGGGACCAGCACCAGGAATAGTGAAAGCAAAATAATAATTGGTAATGGGTCACTGCTATTAAAAACAAAATTGTAAAGATGGCCACCAAGGCAGCCATATTGGATGTCAAAGAGGACATCATTTTCATATACGACCAACTAGATGCCAGTCTGAATGTATATGTCGAGTTTCAACATAATCCTCCCAATTGTTCAGAAGTAGCAATACCAAGCAATTGTTTAAAGACTGGATGTCAGACAATGTGCTATGGCATAAGCTCTACTGGTCTCTGATTATAATCAGATATACACAATCCTACATGGAGATCTGACAAACAACAATAAAAGTTCATGTTTTGGTGACCTATGGAATTCCCAGCCTGCTTATTTCTGGTAGCCTATTAGATAAAGTGTTACAAATTAGTGTTAGGGAGAGTTATCGTTAGTAAAGATATGTTCTGAATGACGTGTGTCACTTTCAGAAATTTGAAAGCTGTGATTGGTGAACCACAAGGTCAACAGAATATGACCTCTTATTGGTATCCATCAGATCTCCATGTAGGACTGTGGAGATCCAATTGTAATCAGATTGCTATTTTATTTCTTCTCTCAATTACCTTGTTCTTTGACCTTTTGACCCAAGTATCAAAAGGGTTTTTCCTTGTTCCAAATAAAAGCCATCCTCAAGGTTTGGTAACTGTGTATGGTAGAGAACTTGAGGTATTATGCAGAAACCATTTTTCTTCGTTCAGTCACAGTGACCTTGACCTTTGATGTTTTGAGATGAAAACGATATGGTTCTTCCATACCCCAAGTGCAAATCATGCACAGAGCTTGGTAACTGTAAATTGTGAACTCGATATACTGTATGGAAACAAAATTCATAACAGATAGATAAAAACATGGAACCATATGAACAAACAATGTTTTTCAATATTTTTCAAAAGTAATGTAACATCTATTTTCATTTCTGTACATAATCATTTATTTTTTTCACATTGAAACAATAAGTACTATAAAGTGGGAGATAAATGTGGAAATGCAATAGTAAGGAAAACAATAAGTACTATAAAGTGGGAGGTAAATGTGGAAATGCAATAGTAAGGAAAACAATAAGTACTATAAAGTGGGAGGTAAATGTGGAAATGCAATAGTAAGGAAAACAATAAGTACTATAAAGTGGGAGGTAATTGTGGAAATGCAATAGTAAGGAAAACAATAAGTACTATAAAGTGGGAGATAATTGTGGAAATGCAATAGTAAGGAAAACAATAAGTACTATAAAGTGGGAGGTAAATGTGGAAATGCAATAGTAAGGAAAACAATAAGTACTATAAAGTGGGAGGTAAATGTGGAAATGCAATAGTAAGGAAAACAATAAGTACTATAAAGTGGGAGGTAAATGTGGAAATGCAATAGTAAGGAAAACAAGTGACTTAGACCATGTAACATAGAATGTTACCATTATAGACACATGTAAATATGTGTATTTATCGAACATGCTCCCGTAATAATACTGTGCCAAAGGTCTCACAATCCTGCATGAAAAAGTAAAACCTAAGAATTTGAACAACACCACTAATAAGCAATAAGCCTAACATATACTTTGAATTCATTATTTTTCGTCAATATTCCTAGATTTCATGGTTGCTACAAACCAACAAATTCAAACATACAATTAATAACGATCCCTTTTGCTGAAAAAAAAAAAAAAATTAAAAATTTAATGTACCCATGAAAATGTCCTTTTTTCCAAGGCCATGAAAACTTATACCCACAAGGTTGAATCTAGGATGTAGTTATTTTGGGTATTGTGCCCCCCCCCCCTTAAATGGAAAAAAAGGGGGGCCAATCTTGTCATAGTTGTGGCCTCTCAATAGGGTATCAAAATAGTAACTAAAAATTATAGCAAAACAGTGCTATAATATATATTACTTTCGTCCGTAACTTGGAATCAATCACAGCTGCAATAAAATCCTTAAACTTGGAATCAATCACAGCTGCAATAAAATCCTTAAACTTGGAATCAATCACAGCTGCAATAAAATCCTTAAACTTGGAATCAATCACAGCTGCAATAAAATCCTTAAACTTCGAATCAATCACAGCTGCAATAAAATCCTTAAACTTGGAATCAATCACAGCTGTAATAAAATTCTTAAACTTGGAATCAATCACAGCTGCAATACAATCCTGAAACTCGGAATCAATCACAGCTGGAATATAATCCTGAAACTTGGAATCAATCACAGCTGGAATATAATCCTGAACCTTGGAATCAATCACAGCTGCAATAAAATCCTGAAACTTGGAATCAATCACAGCTGCAATAAAATCCTGAAACAAATGCAGCATACTACTATTTTACAAAATGTTCTGAGGAAAAGTATGTCTGCTTATAAAGTTAGAACACAGTTTATGACAGCCAAGGATTTTTAAAGATTAACCATGACCTAGTCAGATGAGGTTAGGATGTGTGCACATAAAAAGGCCATGGAAAGTGATGGTGAGGGACTGGCTGTGTAATTTTTTGGGCTGAGGGTTAGCACCTGGGATTCTTTTCAAAAACATTTCTGGCCCCAAAAGAGCTTCACAAAAAGATTATAAATCATATTAGTTGAGAAAACATAATATTATCTTGCGGTAAAAGAAAAAAAATATCCTGGTTCAAAAGAAAATCACAGCCCCTCCCCACCCACAACCCCCGAAAATACAATCTAAATACACCTCTCCCTCGATAACTCGCGCCCAACAGGGTCCAAAAACATACACCACACTATAAGCGAGGGTGCGAGTTACCGAGGGACCACAAACAAATTAAGAAGTGGATGCCATCTCTGCTGGACATCGAGAAAACAGTGTGTGTGGGGGGTAACGGGGCTGTTCAATGGCTGATACACATTTTATAATTGCATTGGAATAATTGTCAATAAAGAGCTTTTTTCTAATGTACTTGTTCGCTTTTTTGTATAAATTACCTTTATTTTCAACATACCCAACTGCTGAAAGATCGTTAACAACATTAGTCCAAGCGGTTTCTACAACACGTGTACGCGAAAACATTGTGTATAATGTCACTGCTTTTTGTTGTTGTCTATTCACAACAAAACAAGATTTCTTTTTTACAAAAGCTAGGGACATTTATTGTGCAAAACAACCGTTAACATCAAAACTCCATTTATTTATTGTTCTATTAATAAAATATGGATGCCATGACTTCATTGCAAGTAATAATGAAACATCTTCTCATCCTTGAGGAAATCTCTGAGTGGTAATTTAGAAATTTTAAGTTCACTACAAACTCTGGAACTCGCTTCTCCTTAATGAACTGTATCTGTCAAACAAAACTTTTTATTCACCAGGTACTCATTTTGCTTGGTTGCCTTGCTATCTTTGATCACATTTGTGAATGAGTATGCTAATTTAAGGTAGTTTAATTATATTACTTACATAATAATATTTATAACAGTGTTCGACTGATCAATTGAAATGAGTTGACCTGACACACGGCCATGACTGCTAGCTCTTACACAGGTAGGATTTGCACGCCTTTTAACTTTTCTTTTATTCCACTCCCTTTATTTGATTTGATACAAAAGACTTAATTAACGTGATAATACAAAGCATGTCTGCTTTTAACTGAATGTAACAGCAAATACTTCCGCAAGTCGGAAATAAAAAAACAGTTGGCACTTAATTAGGTTCTCACAGAAACGCTCGCGGACATAGCTGTGACAGTTGAATGATATTTTTCACATATGAATACAAGAGGGCATATTGCATTTATGATGATTACACTGAAACCGAATTAAAAGATAGAACAAAAACATAAATTCCACTTGACAAAACTTATTTAATTGGTATTTATTTTTTAAAGTGTTGGCACCAGTAGGCATTAGTGACATTTTCATTTATTGAAATTTTGTTGAATATTGTTATTTACCGTGTACTGAGAATGTTGTTTGGAAAGAAAACAGCAAAATATATGACTTCTTATTAAAAGTTGAGAATTTCACAACAATGATTAAAATTTCCAGGTACTAACTGCTGTTTTCGACAATAACCACTGTTTTCGAGAATAAAACGAGCGATATATCAAGGTTGCATTTACCAATTTTGAGCATGATTTTTTTCAGTTAAAAAAAAAGAAGGCATCCTCACCTGACCCCGCGTTATAAGCTGTTGTTCGCAACTTATCTGGGTGCAAGTTATCGAAGGTGTGGTGTATAAAGTCTCTCAGGAGGTTGAAAACAAAATTAAACATGTATGCAATAAACTTTGGTTAAATTGCAGAAACATACTACAAAGGCAAAATCTTACATAAATTTCATCTCTATCTGTCTCACTCCTTCTTGCAGACACATACATCCACACACACAGTGACAATGATGTAATATTTAAAAATGGAATAAATTATAACTGAGGTTTGATCTTATAAATCACCAATGGAATGAGTGACAGGTCGCTGCTCAACAACATGAGGTTTATCCAAGGTCCACTGTGCACACTATTTTTTATGAACAGGAACAGCTCAACTTCGAAAACGTTGATCAAGATCTGTCGTCACATGATGCACTACATTACTATAATTAGTGTATATGTTGATCATAGTCCTACAATGTAAGACGTTGACCTCGATGTGTATGATGACACAGGTGGAGTGGGGTCAACATACTACTGCCATAACAAACAGTGCTGTGCAGCTGTGTTCCAACAGCGTTGAGAGGAACCAAATCAAAATTTTTCAAGAATATCTCACATACTTGACAGTCCATATTTACACTGTTGCACATGTTTTAGTCTAATTGCTTTATTCCTGGCACAATTAAGTGGTTGCGCTTTTCAACTCTGTTGACTGCCATTTCAGTAGGTTAAAGAGCAATGATTGCAGAGGAATACCGAAGTCGGCTGCATTCCTCAGCTACCATTGTTCTTCAACCAAATGATACGGGAATCAATAGAGCTTAAAAAAGCAACAACTTGATTGTGCTGGGATTTATCTCAATAAGAAAAAAGGCATCAGAGTAATAGTGTGAACCAAGCAATCAGGCTCTAAGCTGTGCAATACCCAATCAGAATTCAGATTGTGACACACAGGAAACCAATAGCAACACTGTCTGACTGTATAGGAGTAAAACAAGTAATTACTATATTTCTTGGAAATAAAGTGTGCAGGATTCACAAAAATTTGTGTCCAATCCTTATTTTGTGTGTGATTATTCCCACACAGATTCAAACATTTTGTGTGAATTTTTCTAATTTATTGGGAATTTCTCAATTGGACATCCTAAATGCAACCCTGTACTCACAAAAAAGTGAACTGACTAACCTCAACATAAAGTGTTTTAGGGGGCTTCATGTCTTGGGTAAGATCCAGACCTCCCGAACCACCTATAGACCTCATGTAATTAGCTAGAAGCTTGTTGTACCTCCCGAACCACTGTACCTGTAAATAATGAATACTAAAAAATTACACAAAGAATTGTTGTTTTTCGAAGAAAAAAAAAAAAAAAAAAAACAAACAAAAAACAGGTTTGTATGTCAACTCTACAATCAAAGCATTGATGTATAATGTGGGACTTTGACCACATTGTCAAATGGTGGCGAGTGCATGTCTCAGAATGAATTCTCTTAGCTTCATAATGATTCATCATCAGTATGAACAAAATCCATCAAGGTGTTTAGGAAATAAAAGCAATTGTAGAAAAAACTTCTACCAAAAACCCTATTTCAAATTTTCTATCACTGTGACTTTTATCCCAAAGTTAAAGGGTCAAGCATGCATGTCGCAGAATGAATTGTCTTTCCTTCATAATAACTCATCCAAAGCATTAGCAAAATCTATCGAGGGGCTTAAGAAATAAAAGCAAATGATAAAACGTTAAACAATATCTTACCTGTTGATGCTGGAAAAGTGACTGATGTGTCTTGCTTTCCCACTAATGAGACAAAAACTAGGAGTCTCCACAATGCAGCATTATTCACATGCTTCCCCATCTCAAAACCTTAATGCAAATGTTCTATGACTGTGTCTTTTCTTCCCCATCTCAAAACCTTCATGTAAATGTTCTATGACTGTGTCTTTTCTTCCCCATCTCAAAACCTTCATGTAAATGTTCTATGACTGTGTCTTTTCTTCCCCATCTCAAAACCTTAATGCAAATGTTCTATGACTGTGTCTTTTCTTCCCCATCTCAAAACCTTAATGCAAATGTTCTATGACTGTGTCTTTGATTCCAAGGTCAAAAGGGAGAGTGAGTGTGTTGCAGAATAAATTGCCTTAGCTTCTTAATGAATGATTCATGGCAAGTATGATAATTGCCTTAGCTTCTTAATGATTCATGCCAAGTATGATAATTGCCTTAGCTTCTTAATGATTCATGCCAAGTATGATAATTGCTTTAGCTTCTTAATGATTCATGCCAAGTATGATAATTGCCTTAGTTTCTTAATGATTCATGCCAAGTATGATAATTGCCTTAGCTTCTTAATGATTCATGCCTATTAAGGGTCTTAGAAACTGAAAAATTTTAACCAAAATCTTAACTGTTGATGCTACTGGTGACAGAAGAGTGACTGATCTGTCTCACTTTCCAACTGATGTGGTCTCAACAAAAACTAGAAGTCTGCAGCAAAGCAACAATTATTCACACGCTTTTCTCACCCCTCCCTACTCCCCACCCCCGTTTATACAAATATGTGCCTCCCTGTGCATTTCTACATACCACAGTCAGTTATTTCCCAAAGTTTGAGGCGTCTTAAACGGTGTATGAGAACTTGTATGACATTATGCAAGCACATTCTCGGGCACACATGTCCAGATGTCTTTGAAATGTGTGGGAATAATAACTAATTGACCAATTCAAACCAGAGTTAAATCAAAAGTGGAACACTATAGTCCTCACTATTATTAACTTATACATGAAAACTTCACACATAAAATGAGATGAACAAACAAGTGTAATTTAATCTTTTAAATTTGTTTCTTTGATACATCAACTTGCCATTCATAAATAAAATTAATCAATGGCTCTAATATAATTTCTCAAAATCTAAAATGAAGTATATTAGTTTTATATTGCTATTAATGTGAGTAAAACTTTTTTAATTTAGTTTCTGAGTTGTGACACTTCCTTGTATATTTACGTCTTCAGCTGAGCAAAGACTCATGCTTAGTTCTCTTCATGTAAATGCATATCTGCATATGTGTTATAAAATCATGTGTTCATAATTGCTGCCTCATCGTTAATTTACTATAGACAATACATATTAGTGATTCTCATGTACATTTTCTTTGTCTGTCAAAATGGGACATACAAGATGTACACCATGTGCACACACTCATAGAGGAGGCCCGGCATATGATCCTACTTTACCTGAGAATTGAACAGTGAGGAAGTAAAAAGCAAACTTTCGGCACGAGGAATAACTTCTCCAACAAATGCAAAACAGTCTGAGCTTATTTCTCTGTTCAAGCACTCAGTTTCATTAATACAAACACTCATGGACAATAATGACATTGATGACAGTTTTATAAATAGAAATATGGAGTTGACTCTGCTCACCCAGATGTGACATTCCATCCCAGAATGCCCCACATAACAACAGTAATGGCAGCACCATGTTATTAGCTATTAGACAGCTAATGCAAACTGTCAACAGTCTGTAGAATAACTTATCTTTGCTGACAGAGAAAGTTAACTCTCGTCACAAATCAGCTAATCATGGTCCAATAGCTGCTCATTTGGAAGAGGGAGATGTTTTCAACCTTGAGTTGGCTATGCACCCTTCGGGATGTGGAATTTCTGTGATAAATACCAGCAAAGCATACGTTCATAGTATGGATTTTTAGCGGAGTCATTGCCATTGTGGAGACAGTTTCTCCTCAACTTTGTAGAAACATACTAGAAGGTAAGGATCTGAATTTTGCTGCACTCCTTATACCATATTATAATGGCCCCTCATGTGCAGGTGACAAATTGGATAGAACAGAAACCTGACACTTAGTGAATTTATTCAGGCTTTTGGAATGTATAAGAGTATCATGTGTGAGGCCTTTCCCAAGTGACGGTCTGAATCAGACTTGTATGAAAGGGACCTTATCGACATGGGTGCCAAATATGGTAGTAGGGGGTTCTACACTTATCATAAACAGTTTAGTGCTAAGGCGGCAGCCCATCTGAAATATCAGAACCTAAAAGTTGACTGGTTGGTGCGCAACAACACCTTATTTTGCAAATTATTTGCCAGTTACAAAGCAGTGACTTGTATATACTGTGATAGTCCCATACAGACTAGTGACTTCTGTTCAACTCTGCTGAACAACTGTGACAATCCAAGCATCAGCAAACCTGCTTTTCTAAGTGGCAGCAAATGGTCAGTGGATACATATGGAAGGGCATGTCAGTTTCACAAAGGCTTTGAAATATATAATAATAATGAGGAATGTGGTTGTATTCGACCGGTTGTAACAACTTTCATGTATGCCTCCTATGTAAAAAAGACCACCCAAAAAAAATCTGTGTAAGCAGTCAAAAAATGATTTGAGGCTCTGGAACAAGGGTTCCTTCAAAAAGAGCAATTAGTCAAAAACTTTCCAAAAGTTTCAACACCTTTTAATGTTGATAAACTTAAACTGTTTCTTCAGGACCACCCAGATAACAATTTTGTCTTGAATTTGATTTCGGGCCTTCGCTTTGGATTCGATACAGGAGTTCTGTGCCTACCAAATACATCGCAACAGTGTAATAATCTTCTTTCTGCACACACTCAACCTGGCATAACATTTCATTTGATACAGTCAGAGGTCTCTAAAGGTTTTTTAGCTGGACCTTATGATTCTTCTCCATTTCATACTTACTGAGTGAGTCTTATTGGAATAGTAGAAGGTAAATATTCAAAGAAATGTTTGATAGTGGACTTATTGGCTCCCCATAATGATTCACTGAATCCGTCTCTGAACGAGTTGATTGACAAAAAGCACTATTCCTGGCACAATTTGACGGTAGATCATGCTACTGATCTTATAAAGAAATTGGGTTTGGGGAGCTAGCTATGTAAGATTGATGTATGTGACACTGGGTCCCACTCCATGCCTGGAATTCCTAAGGATCATCTTAGATTCTGTCAAGATGGAAGCAAGACTACCTCTGGTGAAAGTGGACCACATATGTGATATAATACAATCTTTTCTGGACAAGAAATCATGCACAAAAAGACAGCTTCTCAGTCTTTTGGTACATAAAAATTTTGCATCACGTGTTATTCGGCCAGACCATTCATTCGTTTCATATTTGCTTTCCCTTTCAACTTCTGCCAAGCTACACCATCATCACATTAAAATAACATCAGAATGTAGACTTGATATTAACATGTGGTTCAAGTTCTTGTCACAATGGAATGGGGTTTCTTTTTTTTTAAATGATAGTGTTACTGTTGCAGCAGATATGTATTTATTTACTGATGCTACGGACAAAACTTTTGGTGCTTACTATAATAATAGATGGTTTGAAGGTACTTTCCCCACTAATATTTGTAAAGAAGGCAAGAAGACTTCTATGGCTTTTTCAGAACTTTACTCTATAGTAATGGCATGTGTCCTCTGGGGCAAAGAGTGGCCATGTCACAGGATAATCTGGGGTAAAGAGTGGTCATGTCACAGGATACTCTTCCACTGTGATAATATGACTACTGTTGATATTATTAACAAAGGATGTTCACAAGTTAAATTAATAATGAAACTCATGTGCAAAGTGACATGGTGTTCTGCAGCTCATAATTTTACAGTACATGCACAACATGTGCTGGGTGTGCATAATTCTATTGCTGATTCTATTTCTCGGTTTAAGATGACCAGGTTTCGCAGTTTAGCACCAGTGTGGATCACAAGCCAAGTCCTTGTCTGACACCTGCAGACTTAATGATGATTGGATAGACAATACTGATCGATTATGGAATGTGTCCATCAGTCATGGCACAGCAAGCAACTACAATTCAGCACTGCAAAGTTTTCTCCAGTTCATAATGTTATGTATGATGTTTATATAATGTTGTATATGTGTTTTGGGAGGTTATAAATGTTTCTTCACTTTAATATTTGCTTAAATCTTTATGTTTGTTAGGAAAAACATATATAACTAGTGTCCTTGAATTAGGTTGTTTTGATCAATATGTTTTCTCAATTTGAAGGTCAAGGTTGATTTTGTTTACAGTTAAAATTCCATTAAGATGACTCATATTCTAGAACATTCTGTCATGTGACCAATCTTTATATATATCATGTTTGGTAGACATTTTGTTCAGTTCGACATTACCATCAGTCTTGTAAAGAGCTATTACAGTTGTGAAAATTCATTCCAAATTCTAAGAGAGGAATTATTTTAATTATTCATTGGATTATTAACAGTGCTCATAAACTTTTGGATTTTGGATTTTGATTGACAATTTTGGAATTTATGTGAACTTATTCAGAGATTTTGGATTACTTCATTTTGACTTCAGCACATCAAGATTTCTAGTACATCAGGACTTTGGAGACCATTAGCACATAATAACATTCAAGGACACATTCTATATTTAGGACTTGTGATTAGAACAATCATTCTTATTGGATTATTAGGATACATAAACACATTACTGTAAGTGACTTTTTGATTTTTCATTTTAATTATCTAGTAATAAATTGCTTGTTGATTTTTACTTGATTTGTTGGTTTCACTTTCTTTCTGTTACATTTTTCTTAGACCATAGAGTCGTAACAGAAATTGGGGGCCGTTCCGGGATCTGAATTTCATTAAAGCATATTAGAGATATTAAATTTATCTTTGAAATTCATATTGATTTTGTCTCTGAATTTTTTTTGTCTTTGGCAAAGATTTTAAATAGAGAAATTTGTTTTGTGTAAAACCAACAAGCATTTACAATGGCATCTAATGTTCAGAATTTCATTTCAAAACCTACCCAGGAGGGGTTAGAGTGCATGAGAAAGGATGAGTTGCTCGAGCTTGCCAGAAAATACAGTCTATCTGAGGCAAAAGTATCATTGACAAAACAGGAGATAAAGATTATTTTGATTCAGTATCTACTGGAGAATGATTTCATAGAACCAAGTCAAAGTAACTGGAGTTCACCATGTATTCTTGTTCCCAAGCCAGATAATACATTCCGTATGTGTACTGACTATAGAAAAGTCAACAGTGTCACCAAAACTGATTCATTTCCAATCCCAAGAATGGACGATTGCATTGATAAAATTGGAAATGCGGAATATGTCACCAAGTTTGACCTTTTAAAAGGATTCTGGCAAATTCCACTGACGGAAAGGGCAAAAGAAATTTCAGCATTTGCAACTCCAGATGGACTTTATCAATATAAAGTCATGCCGTTTGGAATGAAAAATTCGCCTGCAACGTTTCAACGTCTGATGAACATGATAACATTTGGTCTTGATAATTGTGACGCTTATATCGATGACGTCATTATCTACAACAACACCTGGGAAGATCATTTGGAAACCATTCGAAAATTCTTCGATCGACTCAGTGATGCGAATCTGACAATTAATTTGAGCAAAAGTGAGTTTTGCCATGCTTGTGTCACATTTTTAGGACATATTGTGGGACAAGGTCAAGTTAAACCTATAGAAGCTAAGGTCAAAGCTATCTCTGAATTTCAAGTTCCAATTTGTAAAAAGCAACTGATGCGATTTCTAGGTATGGCTGGATATTATCGGAAATTTTGTTCCAATTTTTCCAAAATTGCTGAACCTTTGACAAGTTTATTGAGTAAGAAAACCAAATTTTGTTGGTCTGACAAGTGTCAGGAATCTTTTGACAAGTTAAAGGCCATGCTTAAGAATGCACCAGTTCTTTCTGCACCAAATTTTAGCCAATCATTTAAATTATCTGTTGATGCAAGTGATGTAGGAGTTGGTGGAGTATTGATTCAGGAAGACAAAAGTGGTGTGGATCACCCTGTGTGTTATTTTTCTAAAAAACTAAACAAGCACCAGAAAAATTATTCCACAATTGAGAAGGAATGTTTGGCTTTGATATTGGCTTTACAGCATTTTGAAGTGTATGTTACCTCAGCTCTTTCTCCAATTATTGTGTACAGTGATCACAATCCCCTTACTTTCATCAACAAAATGAAAGACAAAAATCGGAGATTGTTGAGATGGAGTTTGATATTGCAGGAATATAACATTGACATTAGACACATCAGGGGAAAAGACAATGTGATTGCAGATGCACTCTCACGTGCCTAGAAATGTAATATTGCTTGATGTAATTAAGTCCAGTATCGTAAAACATGTTCTTATGTAATTTTGGTTATTGTAGTATTAGATGTATATTCAAAAGAAAGCTTTATTATATAAATCTTTCTTTTTCTTTATGAGGGGAGGTGTTATGTATGATGTTTATATAATGTTGTATATGTGTTTTGGGAGGTTATAAATGTTTCTTCACTTTAATATTTGCTTAAATCTTTATGTTTGTTAGGAAAAACATATATAACTAGTGTCCTTGAATTAGGTTGTTTTGATCAATATGTTTTCTCAATTTGAAGGTCAAGGTTGATTTTGTTTACAGTTAAAATTCCATTAAGATGACTCATATTCTAGAACATTCTGTCATGTGACCAATCTTTATATATATCATGTTTGGTAGACATTTTGTTCAGCTCGACATTACCATCAGTCTTGTAAAGAGCTATTACAGTTGTGAAAATTCATTCCAAATTCTAAGAGAGGAATTATTTTAATTATTCATTGGATTATTAACAGTGCTCATAAACTTTTGGATTTTGGATTTTGATTGACAATTTTGGAATTTATGTGAACTTATTCAGAGATTTTGGATTACTTCATTTTGACTTCAGCACATCAAGATTTCTAGTACATCAGGACTTTGGAGACCATTAGCACATAATAACATTCAAGGACACATTCTATATTTAGGACTTGTGATTAGAACAATCATTCTTATTGGATTATTAGGATACATAAACACATTACTGTAAGTGACTTTTTGATTTTTCATTTTAATTATCTAGTAATAAATTGCTTGTTGATTTTTACTTGATTTGTTGGTTTCACTTTCTTTCTGTTACATTTTTCTTAGACCATAGAGTCGTAACAATAACTTTGCATGGTACAATTGTTCCATGTGGATCTTTACAAGTGTTGTCTGAGGATCTGCTTATTCAATTTGCATCTTATTGTCACCATCATCTGAGATTAAAAATTGGCAACTAATAAGCTGTACCTTGCAGGGATTCACTTCCATTATCTGAAGGTTGGGGTGAATAGTCCCTTCACTCACGGTAAGTGTTTGGATTACATCTTGAAAGGAATTAGACTTGCAAAGTGGTACTGACTCTACAGAACGTTTGCCATTTTATACATAATTTGTGACTTTTTGGACTGTGGTATTTTTTCCACTTATATAGATTCTTTGATGTCTAGTGCGTGTCTCATGGCATTTTTTGGTTTTCTGCACTGTGGAGAATTTACACTAAGAAGTTTGGTGGCTGTAACAAATATGATTCGCATGAATGACATTCAGTTTGCCCAGGACAAATCGTACTAAACAGTGACCTTACGTGCCTCTAAGTCTGACCCATTTTGTCATGGCATGTGCATTCACATATTTAGAAATAACACATTGTGTTACAGCTATAGAGAAGTACATTAATCAAAGAAAATAAGCACAGTATTGGTGCAAATTCACCTCTTTTCTTGGACTGTGATGACTCTTTTGTCACATGTGACAAATTCATTACTTATATCAGGCATTTATTATCTGTGCTTGAGCTCAATGATTCCAAGTTTTTTGGTCATTCCTTTAGAGTTGGTGCTGCTACCTCAGCTGCAGCAGCTGGTATTGATGACCATATGATACAAACTCTAGGTCGTTAGTCTTCCAACTGCTACGTAAGATACTTCAGTACTTCTCTACAAACATGTGTACAGCTCAGGAAAAAATGTGTTCTACATAATTGCACATGTGTTTGAAATTATTCCCTTGACATGTGATAATAATGAGACTGACTTTACTGGCAGGTATTTATAATTTTATTTCCTTCCTCTTTCCTTATTCAATTTGCTGTCTTGGGGCTCTCATTGTTAATATCAGCTACTTGTTCTGTCATTTTGGCCTTTAATTCAATTCCTTGAATTTTGACCCCAATACAGACAATAATCAGAGTCTGATTATAATAATCATTCGAGCAACATTTCTGTATATGCTGCAATTGATCATGCTTGAAATACTGTTTTGTCAACCTGCTGAGCTCCCCCCAGGTACATTACTGTATGATCTAACCTGCCAGGCTTCTCCCAGGTACATTACTGTATGGTCTAAACCTGCCAAGCTCCCCCAGGTACATTACTGTATGATCTAACCTGCCAAGCTTCCCCCAGTACATTACTGTATGATCTAACCTGCCAAGCTTCTCCCAGGTACATTACTGTATGATCTAACCTGCCAAGCTTCTCCCAGGTACATTACTGTATGATCTAACCTGCCAAGCTTCCCCGAGGTACATTACTGTATGATCTAACCTGCCAGGCTTCCCCCAGGTACATTACTGTATGATCTAACCTGCCAAGCTTCCCCCAGGTACATTACTGTATGATCTAACCTGCCAGGCTTCCCCCCAGGTACATCAGTATGATATAAAATTATGGGATCACTCCAGGTATAGTCGGTATGATAGAAACCTGCCGGGCTTGCCCCAGGTTCACTACATTTCTCTACATGCTGTAACTAATCAAGTTTGAAATACTGTTTAGTCTACCTGCCAGGATTTCCACAAGTACATTAGAATGATAAAAGGCCTGTGTGTCTCATTCCAGGTACAGTAGGGTATGACAGAAACCTGCCAGGCTCCCCCAGGTTCACCTAGAAATTATCCATTTCTCTACGGTTCTGTGTCTATGCTGGCTTTCACCTGCCAGGCTTCCCCAGATGGAAGTCAGCATTGGTAATATGATATTAACGTTAAACTATACCTGATATAGTTAAGCGAAATAAACATAGCTGAAATTTCCTTCTCCTATTGTTGTGTACATGAATTCCATGCAAATTTAATAAGTCATTGCCACATGATTACAATTATATAAAACAAAGTGGATATATATATGGACTGATGGTTGTGGATAGACTAATGGATGTACATATACAAATATCTAGCACAACTTCTACCATATAACAGTAACATTTTTGGTGTTTGTTTGCTCAGAATTTCCTTTCAGATATACAATAAGTTGTAAGGAAACTTATTTACTGACATTATGCACATACAATTATGAGAAGTCATGCCGGAAAAGTGTTACAATTCCTTTCCTATACCACGACTGATCACCACTTAAGAAAAAGTGATCGATGATAGACTCAAGATTAAACATTAATTTTGCAGCATGCCACACACATTTTCCATTATTGATGCACCCTTCTGCTTGAAGTCACCCACTACAGAATGCTAACTAACTTTACAACATTGCATAGTGTGTGGCTTCTGTATTTTAATTTGTCACAATTTAATTCATCTCCAAAACTGTGATGGTTAATTATTTGATTTTGAAACCCAAGCAACCAGATGCTGACTAAATCTGTTAATTGACAATTTCTATGGTTTACCAACCTCCTGTTCACAAAGATTGTATTTTACTTCTGCTGGTAACACACTCCCAAACTCCCATCTCATTTTCTTGATCTGTTCAATTCTGTTGTACCTGCAAGAAAAGAAAACATTTTGATTCTAACTTAGCCATCTTTCTTAATTTAAGTAGGAAAAATGATGACATAATTAATTTTCCCCCTAAATGTTTTTCCCTTTCAACTGATTTTTAAGGCAAGGTTTTTATGAGTTTTAAGAAAACTACACATGTACTGTCCTTCTGTATACCAAAACTAAAGCCAGAAATAGTGACAGGGCTTGAAATTAATATTTGAGATCACTTGCCCAGATGAGCACATTCTCACAGAACCTACTTGCCCTGACCAATCCATCACTTGCCCAGACCAATTTTGGGTCAAAATAAAAAGGAAAATAGCAGCAAAAATTACTGATACATTTTATAGTTGATAATAGTCAAATTTAAAACAAACACAAAAAAGAAATGTTAAACAAGAGTCCCTTGAAGGAACTTGCACTCTACTGACCAAGACAAAATTGTCCAGGAATTCAAGATAAGTCTGTTTCTTCCTTTTAACTGCTGAGTACTGAAACCATCTCTGATATTCCTGAGAAACTCCAACATACCAAATTTGGTACCCAAACTATTTTCTTATGTTTGAGTTAACAGGTTCACAAGATACCTGACTGCGGCACCATTTTCATTTAGAACCAACCAATGATCACAAAAAGTCTTTTAATGAAAACTCCATGTCGATATGACCATCCATTCAGGAGGATTAGTGACAATAAAATTTTCAAGATGGCTGTCATAGTGCTCATATTGGATGTCAGATCAGCACCGTTTTCACTTGGGACCAACTAGACATTATAATCTGCCTTCCAGTGAAAAGCCCATGTGAAAATAATCATCCATTCAGAAGGAGTTGAGGTACCAAGATTTTCAAGATGGCCACCATGGGGGCCATACTGGACATCAGATCGGCAGCTTTTTATTTAGGACCAACCATAGATTGTAAGAAATATTTAGTAAAAACCCTATGTCTATACGCCCATCCATTCAGGAGAAGCAGCGATAAGACTTTAAAGATGGCCTCAGTGGCAGCCATATTAGATGTCAAATTTTTGGCACCATTTTCATTGAGAATCAACTAGACATCATAAGAATTCATTCAGTGAAAACCCCATGTCGACATGACTATCCATTATGAAGTAATCGCCATATAATGATTTTCAAGATGACTGCTATATTGGATGTCCATGGATCATCATTTTCAGTCAGAACCAACTAGACCTTAGGATGAATGTGTTTGAAAAGTTTTGCTACAATCCTCACAGTAGTTTAGGAGGAGTAGTGATAACAAAGTTGTGCTAGGAGGAGTAGTGATAACAAAGTTGTGCTAGGAGGAGTAGTGATAACAAAGTTGTGCTAATGGATGCTGGATGAACAGATGACAGGTGAAAGATCAGCACATAAACTCGTCTGATCTATGACCAGCAGAACTAACAAACTGGAATACAGCAAGCTCACAGATCTATCACAAAAATTATACCAAGATCAAGATAAAGTTCAATGCATGTTTCAAAATTATTGTAAAAATAACAAAATAAGAGTTCCTTCAAGGGACTGATACCAAATGATATTATATTAGTAAAACTCATTAAGTACGTCAATAATTCAATAAAATACACACACATAATTATACAATGTAAAACAAAGCCTGGTTTAGCATTCATTTCTTTACTGTGAGATATGACATTTAGCATGTATCCTAATAATGTAGCCATACATGTACCTACTGATGATACACAGTTGACTAGGGTACAACCATTATGCTTTTCAAGGGGAAGCAGAACATCTATTTCATGCTCAACCATACTATTTGCAAATACAGAAATATTTCTCCAATACTATCTTTATTTAGGTACAATCTGTTACTATATTACATTGATAACATTCTTAGTGCAATAATTATTGTTTAAGTGAGATTCACTTTTGATTATAAGACAAATTTTACTCCAAGTTATGAAATTTAGCTAAACTTACAAATAAGCAAGAAGACATCTTTTGTTCCTTTCCAATGCAGCATGTCGGACTTGAACACCCGAGAAAAGACCGCTCTCACCCGCAACTGTGGCACTTCTAAAAAAATGAGAGTACCATGAAGGGTACATTATGTCCCTATCCTGTGCTTAACAATCATTTATGTATTCACTAGCAGGGCAATCATCTACATATTCACTAACAGGGCAATCATCTATGTATTCACTAACAGGGCAAGATTATTGACCAATGTAGATCACCAGCATTTGCACAAAATTGAAAGACCTCTATGCCAGGATGCATGCTGTCATATACAAGGTTCTCTAAAAGATTTTAAAGTTGCAGTCCAGGACTTCTTCATTGAAAAAAATTTGCAATCCCAGCCCCCAAAATAGGAATCCAAATAACAAGACCCTTTTTTTAAATGCAATAATATGGGGCATTATGCACATATTGTTGTGTCTCCAATATAAATATCATCCAACTGTCAATGTTCATTCATTGTGAAATATTTAGTATTATTACAGAAGATTTAAAATCTAAGGCAACTGAGGGTAGTGATTGTTTGTGATGTCACAATTATAACCAAATAACAATTCTTGATGGTTTTACCTTGCCATTCTTGAATATTGTGTGTGGCTAGAAGAAATCAAGGAAGAGTTCTTTTCTATAATAATTTATTTAGTTAGCTTAAATAATTCCATTTTAAATAAATAAATTTGCCAAGACACTGGAAGAAACAAATGACAATAATCCATTCACATTTTGTCTATCATCTTTATGCAACACAATATACTACAGTATTAAAAAAATCTGATAGCCCGTCGCCTGGGGCCCCCCTAATTTCAGATCAGGCCCCTCCTATATTTTAAGTGAAAAGCCCGTTGGGCTTGTCGAACAAAAAAATCTAAATTTGCCTGAGTAAACTTCAATCTCGCTAACTAAATGCAGACTTTTATTGTAATGTTGTTGAAAAACCAGTACATTATAAATATTTATCCCCATGTGGGCCCCTTAGTCATTTGAAGTTCGTCTACTGATCGTAATTCTATAGAAAGCTGTAAACTTTGTGTACAACGTGAGGCATGTGACTATGAATTGGGAACAGATTGCCCAGGGTTACATGTACCTATAATTAGTGCTCAGTTGGCTTCAAGGAAATAAATTGAGCTAACCCTTGCTCACACTGCTCGTTCCATTCTGAATCATACACCGCCTTCGGTCTTCGAAAGTATTTACCTGGGCCAGTTACTATCTAGCTGAGGATTATTTAATCCCTTTATACCTTACAAAATTTCAAATCAAGCCTTGTTCCGTCTGTGCAAACTTTCTTAATTTGGAAAAGTAAAGTTAACAGCGAGTGCAATGTTAAAGAAATGCTATTTATAGTACAAGCACAGCCTAATACACGCCTTAAGGTGCATGTTTGTGATGCGGATCCACGTGCAGGTAAAACTAAAAGTCGGTACATTTATATTGTATAAAAGGTACACAATACCATCCGCTATAATCAGTAAAACTAAAATAAAGGCTATGAAACTACAGTGAAAAACTTTCTGAATCATAAAAATGTAATGTAAGTTAATGTAATGTAATGTAAATATAGACTTTATAATTTCTTTGTTAATTATGTCACACATTTCCAAAATAATGCAGTCTGAATAAAAATGGCATTATAATATTTTTGTAAAAATCATAATTAAGTACATTTAAAATAGTAAATAATTTATACATTATTATTATTATGGAAGACAAAAAAAACAAACAAAAACATATACACATGCATGCAGAATAAGTAATAATTAAAATAATAATTAATTACAATGTCTACATTACATGCTCTTTTTAAATGTTACTCAAAACGCTGGCATGCTAAATGCCATGTAAATATTAACTAAATATGACGGTACAGTGAAGACCGATTTGGTCGATATAGTTGATTTAAAGGCTATAGATGCAAGGGGTATTTAAAGAACAGCAATTGCAACGTGCAACATCGTGTGAAAAATAATAGTAAAAAATAGGGCCCTTTTGGGCACATGGTTTTGGACTCAGGACTTGTGGATTTTGAGTCAGGGCTTGTGAATTTTTCCAAGGCACCAGCCCTGGGCCTGTGTCTGAATTTTTTTTTCTTTGAACACTGTACTATATTCACTTTTTTCTTTAACAAAAATGTAAACTCCACTGCAGGTTTAGGATCAAAATGGCAAATAAATGACTATTTGAGACCTCGTGCCTTGTGAATGTTAAGCTTTACAAGTTCAGTGTTCCAAGGGTCGCCACTGAATTTTTCCTTCCACCGTTGTGACACCATTTATGTACAGCTAAAAATGTCCCATTGTTTTCCATGATTCATTCCATGAATCTCTCAGTCTCTGAGGCATTCTATTTTCTTTATCAGAATTAGATATATTAACTACTTTCTGTCAGCCAATCTCGTGAGAATCAGGCTTTGTGAGAATCAGACTCTTTTGCAGCCTTGTGCTTGACACCAAAGAAAGTATGTACAGTTACCATCAGAAAAGCACATATTAAAATTACTCAAAAATGAAAGTATATCTGCACGATAATGAAAAACAGCTCAGTTAATGACTATTTATGATAATTAGCATAGTTCTTATTTCTCCGACAAACAAAATAAACCCCAAAATCTTGGCACGATTTTTCAAAATATGGCATACAATAAAATGCAAGTGTTCCAAACATCACAGAAGGGTTTAAAGTACAATCAAACCTGTGTTCAGCGGTCACCCATGGGAAAGGACCGTGGTGGCCTTTGAAGACAGGTGACCTCTGAAGGCATGTTCAGCTCTCAAACTTGGTTCATGACAAATACATGTACTATGCACTGAATAGCGTTAGCACTATTAGTACTAGTAGTAGTATGCTATCAAGATAAATATATTTAGTTTTGCTATTTAGCAAAAAGAAAAATAACAAAATAAAATAAAAAGTTCCACTTTAATCCATTATGTACATTAAATCTTCACTTATCAGTAGAAACGGTGTCTAAATAAAATTACTAATTGACAGCTTACCTGTGATTGTCAAACACAGGAGTGACTTTTTGTTAGGCCAGAGGCATGAAAACAGGCGTTCACACTTCAAACAACTGAGGGATTAAGCAGTTACTCAAACTCACAGAGATCAAAAGACAGTTGGCTTTTGAGCAAGATCATTGATGATTAGGGAATGAAAAGAAGCTTCCTATAGCTATTGTTAGTAACATATAAACCGCAAGGGATATCACAAGTGCATTGTACATGTATCTCTACTCATTTGGTGTTATTCTACGTAATCTCTTACACTCTGGAATTATATTGTTCTAAAAATTGGCCATAATATCTCGCTTACGCTTAATAATCCCTTGGAGGACACAAAGATAACACTATAATAAACAGTCAGGGACATAACTTTTAACCATTACTGTATGAAATAACCTATACAGGCCATATTTTGCTACTGTTTATAATGCAGAAGAAGCACTAATAAGACACTTTTCATTTGATGTTTACTGGGCTAGTCATAGTGATGAGTTTTAGAGTGATGTTTGCATTATCAGTGTTCCTGTAACTTGCTCAAATTTATATTCAGATTTCTGTACCTTTCACAAATGCAGATATTTGTGTATCACCTATTAAAGTTCCTTAGTTCACTACTAATTGACAGCTTACATATGACTGTGAAACACAGGACTGACTCTTTGTTTGGCTAACTTGCATAAATAGGCTTTGGAACAGGTGTTCTCATTTCAAAACAATATCTGGATTAACCAGTTGCTCAGCTTGCTGAGCTCAAGAGAATCGGTTTATGTGAGAGGCCTGTGATGAGTAGGGAATGAAAGTAAGCTTAATGTGAATATTGTTATTAACACCTGACCCTGATGAAATGGGATGAATTCACATCTCTCCTCATAGATTAACTTTTTTCCATCAAATATAAAAAATTAAGATTTCAAACAATACCTGTCACAGTCGCAAAAGGTGACTCCCATTTCTGCCATGACTGTATGACGTTTCTCACCATCCAGCTAACGAATTGCTTTTTGACCATCTCTCTCACTAACAATATAAACCCACCTCGCTATCAATTTGGTATATTGACACTTTTTAGGTACATCAACAGTGTGACTGGAGCACAGTGAGTACAATCTAAATAAGAAATGTTTGTACATTGATCCATACACAATTCCTTTATCTAAACAACGCCTTCCTCATCAAACAAAAGTTTAATTTGCATGCTCCAGTGACTGCTTAAAGCAGGGGGATACCATTATTTGGTAAGGAAACAGTTGGTCACCAACTGTAGAAAGCAGGTGACTGTTAAATACATTATTTTTATATAGGAAACTTACAAGGAGCAAATTAGAATCTTCATTGTGATCAAGTGACTGCTATGTATAGGTGACCATTGGGACAGGTTTGACTGTACTATATTTGGAAAAATTTAAACTGCCATTATTTATAAGTTGGATGGAAATTCTCCACAACAGCATGTAGATGTGACTTCTAAGTGGTAACAAACTGTTTTTAAATAACTCTGTATTTTTGACTTATTTTGTAAGCAAATATCAACACTGCCTAAAGAACTTGAGCTGGTATGTTGAACAAAGTCGGCATAATTTGTATTTTTTTTTTCATTTTGTAAGGAAATATCATCCCTGTAGTTGGCATTAATATTTGACATATTTAACTTTGAATCTTCTGGAAAGATATGGAAATATTGACTGTAATGCAGCTAAGTTATTTAACAATATTGAAACAATAAAGGCAAAGTATTTTTCTCAAAAATAGTGCACATTTTTATGGCAAATATGCTAAAATTAAAAATTATTTTCTATCTTACAGAACTTTATATTGTCTTTGAGAATTTCTAAATTTGATGCCACCTTTAAGTGTGTTGTTGATTTTGTAAAGCTAATAAATTTATGGAATAACCACTGCTGCATGTTTTTTTCTTTCTTTCCTTTTTATTATACCTTGAAATTTTGCACAACTTATTCTACTTATTTCTCTCTTTGGTAAATCTTAAAGGTTAAGCTCATAACAGCAAAAACTTGAATTCCCTTGCTTAAAGTTGGAATAACTTATTGATACAAGGGAGATAACTCAAACATTTTAGACTGTAACTCCTTCAAGTTATTTATGATGAAAAAGTTATAAAGTTATATCTCTGACTGATAAAACAACTTTTTTTAACATAACTTACACAAGATCAAAAAAGGAAAATGTTGTCAAACAAAATCTGCTACATTCAGCAAGAAGTAAAGAAATTTAAATTACAAAAATAAATATGTTTCACAAGAGTGATAATAAATAATAGTTTGACCAAAAGGGAGTGGTAAAAGAAAGTTGTGTGGCTACATAAATACACTGTAATTCAAATGACCTTGTCTAAACAGTTCATGTCTTGCTAGCAACAATGAAATGTTCCTATCTTTGTAAACTGTAATTGGGCTTTCAAAATTTGACTCCTTATAAAACTCAGACAAATTTGAAAAAAATTCTGTAAAATACTCAATGTTGGGGTTTCACTGGGGATTAAAATAGTAATATAGCATTAATATTTGTCTTGTCAGCATATAATTGTACTGTGTATCTCAGTAACCCAACCCCCCTCCAACTCAGCATTTGCCTTGTCCAGGTTGGCAGGTCACCTAATACAAAGTACAATTACCTGACAATAAAACAAATATCAATGTATTTAACTATTACTCAAGTGCTGTTTTAAATTAAACCTTTTTGATATCATTGAAATTATCCAAGTAATTCTTACAAAAGATATATCAATTACTCTTTATAATATTAGTAGTAGTGTCGTGTGAAAACAAGCATCAACCTTTATTAGGCAGTCAGTAACCCTTACAGGTGGCATCTCAGGACGTTATTGGGGACTTCAAAGGTGCCAAAAAAGTGTGCAATATTTAGGTTCCTACAACTATATTTACCATTGTATATTACAACCAAATGTATTCCTACAACTATATTTACAATTGTATATTACAACCAAATGCAAACAGCTGAGACTCTAACAAGTACTTACACATCCTTCTGGTTCTGTTCACAAAGTACTCTCATCTCCTCTAGAACTTGTCTTACTCTGTCCTCCTGGTGCATAAAAAAAATTTCACATCAGACTAAAAAAAAAAAAAAACTGGAGAAAAAAAAATAGAGAGAGAGAGAGATCAAGTTTTCAATTGTAAGACATGTTAAGGGTTTAATGACACAATCAAAATTAATCCTGGCCATATAGTGCCAAGTATAAGTTTGATACTGAATCTGGTAAAGGTAAAAATCATGAGGCCGAAGTGGACCTGATATTGCTCACCTGCATACACTGGTCTAAAGTTGGTAGGTTTGTTGGTTTTTAACTGCACTTTCAGTATTTTAATGGGTATATCATGCAGAGGAAGCTAACCTGGATGTGTACTGAATCCATGACCCTTGGCTTACAAGTCTGATGCTCTACCAAATGAGCAATCACGACTTCCTGGTCAAAAAAACCAATGTTACAATAAGACAGGTGCCTTGGTTGAAAGACACTCATGTTAGGATAATTTCCAGTGATCTGGTAGAAATTGGTGGTATCTGACATACTTTCTACTTAGAGGAACTTCAGCTAAATTAAATAGTGCATTGACATCTTTTGCATGAATGTGATACTTGTTCATGATACGACTATATCTATCACTTTTGGTCTGGTCTGGTATTACAGCTTTTTCAAAGTTGTTCTATGATAGTTTTTGTATATACATTAGTAACAGCTAGCCACACCTGATGGGAAATAATAATCATTTCTAGGTTTTCTACCTGGTTGCTATGGAAACCTCACCATTGCTAGGGGAGCCACCATGGACAAAACTTTGATAGAGCATGTCTTAAGAAACATTTGTACAAAGTTTCATCAAAACTGCTTCAACCATTCTGATGAGGAAGCTGAAAATATGTTTTCCAAATGTTTGATAATATTGGCTCAGCTATTCTACAGAAGTCATAAATAGTTTTTTTTTATATGGTTGCTCAGGAAGCCACACTGTTGCTATGGAGCTTATGAAACATTCCTAACTCTGATCAAAATTTGCTCAGCTGTTCTGGAGATGGTGAAAATAGGTTTTTCATATGATGCAATGGAAGCCACACAATTGCTAGAGAAGCCACTCTGCTCTGGATACAGTTTTGATAAAGTATGTCCCAAGAACATTCCTACCATGTTGAATTGAAATTGGCTCAGCCGTTTTAGAGAAGAAGTTGAAAATAAGTTCTCAACCTGGTTGCTAAAGAAGCCACACTATTGCCAGGGGAACTACCCCAAACAAATTTTGATAAAGAGTGTGCTAACAAACATTCCTACCAAAGAGTGTCCTAACAAACATTCCTACCAAAGAGTGTCCTAACAAACATTCCTACCAAGGCTCAGCCATTCTAGAGAAGAAGTCAAAAATGGGGTTTCCACCCAGTTGCAAGGGAAATCACCCTGGACACATGTTGATAGAGCATATCCTAATAAACATTCCTATGTTCTGGAGAAGCAGAAAATAGGTTTTCTATATGGTTGCTGGAGAAGCCACTCAATTTGCAAATTTGATAGTGTTACGACTCTATGGTCTAAGAAAAATGTAACAGAAAGAAAGTGAAACCAACAAATCAAGTAAAAATCAACAAGCAATTTATTACTAGATAATTAAAATGAAAAATCAAAAAGTCACTTACAGTAATGTGTTTTGAAATCCTAATAATCCAATAAGAATGATTGTTCTAATCACAAGTCCTAAATATAGAATGTTCCGAATTCACGGCTGTGTCCTTGAATGTTATGATGTGCTAATGGTCTCCAAAGTCCTGATGTACTAGAAATCTTGATGTGCTGATGTCAAAATGAAGTATTCCAAAATCTCTCAATAAGTTCACATAAATTCCAAAATCATCAATTAAAAATCCAAAATCCAAAAGTTTATGAGCACTGTTATAATCCAATGAATATTTAAAATAATTCCTCTCTTAGAATTTGGAATGAATTTTCACAACTGTAATAGCTCTTTACAAGACTGATGGTAATGTCAAAACTGAAAAAATGTCCACCAAACATGGTATATATAAAGATTGGTCACATGACAGAATGTTCTAGAACATGAGTCATCTTAATGGAATTCTAACTGTAAACAAAATTCAACCTTGACCTTCAAATTGAGAAAACATATTGATCAAAACAACCTAATTCAAGGACACTAGTTAAACATGTTTTTCCTGATAAACATAAAGATTTAAGCAAATATTAAAGTGAAGAAACATTTATAATTTCCTTAAATATTTATAATATTATATAAACATCATACATAACAATAGAGCATGTCCAAAAAGACATTCCTACCAAGTTATATTAAAGCTAGCTGAGCCATTCTGCAAAACAAGTCAAAAATAGGTTTTCCATTTTGGTTGCTGTGCAAGCCACACCAATGTTAGGAAAGCCACCCCAAACATAATTTTGGCAGAAATTGTTCTGAGGAATATTCCTACCAAGTTGTATTGAAATTACCCCATTGTTTTTGAGAAGAATTTGGAATAGAAAACTAGATGGACAACAGATGCCAGATGCAGGGCCATGCCATAAGCCTACTTTGCTTTATGGTCAGGTGAGCAAACAAAATTGCTAAAAATCTGGAGTTAAACCCAGCCAAACAAAAAACAATAAGACATTATATGATTAAGAAAGAGATGACTTCAGTGAGTTTGGTACCACTGTGTAATGATTTAGTACTTCAAGCACATATCAATTTTGTTTACAATATATGCAACATTAGATGAGAAATCATTCAAAATATACAGGTACATAAATGCATAATGTACCAAAATATTGTATGAAACAATAAAGTCGCAGACTCGTGCAAGATTCTATAATTCAAGGGTGGCCAATATGTCGATTGCAGTCAACCGGTCAATCACAAAGTAGTTTATGGTAGACCACATCCTGTTGGTATGACTCGGTAAAAAGTAGATCCCACATCACTAAAGTCTGGGCACCCCTGACATGTACATTTATTAATAGACTTTGTAAACAAGTATGTAAGAGTGTTTGATATATCCATAGCCACGTATTTGATTATTAAAAGAAATTCAATATTTTGCAACATGTTTCAATATCTCGTGAAGGCGGGGGGCATGCTGGTAGACCGTGTTGGTATGACTCAGTAAAAATTAGATCCCATGTCACTAAAGTCTGGCCACCCCTGCTATAATTGTTATTTTAAACAGTTACAAGAAGCAAAAACAATATTTTATATAGGTTTACATTGTAAAGTCACCAATGAATACTCAACATATAACAGAGTAGGATTTTGAAAACAGAACTCCAAGATAGAATTTCCACAAAAACTCCTGTATATCAAAAGCATAACAGCTCTGAATAAGCATTTCTGCAACAATGGTCCATTGATTGTCCATCAGATTTGTTCTGAGTTGCACCAGAGAGCATTTTTTTATGTGTAAAAAAGGCATATGAAACTAAATATGTCAGCCGATTGAAGCCTATAATAGCTAACAACTGATTCATAATTAGTGAAAAGCATTACCTAAAAGTTGCCAGTGTTCGTGAGACCTTCCAAGTCTGAAAATGTGGGCAGTACTTACAAACTCACTGAGAAACAGATGTTAATTTCAAAATCAAATGGTGTAAATGAGGTTTCCAAACTCAGCAGCGCACACATGTCAACACTGTAACATTGAGAGTAATAACCCAATGAAAGAGAACAATGTTCAAATTTAACAAACAGCAGAGATTACCTTGATAAATTTTAAATAAGGTTAAATGTGTAAAAAGACAACTCTCATTTACTTTCCATAACCCTCCAAGAATGTATTGAGAGCCCGTGAGATCTTAGCTCTTCACCCAATTTTTATGGCAAAATGTCAAATTTCAAATGCCAGAAAACAACTGAAGCATGAAAGCTTGACTGTAAACACAACAAAAGTATCAGTGATGTGAAACTTACATCCTATGCACTTTTCACGCATGTGACCTATGCCAATTGAGGGAAAATAAAAATTCACATAATAATTTTGGTGAGTACTGAAATCAAATTATAATTGGGTCCCACCAACCTTTTTGGGACACCAAATTTGACACTTGGCCCAAGTGGCTACACCTTTGTGTTGTAAGTGATTACATTCAAATTAAAGTGCTGAAACTTTCTATTGTTGATGGAAGAAAGGCTGTAATTTATTTGCCTAGAGTCCAAACTAGCTACCACATGTAAACTGTTGTCATACAATTGTAACTTCTGTTTCTGTTTGGTGCAGGGCCTTTTAGCATTAGTGCGCATGGGGAGAGGTATTCAGTAGAAATTACTAATTTCTTTTTTTAATTTCTCTAGCTTTTCATGCTCAATTTTCTCATCATTGTTGTTTGAAACTATCATAGTTCTTACAAAGAAAGAGTTCCAAAATTGACCAGTGTTAGCCCTTGCATGCACTATATAACATGATCACATGACTAATCATTCAGATCCAACCTTGGGTGGCAGAATTATATAGACACAATTTGTACAGGAGTTATTATTGTTTAAATTTACCAAAACCAATGAAATGTTCTGATTCTCTAATGGACTGAAATAATGCTAAAAGATTTTTATTTGAAAACATGATAAAAGATATGTGAACATTTGCCAAGTTTTTGAATTACTGATGTTAATTCATCACTGTCCTCCACAATTCCCATATCACTTGCCATACACTGTGATATCATCTAGGTCAACCATGAAAGTCCATATGACATGATCCGCTATTGCAAACTACTGATTTTGTACAAAAATTCTGCTTCATAAAAAATCCCTTCATTGTTTTGGGTTAATAACATGTTTTTGTTGTTGAGGTATTTATAGCTGGCACTAGCAATCAAGACCAAATAAAAACAAGCCAGTGGATCTCAGTAGATACTATGTTACTACTCTTGTATGTAAACCAAACTCCCAACCATTTTGTAGAATACAAGCCTTGTATGTAAACCAAACTCCCAACCATTTTGTAGAATACAAGCCTTGTATGTAAACCAAACTCCCAACCATCTTGTAGAATACAAGCACAACTATCAACCTGCCTCCCTTACATGCATCTGCTGCAAGATGCTTGAGCACATCACAGTCAGAAACATGATGCATCATCTGGACCACTTCAGCATCCCTAACAGACTGCCAGCACAGTTTCTGTACCAGAAAAGGCTGTGAAACACAACTTGTAACCCTTGTGAATGAGCTTGCTAGATCCTTAGACAGAGGAAAGCAGTACGATCTTGCAGTCCTCAACTTTAGTAAGGCTTTTGACTGTGTCCCCCATGAATGACTCCTTTGTAAGTTTGATCACTATGGCAACAAGGGGAATGCTCTGAAATGGATCAGAGATTTTCTGACAGACAGATTTCAGAGGGTTATTGTAGATAACGCAACATCAGACCCAGCACCTGTTGTTCTATGTCACTATGATATGTGGAAAAAGCTGAACTTCTTGCTGTGATTTGCCCCAATTCAACTAGATGCTGGGGTCAGATATTTGTCAGCAGGTATGTCTATTAGGTTGTATTGGGTCCCATCCTCTTCCTGGTGTTCATCAATGACCTACCATGTAGCATCAAATCCAACATGAGGCTATATGCAGACGACTGTATAGTTTACAGAGAAATCAACATCCCCAAGGACACCAAGATCATACAAGACCTGGATCGACTGGCTCTTTGGGAAAGAACCTGGGGTATGTCCTTCCAACCACAGAAATATAGCATCCTTAGAGTTTACAGGAAGAAGACTCCAATCCTTTCCGAATACACCTTCAAGGGGCACAAGCTAGCCCCAGAGGATGCAACAAAGTATCTTGGGGTGGAACTCTCAAAGACCTCTCTTGGAAATGCCACATGGACAAGATGGTGAAGAAAGAGAGCAGCACCCTTTGTTTTCTGTGGCACAACTGTTGAGTCAGCAATGAGGAAGTCAAAAGCTCAGCATACTTCTCGCTTGTGCGACCTGGCTTGAGTACTGCTCGACTGTGTGGAACCCGCATAACCAGGACCAGATAAACAAGATAGGGATGGTTCAGAGGGCTGCTTGATACACTACCAGTGGCAGAGCCATGCTGGATCATCTCCAGTGGGAGTCGCTAGAGTCCAGGCAAACCAAGTCCCAGTTGACAATGATGTTCAAGATCGTGATCAACCTAGTAGACATACCTGCTGACAAATATATAACCCTAGCATCTAGTCGAATTGTGGCGAATCACAGCAAGAAGTTTAGACATATCTGCAGCTACAAATTCTTACAAGTTTTCCACATACAATAAGGACATTGAAAAACTTTCCTTCCATCATTGCAGAAGCTCCTGACTTGGTATCTTACTAGCAGGAACTATCTACCATCACATTCTAAAGCAGTCATAAGTTACAAGACCTAGTGATTCTCAGGGCTATGCCTGAGGAGGTACACTTACCTCTTTGCTGCTACAGTAGCCAGATTAGTCCGAGTATGAAGGGACGAAAATGTAGCATGTCAATCTTTCACTTTTTTCTACCTTTCCTATCATCACTCTTCTACCTGTCCTATCACTACCATATTTACTATTATCAGAGCACTACCCATTGTTTAATAGTCAAGTAGCAACAGGCGTCACCACTAAAGGGCTCTGGCGATCAAGATTAACATTTTCTAAAAATGGCAACCTCATTACACCAGGTACTTTCTCTGCTTTCACATGTTATTACATCTGCATGTATTCATAGTTGAAAGGTCAACTGTCCATATTTGGCTTATATGACATTGGTGATTTTCAACAACATATTTGGCCCAAATAAATGTCAACAGAATTTTTCAAAATGCAGAAAAAATGCATAAAACGAACATATATGCTCACATACACCTGCAGTTTAAATACTTTTGGAGTTCGTTTTACGAGAATAATCGTAAAATGTGTGCGAATATTTGCGTAACACCACCAAATTATGTCTTTTTTAAAGGTCACCTATGACAGCAAGAGACGTAACTCTTCCAGGCATGTGGCTACATAAAGAATGTAAACAATGACAACATTACAACATAAATTGGGTTAAAAAACAAATGAAAATTTCATTGTATAAAAAAGCAGATTTTATATCAAGAAAGCAGATTACACAAATGTAATGTTAGTCATTATAGTAACTTTATTACAAAATTTTAGTACAACTTTTGATGTGTAATGTATTTTCTAGGTTAGACATTTGTGACTGTGAGAATTACTGAGATATTATCAGTCATGCCATCTACTCTAGGTAAGATTCTTATCTTGAAGACACTGGTGTTCAAATTAAAATTTTCATATTTAATATAAGTAAGATTCTTATGTAGAGACACTGGTGTTCAAATTAAAATTTTCATATTTAATATAGGCAAATAAGAGGTAAAACCATTTTGCAGAATTTGGAAGAAAAGAAAACCAATTTATGTCATTTTTTTGTCAATACCAATATGAATATTGTCATAATGAAGAACAGAAAACCGATCTATAGAGTTTCTCTATTTAAAAACATAATCATAAATATTTTCTGAGAACCAACTCTGTACCTGTTCCTTCTCACTCCGATTCCACAATTTGACACTTGCCTCTACTTCATGAACTATGTAATATTCCTCAAAATACAGGTCAGAATTATTTGTTGGGGTCACTGATTTTGTTTTAAAGATCTGAAAATGTACTAAAAATATCTTATAACTAAATTTTAAATTGGCAATTTACTAAATTATGATTTTAGATCAATGTTTTTATGTACAAGAACACTGTAATGAATATGCACTATTGGTTTTAATTTCAAATTGTGTATGACTGAAGAAAATGGTATTTCATGCAAAAATATTAGGGGGGGGGGGCACTTGATAAAAATACACAGAAAGGCTTCAGAAGTACCTGGAACATAGAAAAAGTAAATGTATTCTTAAAGCTGAATGTTCACAAAACATTTGTATATAACCATATTTAAGAGATATGCAAGTTTCTGCATGAAATAACATGAGGTCAAGAATTTGCAAAAACTGTACAAAGACCAATATTAAAAATGGTGGATGGTGCATGTGTTTGAATGCTTCCTGTGAATTTATTTCAAAAGATATCATAAAGATGGGTTCATTTTTTAAAATTCTGCACACTCAAATTATGCAGAAAACATTCCATTTTAAGAGTAACATTTAATTTCAACTTGTGTATGACTCAAGAATATGGTATTTCATGCAAAAATGTTAGTGGGGCCCTTGGTAAAAAAAAATGCACAGAAAGGCTTCAGATGTACCTGGAACAAAAAAAAAGTAAATTTATTCTTAAAGCCGAATGTTCACAAAACATTTCTATATAACCATGTGTAGGAAATATGCAAACTTCAGCTTGAAATAGCATGAGGTCAAGACTCTGCAGAAAGAGACCAAAAACCAATATTAAAAATGGTTGACGGTGTAAGTGTTTGAATGCTTCCTGTGAATTTATTTCAAAAGATATAAAGATGAGTTCATTTTTTAATTCTGCACACTCAAATTATGCAGAAAACACTCCATTTTCATATATTCTGTAATTCTGAAAAAATTCATCCCCTGTTGCTATGTCAATCGTGACTGTATCAACGTATGATATAGATAGATAGCGATGCCCTCTTCTCCCCCCTACCCATTGTGAAATGATGAAATGATGCGATTCAGTTTCGACGACTATCGACATATATCAGCTGTAGCAAAACAATTAACAGATGTAATAATTTTACATTGTACGGCGGCAAGCATCCGTCAACAGATCGCTGGAACTCTCGAATAAGCTCCAATGCCTTTTCTGCCAACATATTGGTTTTTGTTTACATCTTTCCCGCGAGTTTCGTCGATATCGTCAACTGCACTTCGATTGGTCAAAAATATCCAATCAAAGGCACATTTGCAGGAGGCTCAACAGAGGAAATTTTATAAAACAGTTAGCTATGTGCTAATCATAGAAAGAAAGATTATCAAAATGACCATATATGATACCTTGTTTCTCTGTTTGTTTCACATTATTATTACTAGTAGTAGTAGTTGTTTTAGTTGTTGTTACTATTACTATTATTATTAGTAGTAGTAGTTGTAAAGCTGGTGTTGGGGCAGTGGCAGCAACAGTAAATGGATTTAGTAGTGAAAGTAGTAATAGTAGTATAAATTAAGAATACATTTATATTATTATTATTATTATTATTATTATTATTATTATTATTATTATTATTATTATTATTATTATTGTTGTTGTTGGTGGTGGCAGTTTTTTTTTTATTGTTGTTAAGAATGTCAGCACCTTAACTGCTTGGAAATATACTTACAGTAAAAGAAATAAAAATCGAATTTTTAATGATTACCAGTCCTCTAGAGATACCAGAATCCTTTGTTTTGTTTCAGAAAAAATATTTGCTTTGGAGAGAGAGAGAGAGAGAGAGAGAGAGAGAGAGAGAGAGAGAGAGAGAGAGAGAGAGAGAGAGAGAGAGAGAGAGCATTTAGAGATTATCTGGACACATTTCTATGATGTAGGCATTTGTATTCAAAGCCCTCACAAAATTTATGAATGCAAATCTGAGAGTGTAATTTGTACAAATGCAGATCTGAGAGTGTAATTTGTATGAATGCAGATCTGAGAGTGTAATTTGTATGAATGCAGATCTGAGAGTGTAATTTGTATGAAAACTCAAGGAACTTACCTGCTATTTTATATTTCTAGCCCTGGAATTCATCAAACATTCCAACGATATCACTAGAATTTAAACTGTAGGGCTCATATGAGCTTTTACTGCAGGATGGATGAATTTGTCAGGATTAGAATTTGAAGTTTCTGACTGCATAGTTTTGAATGTACTCTTACTTCCAGATAACAGAATGCTATGAATTTGAAATGTTTGATTGCACTTGTAGTTTTCAATGTCTTCTCACTCCCAGATAAGAGAGTGTTATGAATTTGAAATGTCTGATTGCACAGTTTTCAATGTACTCTCACTCCCAGATAAGAGAGTGTTATGAATTTGAAATGTCTGATTATACAGTTTTCAATGTACTCTCACTCCCAGATAATAGAGTATTATGAATTTGAAATGTTTGATTACACAGTTTTCAGTGTACTTTGACTCCCAGATAATAGAGTATTATGAATTTGAAATGTTTGATTATACAGTTTTCAATTTACTCTCACTCCCAGATAATAGAGTATTATGAATTTGAAATGTTTGATTACACAGTTTTCAGTGTACTTTGACTCCCAGATAATGGAGTGTTATGAATTTGAAATGTTTGATTATACAGTTTTCAATTTACTCTCACTCCCAGATAATAGAGTATTATGAATTTGAAATGTTTGATTACACAGTTTTCAGTGTTCTTTGACTCCTAGATAATAGACTGTTATGAATTTGAAATGTTTGATTATACAGTTTTCAATTTACTCTCACTCCCAGATAATAGAGTATTATGAATTTGAAATGTTTGATTATACAGTTTTCAATTTACTCTCACTCCCAGATAATAGAGTGTTATGAATTAGAAATGTTTGATTACACAGTTTTCAGTGTACTTTGACTCCCAGATAATAGAGTGTTATGAATTTGAAATGTTTGATTATGCATTTTTCAATTTACTCTCACTGCCAGATAATAGAGTATTATGAATTTGAAATGTTTGATTACACAGTTTTCAGTGTTCTTTGACTCCCAGATAATAGAGTGTTATGAATTTGAAATGTTTGATTACACAGTTTTCAATGTACTTTGACTCCCAGATAATAAAGTGTTATGAATTTGCAATGTCTGATTACACAGTTTTCAATTTACTCTCACTCCCAGATAATAGAGTGTTATGAATTTGAAATGTTTGATTACACAGTTTTCAGTGTACTTTGACTCCCAGATAATAGAGTGTTATGAATTTGAAATGTCTGATTACACAGTTTTCAATTTACTCTCACTCCCAGATAATAGAGTGTTATGAATTTTAAATGTTTGATTATACAGTTTTCAGTGTACTTTGACTCCCAGATAATAGAGTGTTATGAATTTGAAATTTCTGATTACACAGTTTTCAATTTACTCTCACTGCCAGATAATAGAGTGTTATGAATTTGAAATGTTTGATTACACAGTTTTCAGTGTTCTTTGACTCCCAGATAATAGAGTGTTATGAATATGAAATGTTTGATTATACAGTTTTCAATGTACTTTGACTCCCAGATAATAAAGTGTTATGAATTTGCAATGTCTGATTACACAGTTTTCAATTTACTCTCACTCCCAGATAATAGAGTGTTATGAATTTGAAATGTTTGATTACACAGTTTTCAGTGTACTTTGACTCCCAGATAATAGAGTGTTATGAATTTGAAATGTCTGATTACACAGTTTTCAATTTACTCTCACTCCCAGAAAATAGTGTTATGAATTTTAAATGTTTGATTATACAGTTTTCAGTGTACTTTGACTCCCAGATAATAGAGTGTTATGAATTTGAAATTTCTGATTACACAGTTTTCAATTTACTCTCACTGCCAGATAATAGAGTGTTATGAATTTGAAATGTTTGATTACTAATTTTTCAGTGTACTTTCACTCCCAGATAATAGTATTATGAATTTGAAATGTTTGATTACACAGTTTTCAGTGTGCTTTGACTCCCAGATAATAGAGTGTTATGAATTTGAAATGTTTGATTACACAGTTTTCAGTGTACTTTGACTCCGAGATAATAGAGTGTTATGAATTTGAAATGTTTGATTATACAGTTTTCAATTTACTCTCACTCCCAGATAATAGAGTGTTATGAATTTGAAATGTTTGATTACACAGTTTTCAATTTACTTTCACTCCCAGATAATAGAGTATTATGAATTTGAAATGTTTGATTACACAGTTTTCAATTTACTCTCACTCCCAGATAATAGAGTGTTATGAATTTGAAATGTTTGATTATACAGTTTTCAATTTACTCTCACTCCCAGATAAGATAGTGCTATGAATTTGACCTCTTTCTGAATGTGATGAGCTGTACTCTCAACTATACATGCATCAAGTTTCATGACTGTACAGCTGTACATGTAACAGTGTCAAAGAAACTGAGCTAAATGCACAAAACATGGATGCTTACACCACCACCACCAACAATGCCATTGGAAATGTGACACCTGCATCTCACCTATACTTCACATGCAAGACAAAAAATCTAGATCTGCTATCACAAAATGTACTGGAAGATCAGGATCTCTGCTTACATTTTAAGTCATTAGAAAATTAACAGATTAGACTATGATTGGTCAACTCATGATGCAAAAGAAGAGATTTAGGCCTATGCCATTGATAATTGTAAGTACATTATATACCATCCTTACTCGCTTATAAGTTAAGTCCATCAAACAACATAGACCCTGATTTGCTATCACATAATGCATTGGCAGATCAGGGTCTATGTTGTTTGTTCTATTGATTACACCTAATAAACTGGATAGACCCAAATCTACCAGTACATTATGCAATGGCAGATCTGGATCTGTACAGTTTGTGGTTGGACTTGACTTAAAAGCAAGTACTTACCATATATGCTGTTATGACTCTAGGTCTTAAAAATATGTAACAGAAAGAAAGTGAAACCAACAATGTATGTAATATCAATAAGCAATTTATTTCCCTGTAATACAAAGTAAAATTCAAATGATACTTACAATATTATGAATCAAATTCCAAATAATCCTAAATATCCTAAAATCACAAGTCCAAAAATATAGAATATTCCGAATGGGTTCCAATAGTCTTGAATGTCCGGATATACCGCAATGATACAACCCAGAATGTCTTTGAATGAGTTCACAAAAATCCAAAGTAATGTATTAATTCAAAAGTCAATGAGCACTTTAGTAATTCCAATGAATATATGTTAATGAATGATTCCTCTTGAATTATATCTGATTTCAATGGCACAATGTAAAATCTGATCACAAATGGATTTCCACAGACTGATCTAAAACAAGAATGAAGTTAATGCATATTAAGTCTATATTATATACATATTTTCTAATGATCCACATCATAACGTGAGTCATTCTATGGAAACATCCAGCCTAATAGTAAATAAGACCAGCCTTGAACTCAAATGGTGGTAAACATCCTTTTACAAGTAACCATATTTTAAAGTACAAATAAGTACAACCTTACCATAATGGACAAAGTTAAGCGCACATTATAGATTCAGTATACTTAACAATGCAAATATGGTAAAACTATAAAATGTGTTGGTATGTGACTACATGTGTAAATCATGTATTTCACCATATACCTACAGTTTTTCCTACAGACAAGGAGAAATTGACTGTTATAAACACAACTATTGTAGGAAGAACACTACTTTGGGAAAGGGGATGGGCATAGTGGGGAGTGGAGATAATATGAACTGTTGTTTATATTTACCATGCATTGTTGTAAAACTTGATTTACTGTAAACAAAACTTTATGTTCTGAATGTAGCTTTTGCTTTAGAATGATAGGCATGATATTTCTGTGATAAACCTGAGATGTTTTTTAGTAAGGAAACAAACCTCTGCATACCTCAATCCCAAGACATTCAGTGCCTTCAAAAAATTATTTCCTAGGTCATTCTCATCTCCTTTTTGAATTTAAAACCCTGATTCCACTAAATGGTATAATACATATGTATAAGTGTATGCATGGATGTCATATGTAGTGTTGTTTTGGTATAAGTGTATGAATGGATGTCATATGCAAAGTCTTGTTTTGGCATATTAGTGTATGCAAAGGTATCATATGTAAAATGTTGAGCTGGTACAAATGTACATGTATGCATCGATGTTATATGTAAAGTGTTGCATTGGTACAAGTCAATGTATGGATGTTAAATGTAAAGTGTTGTTTTGGTACAAGTGCATGAATAGATATCATATGCAAAGTGTTGTGTTGAGACAAGTGTATGCATAGATGTCATATGTAAAGTGTTGTGTTGGTCAAAGTGTACATATGAATATCATATGTAAAATGTTGTGATGGCACAACTGTATGTATGGATGTCATATGTAAAGTGTTGTGTTTCTACAAGTGTATGCATAGATGTCATATGTAAAGTGTTGTGTTGGTATAAGTGTACATATGCATGTTATATGTAAAGTGTTGTTTTGGTATAAGTGTACATATGGATGTTATATGTAAAGTGTTGTGTTGGTATGAATGTATGCATGGATGTCATATGTAAAGTGCTGTGTTAGTACATGTGTATGCATGGATGTAATATGTAAAATGTTGTGTTGGTACAAGTGTATGCATGGATGTCAAATGAAAAGTGTTGTTTTGGTATTAGTGTATGTATGGATGTCATATATAAAGTGTTATGTTGGCATAAGTGTACAGATGGATGTCATATGCAAAGTGTTGTTTTGGTATAAATGTATGCATAGATGTCATATGTAAAGTTGTTTAGGTATAAGTGTATTCATGGATGTTATATGCAAAGTGTTGTTTTGGTATAAGTGTATGCATAGATGTCATATGTAAAATGATGTGTTGGCATCGGTGTACATATGGATATCATTTTCAAAGTGTTATTTAGTATAAATGTATGCATAGACATCCCATGTAGTGTTGTTTTGGTATAAGTACATAAATGTCATATTTAAGGTGTTGTGTTGGTATAAGTGTATGCATAGATGTCACATGTAAAATATTTTGGTATAAGTGTATGCATGGATGTGATATGCTAAGTGTTCTTTTGGGATAAATATATGCATATACATCACATGCAGTGTTGTTTTGGTATAAGTGTACACATAGATATCACATGTAGTGTTGTTTTGGTATAAATGTATGCATATACATCACATGATGTGTTGTTTTGGTATAAGTACACACATAGACATCACATGTAGTGTTGTTTTGGTATAACTGTATGCATAGATGTCAAATGCAAAGTCTTGTTTTGGTATAAATGTATGCATAGACGTTACATGTAGTACTTTTTTGGTTAAAGTGAATGCAATGATATCATATGCAAAGTGTTCTTTTGGTATAAGTGTATGCATAGATGTCATATGTGAAGTGTTGTATTGGTAAAAGTGTATGCATAAATCTCATATGTAAAATGTTTTGGTATAAGTGTATGAATGGATGGATGTCATATGTAAAGTTGTTTTGGTATACGTGAGTATTATAGAGAAAGGAAACTATGAAAACACTAATATGATTTTCCCAGTCTTGGCTTTGTTTACACTCAGCTTCACCTGGACAAATCATTTAGTGTTTAGCTCTCTTTCTCTATACTACTATAGTTATAATTAGCCTTATATTAACGCACACCAGCTTCGTGGAGATATTGGCGCACACAAGTTAACTCCCTTGATTGCAATCTATTTTTAGATAACAAGCATGCAGATTTGCCTGCACCTTAACTTAGAAATGTAGTATACTACTGATATATATATATATATATATATATATATATATATATATATATATATATATATATATATATATATATATTGAAGTCTATGTATAGATATCTGTGGAAAGGTCTGGTGTCTCACGGGGTTGGCCACTCTGTCTTGACATTCAGGCCGGGGTCCAGTCCAGGATCCTGAAACAGTTAAGAGCCATACAGATCTTAAATGACAGATCATGTGATGACCTATCCTTCCGATGTGAATACAACCGAAGAGTTGCAGGAAGGAAAAGGTTATGAGACCTCCGAAGCCATTCACACTAGCGACCGGGTGCAGGTGGATAGCGAATTCCGATATGTTCCTTATCTGCTGAAGAACTAAACTATTAAGAAGGGCTAGTATCCGGCTCTAGACTGAGCTTTTGCAAAAATATTAAAAATTACCTACAACTATATTGCCCACGAACCTGGCAACAGCAAAACAATCAAGAGAGCCATATAAAAACTGCAACAGATTGTACATTAATTACAGTAGAGATTAAAAAATAGTATATATAATGTTTGACTTTGACGAATAATGGCTGCCTGCGAGATCGCCGATGACACGATAGTAACTTTTCCACAAGGCTGGGAATCAAAACATTAAATATCGCCTACAAATTTATCAAGGACGCTCTCAAGATGATTTACCAAACATCAAAAGAAAATCCGATGGGGTTCAACAAACTTGGCAGCAGAAGATCTTTGTATGACATTGTCAAAACCAGGTTTGATGGAAGCTTAGTTTAATGTTGACAGATTTATGATGTAATGTTGAGAGAAGCATGTTTAATGTAAATGATTGATATAATGTATGCAAATGCAATAATAGCTGCGTACATAGAAGCTCCTTGCGCTTACTTTCCCCCAGAATTCAATTTTTATGAACTCAGACGTAAGATGTCGGTGAACACTGCTTATGGGTTTGTCAGAGATGCTTTTGATATCACTTGGAAATTAGCCGAAGAAAATGAAGAGCACTTTTATTGTTACGCCAAAATAGCTATCGAATTAAAGCGAGATCTGATCTATCTTTCAAAAGAATATGACAGACTTGGTGGTGAGGCGATGTTTACTTCAGCCAGGCTTTAGAAAGTGCTAACACAAACGTCTATTTTTTTGTCCTTTGATATTTTTTGCATACATTTTTTCATACTTACTCACACACATTGGACTTAAATCTACCATGCAGGTCTTGATTTGATTCAGAATTTTTTGTGTACGTGATGTAAGCATATTTGCACATCACTTTTTTGTGTTGAATTCCAGGCTCCAGATTTCTGAAAGTGGCCTGTTCTGTAATTCCAACGTCTGAAATAATCAACAAAAATGGATTAAAAAAAGGTGCCAGTGCCAGCAACACATGCAGTGTTTAACACCAATGGAATAGCTGACATAAAAAACAACAAGCGTTTGTAATATCTGCAAGACCGCTTGAAACAGTAAGCCCGTTTGTTATAACTCTAGTAATATGCGATAAGTTCTTCAAGCTGTTCTGTTTCGAGATGGCTGCTAATGTGATTGAAGTCTATGATATCTTTCATCGTGTACAATAACGCTAGCCAATTATTTCTTCGTTCTCTGGATGTGTCTCTTCTTCTGGAACAAAAGCTTCATCTTGTAGATATTCCGCATCAAGCTTGTTTACTATTTGGTGGTAAAGCAGCAGATTGACCTCTTGAACAGTTCTGAGATAATGATCAATATACGATTCTGGATCAGGTCCAAGCTCTTTTATCTGCTCTTTTGTAAGCGCAGGCTCATTACAGCAGACAGTAGGTATTTTTGGAACCAAAAGAGAATACTTAAAAATGTTGTAGTATATTTCAGCTAACTTTTTTTCATCATCATTATCTTGTTGTGGTTGTGGTTGCTCTAGTTCTGGTTGTGGTTGTTCTTCGGGTGTATCTAGTTTGCCAGTGATATTTAAATAAAGCTCGAGCGAGTTTCTTTGTAACATGTCGTAGAGCCATATTGTTGACACTGTTTCATGCTTTTAAAAGCCTTCTAGCCAGCTTTTTGGTGCCTCTGGAGCATCAGCAAAGTTTCCTCTTGGTATTTTTGTTTCTGCTGATGTAAACTTTTTAAGCATGTTTGTTCCACCGCCAAGTCTCATCTCAAGATAATTAATTGCAGCCTTAAGCTCATTAGCATCATATTTATGCATCATATTTATGCTTGAGGTGATATTTAACAATGAGATATTAAGCCTCAATTGCTTTTTGCAAAATGGACAACATCTCAACATCTCAACGTCTTTTATCAGTTTAAGAAGATATTGTGCATTTTTCACAAGATAATTTTCATGTCGCACGCTGTCACACTTGCAATGGAGAAGGTGTTCTTTCACACTTATACTTTGATCTGGCGCACCAACAAAGTGTCCGCTGGGTATATTTGTGATCTTGTCAATAAGTTTTGTATCTGCTTATTCTTTGGTGGTCGCATCTTTTTCAGTTTCTGACGTGGTTAAGTTTGCAATTTGTTTAGAATTGATGTCGATGTCGCCAGTCATAGTTCCACCAGCTAGCGGCAAAACATATGGCGCTGACACTAACATTTCATTGCCAAGGATTGCTGATGCCAAGTTTTGTCCTACAAAAAGCAAGCGCCCTCGAGGAAAATATGTATTGGCATCTGTTAACAACACTCTAGCATTTGCATACTTATCTGCATACTGTTTATTGGCCGAATCTGCGTTATCTGCTGGTGTAGCCACATTTGTAATGTTTTGATAAGACATATTTAGCGGTCCAGACATATTATCACCAGTTTTTATCAAGCGATTGTTGAGTTCTGCATCAGAAATAGTTGCTGTCGTGCTCAATTCAGCACCGCCAATAATTGTGCCAAAAGCTGTATAATGACTCATTATATATAACTCTATCTAAAATGCGCATCTTTAACTTTGACTCAGAAGACATCAAAAAGTCTAGATATAAATTTTTGTTTCCAAATTGTCCTTACATGAGCGTTGGTCTAACCGGTCGCGGCAAAACCAATTTGCTTTTGAATATGCTGCTTAGCAAGGGGCTCAATTATGACCGGATAGTCATTTACATGCTAAATCCAAGTCAAGAAAAATACAGGACACTTAGTGACTTTGACAAGGCTGTTAGCAGTTCTGCTGTTGCTGATCACTACAAGACAGCCAGCAACTAAACGTTTATAATATTAGAGCTAGAAGAAATAAAAATGTAGAAGAATTTTATAGCAAAATTTACTCTGTCATTGTATTTGATGACATCAAAATTGACCGCAACAACATGAATAAAATCAAAGAATTCTTTTCTCTGTCATGAAACAAGGGCTGCAATTCTATCCACTTGGCGCAGTCTTACTATGAAGTGCCAAAATACATTTGACGCAACACAGGTTGCGTTGTATTGTATTCTGGCTTGGACAACCGCGACATAGATTCTATTGAGCGTGATCATTTTCATGGCATAGACACTGCTACATTTATGCAATGTTATCATGAGGCCACTGGCGGCAGCAAACATAATTTTATGACTTTTCACAGAGATGCAGAACACGTTCCTGAAATGTATCATCGCGGCTTTGACGAATTTTATTTACCAGATCCTTTAATGTTATGCAAATATATTCTATACAATGCTGTTTGTACGAGTAGAAACGCCAAAAGACAAAGCTGAAATTATGCGAAAGTATGTAGAGCAGAAGCAACAATTATGTGATTGCATACTCACAGTTAAAACTGGCGAATAGGAATTTCCACACGAAGTGACAAAAAATTATTTCAACCTTTCAACCAGTGACAACAACAATAACTGAAACAGCATCTGCACATGACAAAAAAAAAAAAAAGGAAAAAAAAAAAAAAAAGAAAAAAGACAAGCAAATTAAACACCAAAAAGCTGCCGAGTGCGGTTTTAAGAAAGTTGATGCTAGCGCTAAATACCAAACAGAAAAAAAACAAAACAAAAAAAAACCAAGAACAGATTTCAGAAAAACAGCTTCAGGAGCTACAAAAACGAACAGCGCAAGAATCAGAAGATTATACGACAACACAAACACTGGAATCAGCAAATCTTCCAATACTGGATTAACCCTAAAGTTATCGGCCAAAAAATATCTCGCATGGGTGGTGCTTTACCTGCAATATTACCACTTCTTGCAGCGTGAGCGCCAAAAATATTACCAATTCTTGGTTCGTTAGGAATAGCAGCTGCCTCTGGAGCAATATCTGGTGCTACGGAAAAGGCAACAAGCGGCAGAGGACTGCAACGCAGACATCAGCTACAGAAAGTTTTGTTTAAACATTCTACATAAAATTTTGTATCATGAAGTTAGTCTATTTCTCTCTATGAAGCTCAACGTAAAAAAATTGCGCTGGCCTCTTCTAGAGATTGCCCATTGTCAATAAGACTATCAGCAAAACAATTATCTTCTGGCAGCGACAAGTTGATTCTAACAAAACGTCAACATTAAACATTACAACATGAAAAAACAAAGAACTGCAAGAAAAGATGTTGTACTTGATTTGCCTGCAGCACAACTTAAAAAAACAAGGCGGAGTCTTAACACTTCTACCATTGATAGCTGCTGATAGTGCAAGTGCGCTGTTGCCTGGACTTCTTGGCAAGCTTTTTGGACATGGCATGAGAGGTAAAAAAACAAAAAAAAGAGCGCGATGCAATACCCCGGATCACAATGCCGCTAAGCAATTTTGACATTGAGAAAGCGCTTAAAGACATAAAATCATTTCGTGGTGTTTTTTTTCTAAAGATAGGATAACTCGCCCCCCCCCCCCCAAAAAAAGTAATGAATGCTGCATTGTGAATATCGAAAAATATTTTGATGGCTCTGGGACACATTGGGTTCCCATTGTCAACAGGCCAGATAATAGTGCCACATAATATTTTTATTCCTTTGGTCTGCCATCGTGCGACAACATAACAAAATATATTTCTGGTGCGCGGCAAAGTTGTATTTTATAACTCAACACAAATACAGCATATGAATAGTTCAGCTTCTGGTCTTTATTGTATTTATTTTATCAGATCACGATGCCAAGGAAAATACGCATTAGATATCTTACTGAAACTTAACGCGTTACCAACTCTAGACATGTTTTAAGTAAGCTTAATCAGCAGAAAACTGCGACAAGTTTTATGTAAATGTCAAATGTAATGACAGCATCATTGTGCTTATCATCCAGAAAGAATACCGACAGTCTTGAAGAAACTTCATCTCAAACTAAAAACAGACGTTCCATCATAAAATCAATGTGCGCCGTTTGCAGCAAAAGAAAATCCAGGTTTGTTAAGGAAATCTCTGGTGGTTGTGCTGATGTCTGCAGCAAACAACATATTGTCGTAATTGACACATAATTTTATGTTTTGCTTGTTATATACATGTATATGTATGCATGTGATGACAATATTTGTGTTCAAGGCACTACAATTTTTGGACTCTGTTCTGTTTGTAAGCATTGTAAAATATATGGCGGCGCTTCTGATCTTCAAGCGCTCATTGGAAAACTTCCAAAACCAAAAGGCAGCTGGACTCGGCTAGGATGTAAGTATACGGGTCCGTGGAATCCTCTAGATAAACAACTAGATGCAAATGATCAACAGCTTCCTGGTCAACAACCCTATAACCAAGTAGATGCCAAGACAATGTGGCTTGACATTTGCTATAGAGATCACCCAAATGAAGAAAACCGCTGTGACAAGCTTGATGAGTTAGTCCCGATAAAACCAACAGGGATGCGAAAACTTTGGGTGGATCATGGCGGTGAATTTTACAATAACACATTTGAGATCTGGCTCGAACAAAATAAAATTCCTAAGTATTCCACGTTAAATGCAGACAAAGCAGTTGTCATTGAAAGATTCAATCGAACGCTAACAAATGCAACATAGAAAGACTTTACAAAAAATAAAACAAGTAAATATGCAAATGTGTTGCAGTCGGTGGCATATAAATACAACAATACCAAACACAGAAGCATTGGAATGATGCCAACGCAGGCTAGCGACAAACTAAATCAAGATAGTGTTGCAAACAAATTATTTTTAAACAAAAGTTTGATGTGGGTGTGCAGGTCAGGATTTCTAGACTAAAAAAATGTTTGAAAAAGGCCATACAGTAAAGTGTTTACCATGACAGAGATATTGAAAACAATTCATGTAACGTGCTGAATTGCAGACGTTAATGGTGAACCTGTCTCTGGACCCTTTTATGAACAAGAATTGTCTGTCACAAAGTTGTTTGCTGTCTAAACAAGCAACTATATCATGTCTGTTTGATGCCAGTGTTATCTACTGGCAAGCAATGAGAAATAATTCTGTCATATTCTGCCAATATTTTTTGCTGGCTACAGGTTTGTAAATAGCTGCCTTGTCTGGCATACCTATGAGCAGAAATATTTTCTTAAACACGTAATCTAACGTGATAAATTTCTGTCTTCCTGGCAGGCATAGCGTAATAAATCTATTAAAGATCACGTCGAATTGAGCCCTTTGTTTGTACGACAGATTAAATCGCGCCAACTTGTTTCTGATATGATATTTTCGGGTATATTTGTGCGGCCTCATATTGTAATGCAGGTGTGCATTTTCGACTTGATTATACTCATCGTAATTGCGGACAATGGCATCTTCGTTTTCATCAGTCATACATTTTTGTCTAATCAATGTATATATTATGCCAGATACAATTGTTTATATCACAGGCGTTTACTTGGAAAACTTCGCGCATTCCGTCAGCATTTTGACATCAATATCAATTTCGAATCTCTTCAAAACAGTAATAATAATTTTCCGAATGAGAGTTCTGGTTGGGTTATGATTGGTGTTTCAGAATGTATTGTTAATACTTCTAAGTACAATCCATTACGCGGCAAGTCATATTTGGAACTGCCAGCCAAAATTAAAAACAGCCGAAGATGCATCAACATCAAAAATAAGGACAACAAGTGTTTTATGTGGGCTGTGTTATCTGCGCTGTATCCTGTAAACATAAATCCAAATCGAGTTAGCAATTATACAACATATCAGAATAAATTAAATTTTACTGGAATCAATTTTCCTGTGCAGATCAATGACATGCCAACATTTGAAAACTTAAACAATATTTCTGTCAATGTCTTTGGCATGGATAATGATAAAATGTGTCCGCTGCATATTTCTTCAGTTACTAGCGAAATAGAAGTTGATTTGCTTTACATTAACTGCCACTATTGCTGGATCAAGAATTTTTCAGGATTGATGAATGGACAGTACAGCAAACACAAATGTAAAAATATTTTAATGTAGAAAATGTCTTCATGGTTTTGCGCATGAGGACTTGCTTGATAAACATGACCAAGATTGTGTCAATATCGTAGGAGCTATCATGCCAGACAAAAATAATAATGTCTTAACATTTAAAAATATCTGCCACTTAGGAAAAGCTCCATTTGTTATTTCCGCCGATTTTGAAGCATTCACTGTTCTAATTGATGGCACAAACAATAATCCAGAAAGTACCAAGAGCATGTTCCTTGCGGCTACTCATACAAGCTGGTCTGCATTAATGATTCTCTAAGTAAGCCAATCCAATTGTATTGCAGTGATGACTGTGGAGAACAGATTATATGAGCAGCACTGTTTCAGCAAAAATGATTTATACTCCAGAATATAGAGAAAACTTTTTGAAAGCTGAACTGTGTTGGATTTGTGAACAACCACTTGGTACTGACAGATTGCATGATAATTTTCATTGTACTAGAAAATATCGCGGTTCTGCTCATGACAAGTGCAATCTTCATTTAAAAATGCCAACATTTTTTCCAGTGGCATTACATAATCTTCGCAGTTATGATTCACATCTCATCGTAAAGCATTTTGGAAAGTTTTCTTAAAAAATAACTGTCATACCCAATAATATTAAGCTCTGTATGTCATTTTGACTTGGTCAATTGCACTTTATTGACAGTCTTCAATTTTTAAATATTTCATTGGATGAGCTTGTCAAAAATACAAAAGCGATCAAATATACAGCAGAAGAATTTCCTGGTGACAAACTTAATTTGGTCATGCGCAAAGGAGTTTACCTGTATGACTACATGTTGTGGTGGGATAAATTTCAAGAAACAAATCTTCCACAGAAAGAATCATTTTACAGTCAACTTAGTGATACTGATGTTTCTGATGTTGACTATGAACTCACTTGCAATGTTTGGTCTGCTTTGACATTAAAAATATGGGTGAGTACCATGACTTGTATCTAAAACCAGATGTATTGTTGCTTACAGATGTGTTTGAAAACTTTTGAAATATCTCTGTGTCCTATTACAAGTTGGATTCTGCTTGGTACTATTCAAGTCCTGGCTTGTCATAGATGCCACACTTAAGTTGTCTTAGGTAAATTTGGAGTTGCTCACTGACATTGAGATGTTTCATTTTATTGAAAAAGAAATTTGTGGCGGAATCTCAGTCATTACAAATAGACATTCTGTGGCCAACAACAAGTATCTGCACAATTATGATTCTGCACAGGAGTCAGAATATATCATTGATCCATGTTCCAAAGATCTTTAGGATTTGGCTATGTTGCAAAAGTTTGCCTGTGGGTGATTTCTCACGGCTGAATCCAGAATATTTTACAGAAAAATTGTTTCAGATGATGATGACACTGGATACATTTTAGAAGTGAATCTGTCCAGATTGCTTACATGACTTGCATGATGATTATCCATTAGCATCAGAGAACATAAGACACCATGCTAAGTCCTCATATTCTGTTACTTGACGAAAAACTTGGCTTTGGCAATTTCAAAGTTCCAAAATTGATTCCAAATCAGATGGATAAAATGCACTGTGTGATTCATTACAGAAATCAAAAATAATGTCTGGACTTGGGTTGGCAGTTAATCAGAATACATCCTGTATTCAAATTCAGACAAGAAGTCTGGTTGAAAACGTCCATTGATTTTAACACAGCAAAGAGAACTGTGACAACTAATGACTTTTAAAAAGATTTCTTCAAGCTGATGAATAATTCTGTCTTTGGTAAGATGATGGAAAGAGTGTCAATATAGAAATGGTCAATGATCCAAGGCTCAGAGATAAATTGGATGCAGCACCCACTTTTGCAGTGATAAAAATATTTAACGAAAATTTAGTGGCAAATCATAAAAAGAAGACTTGTTTGATGCTAAATAAACCTATCTACTGCAGTTATACTGTATTAGAACTGCCAAAGTTACATATGTATGATTTTCATTATAACCAAATCAAATAAAGTACGGCAACAAAGCCAAATTACTATTTTACAGATATGGATTCACTATGCTATGAGATCACAACAGAAGATGTATATGCAGATATGTTTGCCTCAAAGATTTATTTGATGTTTCTGATTATCTATGTGACAGCAGTTTTTTTTATGCTAGCAACAAAAAGGTGATAGGCAAGTTCAAAGATGAAACTTCATTTAATCCAATCTTACAGTTTAAGAAGCAAAAATATATTCTATTAAGCTTGCAGACCACTGCATCAAAAAACGTGATAAGGGCATAAAGAAAACTGTCAACAAAAATGTAGTTACACTATCTGGAGAAAAACATTAGATGACAATGAGTATAATCTGATCTAATCATCACATTTTGCATACTTTAATGCTAAATAAAATTGGGCTGTCTGCATATGACAAAAACAAATGCCTTGCATGATGGCGTAAAGACTTTGGCTTGTGGCAATTTCAGAATTTAAAAAAATAATAATGCAGATATTTGTACAGAACAAAACCTAAAGAAAAAGCTTATGCCCCTGTAACAAAATAAAATGAAAACCAAATGTTGTGAATTGGTGAATAAGATTTATTTCTTATGCCACTGTAACAAATGTGAATAGCTCTAAAGCTTGTACCAAGTGATATTTCAGCTTTAAACATGGATGGAAATATTTCTTGCTCTCCAGTTTCTAAGTTTGTGGCTTCTACAGTGCATGCTGTCTTTTTACGTTTACCAACTCTGCCGCACAAATTATTTATTTGTCATGTAACAGCTTCTAAGTTTGCAATCCTGCTATCAGATTTATTTACATTAAGGTGATCAATGACAAGATCTCTTGGTATGATTCCATGAAAGCAATCAAACACAAATCTTTTGGCATCTGTCCATGGTAGAAACTGCAATGAGAATGTAGCCATTGTTGTTAGGATTTTTGGCAAGACTTTTTTGACACAAAACAAGTCTTATGTCTCTGTTTTCATTTGCTTCATACAAGTTGTGGACAGGATGCTCTCTCCAGGCCATTATATATTAGTATTTTTATCTCTCAAATTTGACATTCATTATGCTTGAAGACAAAGATTATGTCAACATTGATATAGATGACAGAATTATGTAAACAAGCATAAATATGCAGCCTCCTAATTGGTAGGCCATTCTCAAAAACACTAGTAAATTTTTTCAGGAGAGGCAGAGAAACAAGCTGGCTGTGGCCATATCTGCACATTTTAAACAAACAAAAATAATATATTTTGTAAAAGCCCAGTCGTGAACCGGGTGCCAGCCCTGCTAAATATTTTAGTTCATCAGCAGATAAGGAACATATCAGAATTTGCTATCCACCTGCACCCAGTCGCTAGTGTGAACGTCTTTGAAGGTGGGTTCACCCATAGCCTTTTCAACTTCCTGCGATCTTTGAGGCCGTGTTCAGATCAAAAGTTAGGCCGTACCCCCAAACTGCTTCAGGGTCCAGGGATTGAAACTGGCCTGAATGGTAAGACAGAGTGGCCAACTGCGTAAGACACCAGACCTATCCACAGCTATCTATAGACTTCAATATATATATATATATATATATATATATATATATATATATATATATATATATATATATATATATATCAGTACTATACTACATTTCAAAGTTTATGGTGTAGGCAAATTTGGATACTTGTGTGTACCTTAAAGTAGATTGCAATCAAGGGAGTTAACTCATGTGTGCCATATTTCCACCAATCTGGTGTGCGTTAATAAAAGACTAATTATAACTATAGTAGTATAGGGAAAGGGGGTTACTGGAAACACTAAATGATTTTTCCAGGTGAGGCTGAATGTAAACAAGGCCAAGACTGGGAAAATCATATTAGTGTTTTCATAGCCCCCTTTCCCTATACTACTTAAGTGTATGCATGGATATCATATGTAAAATGTTGTTTTGGTATAAGTATATGCATGGATGTCATATGTAAAATGTTGTTTTTGTACAAGTGTATGCATAGACATCATATGTAGTGTTGCTTCGGTACAAGTGTATGCATTAATGTCATAAGTGTTGTTTTGGTATAAGTGCATGAATAGACATCATATGTAGTGTTGTTTCAGTATAAGCGTATGCATGGATGTCATATGTAGTGTTGTTTCAGTAGAAGTGTATGCATGGATGTCATATGTAAAGTGTTGTTTTGGTATAAGTGTATGCATAGATGTCATATGTAAAATGTTGTTTTGGTGTAAGTGCATGCATTGATGTCATATGTAAAGTGTTGTTTTGGTATCAGTGCATGCATGGATGTCATATGTAAAGTGTTGTTTTGGTATAAGTGTATGCATAGATGTCATATGTAAAATGTTGTTTTGGTGTAAGTGCATGCATTGATGTCATATGTAAAGTGTTGTTTTGGTATCAGTGCATGCATGGATGTCATATGTAAAGTGTTGTTTTGGTGTAAGTGCATCCATGGATGTCATATGTAAAGTGTTGTTTTGGTGTAAGAGCATGCATGGATGTCACATGTAAAGTGTTGTTTTGGTGTAAGTGCATGCATGGATGTCACATGTAAAGTGTTGTTTTGGTGTAAGTGCATGCATGGATGTCATGTAAAGTGTTGTTTTGGTTTAAGTATATGCATAGATGTCATATACAAAGTGTTTTCATATAAGTGTATTCATAGATGTCATATGTAAAATGTTGTGGTATAAGTGTATGCATAGACATCATATGTAGTGTTGTTTCAGTATAAGTGTATGCATAGATGTCATATGGACAGTGTTGTTTTGGTATAAGTGTATGCATTGATGTCATATGTAAAGTGTTCCTTTGGTATAAGTGTATGCATTGATGTCATATGTAAAGTGTTCCTTTGGTATAAGTGCATGCATTGATGTCATATGTAAAGTGTTCCTTTGGTATAAGTGTATGCATTGATGTCATATGTAAAGTGTTCCTTTGGTATAAGTGTATGCATTGATGTCATATGTAAAGTGCTCCTTTGGTATAAGTGTTTGCATTGATGTCACATGTAAAGTGTTGTTTTGGTATATGTGTATGCATGGATGATTTGTAGAAGCATACATATAAGTATACAAACATACAAACACCAAATGTTGAAAATAGACTCAACTTCATTTGTAGATATTTATTAGACAAATATTTATTTGAAAAATTACTACAATGCATATTGAAAGAAAAAACTCTTTATGAGGAGTAACGGAATAAATTATGCTAAATCACACTTACCATTTTGCAAATTAACAACTGTATATGAAATCAAAATCCAAAAGATGAACAAAAATTGGTTTTGATTTTTAATGAACATACAAACAGAGTGAACTGCCATAGATCAATTGGTAGAATGTCAAACTCACAATCCAGCCCAGGCCAGCCCTGGTCAGCTGCCTTGGGAAAGGCACTTAGCTACCTTTTCCTATGATATACCCATTGATGTGTTAAAAGTGCTGCTGAAATCAACCAACCAACCAACACAAAAACTATTTACTTATTTCATATTATGCTGTTCCCCCCCCCCCTAGTATTTCTGTTGTTACATCAAGTAGAAATGGCATAGATACATTTAACAAGAGTCCCTTAAAGGGAGAGACTCTACACTGTCCAAAAAGAATTTCCAGTAATTCAAGATGAGTCCATTTCTTCATATTAACTGCTGAGTATTGAAACCATCTCTGATATTCTAGAGCGATAACAAGATTTTCAAATTAGCTGCTGTGGTAGCCATATTGGTAGATCAGCACCATTTTCATTTAGGACCAACTATACATCACATTTGGTGAAAACCCCATGCCAATATGACCATCCATTCAGGAGGAGTAGTGACAATATTTTCAAGATGGCCATCATGGCAGCCATATTTGATATCAGATTGGCACCATTTGGATTTAGGGCCAACTAGATATCACAAGAAGTCTTTTGGTGAGAACAATAAGTCAATATGGCCATAAATTCTGTAGGAGTATTGATAACAAGATGGTGGCCATACTGGTTGTCCAAGTGGCACCATTTTCATTTAGGAGCAACTAGACATCATAAGAAGTCTTCTGGTGAAAGCCCCATGTCGATATGACTTTCTGTTCAGAAGAAGTAGCAACAAGCAAAAAAAACAAAAAAGATGGCTGCCTTGGTGGCCATATTGGACATCAGATCAGCAATGTGTTCATTTAGGAGCAGCTAGACATCATAAGAAGTCTTTCAGTGAAAAAACCAAGTTGATATGAACCTCCGTTCAGGAGATGTAGCAATAAAAAAAATGTAAAGATGGCCTCTGTGGAAGTCATATTGGATGCCCAAGCAGCACCATTTTCATTTAAAACCCACTAGACATCATAAGAAGTCTTGCAGTGAAAACCCCATGTGCATCTGATTTTCCATTCAGGAGGAGTAGAGATAACAAGATATCAAGATGGACACTGTGGTGGCCATATTGGATGTCTGAGCAGCACCATTTTCATTTAGGACCAACTAGACCATGGGATGAATGTGCGTGTAAAGTTTCATGGTAATCCTTGACGTAGGACAAGTAGCAATAACAAATATCTGCAAACAGATGGATGATCAATGAACAACAGACCATTCCATAAGCTCTTCTGGTCTATGACCAAAAGAGATAAAAAGAATATGAAAATACAGTAAAACCTGTCTTGAAAGATCACTGCTATGAGAGATCACCTGTCTTGAGGGACCAGGTTCTCAAAGCACAGATTGACTGATTATATAGTATTATGACCGGTAATGAGAGACCACCTGTCTTGAGAGGCCATAATTTTTTGGCACAAGGGGTGGTCTTTCAAGACAGGTTCTACTGTAACCCACATTATATTTAGAAATTTTAATTCAGTAAAATTTGTCTATCATTATATTTAGAAATATTAATTAATCAATTTTAATTCAGTAAAATTTGTCTATCATTATATTTAGAAATATTAAAAAATCAATTTTAATTCAGTAAAATTTGTCTATCATTATATTTAGAAATATTAATAAATCAATTTTAATTCAGTAAAATTTGTCTATCATTATATTTAGAAATATTAATTAATCAATTTTAATTCAGTAAAATTTGTCTAACTATCATTATATTTAGAAATATTAATTAATCAATTTTAATTCAGTAAAATTTGTCTATCATTATATTTAGTTATATTAATTAATCAGTTTTAATTCAGTCAAATTTGTCTATCATTATATTTAGAAATATTAATCAATTTTAATTCAGTAAAATTTGTCTATCATTATTATTAGAAATATTAATTAATCAATTTTAATTCAGTCAAATTTGTCTATCATTATATTTAGAAATATTAATTAATCAATTTTAATTCAGTAAAATTTGTCAATCATTATATTTAGAAATATTAATTAATCAATTTTAATTCAGTAAAATTTGTCAATCATTATATTTAGAAATATTAATAAATCAATTTTAATTCAGTAAAATTTGTCTATCATTATATTTAGAAATATTAATAAATCAATTTTAATTCAGTCAAATTTGTCTAACTATCATTATATTTAGAAATATTAATTAATCAATTTTAATTCAGTAAAATTTGTCTAACTATCATTCCTAAATAAGCTGCAAAATGGTGACTCTACAAAAAAATGTAAAATAGTAGAAATGCTAAGTTCTGTACAAAAATTACTCTGATCATTTCACCAGAGATAGTTTATATTCCCTCATGAATACCATAAGTGTTAAGTCCTGATGTTAACAATAATTATTTTGTACAATATTTAGTTAATGCAGAACAGATGCAATATGAACTACATTTTGGCTAGTTAGACAAGACTTAGTCACTGACAATTACATATTTTTACAATAACAATAATAATAATAATAATATTAATAATAATAATAGTAATAATAAAATAATTTATTTAAAGAGTGTTATTCATTTGGTCAAAGACTATTCTCCCTTGAAGTATAACTAATGTACATCATATAACAATTTAATAGAAACTAGAGCTATTAGTTAAGGGCACATTGCAAATGACCATGCTCACTACAGTTTGTTCAGCAGAGCTTTAAACAGAGGAATTTGCATTTGCAAACCAAAGGAGAATGGGCAATCAGGGGCCATAACTCCTCTATATGATGACATAGAATGGAGGAAATCCAACTTATTCAAAGGAGAATGGGCAATCAGGGGATGTAATTCCTCTATATGATAACATAGAAATCCAACTTATTCAAGGTCCCATCAATATAAAGGTGCAGATACATTTGGTTGAAATCCAACATTCCTTAGTATAAAAGTTATGCTGTGGAAACCGAAGTAGGAGGGGCAACCAGGATCCTTAACTTTTCCAAATAATGTGGAACACTAGAAACATAAGAACACAAGGTCTCTTTAGCATAAAGTTGCATTCAAAATTTGGTTGAAATCCCACAATCCTTGGTAAAGTTATGCTGCTGAACCAAAATCAGAACAGACTATCAGACTGGTGGGCATAGCAGCAGCAAATATCATGGAACAATGGAAATTATACCCATTCAAGATCTCATTGATATAAAGCTCCAGACCTAAACTGACTGAAATCCAATGATCCTTGGTAACATTATGATGAGTAAACCGGTCAGGAAGACTGGCAATCAGAGGGCATAGTTCCTGTAAATAATATTGTGGAATGCTGGAAAATGAATTAATTCAAGAACTCATCAATATGAATCAGCATACCAAACTTGACTTAAAATACAAAAAGAGTATTCCACAGAAATGTACCAGAGTACTAGAAGCTTTTTTCAAAATTGCTCTTTTCTTGGTTTTGGTAGATGATGGTTTCCATGCAATGTTGACCTCAGCTGCTAAGTGCTGAATAAGGCCTGATACTGTTGATAATCTGGTACAGTTCCAGGCAGACATATATGTAATAGAACTGTCTTGTGAAAATCAGTCCTTTCATATATTGCAAGCCACTTTAGTAAGGTCAACAATGCTTTTGATGAACATAATTGTACATGTCTGTCCGTAACTATCTACTCTAAATTTGCTAGATGTAAATTCACCAAATTCGGTACATTTGCTGTTCAATTGATAATCATCAGCACAATGAGTTTGCTTGTTACTTCCTTCTTGAAGTTTCTTTAAGGTTGGGTGGGTCTGTGGTAGGCAATATATAATAATAAATGAAAAGATATAGAGCTGTCAAAGTTGCTCTACTATTATGTGGTTAAATGTTATAAATCATAATATTGTAGTGTCATTTAATTCTAGCAATTCATTAACTTCCACATATTGGTGGCATAAAATTTTATCGAATCACACAATCACAAAAATGTCCATTTTTAGTGATATGTGTTTTACATTTCTGTTCTTTGAAAAAAATGAAAATAAAATTTCTATCTCAGTAAATCTAATTGCTGACTGATACTATCTTGTCTAATGTCAATATTTTAAGGCATTCATGAAACAGTGACTAATGTAATATAATACTTGTCACAAAACTTCATAGGAAGATATTATGGGAGATAATTATGAAACTTCAAGAATTTTAAATGCTGTCTAGAGTTCTTTTAACTGTCTGATTGACAGACAACAATACCAGTGTTGCAGATATGCAGCTGACTTGTTTAAGTATGTACACACAAAATTGTGTATGGCCAGCCATATTCAAAGTTATCATCATCTATTGCTACTTAGGAGAGAACAATCAAAATGGATATTTGTCATTTGACTGATTATTATTATTTTCAAACCTTCAAACACAAGACTGTTATCCTCTGTTTAACACTCTTTGGAAAATGTTACAGATGAAATGGTAATTCTCAGTGGCAATAGGTCACATTGAGAATCAAGGCATCATGAAGTGTCAAAGCTTCTGACAGCATATCAATCAGAACACCTCATGGCTTCTATAGCAATATCCACCTCAGAAATACTTAGATGGAGTGATACAGCAAAAAAGAAGGGAAAATCATCAGAAAAACGTGGAGAACTCAGTCACATTCTGAAATAATCTTCGTAAAACAGAGCTCAGTCACATTCTGAAATAATCTTCGTAAAACAGAACCATGTCAAAGAGCTCAGTCACATTCTGAAATAATCTTCGTAAAACAGAGCTCAGTCACATTCTGAAATAATCTTCGTAAAACAGAGCTCAGTCACATTCTGAAATAATCTTCGTAAAACAGAGCTCAGTCACATTCTGAAATAATCTTCCTAAAACAGAGCTCAGTCACATTCTGAAATAATCTTCCTAAAACAGAGCTCAGTCACATTCTGAAATAATCTTCCTAAAACAGAGCTCAGTCACATTCTGAAATAATCTTCCTAAAACAGAGCTCAGTCACATTCTGAAATAATCTTCGTAAAACAGAGCTCAGTCACATTCTGAAATAATCTTCGGAAAACACTCAGTCACATTCTGAAATAATCTTCCTAAAACAGAACCATGTCAAAGGCATTATGATACCTTCTTGGAATAATTTGCAAAAATTCATTAAAAAATGTTCTCTAGTAAGCTCATAATTGAAAAAAAAACTTGGGAATGTTTCAGTAAAGAATAAGTCATCTCAATAGATATGTCACCATAATGAATGCTATAATCATTTGTGAAATGCAGATGATATAATTTGGTAAACAAGATACATTTATATGCAATGGCAGCTATTGCAGTATTTCTGATGTGTTTTTCTGATCACTGGCAGAAGGATCTGAGCATGTTCCAATTCGATAGCGGATCATGGATTTTACTGCTGCACATTTTTTTTTAAAACTTTGACCAATTAGAAGGCGTGTTATATTTACAAATGATTTAGAATAATCATTTCACACCAAAAGATTATGTATTAAAAATTCTCTTGAAAGAAACAGTACTGGCAAGTAAAAAAGAAATTAGCACCAAAACATAATATAGGCAAGTAAAAAGAAATCAGCACCAAAACTTAGTACAGGCAAGTAAAAAGAAATTAGCACCAAAACATAGTACAGGCAAGTAAAAAGAAATTAGCACCAAAACATAGTACAGGCAAGTAAAAAGAAATTAGCACCAAAACATGGTACAGGCAAGAAAAAAGAAATTAGCACCAAAACATAGTACAGGCAAGAAAAAAGAAATTAGCACCAAAACATAGTACAGGCAAGTAAAAAGAAATTAGTTGCATTGCTATGTGATTTATATATATGAAGTACATTGTGCCATAGAGTTCAGGATATATCAGTTATTGGTTGTATTGGACATAAGATCAATTTATACATATAAATAACATAACTTAAGTGGATAAGACTGAAACTGACCATTATAAGCAGGTGGTTCCTGTATACAGGAGGCTGCTAGTAAAAGTTTGATTTTACAGTTTTCATGGATCTAGCGGAGTCTGCCCTGAAAGAACAAGTCACTGCAGTTTCAACATTTACAGAAATCCTTTTAGCAACAATGTATCATGCCTGATTGTTACAAAAAGAGGATTAATGCATTCGAATACACACAATTACAGCATGGTTCAGATAAATATTAATGACCAACAACATGACTGAATATATCAGCAATACATTTGTTCTGTACTCTATATAAAAAGGTGAAAAATTTTAGCAGTATTGCCCCATGTAAGAAATGACATAAAGATGCACCCTGTCCATTTTACAATACACCCTCTTGCCCTGAATATGCACCCTGCTGCCTTAATAATGAAAACTGCACCTTTGCAAGTTCAACCACAAAACGTTCCCCTTTGCAAGTTCAACCACAAAACTTGTACTGATTTTCTTTGAACAATCCACATTTTATTGATACTAATTGCTTTCTTTGCATATCATGCATATCTGCTTAAAAAATGGTTGCAATTTATGCCTATGTAATAGTTATATGACAGAAAAAGGAAAACAAAACCCTAATAGAAATGTAATGCAATTATGGCTAAAATAGAACATACTGGTACCCTCTGTTTAAAAGCCATTTATGCCAGCATTAATTGCACTGATTTTGCCCATTTAAACAACTGTTTACACCTGCCCATCATAAAGGCATACAATTAGTCTTATTTATCCAACTTTTACATATCTAAAACTTTATATTACGCATAAAGGAAGGGATTTATGTGCTTATGTTGGAAACTAAACTCATTCATCAAACAATTGAGTTATTATGACACAGCTTGTGTCAAATTAATGAGACTATACTGTATATAGTTGAGTCAAATTTGCCAAAATATCAATAGTAAACAGAATAAAGTCTCCACCATTTATCTACAAAAGTCATCTAGAGATAACATATCCTCCCCTGCTTATGTAAAGACTCCTACTGTAAGTGCCCTATGACCCAGCACTCAGTTTTTACTAGCACTAGTACCCTATGGCCCAGCACTCAGTTTTTACTAGCACTAGTACCCTATGGCCCAGCACTCAGTTTTTACTAGCACTAGTACCCTATGGCCCAGCACTCAGTTTTTACTAGCACTAGTACCCTATGGCCCAGCACTCAGTTTTTACTAGCAATAGTACCCTATGGCACAGCACTCAGTTTTTACTAGCACTAGTACCCTATGGCCCAGCACTCAGTTTTTACTAGCACTAGTACCCTATGGCCCAGCACTCAGTTTTTACTAGCAATAGTACCCTATGGCACAGCACTCAGTTTTTATACTACTTATGCTAGTATCCTATGTTTGGAGCAGTCTCAAATTTATTAAGTATAACTATTTATACTACACTTTAATTTCACAGTAACAGAGAAAATATAGAATGCGGAAAAGTTTAAGTATCAAAGGCACCTCTATGCAACTTCTCGACATGTGTACCAAGTCTGGTTGAAATAACTTTAATGGTTTTAAAGTTATGCTCATATGACAATATTTATGGACAGAGACAGATGAACATAGCAATAGCTATTCCCCCTCCACCTACACACACTGCGCCACTGTATGTAAAAAAAGAAGGCCATGACCCTCATGTTGAACTCACAATCAAAGCATTGCTGTAAAATGTGTTACCTTTGACCCCCAAGGTCAAAAGGATGAGCTTCTCAGAGAATGATTTGTCTAAGCTTCATAATAATTCATCCAAAGTATGAAGAAAATCCATTTGGTGGTTTAGGAAATATAAGCAAATGAAAAAACTTTAAGCAAAACCTGAACTCAAATGTTTCTATGACTGTGATTTGATGATCCCAATGTCAAAAGGGGAAAGCAAGCATGTAGTAGAATCATTTGTCTTAGCTTCATAATGATTCATGTCAAGTATGATGAGAATCAATCAAGAGGTTTAGGAAATACATGTCAAGTATGATGAGAATCAATCAAGAGGTTTAGGAAATACATGTCAAGTATGATGAGAATCAATCAAGAGGTTTAGGAAATACATGTCAAGTATGATGAGAATCAATCAAGAGGTTTAGGAAATACATGTCAAGTATGATGAGAATCAATCAAGAGGTTTAGGAAATACATGTCAAGTATGATGAGAATCAATCAAGAGGTTTAGGAAATACATGTCAAGTATGATGAGAATCAATCAAGAGGTTTAGGAAATACATGTCAAGTATGATGAGAATCAATCAAGAGGTTTAGGAAATACATGCAAATGAAAAACTTTAACCCAAACCTGAACTGTTGATGCTGCCACTGCCAGCTCAAAAGTGACTGCTGTGTCTTACTTCCCACTCAAGTAGCCTTCACAAAAAACCAAGAAGAGAGAGTCATCTATATACCCTGCCCTGCCAAAATATCTGCCTGGAGACAGAGGGATTTCTCAAAGATTTCATACACAGAAAGTTAGTATTTACAAAGTAAACAGAATGGAGATAGGCATTCATGGATTTTTCTCCAGAAATGAAAGTGTGAATGGTGGATGGATGAGATCGGTGAATAGACAAAGAGACAAAAGCATAGAAATACCAGAACTGGAGAATTGTGAATATTATCAGGGCCACAAGTCTAATAGAGATATTATGAACATGTTTGGAATTAAGCTCCAGAAATGAAGTATGAATGAACAGACAAATGAATGAAAATGTTATAAACACTGAAACTGAAGAATTGTGAATAGCAAAAGGCACATCTGCACCACTTGTCTAGTATGTGTACCAAATTTCACCAAGATGTCTTAAATGGTTTTGGAGTTTTGCCATGGAAATTTAAGTTTGGATAATGGATAAATGGACAAAAATATTAAAAACTTTGAAACTGAAAAGTGTGAATGGCAAAAGGTACATACTCCACTAGTCCAATAAGAGTACCAAATTTCATTGAGATATCTTTTAAAATGGTTTTGGAGTTTTGCCCTGTAAGCAAAAGTGTGGATAATGGATGGATGGACAGACAAATGGACAAAAACATTAAAATGTTGCAACTGAAAAATTGTCAATGGCAAAAGGCACATCTGGAATACTAAAATGTGTACCAAATTTCACTGAGATATCTTGAATGATTTTAGAGTTCTGCTCTGGAAATTAAAGTGTGAATGATTGAATGATGATTGGACATGGAAATGGACAAACACATTAAAAGTATTGACACAGAAGAATTGTGAAAGGGCAAAATATACATTTGGACCACTAGTCAAATATGTGTACCAAGTTCCAAAGAGATAGCTTGAACAGTTTGAAAGTTATGCTCTGGGGACGAAAATGTTTAATGGCAGACAGATGGACATAGAATTGATAGCTATATTCTCCCCACTGCATACTGGGGGAATTGTGAATAGCAAAAGGCACACCTGGTTCACTAGTATGATATGTGTACCAAGTTTCACAGAGATGCCTTTGATGGTTTGAGAGTTATTCTTCGGAAATTAAAATGTTTACAGAGAGACAGACAGGCAGACCAATGGACACAGTGATAATCACACAATATTACATGCTTGGGGGACAAAATGGTTAAATTGAACATTCTATTCCAAAACTGCATTTCAAGATGCTACCTAAATTGTAAAATATAGTAAACTGCAGATAAAATGATACCCAAGGCACCCCATAAATAACTTATTTTCCCATAATACCGGTATGCCCATCTGTAACTTTAACAAACTCTGTGCAAATTTCAATTTATGAAAACCATATCTGATAATAAGCCCAAGCCCACGTTTCAAGAAAAGTATATGGCTGGCCCTGCTGGGCTAATCACAGCAGAAATATTATATGTTTCAATATCCTTATATCAGATGATTTTCACAATATATAAGACTTGATGAGACCCTTTAATATATCACTGTATTGATATTATAAGCACAGTTTTCTATATTTAAAATAAATTCAAACTTAACATATTTAAATGTTACATCTGGACTTGATGTGATAAATTAGTAAAATTAGCAAGATGTGAAAATAACAAATTATAAAGTAAGATGTGAAAATAACAAATTATAAAGTATGATCTCTGAAGAATTATTTTATACTTTAACTGTCTCACACAAAAGACAACATTTGTATCTCCTATTGTAAGGTGAATAAGTACAGACTTGCTAATCCAGCTTTGGTTTTTACATCAACTCCTGAAATAATTTTAATAATGGTAATTCAAAAGTCCATTCCTTTCTTTATCCAGACTAATTTTAAATAACCAATCTCCATTATTGCATAGGGTTTAAGAGACTAAGCTCTGTAGGTAAAAACAGGACTTTATAAGCAACTTATATGAAATTATGCATTACATCTGGTGACAAGTTGAACACAAGTATTTTGTGATTAGTAATCCCTGTGATAATGTTGACTATTTCAAGATTAATGGTGTTTTCTGGCAAAAACATACCAGAAGTAAATGCATTTTAGGCAAGTTTGGTGTATGGATTATATAAACAAGAGGACCATGCGGGCCTGAATTCACTCACTTGTCTTACAATCTCCTGAAATTCAATGCCATATGCCAAATATTTCCTGTCAAGACTTTTTGACACTCGTCAGAGATGAAGTTGATGGATGGAATTGTTTTTTCCTTTCTATGTAACATCTGCCTTATTTTTTACCACTCTGATATCTTTGTACAAATATACTCCCAAGTTTGGTTGACAATGGCTGAGCAGTTAAAATGAGAAAAGGCATTTTTAAGTTTGTGCCATTTTTCTGCACAATAGTTTATGGAAGATTACTGTTTGTACCAATCTGTCAGGTCAAGATTGCAGGAGAGTTGTTTAAAATGTATACAAAATTATTCGTGCAGATTAAATGAGTCAGTTAAAGTTTGTGTTATTTTTTGTGGCAGAAATCATATTTATGGAGGATCAACATAACTTGTACGAATTCTGAAGTTTTTATGCCAGGATGTTGTAAATTTGGTAAAAAATAATTTTGCAGTAATTTACAAGGAGGCTGTTTTAGAGCATTGCTATCTTTAATAATGATAACTACATTGGAGGTAAATCAGCAACATTTTGACAAACATGAAAGGACTTAATGCCAGGATGTCTTCTGCAAAAATTGGTCAAAACTGAAATGGTTGTTTTGAAGAACTTGTCCATATTATTTATATTTTAGTAATGGTGGCGATCTTGATGGCAGGTTGAGATAATTTTTATACAGCTGTAAGTCCTTGATGCCATAGTGCTTGTTATCTAATTTGTTTAATATTTGAAATGCAGGTGGGTTTTTTTATAAGTCATTAAAGGATTTGTATTCTCAGTAACAGTGTATTGTATTGGAATTAATAAAGCAGTATTACTGGACTTAGTATTGTTACATGGGAAAAAACATTGATTAGACAATTACATCAAACACTGTAAAGACTGCCATTCAATATTCAAATGAGAGTGCATACTCAAAAAGGTTTTAAAGAAAGGCACAAACCTTCAAAATGCAACAACTTCCAGTTGGATCAATACATGACAAAATTATTTTCAAAAATATTATTAAATCATTAACTATTATTCTAACAAACAAACAAGACATCAATATGCAGCAGTATATCTAATCCTGAAGATAAGTAATTAAACTTAATAACATGTTTTGTTTTGCAGCTGTATTCTTGCATATATATAGACAAGTGTATCATGAATTGCACATTATAGGCCCACCCCATGTTTAATGGTCCTTTATGTTGGCACTAATAGAACATGGTTGACTCCAAAGATTACTGACCACTGGTCTAAATGACATGGACCTTTGGTCAAGGTATGTGGTCTTGAACTAAACTTATGGTTAAGACACCATTATTTTCTTATTAGAAATAACATGACATCTGTTCTCTAGACCCCAGAATCTATAGGTTTCTTTATTACCCTAAAAGCAAGCCATCCACAAAGTTAGATCAAAGAACTTCCTCTAGACCAAAAGTTATTCTCTAAAACCTATTTTTTTTTTTTTGAGCCAATATTATCTTGACCTTTGAGAATCTGACCACCAAAATCAATGGCCTTCTTTCTTACCCAACCTGCAAGACATCTGTCATCAACAAACTTTGGTATAGGTACTTATGTTACTATGCAGACACCATATTTAGTATTCTTTTAGTCACAGTGACCATGACCTTTGACCTTTTGACTCCAAAATCAGTTGGCTTCTTTCTTATCCCAAGTACAAGCCAGCTACAAAGTTTGGTCTAGGTGTGTGTAATGTAGAACTAATGTTATTGTGCAGAAACCATTTTGCTTCCTTCAGTCACAGTGATCTTGACCTTTGACCCAAAATCAAAAATGCTTCTTCCTTACCCCAAATGCAAACCATCCAGCTAAGTTTGATCCAGGTATATCATGTAGAACTAGTGTCATTGTCCAGAAAACATTTTTTCTTCCTTCAGTTACAGTGACCTTGACCTTTGGTTTTTTACCTCAAAATCAACAGGCTTCTTTCTTACCATATGTGCGACCTATCCACAAAGTTTGGTCAAGGTATTTGACATAGGACTGATTTTATTATGTGGAAACCATTTTCTTTTTTCAGTTACAGTGACCCTGACCTTTAAACCACAAAATTAATAGAGTCCTTCCTTTGCCAAATGTGCAAGCCATCCACAAAGTTTAGTAACTGTTGACAGTGGAGAACTCGAGTTACTGTGGAGAAATTAAATTGGTAACAGACACACATATGGATGGACAGATGGATGGATATCATAACATAATATGCCTCACCTTATGGCAAGCAAATAACTTAATTAAGTTGAAGTCTATATAAGTATACATGTAAATCATATAATAAGTTGAAACATTTATCCCAAAACCAACTTGGACAAAAAACATCAAAATCTAGTTTTCCCAATCATTTTTTCCTGGACTCAAAATTAGAGAACTTGTATTGAAATCTATTTTCTATTCTGAAAAACTGCAGTCCGACAGAAGTCCAAATTAGATCCTAGCACTGTCTTTTTTCGCCACTTCATATGTAGAACGAAATCTAAAGTTTTGAAAATATCATCCGGACAAGATAATCCATTTTAGTGTTGAAAATGATACTGATAGGGTATTTCTTCCAATATACAATGTAAAGAGTAATTCTCAATGGATGATATATTTATATTTAAGAGAATAATACATCAAAGTATAAATTATCACAATTGCTAAGAAACTCCAAGTTAAATCACATCATTTGAACCCATTATCTCTGACTGCTAACAAAGTGATCAAATAAGTACAATTTTAAAACCTAGCCCTAATATAAATGCCATGACAAAAATTACAAAACTGGTACATATGCATACACATCAGAAGTAAAACTGGCATCAGATGTCCATGACTTGAAGTGTGCAACCTCTTCACTTTCTATGACCACTTCAACCTATAAACTAGTGTTTTGTTTGATGAATTTTAACATTAATGGATTTCTGTACAGATTAACAAAATAACTAAAACAGATAATACTCTCTTAATGCTACAAAGCTGAACAGTGTCCATTTCCATTAAACACTTACTACAAGTTTTTACATTTGGACTAGATCATGTGATCAGCACAATAATAACTATATGATCACGAGGTTTTCAAAAATATATTCTGAAAAACACTGAGCAACTCTCTACCTGATGTGATTTTGGTAGAATAAATGACAGATAATTGACAAATACAATGAAACTTCTATAAGCTGGCCACTGTGTAACCCAGCTTCCTCTGTAGGATGACCATTTGAGATTGTTCCAATCCTAAATCAGGCCACCTTGATGGAAAAGACAAATTCTTTGGTCTTAAAAGATGTCCAGTTTAAGGAAGTTTTACTATATTTAACTTTGTCCGGAGTGCTATGTTTCAAACCTAAAATTATTTGTATTTCATTATTTTGTAATAATTTGCCACTTTGTACGCCAAGTTTTCAACAACTTTTAAGATGGGAAAAATTTTTTATGATCTAAACTTTGTGGCATGCAACCGATATATTTTTTGAAACCTATGCCATTGCCTCAAACTTGACATCTCTTGTAATAGAAGGAATCTCATTTCACGCTTATGAAACCTCTAGAATTGATTTAATTTCTATTTTCAGCTGAGACTGACTGACTAATAAACAAAAGCATACAGATTGGCCATTTCATCATGCAATGAGGTCATGATGCAAAGGTATATCCAATAAAATAGTTCCACACTTTTTCAGTATAATAAACACTATGTTTAAATGCAATTTGATTTATGGTTAAAAATTATTTCCTAGCCATTTAAAGCTTAATCATCTTTTGTGTGAAAACTTGTTAAAAAGTTTCACTTGTGCATCCCTGTATATAATGCGTAGGTCTTCTATCCTAGGCTGGAAGCTCTGAAAGTACACAATAAAAAATTAAATTGTCTAAATATTACTCACATGTTTTAATTCGCAACATCTTTTGAAACAAGAGTCCCTTGAAGAGACTGACACTCTACTGGATGAAAGAATATATAGGAATTTACCAAAGTCTCTTTCTTCCCTGTTTATTCTTTTCAGTTGTTGAGCACTGAAAACATCTCAGATATTCTTGAGAAACTCTAACATACTAAATTTGGTAAATAAAATATTTTCTCATGTGTGTGAATTCACATGCTAACAAGATAAGTGCAGTATAAAAATATTTGTCATGGTCTTTTGACACGGAATCTGATCTCATGGATAGATGATCACTGAACGCATCTCTGATACTGCCAAGATATACTCACATGCTAAGTTTGGTTTAATCCATGCAATGATCATAGAAACAATACCTTCCATTCAATGGCCATTGTGGTTTTTCAAGAACAGTGTGCAGAGAGCCCAGTAGCATCAGAAATATCAGTGAAGCATGGAAAAGAAAAGTCACCCGGTCTTCCCAGGCAATCAGAGTCTCTTATGTAGTGTATTCCATTTGAAACCTATGACACGCCAAGAACTGTCTTGCTTTGAAAAAGTAACGGAGAAGCTAAACTCATGTCAATTGGAGGTGAAAGCAGTATGAGAGCTATCATGGTGTCTATTTTAACTACTGGCTCTGAATGTTTTACCAATTCCTAAAGATATAAAAATTGTGGACAATCAAGTAACAATATTTTAGACTAGATTCAATCAATTTCTGACCAATAAGAAAACCACATCCACAGCTGTTGCATATTTGCCACGTGTGGATGCCAAGTAATCAAACATGGCCAGTCTATACAACAATGCTGAAATGTGAAAAAATGTCTGTAGCTCTTGGGCAGCAGCATGCCATTCAAGCTATACCAACAGATGTATGTTGCTGCTTAGAGGTCATTGTTAAATGGATTTTAACAAGTGAATGTGTTTCCACTTGGGTGGTTTTCACACTCTTTGTTGCAACACTGCACATGTTGGAAAATTTTTAGGTGATGCAGGTTTATTTGTTCAATCTCTTAGTTGCTTCTGATGTTTATGCTTCTTGTGCCACAAAATTGATGCTTGTTGGCTGGCAACTGAATTGTCCACTGCAAGATTTGACTCTAGTATTTGGGGCACTGACAGCCTGAGCTTTCTTCAGTCTTTAAATGGTTCATGGAGAAAGTAATCGCTTGCATGGTTCCAGCTGTAGCCTGGCAGAGTTAGGTGAATGTTCAAAAGAATTTGCAGCCCAAAAACTGTGTATCCTTAAAATTTTATAAATGTGCTTGAAGATACAATTAAGCAGAAAATATTGCCACTCCTGGAGGAATTTCAGGTATGGGGATATGCTCAGTCAGTGACCTTCAGGTTCTGGAATCATGCAGTTTCTTCATGCTGTACAAACACTACTTCTTATGTCCATGCAGAATGAAAAGGCAATTGGAAACTTCATCTGCATACAGTTTGCCATTCTTCCCTACTTCTTTGCTGCAACCAGGCCAAAGTATGCCAGATGGGTTACAGTCTATATCATAGACATGGTAAATTTTCCTTAAGAAGTTCAAAGAGCCTTCATTTTTGACAAATTTGCTGTGTATCAAACATATATGGGTCATTCAATGGAATTTAAAGTGACATGGGAACATACAAATTTGTAATTAAGGACTCAAGTACAGTAGTGGAAAAGTAGGACAAGAAAGAAGCCAGCCTTATTAAATGGATAATTACAAGACATCATGAATGAATATTCAAGAACTAAAAGAAAACAATGTGGCCTATACACATGCAGTGAGGAGAAAGTCTACAAGCAAGTGCTTTCCTCTTTAATGAAAAGGGAGGAGGAGAACATGACAGCTATTGTTAACCATGTCATCAACAATATGACAAACCCCACTGATCGATTATTTCATCCAGATATGCTCATTAACATATCCACTGAACTAAATACAACAGCCAACATACAGAGGTCTTTGCTTAAAATGACCAACGCAGGAGAAGAACAAATGCAAGAATCTGTTAGAGGTGTGTTTTGCTTAGCTTTTGTAGCCCAATCAATAAATCAGGACTTAAGACATTTACTGACCTGACCAAATTTAGGTCTGGTAAAGGAAGAAGTGTGGCAGTAATAATAAGCTGAGAAACTGTCTTCCACAGAGACCTGTCATTAGCAACATACTGGAAGATGTCTCACTGGCTATGACATTTAGTAATAAAATAGGACCTGTTCCAATGTCCCTTTCCATCCTGATGGTACAATGAGAAAAAGAGAGAAATCTGAATTAGGTCATCAGTTAGAAGTTCTAGCCAAGAGGGTGTAAAACCCCCCTACATGCAACTAACACAGTGTACAACAGTGTTCCTGTGCAAACCTTCCTACATGCAACCAACAGTGTACATCAGTGTTCCTGTACAAACCCTCCTACATACAACCAACAGTGTACATCAGTGTTCCTGTACAAATCCTCTTACATGCAACCAACACAGTGTACATCAGTGTTCCTGTACAAACCCTCCTACATGCAACCAACAGTGTACATCAGTGTTCCTGTACAAACCCTCCTACATCCAACCAACAGTGTACATCAGTGTTCCTGTACAAACCCTCCTACATCCAACTAACACAGTGTACATCAGTGTTTCTGTATGAACCCTCCTACACGCAACGAACACAGTGTACATCAGTGTTCCTGTGGATGTAGTGCAAATGATGGCTGAAAAAAATTCAATAGGGTTTAATAATTGTACTTAATTCAGCATGCAGAATCTGGTCTCAGATACAAACAGTACCAGGTGATTGGTAGATGCTGAGTAGCTCCTTGGAAGAAATTTTCTCAACGATGTAGCCAGTAAACAGTCACTCTTACAATTTCTGTCAGTACATGACTTAAAATGCATAAAGAAGTCTTGAAGCACACCCAACACATATGCTTCTGCTCACAGGTGGGTTTTCAGATGGAGAAGTACAAAGTCTGTCACAAGTAAAGGTATTGAGGAAGCCTTAGACTTGTACAATATTTATGAAGTCAACACCAGATTGCTTCTGCATGCTGAATCAGACAATTCAATTTTCAGATCACTTGATGTGAAGGAAACTACCATATATATTCGTGTATAATCCAATGCCAACTGCATAGACCCAGATCTGCCATCGCATAATGCGCTGACAGATCTGGGTCTATGCAGTTTGTAAGGACTAATCAGTAGAACAAACAACACAGACCCTGATCTGCCAATGCATTATGTGATGGCAGATCAGGGTCTATGTTGTTTGCATTTGGACCCGGTTTATACGTGAGTATATACAGTATTATAATAAGATCACCTGATACTGACATTTTGATCCTTGCCATTCATCATTTCCCAAATGATCCAATGTGGACTGAACAAGCACATCTGACAAAAGATGATTCAAAACTGTACATGCCATTTGTAATTTGCTGACATTTGATTTCTACAACATATTTCCTCCTGTGCATGCATTAACATAATGCAATTCCATAGCTTCCTTCTTCAACAGCATGAATAAAATAGTTCTTTTACCATAATCAAAACAAAAGGCACTGTTAATTTCAAAGATCATGGAAAACCCGTCTTAAGGGACATAGAGGCCGCATTTTCTGCTGCAAGACGATTAGTTACTAAACTGCATAACCAGAATGAGAAAGAAAAGGAGGCACACAAAGATCTTAATGTCTTATGCTTAAAGTTAGCTATCATAAAGGACAAGTCACTGGCAAACTTCCATATGTCATGCCAATTTTAGAGAGCACCTAAAGAACAGGTCACTGGCAAAACTTCCACCATGTCATGCCAGTTTTAGAGAGCACCTAATGGACAAGTTGCTGGCAACAACTTTCACCATGTCATGCCAGTTTTAGAGAGTACCGTATATGTTCACGTATAAGCTGATTCCAACTGCAAACTGCATAGACCCAGATCTGCCATTGCATAATGCGCTGGCAGATCTGGGTATATGCAGTTTGTAGGGACTAATCGGTAGAATAAATAACATAGACTCCGATCTGCCAGCACATTATGCATTGTTTGCATTTGGACCCAGTTATATGCAAGTATATACGGTACATGTGATACTGGAACACATTATCCATAAACCTGTAATAAAACTGATGGTGACCTACAACCGATTTTCTTGATGGGTCAAATGGCCTCTGAGCTTCTACAAGATCTCCCATCTGTGCCTGTACTAGAAAAAGCAGTGCAAACTAAACTTTCTGTAGTCAGACCAATCTTTCCCCAATGAGCTTTGCTGATTCTGAGGAAACTAAGAGTGTGAAAATCCTCATACCTATGAACTATCTCATGACAAAGCTCATGATGACACTGATAAAAGCTAGAAATGCCTGTATCATCTTGTATCTTATGATACATGGAGAAGAAAGAGGTTCTTTCTCTAGTTTAATATGCACTTATTGAAAAATAGCCATTATTTTTTCAGAGCAGCATCAATTATTTCAGTTTTTAAGTATTTTTATATTTAATGATACCATTTAGAATACTGGAAACAACAGAATTTCTGAAATCATGCCATAAAAATGTGCATGATGTATATCAACATTTCCAGCATCACTTGCATAAATCCAGCAGCAAGTATGTTTTTTATTTAATTTTCTTAATATGAGTTTTAATTTACATCCTAACAAACTTCATGAATATAGAGGTCATAGAACTGACAGGCAGAGGCACAGAACAGTTCTTAAAGACAGTTCCATCATGTGTATGGGGTGTGGGGTGGAATCATGTTTGATGTACTATGCTATTGGAATGGTGCCACTTGCCAGCACCACATTATACATAATCTTAAGCTTTCAAATGATGTACGATGTGGGTATGTGCAGGGTGGGTATTTTAGGTTGACCTGATAAGGGGTGTTTGCAATTCACCCAATCTATGCTGGAGAAGTAGGCAGGGCTGTTACAAGTTTGCACTGGATGAAACGGCACCCTGGGCAAGCGTCGTCTTTGGTGCCCCTCCACTCAGAAAAAAATACAGCAAACTCTGTGAAAGGGTACCCCCTGGGCTTGGTGCCCCGGGTGGTCACCTGTATTGCCTGCCCCTTACGATGGCCCTGGAAGTAGGAACTACAAAAGTTTCAAGATGGCCATCATGGTGACCATGTTAAATAACAGGTCAGCACCATTTTCATTTAGGAATATCTACATGCTATGAGAAAACTAGTAGTTAAAACCCTGTGTCTATATGACCATCTATTCAGAAGAGGTAGTGATAGCAAGATTTTCAAGCTGGTAACCATGGTGGACATCAGATCCACAATATTTTTATTGAGAACCATCTACATTTCATAAAGTCATTTCATGAAAACCCCATATCAATATGACCATCCATTCAGGTGCAGTAGTGATAACACGATTTTCAAGACGGGCACCATGGCAGACTTGTTGGATGTTTGATGGACAAAGTTTTCATTTATAACCAACTAGACCCTGGTATAAATGTGTTTCCAACATTTCATGGTAATCTTCCCAGTAGTTTAGGAGGATTAGTGGGAAAAAAAACTTGTGCTAATGGACAGATGGAAGCCAGGCAAAAAGCCATTGCATAAGTTCAGTAGAGCTAAAAATGCATAGACATCTGTCTATCATACATACTGTACTGTATGAAGTAACATGAATACAAACATGAGAGAGTGACAACAAATTGCTAGAAAGTAGATAGCAGCTACAATAGTCCAGTGGTTAGAGTGTCGGCCTCGTATGCAAGAGGTCCCAGGTTCGAATCCTGGCCAAGCCATTGTAAAAAAATAAATGAAAAATGGCACCAAGAGCTACCTCGTTTGACGCTCAACACTAAGAACTTTCTTGGGCTGGACAGGCAGTGGGCAAGATAAAAAACTTGCAAGGGAAGGTTTAAGACACTCTCGCCTCCACGAGTCTTCCTACCTATGGGAGAAATAGGGTGGTGGTAACATGACATCACTGGGTGGAAGTCTTCCAAATTGAAGTCAACGGCCAGGGCGGAAGGGTTCCAAAGAAAAACTTAACGGCCACATGTTCGAGACCAGGGCAAACCATATAGTAACATGGATATCGGCTGTGGTCTACAGCCTGGAGAGGGATGGGTGCCGCCAGGTTGAAACGGCCCATGATACGCCAATGATGACGAAATGACAATAATTAGATTTCACATACTGGATCAGTCGCACCCCGGGTTACCTATGACCGTGCCATCTGCTGGACACCAGGACGGAGGTGACAAGTATGCTACTTGTGCAACTACCATCAAAGTACGGGCAAGAGATAACATGACCATGGGAATATGGAATGTCAGGACATTAAGACCAGCAGGGAAACTCGAGGAGCTAACCCATGAGATGGGAAGATACCAATGGCACATCCTTGGACTCTGCGAGATGCGCTGGAAAAATTTTGGAGAGAGATCAAGTGATGACGGACACATGATCTACTTCAGTGGGCATGAGAACAAGCATGAACATGGAGTCGGGTTTATGGTACACAAGGACATTGTGAGTGCAGTCATGGGTTGTCGACCAGTGTCGAACAGGATGATTACAATCCGCGTTAGGGCATCTCCCTTTAACATCACTATCATACAGGTCTATGCCCCAACATCTGACCATGATGACGAGGAACTGGATGAGTTCTATGACCAGCTTCAAACTCTCATAGATCAGACACCCAGAGGGATATTCTGGTTATTCAAGGAGACTGGAATGCTAAGGTAGGAGAAGACGCACAAGCAGACTGGCGAGAAACCTGTGGTCCATACTGTAATAAGCAGACCAATGAGAGAGGACTCCAGCTCCTGGACTTCACCACATACAATTACCTAGTGCTAACGAACACCCTTGGCCCCACAAACTATCCAGAAGATGGACTTGGCACAGCCCAGACGGAAAACATCACAACCAGATTGACTACATCTTGGTGAGAAAGTGCTTCCTGTCTAGCGTACACATTGCCAGAACACTTAACTTCCCAGGAGCTGATATAGGAAGCGACCATGATTTGCTGATGATGACTATCAAACTTTGTCTGAGGAAGACCAATAAGCCAAGACAAGTTAGGATCAGGTTTGACCTTGAAAAACTTAAAGATCCAAGCATGGCACAAGCATTTGAAGCATCAATAGGCGGCAAATTTGCACCGCTCACAATTCTGGGACATGAAGAAATAAACCTAGACTCCTTGATCATCACCTTCAACAAGGCAGTAATAGACACAGCCGGAGATATCCTTGGCAAGCATCGTAGAATAAAGAAGCCTTGGGTCACAGCAGATATCCTCAACCTCTGCGATGTGAGGAGAAAACTGAAAAGTAACCGAGGAGACCATGAAGGAGCAAAAAGATACAATGAGATTAACAACAGGATTAAGAAGAGCATAAAGAAAGCAAAAGAAAGCTGGTTAGAGGACCAATGCAAGGAAGTCAAGAAAAGCCTGAACCAGAATGACAGTAAAAGGGCATACCAGCTGGTGAAAGACCTGACAACAGAGAAACAGGGGAGATCTAATATGATTCAGGACAAGGCTGGTAAGAGTCTGACAGAAAACCATTACATTCTTAACAGATGGACGGAATACTGTTCAGAGCTTTACAACCAGGAGACTTCTGGAGACCAAGCTGTACTAAACGTACCACTGACCACAACAGAGGTTGACCACTCGATCCTCAGGGACGAAAAAGAGGCTGCAGTAAAGGCGCTAAAGAAGGGGAAGTCAGTTGGGGTAGACAATATACCAGCAGAACTTGTTAAAGCAGGAGGAACATCCATGATAGATGTCCTCACAATAATCAGCAACCAAATCTGGCAAACAGGAGAATGGCCCACCCCATGGACCCAGTCTCTGATCGTGACTCTTCCTAAAAAAGGGAATCTACAACTGTGCCAGAACTACCGAACAATCAGTCTCATCGGTCACCCAAACAAGGTTATGCTTAAGATCATCCTCAATAGACTGAAACCCCAAGCAGAGCACATCATTGCGGAAGACCAGGCAGGTTTCAGAGCAGGACATAGCAATACAGAACAGATCTTCAATCTTAGAATCCTCAGTGACAAAATATCTCCAGCATCAACAGAACCTCTATCATGTCTTCATTGACTTCAAGAAGGCTTTCGACAAGGTATGGCATGCAGCCTTGTGGGCCACCATGCGGATATACAACATAAACGCAAAACTAATCCGCTCTATCGAAACCCTGTATGACAAGGCAACTAGTACAGTTCTTGTCAATGGCAACATAGGAGACTGGTTCAGAACCACAGTCGGAGTCAGACAGGGGTGCCTTCTCTCACCCACTCTCTTCAACATCTACCTGGAAAGGATCATGTCCGACGCCTTGGAAGACCATGAGGGCAGTGTCAGTGTTGGAGGCAGAACAATCACCAACCTGCATTTCGCTGATGATATCGATGGCTTAGCAGGAGATGAAGAAGAAATGGAAACCTTAGTGAACCGTCTCAGTCTAGCATCACTAAGATATGGGATGGAAATCAACGCTGAAAAGACAAACCTAATGACAAACCTGAGTGGCATCCAAAAGGAAATAATAGTAAATGGACAGAAGCTGGGCACAGTAACAAGCTTCAAGTACCTAGGTGCTATCGCCTCTGATGAAGGTTCAAAACCTGAGGTTCTTTCCAGGATTGCGCAACAACAGCTGCTCTGGCTAGGCTGAAGCCTATTTGGAAAGACAGCAACATCACGCTTAGGTCCAAGATCAAGCTTATGCGTTCCCTCGTCATGTCCATATTCCTATATGCATGTGAGACATGGACCATAACAGCAGAATTAGAGAGAAGAATCCATGCCTTAGAGATAAGATGTTATCGAAGGATCCTGAAAATCCCATACTTAGACCACGTGTCTAATGCGGAGGTGCGCACTAAAATCCAAAGCGCAATTGGACCTTATGAAGATCTGCTCACCACTGTAAAGAAATGCAAACTAAGATGGTATGGTCATGTCTCACACTCAACTGGCCTGTCAAAGACAATCCTACAAGGCACAGTGACAGGAAAGAGAAAATGAGGCAGACAGAAGAAGAGATGGTAAGACAATATCAAAGAGTGGACAGGCATGGACTTTGCAAAGTCCCAAAGAGCAGTGGAGAACAGGGCAAAATGGAGAGAGAGATTGTCGCAAAGTCATCAGTGGCGCCCCTAAGACCAGCAAGGTTATGGGAGAAATGAAATGAATGAAATGAGATATCATTGCTTTTTGTCCAACGAGTCTTTGTCCACAAAATAACCCCGAGGTGAACCAAGAATGCAACTTTGGTGTCTATGTGTGAAACTGGTTTGAAAAAAGTTTGGACATGATATTCATATGACGTACGTAGATCAAACGTAAACCTTATTTTATCATAGACACTGCATGATGCAATAGATGCAATAGACATAGATGCAAGCTATGCTCAACTCAAGATATATCAATACTGCAACCGTTTTAAAAACCATAAGTAAAATAATGTTGTGAAAATGTAGGATTTTTAAATGACTCAATTACTCAACATATTAAGAAATATTGCCATCCAAACTCCAAAGTTTACATCTACAAAGTTTATATTGGGATAAGTAATTTTTGTCTTTCTTTGAATTGAGTAGATAGAAAACAACTAGAATTTACATTTCCACTACATTCACACCTTATTTTGAGTCAAATACTTACTAAATGCAGCCTGGGCACAATTTCTTTTTGCACTCTCGAAAAACTAGATTATTGTTACTAGGTTATTGTCACTATGATTGAAAAATATCAATTGTCACATTTTGCAAGATATACAATCACAACATAGATTTGATAACAACAGATGCAACCTGGATGTAATCACCAATTACATAGTTGGCCTCTACAAAGCTTTTAGTAGTCTGCAGCAGCAACTTTAAGATTAACTATCATGCAGAAATAAATACATTCAGTATGACATAATTTAAATCACACATCTCTGGAAAGGTTCATGGCAAGCCATACTGCTGGCATAATAATGTATTCAGGGCTGAGCAAATCCCATAGACCGACATCCCCCACTATTCATTTTCCAAGTTGGGCAAGTAAACTTTTCCAAGTCGCTAGTCCGGTACAAGTGCTTTTTAAAAAATGCGGGCAAGTCCTTATTTTCGTGCTTTAATCACTATATCTACCTTTATTTGGCCAATCATGCCCTTTGGGCGTACTGAATACTTGATTCTACCCCTCTTCATTTATACATCTACATCCTGTATAACACATAAATGTGGTCAGTGATGTTACCACTTGACTGCATATTGGGCTAAGCGACCAAATTATTGGCAAATCAAAACATGTCAAACAAATGAAAGCCAGGATGATCAATTAGCAGTGTTTTAAGTGGCTTTGTTGCATTGTGTTTATTCAAGCCAGATCATCCCGAGTGGCTCACCATGATTTTAATCCAGCGAGTCAGTATAATTAAATTAATTAAAGGTACTTTACCGACATCAGTGTTGGTTTCCTTTATGAACTGATTAAATGACAGTAATGATTCTTTAATTTTTAATTGATTATACAGATGATTAACTTCCACGTGCAATATTGCATTTGAAGGACTAGCCAATGAAGGGAGATTTGACAATTTTTAGCCAGTTTCAAATGATGACCATCATTTATCATGTACAAAATGATTCCATTTTCATTTACTTCTCAATTTATGATTAAATAGTTACTAATTCATCATTATTAGTCCAAATTAGTAAGAAAAAAGCATTGGTAAATAACCAGCACCAGAGACAGGCATAGTGCCACCACTGTGACCTATTGCTACAATGTAATAGTCCATGCAGGACATCATTTTTTATTGGTATTACTAGGCAGTGTAACCATACAACAGTGACACCATACATGAGCTCAATGGGTACTACAATATTTAGTACACGAGTTTTCTACTAATGGAAACAGGTTCATACATGAGGTATAATAAATAGTCAACAATATGGTAGCACTAAACAGTTTCATATAACTGGCCATGGGAGACTGAAGAGACATCCATACTTTATCTGCATATTTCTCCATCATTTTTAACAGTGATGTAAAGAATGCATGATTTTATGTTGTATGTACAAGCAGTGCTCAAACAATCTAATTGCCTGAAATCCCTGGCCCCTCCAAATCTAGATTGGGACCCTTCCATATTTTTTTTTTTTTTTTTTTTTTTTTTTTTTTTTATTGAACACAAGGTGTCAGGATTTTACATATTCCCCTACATCACCACCTGACCTGGTGTATGGGGCATTATCTTAAATTATTTTGCGTCCTTATCTTTTACATGTGTTCCCTACACAACACACACACACATGCACACACAGACACTTACATTCACAATTATTGTACACAAAGTCATACTCACATACAAACCCCAAGATGTTTTAAATTGCCTTAAAAAAAAAAAAAAAAAAAAAAATCATGTACCAAAAGTTGATAATAGGATCCACTTTTTCTTAAACTCGTCACTTCTGTTATTCACTTTGGCGACATATTTTTCCAGTGTTTTGTATGATAAAACACAATTTTTATAATATGATAGATTTGGAATTTTTGATGCACAACGTGATCTGTATATCACATATTTTGCAAGCAAAATTAGGAAGTTAATAAGATCATCAAAGTTGTTATTTCCTATAAAGACGTCTTTTCGTGTAATTCTAAAATTTGGATCATAAGTTTGGATCCATTCCACCAACAGTTTCCAAAAGTGTTCAGTAACTGAACAGTCATAAAATAAGTGCTCAATTTGTTATATTCCCTCATTACAAAAGGTACATTTATCATTATCACTTAAATTAATCTTTTTTAGAAACTGGTTTGTGGCAATGTTTCTATGGAGATATCTAAAATTAAAGCTAATCAGTTTTGTGTCTTTTGTACAAAGTTTAGCCAAAACAAAAGAGTTGGTCCATTCATTTGCACCAATTGCACACTCTAGCTGCCTGGACCAAGTTTCATGTTTACCATTTGGCTTTTGTATCTTGGTTCTTATCAGGTCTTTATAGATAAATTTATTCTTTGCTCTTACCCTAAGGAGTGATGTTTTGTCCAAAACTACATGAAAACTATTTCCACTTTCAAAAAAACTTTTAATTTTCTTTTTCCACAGCACCGAGATGTTTGAAATAAGAGCAAAGTACTGTATGAAATTATTTGTTTTTGTTTTTTTTTTTATTTCATCAAAACTTAATAGAGATCCTTGTGCATCAAAAAGATGTTGAATAAGTACAACACCGTTTGTTCTCCACCTTGTGTATGATTTAAAATTATCTACAGTCACTAAATTAAGAATATCTTGAGACAAGTATTCATGGACAGTAGATGGTTCATTTTTCCATTGTGATAAAGCATAAATAACATCACGCCAAAAAATATTTTTAATTGATTTAGAAATTACTTTTAATTTAGTTTTTCCTAATGTAAATAACAGCGTACCTCCAAATTTTCCAAATATTTGTTCAGAAACCAGTTTTTGCCATAAGCCATCTTCGTTTAGTAAGAGACGCCTAATCCAGGAAAGTTTTATATAACACACAAATGAATGCAAGTGAATCATATTTAATCCCCCTTCCTTAAAAGAAGCTATAAGAGTGTCTCTTTTAACCCTCTCAGTTTTACCGCCCCAAATAAAGTGGAAAAATAATGTATTCAGTTCCTTTTCTATATGGGGTGGAGGATTTGGCAAAGCTGCAAAAAGATGAATGAATTTAGGCAAAATCAAGGACTTTATCAAAGTAATTTTTCCAATAAGGGATAAATTTCTTCTGCTCCACCAGCCAAGCAGTTTCTTTACTTCCTTTAACTTCGTCGAATAATTAAGCTCTACCATGTCCTCCAAGTTCAAAGAGAAATATACTCCCAGTAATCTAAAATTGGACATTGACCAGTTAATATCAATTTCTGGACATATTTTTTCATTAGAATATTTTTTATTTCCAATCCAAATAGCTTTTGATTTCAAAACATTGCAGTACAGACCTGACACCAAGGCAAAGTCATTTAAAATCTGCAAGGTTGTCTTCAAGGACAAATGAGAACCATCTAATAATAGAAAAGCATCATCAGCGTACTGCCCTAATTTGAACTCCATTTCATTATAGAAAATGCCTGTAATATCTGTGTTCTTCTTTAGTTCTATTGCAAGAAGTTCAATTCCTATTATAAATAAGTAGGGTGATAAAGGGTCTCCCTGGCGACAACCTCTCTCCAAATTAAAAAATGGGGATAAATGTCCATTATTAATGAGACAACTTTTTGATTTATTGCAAAATAATCTGAACCATTGACAAATTGATTCTCCAAAGTTAAAAGACTTCAGAGCAGTTTCCAGAAAGTCCCATTCGACCGAGTCAAAAGCCTTTTCAAAGTCTATCAATAGGAGAAGACCAAATTCATTTTTTTCCTCAAGGTATTGCATCAGGTCATACAAAAGTCTTGTATTTTCACCAATGAATCTCCCTTTCATAAAACCCTTTTGGGTGTCACTAATGATAAATGGGAGCACTTTTTTGAACCTATTAGCAATTGATGCCGAGGCAATCTTGTAATCTACATTAAGTAGTGAGATTGGTCTCCAATTTTTTAGAAATTTCCTGTCTTTATCTTCTTTAGGAATGCAGGTAATGATTCCCTGAGACTGAAATTCTGAAAAATGTTGCATATCGTATCCAGTATTTAGAGACCTAAAGAGAAAGCCGCCTACCCTTCCATATTCTAAGTGAGTTACTGGACGGGCTTATATCGACTGAAAATTATAAGGCTTGTCCAGTTGTTTGATGATTTTGCCTTTTGGTTAATGCAGCCTGCAAGTGTAATATATTTTCAAGTTTGTATAAATGTCATTGACTGATATTCCTTTAGAATATGACTTGCAAAAATGCTACACTTAGCATTAAATAAAATACTGATAATTTTGTAAAGAAATAATTTCTGAATCTGAGCAACATAAGTAAAGATAACACTACTAGTAATAGTTATTAGTTAATTAAAGATAACACTACTAGTAATAGTTATTAGTTAATTAAAGATAACACTACTAGTAATAGTTATTAGTTAATGTAAAGATAACACTACTAGTAATAGTTATTAGTTAATTAAAGATAACACTACTAGTAATAGTTATTAGTTAATGGCTAAAGATTAAAGCTTAATGAGAGCAAGATCTTAAAAGGAAAATTATAAATATAATAATCAAACATGTCTAAAATTTGGGTGAGTACATGAAAAGCGTTGTAGTACATGCATGCACACACACACACAAACTGCTTTGTTGTAAGTTTTAATACCTGAAAAATGGGTAATATCATTTTGTGGGACTTCTCAACACTGTTTTCTTCCTTTAGCAGTATGACCAACTGGCATCTTACACTCTGCTGTAATAACAAGATGAATAACTGGAAATACTGGTATTATACAACTGTAAAATTATTGGAGAAAATAAAATCTTCTCAAATGTTTCATATGGTTGGAAACATGACATAACAACAATATTCTGTGTTTGTAAAACATGTATCTCCACTTTGACCACTACCCCAAAGTTTGAGTCTCTTGGGCAGGTCTTGAGGATAAGGACTGCCCCAAGGGCAAATGTCAGTTGGGTGTGTGCATTTGTTGTTTTACATGCAGGGTACAAAGTTATAGCATAAGAATCTTGATGGTTTTCAAGCAATCGCCCAGGGGCGAAATCCCTTGCAGAGTAAAGATGATTCCTGGGACAAATGTTAGATGCATATATAAATTTGTCTTTTTATGCCTAGTAAATGTATATATGATTATTGGGTAGAGATCTACAAGTTATGACCCAGGGGCTAGGTATATCGGGGTACGGATGGACCCTGGGATCATTATCGGTTGCCTGTATAAATCTGTCTTTTAGTGCCCAATAAATGTATAAAGGTTATAGGGTGGTGATCTCAATAGTTATGACCCAGGAGCTCAGTCACTGGGGATAGGGAAAGACCCTGGGACACCCAGGTGGTCCCAGTGTAAACTGCGTTAGCACTTGGGTCATTGATCACATATGCCAATTCACCAACATGTAAGACATACAACTCTGGAGTTATCTGCAATTTATGTAAAATCACCCCAACCTCTAAGCCCCATCACTAGGGGTATGATCAAAATTCCAAACCTGTTGGCACTATTTACACTCAAAGGATTACCACTAACCCAAGTTACATTTGTCTAGCCTTAATGGTGTTGGCGGAGTTCAAGAAAATCACACCTGTATGTATGACTATACATATTCCTGTACCTATGTGTGTGCAGAAACACTGGTAGCTCAGTTGGTACAGCGTCAGACTTGTAATCCAAGAGTTTCAGGTTCAATACCCACCCAGGCCAGCCCTTGGTGTGTTCTTGGGAAAGGCTCCCATTTCCTTGGCATGATATAGCCAATAATGTTTTAAAATGATGTTTAAACAAACAAAAAAAACATGTATATATTGGACTGTATTACAATATCCCTGTACTTTTTGAAAAATATGCGGGAATAATAAATATGGGACATTCTATCTAAGGCCAAAACAAATATGAAAATGGTACATATATGATTTATGAGTAAACATGTACATGCAGGTGTTTTGGGGGAAGGGATATATGACAACTGAATCAATGTCACAATTATAGGTTATATATTTTGTATATTTGTTAAACATCTAATCAGTGCTGCACTGACACCTGATATACATCTCAGAAAACATTAATTTCTGGAAATACTATGTTTTCTTTGTCAATAATAGCATATGTGTATGATTGTTTGAAAACAACTACTGCATGCAATCACTAACACCACTAAACAATGACCTAAAAATTAAAAATTATATGTGACCTAATAATAATATTTTAATATATGGATCAATGGAAACTTAGTCATCAGCTTTACTGATCAGGAATACAAAAATGAGGACTCAAGTATTCACTGTGTGTATACCTCTCATCCACCGACAGATCTAGTTTATGCCTTTCCAAGATAATATGACCTATATGATTTGTATAAATATCATGTACCAAAATTTGTCCCAACATGTTCTTTCGATGAATCAATTAATCAATCAACACAATGCAAAATGTCTCTTGCAATTAAGATAAAAAAAATTGACACAGAAAGGTGATGTCTTTCAGACAAGTAGATACAAACTGACCTATTGATATAACCATGTCTGCACATAAACAGTACATCATATATCAAATACAAATATTTAAGTTTGACATTTTCCATCCATAAGAATATATATATATATATATATATATATATATATATATATATATATATATATATATATATATATATATATATATATATATATATATATACACTTAAAAATCAACAGGATTTTTTTAAAGTGAGGCTTGCTTGAGTTTACTCATTTCAAACTGGCTGTATTTATTAGCATGAAAAATTCTGGGCATACAGTATATAACACCACAAAAAATAAATCTATGTAACCAAATTGTAAGCTTAAATAAACTGAGGTATATGGCTTCATTGTCTGTTAAGTATGTTTATTCTGCTTGTTGACAAATACTCATTTTTAATGACATGTAGCACAAGTAAAATTACAAACAAGTACATAGCGTGTCTTTGGTTATAACACAGGCATGCAAATGATTGATATGTTATGTGCTATGTGAATCTAATACAAATTTTGATTTTTCATTACTGATATTTTACAGCTTTCTAAAAATTAATACAGGTACATAAAAATAGTAAAATATAAATAGCAGAACAACTCACATGTCAAAAACACCATATGTGCAAAGGATGCAGGGAGCTGACAACTACTACATGCCAAAACAAAAACAAACAAATACATGAATCTTATGCACTGTTTGGAACAATGTATGCTGGATATGTTTGACAATGCTCAAACATGATGTCTGTCAGCAGATAGAAAAGAATACAAACCCAGGTACAGAAAGGTTTCTGTTCTTTACAAAAACTTTCATCCTGTTCCAAGTTCTGAAAATTTCAAACTGGAACTCACTTGGCAGCCACATAATGTTGGAAACCTACTTGTCGAGTTCTCACTAGAACACTAGTATATATTGTAAATGTAATGCAAAATGGATGAAAAATGTTAAAGAAATAAACATTTGAGTTTGTATATGATATACAGTGACAGTCAGATAGGTGATGGACATCAGACCTGAAAGTCCAACAAGATTTCAGTGAGCTTGTGATTTTAACGCCTAACGCCTTTGCCAACAAAAGTACTGGTCAGTGATAAATCGACAAATGTTTGAGTCTGACTGACAGATGGTGATAGGTTAAGTAGATATGGGACACTGCTCAAAGGATTGTTATGCTATCCATATTTTTGGATAAAATCTTCACTTCAAAATTATGTCTTACCATTGTGACCACTTCCAATATAACAATGTCATCTATTTCTGCAATGTCCACAAACTTATTGTAGTCTCTAAAAACACCGGACCGTGTTATAACTATTCCCAGTGATGATAAAATCAGTAGAGATTCTGCAAAAAAAAACCATGGAAAATTGTTGACATTGTAGCATTAGGTCATGATAAATTTTATCAATAATTTTCATTGGATTTGGCTTGACATTTACCTGGCAAAGCTGTGGTTTTGTATTTTGCAAATAAGATCAATGGTTTACTTTAGATCTTTTTGTAAACACAAAATTACGTAGCAATAAAACCAGCACAGCTTTTAAGCCACAAACTTATCAATCAACTGCACAACAGTACAATACATGTACAGCTTCGATAATCTAAACTCAGTTTACCTGAACCTAATGGAGGTCTTTAAAACGACTGTGATGTTTTTATTACCTTCTTCAATCAATTAAATTCACAATTATTTCAACAATATTCATATGTCCCTGTTTAGTTTGGATTAGCATTGCTCTATTGGAGAAACTATTTTGCCATTTACATCAAAACAATTTTGATCATAAAAACCCAACCAAAATTATATCAAACAGAATTTCTTCATAGTAACTGATCTAAAAATTATGTAAAATATGTAAAAACAAAAACATATATGACTTGAGTTTGCTTCAGAACTACTGTTCTAAAATTACATACAAAAATAAATAACAATTTCTCAAAAGCTTCTCTACAAACCTGTACCAACAACAAATTTTCTGAAGACCTGTCTAGAATATCAGCCTGATATACTTGTCACTTAGAGATCTGTTTTTTTTCCCCATTACAATGATTATAACGAATGAAAACCACTTTCTCATGTATACATTGCATGTACAGTACTCCCACACAAAAAGCAATTCATTATAACATGGTTCTATTTATAAGGTGGTTGTAATCATGGATCCAGTTTCATTATGTAGAGGTAAAATTATATGCATAATGTATATAATTATGAGGCAAATTCATCTGTAAGGCATTATACTCTGTGGTTCTTATGAGAAACATTACAGTGAGAGAGCACTGTACTTTTAGTATAACTTACATAAAGAAAGACTCCATATACCATATATACTCGTGTATAATCCAAGACCAAATGCAAACAACATAGACCCTGATCTGCCATTGCATAATGCACCGGCAGATCAGGGTCTATGTTGTTTGTTCTACTCATTAGTCCTTACAAACTGCATAGACCGAGATCTGCTGGCGCATTATGTGACAGCATATCTGGGTCTATGCAGTGTGCAGTTGGTATTAGATTATATACGAGAATAGACGGTATCTACTTATGCAGACTCTATGTTCAATATGTTCAAAATCAAATTAAAAAATAGTTTTGCTTACAATTGAATGTATAAAGACCACCAAGGGGGTCATACAGAAGTATTTTTTATGGGCAGGTGGTCTTTATTTATAGGTAAATGTCGACTGAGTTATGTATATATGTATCGTAGCCAGCCTTTATGAATAAAGTGGTTCTCATATGCAGAAGGTCAGTTTGGGGACCGATAAATTTTAATAACAAGTTAAAAGTACCAGTAAAAGCAGCAAAAAACAAACAAACATCAAAATCATAGGGTAGCAAAGTGGACGAATGGGCTACCTGAAAAAGAACATCACAGCTGAGCTTAAATTCAGCTGCCCAAAAAATGCTAACAAGAGTTCTTCAGAAGACTGCATACCTCATCTGTATATCAATGTCAACCAGTAACATTTCATAAAAAAACAAACTGTTCCAATTTCTAAAGAAATTCTAGCTTGCATAGCAATTAAATATGGACTTTTTTCATAATAAAGGTTTAGCATCATCAAATCCTGCTGAAAGCATATCTTGCCTTTTGGGACACAATTTACTGCTGAAAGCATATCTTGCCATTTGGGACACAGTTTACTGCTGAAAGTATATCTTGCCTTTTGGGACACAATTTACTGGGCACTTTAAAATGAATTTCAGCAAAATAGTAGAAGTTGGTGAATTGGGTAGTCGTACAGTGTAAGATATCGACCCTGATAGTTATAATGGGTGGGGTCCCCCCCAATCATAACCATCAGGGTCAATGTCTTACACTGTAGGACTAGTGAATGGGGTAATGTACACAAAGCACAAATGATTACTACTCACCATGATCAATAAAACATTCACATGTACCGAAAGAGTAAATAGGGCACAACAGATTGATTCTAAATAAACAACTTTAAGAAAAGGTAAACAAACATGAAATATTGGTCAGTGTCCTACTTTGGAATGATGCCATCATATATACAAGTTATTAACACAATGGTCTACAACCTACCAGTAAGATTACAAGAGAAACTGACCTAAAAGCATAGCTTAATAAAAGTCATGGATGCATGAAATGTAGGTCACAGTGACCTATTTGTTATGATGATCTAGCACTCAATATATTAGATCCACAGACAAAAAATGTGAATATACATATACACTCAAAGTTGTATTACACACTGACCATATGCCAAAGGCAAAAGAGGTCACTGAAGTGTGAAATGTAGGTGATGATGACCTACTTTAGGCATGACAGTTATCTCAAAGTTGGATCCACACAATAAACTACAAGACCCTATATAAGTGAGAGTGCCTAAAAAAAATCACCTAAAGTAAAGCAAAACGAAACCAAGGAATGATGGAGAGAAGGACAGACAGATGGGTAGGCAGATGAGGTTAACATGAAATGCCACTTTCACATTTATTGTGGATCATATAAAAATGGTTTGTGCCCCTAAAAGCTATCAAAAAGTTGGTCTTAAGATAACAAACAAGGATTTCAAAACTTTGACTTGATAGAGCAACATAAAAAACTTTCATCTCATACTTTTCATTTTAAATTGTAATAAAAATAAGTCAAATATTTTATTAAAAACTAACCAAAAAGAAAAGGACAGGAAAATGCTTATAAATAAACCAATGTAAAACTGAAATTCACAATTCCTGCATAGGTATATAACTAAAACCTTGATCACACACACTTTTACCTACTATCTACATAAAATAAACCATATTTGCAAACTTTAAACTCAAACTTTTTCCCATAATTTGCAAACAAAATTTTTTTTTTACAATTAGTTGGATAAAATAGCATTACACAAGTTGAAGCACCTGCTATTTAACACACGTAACTGAAACTGAAATGCATAATCCCTTCCTACAAGCAATAAACAAAACATTAAACACAAATTTTAACAAAAACCCTTTTCCCATAAATTAAAAAATAAAATCAGTAAAACTGGGTGAAAAAAAGTATTATATAAGGTTAGGCACAAGTTATTTAACTGATGTGAAATTCAAATACAAATACATATTTCCTTCCTACAAGCCACAAACAAAACCTTGAACACAAACTTTAACCTACTGTCTACATAAAGCAAACCTTTAATAGAAATTTTAACTTCAAACTTTTCCCCATAAATTGAAAAAAAGAAATGTCAGTAAAATTGAGTAAAAAAGTATCAAATAAGGCCATGCTTTTGCTTATAAATACAGAACAATGACATTTAAATACAATGTATCAAATAAGGCCATGCTTTAGCTAATGAACATACAGCAGTGACATTTAAATGCAAAGTATCAAATAAGGCCATGCTTTTGCTAATGAACACACAGCAGTGACATTTAAATGGAAAGTATCAAATAAGGCCATGCTTTTGCTAATGAACACACAGCAGTGACATTTAAATGCAAAGTATCAAATAAGGCCATGCTTTTGCTAATGAACACACAGCAGCAACATTTAAATGCAAAGTATCAAATAAGGCCATGCTTTTGCTAATGAACACACAGCAGTGACATTTAAATGCAAAGTATCAAATAAGGTCATGCTTTTGCTAATGAACACACAGCAGTGACATTTAAATGCAAAGTATCAAATAAGGCCATGCTTTTGCTAATGAACACACAGCAGTGACATTTAAATGCAAAGTATCAAATAAGGCCATGCTTTTGCTAATGAACACACAGCAGTGACATTTAATGTATTTCTTTAGGTAGTTTTGAAACAATACATACAATTAATGATATCATATAGTAGCCCATTGGGCTACCTAACTTTAATAAATGGTAGCTCAGATCCAACATTCTGGTAGCCCCTGGGCTGGGCACAAGATTTTTTGGACCCCATGGTCTTTGTAGGCTACTGCAGGTTTGACTGCACGTGTATTTGGACACAGTATATATAAATGTGTCATCTGTATAGTCTTTTTCAAAAATACTTTTATTATATTTACTAATGGCCTAAACCACTTAACAAATGATTTCCTGTCTACGATCACTTAAAATAAGTACATGTAAATCAAAAGCATCTAACCTGTTTCCTTTCTGTTGAAAAAAGTGACGAAAAGACCAAAGGAGACTGCACAAAAGATAAACAGGTGATTTCCAGGTATCACTATCTGCTGAAAAACAAAATACTGAAGTAAGAAAAAACTTTTAAATGGGGTTCTGTAATTGACCCCTCAACAAGCAGGACAAAACATACATTTATGCTAATACTGTCATATATGTATAAGGTATTTATTTTGGTGACAATTAAATTTGCAATGAAAATGATGTCTTTTTTTATATATACAAGCCATGGTTTATACAATAAATATAAACTTGCACATTATGTAACCATTATGTACATTGTCTGGCAGTTTATTGAGGCTCCCAAGGTTTGAATGTTAATTAATATGGTTAGAATGCCTGTACAATAATTATTTAACATATAAATGTGTTTTGCAGCCTGGGTAAGACCCATCAACAATTTGTACTTCACAAACAGTGTGTAAATGACATTCATATCTAACAGTGTTATCATGGACTCCTAATGCATTTCAAAACATCCCTGTTTAAATGTATATTTTGATGTATCAATAATTTTTCTCCTAATATTGATAGTCACACCAGAATATTCAAATTACAACTTAGTTTTGCAAGGGAAAAACACGAGTCCCTAAAAGGAACTGATGCTCTACTGTCCAAAAAGAATCTCCTGGAATTCAAAATAAGACCATTTTTTTCTTTTTAACTGCTGAGTGTTCAAACCATCTCTGATATTCTTGAGCAATAAGATTTTCAAATCAGCCACTCTGGCAGCCTTATTGGATATTAAGATCAGCACCAATTTCATTCAGGACAAACTAGACATCGTTAGAAGACTTTTGGTGAAAACCCCCATGTTGATATGACCATCCAATCAGGAGAATTAGTGACAAGATTTTTCAATATGTTGATTGTGGCAGCCATATTTGAGGTCAGATCAGCACCATTTTCATTCACAACCAACTAGATATCATAATTAGTCTTCTGGTGAAACCCATGTTGATATGACTTTCCACTTAGGAGTAGCAATAACAAGATTTTCAAGAGGGCTGCCATGGTAGCCATACTGGATGACAGATCGGCACCATTTTCATTCTGTACCAACAAAACATCATGAGAAGTTCTCTGGTGAAAACACAATGTTGATATGACTTTCCATCTAGGAGGAGTAGCTGTGGCAGTCATACTGAATATTAGATTGGCACCAATTTTATTTAAGACCAACCAGATACCCTTGTGAACTACAGCATTTGTTACAGAGTGATTGGGAAAACAAGAAACATTAAATTTACACATAATCAAATGTGTGAAATAAAAACTTTCATTGTCAGTCTCCTTAAATGTATTTCAATTTTAAAGTAGAAAAGTTTGCATTAGTCATGACAAAGCAACATACTTTTGGGAAAAAATTAGTATCTTTAGTCTTTGGTGAAAGCTTAACTGTGTAGTATAATTCGCATCTGATAATATTTAAACTGTTAACAAATCGCTCACTATTCCGTCAGGTGATGTTAACAATTAGTAGAGAATAAATCATTCTGCTGATGAAGTCCTTAGTACAAGGACGAAAGCTTCAGGTTAGCTTTCAATTTATTTATTGTGTATGAAATTGAACAGTTTAAACATTATCAGATAAGTATCTTTAGTCATTTTGTATATGATACAACTAGTGTGACTGCCTGTGCAATGCCATCCCAATATGACATTTAGCAAAATATATCTATGCATTTAAAAAATAATTTTGAAGTGGATGCTGTTTCAGGTTCCTTAATAAATTCTAAAGCCAATTTTCTGCATTCTCCCATCACAATTCTTTATGCTAGATGGAGAACAATGACTGAGTCACCTGGTATTGGGGACGGTATACACTCCACATGGTCCAAGTGTGATAAACACCAAAGGGTCAATCACCTTGTCAATCGCTAGCTTTCAGAAGGGTCAATTGATTCTACATCTCATATTTGCAGTATTAGTTGCTTTCAATTTTTAAAAGACATAAAAGCAAGTATTAATATAAACCATAAAATACCATTCATTTCTACATAAAAGTACCAACATATAATTGTTCAGATTGTTATCAGGGTCTTTATTATTAGTACCAAAAATGAGTTACTGGATAGACAGATTTGAAAAAGCCATCATCATTGTTTATTTGTTTTTATTATTATTATTATTATTATTATTATTATCTTCAAACCCAAAACTTTGACTTCAGTTCCATTTTTTTAAAAAATCTGTGTTATTTTACCCTATTTTTGTTTCATTACATATTATCCAGACTTATACTTAATACTTCCTTGAAACATTCCCTGTGTTTGTCAAGAAAAGAGCTTAATATAAGTGTATTTGCTTCCTGCTCAATACTCCATATCCTAAGATATTTACTCCAAGGTCCATCCTAGGCTCCCAGAATAGGTAGAAGTCACTTCTCCCTGCTGGCAGATCAGGAAGAAGTGAGAGAGGGTCTGAAGACTACAAATATTGATCATAATACCAAAGAAAAAAACTCATTAATAATAATAACAATAATAATCATCACAATAATAATGATAGAAATAATAATTATTTTAATCTATAATAGTGTTTTTTCATCTGCAGTAATGTTTTGGTTTTTTTGCTGTTGTTCCTCCTGTAGTGTCAAACTATTTCTGTATATTCATTTATTAGGCTAGAAAGAGAACAGTTTATATTTTTTTACGCACCTCGTTATAATGTGATTCAGTATATGGACACCATAACTGAACTTAATCCAATGTATATGAATTGGTTTATCACAAGTATGACAATGTACTTAATTAGGTTGAAAGAAAACATCATGAAGCTTAGTACAGTAGTAGATCTTTATTTCCTTTCTAAAACAGTATAATTTGACAAAATGTGATCATTCCCACAATGCCATGGTTCAGTATACATGTATACACAGTTCTCGTTAAACCATGCTTCAGAACATAACACTACTCTGACTACACTGTGGTTCAGTACATAATGAGGTCAGTAGCTATGAACCCCAACTACTGCGTTATAATGAGGGAGAGATTATGTAACTAGATACATAATCTTGAACCAGCTTTAGTAAATAGGCAGAAACACTTGGTTCAACCTCGGATTTTACCTTTTGCAATGTAAGCAATCTGGCCATATATGGCAGGAGTAACTGTCAATCTTGTTGAGGTTGATTTCAAAATTTCTGAATTTGTTTCTTATCTAAAGCGATCACTGAATATTATTGCTGAAACCAACAGTATTGTGTTTATAGCAATTTGGAGAAGAATTGCAAAATTAGGTAAACACATCATTGTATCTTCACTGAGCCCTGAGGTGGGAACTTACTGCGAGTAGGAAAGCCTGATGAAATAATTACTGGTGATCAATAGGATCTTACAAATTTTAAATTAGATGGTAGCCTACTGGGCTATCAGGAACAGAACCTGGTAGCCCCACTAAAAGTCAGCAACTTACACAAGGTACTTTAATTCAAAACTGTTAGCTTAAAGACTTCCTTTTCTGAGTTATTAATAAATATTCTTTTTGTGAAATATGTTTTCGTTAATAATAATAGTTATCTTTTGAATAAACATAGAACAAGTGAGGACTTTATGTGGTAGCTCACTGGGCTTCCTGAATTCAACCTTTGGTAACTGAGACCCAGCATTCTGGTAGCCCCTGAGCTATGGGTGTAAGATCTGTCAAACCCTGATCAAGCATAATAAAAACCATTTAACTTGACATTTCTTCTACTAACTGGCACATTCAAACTGCAAAACCAACATTTGGCTTCCTCAACTTAATTACAATTGATTTTATTCTTAAATACTAAGACCCAATAGCTGGCAATATAAGGCAACATGAATATCGCTTTCATGCCGATTCATAGTGAAGTTAGAAAATATACTTTTTCACCTGAAAATCTTTCTAGGATGGTTCCTGTTACTCAAATGTTGATGAACTTTATTACAATGTTAACTAATAAATATTATTTATTATTTATAAATGTACCAACATTTTCTTTAAAAGTGATCAGGGACTCGACATTTACAATCTGCAACAGTAACAGGATCCAAATATTGATCACACTTCCTCTGCCTTCTTTTTCTTTCAACTATGAGTGTTCTCCCTTGGACCTTTTACTATTCCACTCCAAATAAATGCTCTTGTGCAGAAAGAAACTAATATTAATTAATGAAATTACCAATAATTTCAGGGACAAAAGTGAACAGCCCTCTCCTCTACAGTTGATGGACTACTTCAAATCATGTAAAATTCTTCCATGTTGTATGCAAGGACAAAATACATTATTAAGATAAACTCTGAGAGAAGATAGAGTATTGCCATCATAGGCACAACAAAAGAGAATGTCTCATTTACAATTATTCTTCAAAACCTTAGAAGCATAGATGTTTATTAAAAATCAAAATGTTCTACTCTAGTTTGTTTGAGAGTCTGCAACTAAGAAGAAAAGTAAAATGTCTATTTGTTGATAACTTGCATCTTCCACTATTTGGGCAATTAAAATAAACTTCAATTTTAAATTATTTCAAAAATGTTAATTACATACATTGTTAAATCTGACATGGATATGATCAATGGATATAGGTATGTGCTTATGTCGATGAAATGTGAGGACAATCACTATTCCTATCAAAATTTTCTGTGGAGATCACCAAAGTATGAAACCCTGTTCTTCAAATTCGAGGGTTCCACAGACAAGTCTGATAATAATGATTGTAATAATAATCGGAGCTCTAGAAAAGCAGCATATCTGAATACTTTATGCAAACAAATTGACTCCAAACACATAAAGAAATTTTTAATGCATTCAAATTATGAAAAACAACTTAATGTTAAGCACTTTGTCCAAAGCTGTTAACATACTGGTACTGCTGTAAACACAGTCCATTTTTTTTATTATGGTGCAATTGATCAATATAAACTATGCTATCTGGACAAGTTCTGTATGTTTCATGCATGTTTGAAATGATAGTACTTTATGACTGTATCAACACTCACTCAAATGAAGCTACATAATCGAATGCATCCTGAATTAGTCTTTGTCAATAAGCTGTTTTAAGCATTCTCAAAAGCAAGATGTCTTAATGATTAAGACTAAGTCTGGCATCAAAGGTTTATGTTTTGCGTTGTTCATGAAATACCCCATCAAATTTTTTAAAATGCAGTTGGTTGCAAACCAGAGCGTAAAATACCCAATTCATTATATTCTTATCATGAGCTCTAATAATAGAAATAATAATAATAGGTGGGGTTTCATGAAATAATCAGCCATTGTTTCTTGTATCTCTTACAGGGACTGCCTTATTCGATGCAGAGAATGACTAATTTTTTTCCACCAGGTGCACCATAATTTTGAAATAAAATTCAAGTTACTTCAATAATCTATATAAGTGTGTTAAATCATTTAAAGAGAAAACTATCAATAACATATTAAGAACATTACTTGTGCACATACTAATGCCAGTGTTGTGTTGTTTGTCCTTTGAGTTCAAAGATGACCATGACATCACTAATTGGTTTGGTTTCTGTACATGAGTGGCTGACTAGGCCAATTTGTGCTCAGAACTGTCTGTGGCACACTGGATGCTGCTTGGGATTCCTTGATCAATAGAGGACGTGCTACAGTTCTGAGGTTTATGCCACTTGCATTTCTGCACTGTCTCTGCAATTCTCCTCAGTTTAAAGTCTGTAGCTCCAGTATGGATGAGACTGCACTAGGTGGAGCGATCCTGTGCGAGAGCTTCCCAAGACTCAGGGTCAATGTTGAAGTGTTTCAAGGATGACTTGAGGGAATCTTTGAAGCGTTTCTTCTCACCACCCTGAGATTGCTTTCCCTCCTTCAGCGCGCCGAAGAAGATCTTTGGTAGTCGCTCTTCTGACATCCTGGTGAGTGTGGATGCTTGGAATGTATGCCCAGGTGAGAACCTCTATCTCTGGGACATTGTCCTGCCATCTCATCCTCATCAGTTTCCTCAGGCAGCCCATGTGAAAAAGGTTCAATTTTTTGGCATGGTGTCTTTACACCATCCAGGTTTCACATGCATACAGCAGGATCGGCAACACAATGGCTTTGTAGACCTTCAGTTTTGTTTGCAGACTGATGCTTCGGTGCTTCCACGCATATGCGTGCAGTCTGCCAAAGACCATAATTGATTTAGCAATTCTGGTGTTGGTTTCATAATGAATGTGGACTGCACGTAACAGTGTACTGCCAAGATAGGTGAATTTGTCCACTGCTAGGAGGATTTGGCCATTTACTGTGATGGTAGACTCCACATAAGGCTTTCCTGGTGCAGGTTGGTGCATCACATCTGTCTTCTTGATACTGATTATGAAACCGAAATTGTCCCAAGCTGAAGAGAAATGGTCCATACTCTGCTGCATGTCAAACTCAGATTTGGCATTCAGGGAACAGTCATCAGCAAATAGAAGATCACGAACTGTCACTTTATGCAACTTTGTCTTCGCCTGTAGTCTTCTCAGATTTAAAAGCTTGCCATCAGTCCAGGATCTAATATCGATCCCAGTGTCATAATCATGGATGGCATCAGTAAGCATGACAGAAAACATCATACTGAAGGGGGCTGGGGCCAACACACAGCCTTGCTTGACTCTACTGGTGACTGGGAATGGTTCATACGACTCACCGCCATCCATGACACGAGTGAGCATGCCATCATGGAATTGCCGAGCCATTATGATGAATTTTTCGGGGCAACCAAATTTTGCCACAATCTTCCAGAGGCCTGCATGACTGACTGTGTCAATGGCTTCTGCAGGTCGATGAATGTCGCGTACAGGAAGGAGTTCTGTTCCTGTAGTTTACGGGTTTTGAGATGCTCCCGCAACCCAGCCAAGTAGTGTTAAGCTCCTGGAGAAATGGATTGCATGTTGCCTTAGCATGTGTTGATATCAATTGCGTCAACAAAACAAACTCTTGCACATTCACAGGCATGTGTTTTAATAGCTGACTGACCAATTAATCCTTTTGCCCCGCAAGATATCGCTGCCTGATTTACGCAAATTATCATTTTATGCTGAAAACTTAATAACTTATTTTGAAACAAAATTATCTGTATGTAAATAACTATTTGTGTTTTAAGAATAGAATGGGTGAAAAGCTCTTTCTAAATATATCTTTTGAAGATTTTAACTGACGTGCTTCCAATATTTTCTTCATAAAATCAGTTTAAAACCATAAGTGAACCTGCTAAGGGGTAATAATGGCAGACATCGCTGTGTCTTGGAAGTACGTCTTCATTAGGCTGTCTGTTTTCGTAATTCATTGGGCACAAACATTAAGGAAATTATACAATTCATAGAAAGCAAAGTGTAACTATTATGTGATAAAAGATTTAGCCTAGAAATAAAAAAAATTTGTTGGTCAGAAATGTATGGGACAATTCTATGTTGTAGAATTGATAAGCGCTGTAACTTAAGGTCGAGATTGTTAGCTTACATCACACATTTTTGTGCAAATATGAGAAAAAGTAGCAAAGAAAAAAGTATCCAACCAGTAAACGACGATATTACTCACACGGAGACAAATATTAAAAGCATACATTTTCAATCTTATCTAGGGATTGTTGCAGCGAAGCTAGAAAGTGAGTGGTCATATGAAGAAAATCAATGTTTCTAAAAATAGATGCATCTACTTTTAAAAACAATAACAAAAATGACAGTCAAAAGATTCACATTTAATTTAGACTCAACTCCAAAATGCAGTTGTAAAGATGAGATTAATCATCAGTGACCACTGTGGTTTGAATGAATGAATACTATGATGTTAAAGACACATGTACATGTGCTCTCATGTGCGTGTTACAGCCTAATATAGGGGTTGTTTCAAACCAATTTGGTAATGTTTTCAAATGCCATTTTCTAGTGAAGTAACAAAAAAAAAAAAAAAATTTGTTTTCTAAGTGGCAGTTGCTTAAGTAGTTTTACCTATTTGTAATTTCTATGAAAATAATAATCATCATAATAATAATTATTACTACTTATATTCATATTACAAATGCTGTAATAATAAAATTTAAAAAATAATAACTTTTTGTTCATTATAACTTATGATTTGCATGACTGTCTGGAGACATGTGGATAATACATTTCTGGTACAATATACTAAGTTCATGTAAATTTCATTCCTTTAAGATCAGAAAACAGTGAAAAAGAATAGGAAAAAGAAAAAAGGAAATGCACTCATTAACACTATTTTTAAGTGTCAGCATTATCATAACCATGTTTTGTGACCATCATATTGAATATCATGTGTGATCGTGTACATGGAATAACTGTCTCGTGATTTTGATGCATTGTATAATTGGTCTGCATCCTCTGGAACAGAATATACTTGAAAATCCACTATAACATAAATATTCTACAACTTCCTTTGATTGAAAAGGATAAAAAAGGTAAGTACATTTTTCAATCATAAATATCCATATATGGATAAAATTATGTTATTTTCAATGGTTAGCATTTTAGCATCAAGTCAGCAGGTTTTAGTGGTCAGGAAAGCACTGACATCAGGAGACTGGTCAGCATTTTAGCACATCCCAAAATAAAGTCCTAAGCTTGAGAATTTTATTAAGGATCAGGGCTGAGCAAATCCCATAGCCAGTAGTTCCAAACTATTCATTTTCGGAGTTGGGCAAGTAAAATTTTCCAAGTCACTAGTCTGGGACAAGTGCTTTTTGACTATTTTTTAAAAAGTCGGGCAAGTGCCTATTTTCATGCCATAATCACCTTATCTACCTTTATCTGGCCGTTTATGCCCACCAGGTGTACTGAATGCTTGATTCTACCCCTCTCCATGTATTTATTTACATCCAGTATCACACCTACCAGTGGTCATTTATAACTTTTGCATGTGCGCATGTTATATTACCACTTGACTGCATATTGGGCTAAGCAACTAAATTATTAACCAATCAAAACACATGAGGCAAAACAAAGCTGGTATGATTAATTAGCAGTGCTTTAAAAAGCTTTCTTGTATAGTGTTTACTTAAACCAGATCCTCTGGAACAACTCACATTATGATTTTAATCCAGCAAATCAATCCAATTAAATGAATAAAAGGCATTTACTGACATTAGTGTTGGTTCCTTTCATGAACTGATTAAATGGCAGTGATGATTCTTTAATTTGTAATTGATTATACAGAGGATTAACTTCCATGTCCAATATTGCATTTCAAGTGAAACAATTACACTAAATAAGGAGCTGTCTCTGTTCATATTTAAAGGACAAAATGTATGTTATGATCACTTTAGAAGTAGTTGTCAAGCAAGGTGATATTTACTATGTGGATAAAATGAGTTTACTAAATTATTTTTTCAAGGAAGTTAATAAGGAAGAGTCGGAGAAGGAAAATTAATGTGAAAGTGGAGGGGTAAAACATAAGAGTGCCACTGAGTGTGAGGTAACTAACGGTATTTCTCCAAAGAGACATAAGCCAGACTCTGTGGCAAAAAAAAATGTCAAATATGACACTACTAAGAGACTGAGAAATTTTCAGCCACATTGGGTTGATAGTTTACCCTTGCTTGAATTCACTGACTCTGAAGCAAATATGTTTTGCAGTATTGCAAACAATATCCCAAATTGGCACAAGTTCAAAATTCAAACAGTGAATTTGTCAATGGAACTAAAAAATTCAGGATTAAACCAATCAAGTCTCATGACAGTTCTGGACCTCACAAGGCCTGTGCAGTTAGGGAAAGGCTGAATTCCAGTAAATTATTTTCCATTCTTGCTGATGGAAGTACATAAACTGATGCTACCGTATTGGAGCAAGAAATAGTGCATATAAGATACCTGGACAATCGAAAAAATGAAAACCACTGATGTAACAAAATGTAAAATATCAACCTTAGTTTTTCGAAAAACTAAATTCTTTTAAGAAATAAATATGTTGTACATTATTTAATTTGTTCTTCTATGGACTAAAGTGCAAACAGCTCATCAAATCTCGACAAGTAATTTAAATTTGGGACTAAGTAAAAAGGTAGGTGGGACAGGTGAATTTTCTGAAACCACTTGTCCTGGAAAAGTGGATGAAAACACAAGTTGCTCAGCTCTGAGGATAAAGACTGAGTTTTTATCTTAGCCTAATAAGAGATCACCTCAAAACACCTGTATGAAAAAATTGTCGAATTTAAATATCCATGTATTATAGGTACTGGGGTTAATTTGCAGCCAACACAAAGCGGGATTTGTGTAGAGACCAGCACAAAGGGAGTGGGCCAGCCAAGACAATATTAATGGGTAGTCCTACATGTAGGACATCAATCCTGATACACACTGGGGAAGGGGTTCAACATTTTACTGCCATAACCATCAGTGCTTTGTACCTCTGTTCAGACAGCATCAACAGGGGAACTGAAAGACACATTTTTCAGAAAATTTTTGGCAGTCCATATTGACATTGTTGAAGAGCTTTACATAATTGCTTTATTAATACTACAATTACTCTAATGCCTCTTTCCTTATCCAGGTAAATCAAGACACAATCAAGTGGTTGTGTTTTTCAAACTCAGTTGATTGCCATTTCAGTTGGTTGATGAGTAATGGTAGCCAAGTAATGCTGAATTTGGTTGAACTAATGACTGAGTTTCTCTAACAAAATGAATATGTCTAATCACATTTGGCTGAAACTCAACTGTTGGTTCAACCAAATTCTGCATTCCTCGGCTAAGCAGTTCAACAATTGTCAATAAGGGCTGTCAACTATGTGAGATGTTCTTGAAAATTTGGCCTCCAGTTCCCCTGTCGATGCGGTCGGAACACAGCTACACAGCGCCGATTGTTATGGTAGTAAGACATCGACGCCGCATCGTGTACATATCAGGGTCGACGTCGTATGTTGTATGACTAACGAATGGGCAGGTCATCTCAATTTCTAAATGGTTCTGCAAGGAAAGAAGTTACATATCTGCGTCTTCTTCTCGCCTTGATGAATAAAGTCTGACGTTTGCTCTGTTTACAACATTTTCCTTATATAATATCGCATGCTTCATGATACCTATCTGATAGCAGAACAACGCGTCACCTGAGATATTTTCCCGGTAAAGTTTAGGACCACGGCGATTGCTGTAATAACAGCAGTTGCTATGGCAGATAAGTGAACCGCATAGGTATTTGATCTTGTAAACATAAATATGCCTCCATGCTCTCCAAACTGATCATGTTTCAATTCATATTTTCTTGTAAACATAACAATATTTGCTAAACAATCTCAACGTTCGGTTTCCAACTCATCCATTGTCCACCATACTGCTTCCGGTTTCTGTGCCATGATAAAGTCTTTCCCTGAAGACAAAAACCGGTACAATGAAAATATATTTCCTCTAAGATTACATCCTACTACTGAAACGAATAATCCCATTATTTATTCAAATCCCGTACAAAACTATATTGCATTTTTTTTGCAAAGCATTCAGCATCAAACCGGACTTTACTCAGACCTTTAGACCTCCTGTTGGATATTTCGATGGTTTTTCTAACAAAGGGTGGGAAGGTAAAATAAAATCAGTCTGTAAAATAGATCCAACGAGCTAATGTTTTTTATTATGTAATGCAATTCCGATTTTAAATAAAATTTGTCTATGTATATGTCTAAGGTCAGAGGAAACTTAGACTAATTCAGTATCACAGAGCCATAACGTGACAGTGTGCGCTCTCGAAGCTTAAATGCATGTATTCGAGGCTTGATGGCAGGTATTTGAAGCTCGAATACACGATATCAAGCGAAACATTTGGAAAATTCGTTTGATCACATGGTTACGTATTCAAGACAGCACGAATGCACGTTGTGGAAGTGCCAATATGCAATTTTCAGAGAACCAATCAATTAAAACAAAAGTGTTAGAAAAACCATCGAACTATCAGGACTATCAGGACAAACATGTTGATGATATTTTAGTAAATAAAAAGCTGTATGTATTCAACTCTGGAAATGCTAATTAGTGGCTTCTATAATATTATTTTCAGATTGATCAAAGGAAGAGTACAACAACAACCCGCAGTAAATTTCCTTACCGCAGTTTTAAGGAATTTAATCAGGAAAACTTCAATGCTGACCTACGGTCTACACCTTTTCATGTATCTTATTTATTTGCTGATCCAATAATGTCTACTCTACCTTCGAGCAATTAATCCCTATTGAGTCTAAAAAGACAAAGAAAGCAAGCAGCTCCCTTTATGAATGGCAGCATAAGAAAAGCTATACACAGGAAAGCTCAACTACATAATAATTAACAGAGATCTAAAACGTAACAAAATTGGAACAACTATAAAAGACAAAGGAATTTGGAGGCAAAACTCTTTTAACGACATCTTATAATTTTTAAGTTTGTTTTTCTATATTTTTAAAAATATATAAATATCAAGTAATGACCACAATAATATTTGATCAATAACAGCCTGTCTAAACAAATACACATGGCTATAGCATATGACACAACATATACAGCATACTCACGTATAGCATACACTTGGCATAAATAGATCCCTGGCAAGGATCAACATATATAACCCATCAAACATGGCAAGGAAACCAGCCGAAAGGTGTTATGCCTGAGGAGGGGAGTACGACCCATAGTGTAACTTCTTTTTAGGGCAGAGGGTGGAACGAATGGGAACCTGGACACGAGAACCTAAACTAGTACACCCCGATCCAAAATAGAAACATCAGAGGAACCCTGTTAAAAATCTTTATAATATAAATAAATTTTTGTACCAAAATTCTTTTTGATTATTTTTTTATTACAATACCCTCAAAAACAGACTGTGGGGGAAAACATACAGATATAAAATCCTTTATAAACTTTCGGCTCAATAGGGACTCACCTTCGAGGCCTACTAACTTATCATAGTTGGAGGTTGGAGATGTGTCCCAAAAAAAAAAAAAAAAAAAAAAATTTAGACGTGAAGCGCTAAAAGTTTCCTTTTTTTTTAACGCTCCTCGGGTGAAACAGAAGGTAAGGATTTCTGGTCAACCATTAGACCCTTCCTGGTAAACAATGGTGTTTCATAACAGAACTCAATTATCCTACAACAAAATGTTGAGATTATTTCTGATCAGGCATGCGTAGCAGAGGTCTTCAAGGATTTCTTCATTAATGTCTTTAATGACTTAAGCAATAACCACCCAACCTACGATAAACACCTTAGCATTCAGGCAATCAAAGAGAACTTTCATATCTCGAAAAAGTTGTATTTCTCTAATGTCATTGAAGACTTGACAGCTAAAGCCATATAAAATATCAGCGTTAAGAACACAATTGGGATATAAATAGCATAGTGGGGAACTTAGGGGTCAAACGGGAATCCGGTGTTAGAAAGGGTATGCGAATTATAGGGTCAAACGGGATATGAACATTAAGCCGCCATATTTTTGGCGGTACTTGAGGGACAGTGAAAAATTAACAATATGCCACCATATAGGATTCTGGGGACCTGAGGAAATCCTATATTAAAAATTTCTATAGGTTTAACACTATGAGTCTGTCTGGTGACAATGGAAAACTTAGCGTTTATTTTTATAACTGTTGTCTATGTGATTCCTATGTTAAAAAAGGTCTGTGGATTATAGAGTCAAACGGGAAATGCAGTGTTAAAAATGTCCACAGGTTTATGATACAACACTTGGGTGTCAAGATGGGAAATCCTATGTTAAAAAATGTTCATATGTGTAACATGGGTCTCAAGTTGAGATTTATGCCGTCGAGAACACATTGTATATATTGTTAGAAGTGGCTGACTTCAAATGGAACCCTATGTCCTGTAACTTGAATTAACATTATACTGTAGGTTTAACATGTGTGGGTCTCTATAGCCTCTAACTTGAAATGTCATGTTAAAACTACATTAACTATTCAAAGCGCCATTAGGAGTGACCATCATCCACTCATCTAATAACTACACGGGGTAGGATGTAAAGGAAGGGTATTAAAATATAGGAGAGAGAGAGAGAGAGAGAGAGAGAGAGAGAGAGAGAGAGAGAGAGAGAGAGAGAGAGAGAGAGAGAGAGATCACTGCGACAATTATCAGTGCCACTACCACTTACCACTATTGCGACGTGGAAGAAGGTTGAAGGCAGTTACAGCTGATGTCGTCAAGTCCATAACTTTTTTCAAAACCCTGCGGTCCTTTTCAGAGCCCGCATAGATCTCTTAGGAAAGAGATACTAATCAAAGGATTGCCAAATGAAACAAAAACAAAATCCCTCCATTATACAATTTGAGTGTGTGTATGTGTGCGTGTTTGAATTTTTATCCATACTTACTAAAACAAATCAAAACATAGAGACACTTACTTTTTTGATGTATTCTCATGGACAAGAATCAGAATGCAATTTTAAAACACATTACAAAAGTCCATTTTTCTTCTCTTTTTAAAACTGTCTTTCTTTTATGAATATCTTCACTGGTATGGGTTCTTCGTCTACGACAGTACAGGTTCTAATAGGAGTCCAAGACTGCGTTGATGAAGAAAATAAAGACAATATTATCCACACACTATCGCGAATCCTATCCTTGTAATCGCACGTTATTGAATTGCATGGTCACAGCTGTAATACTGTATTTCTTCCATTTTTCATTCTATTCCTAAAACGGTTACCTTCTGTCAGCAAGTTGTATCTCAAACATATTCAGTGTTAAGTCAGGCAAATTTTCATTCATCATTTTGTTACAAATGTTTCAAATTTGCCAACCCTAGCACTGACTGACCTCGGTTTTTTTTTTTTTTTTTTTTTTTTTTTTTTTTTAATTTAATTCAGACAGTTTGTTACAAATTTTGTTTATCGTCCGTTTAATGAAAATATGATGTAGGAGATGTGTTACATTTTTCACATAGTTAAAGCAGGTCAGAATTTGTGCATGAAGCTAAGATTTTCTTGTAAAGTTAACACATTTTGTTCTATTCAAGTTTGAAAATTACAAAGCAAAGATTTTCTTGTAAGGTTGTGAGTTTGTGTTTGTTAAAAACGGCAGAACCCAATAGTAGTAGAGGATGGTACTTGAGACCTAAACGGGAGTCCTGTGTTAAATAGGGTCAGAAATTCGGGGGCATAAAGGAAATTTAACATGGGCGCCATCTTGACAAGTTTTTCCACGTTCACATTTAGTTCTCTTTTCATTGTTTCTCTAATCCGTTCATGTCCTCCGTTGTAATACCAGATTAATATAGTTTCCTATACACAGTCTTCGAATCTCTGGTATTTCACATTTCATTTTTCCATTTCCTGTATTTTTTTTTCTAGGTTGCATTTGTACAATTTTTAATTACAGTATTTGTTTCTTTGCGAAACGCATCCTCTGAACATGACAGTACCATTTATTTAATTTATTTCAGTAGTTTAATTTCAATTACTATTAAGTAAAGGTTCTCTGAAAGCTGAATATTCAAGGTCTGAATATAAACATACTATGAAAGGTGTTGTTACGTCTAGAGGTTAGAAATAGTAACAAAAGAAAGAACGACTCAAACAAGCTTTCACAATTTAAAAAATATAAATTTAATTTCCTAAAATATTAAATATTTAAAACAAACAAAGTGAAAGAATTAAAAATAATTTATTGTTTAGAAATTCCTAAATAATCCTAAATGTCCTATTGAATTTTGATAATCCGGAAGTTAATCCAAGGTATTCCGGATGAAGTCACTAAAGTGCCGATGTGCCACAAGAAACACAGTTTTAAATCCAAATGTTATTTATCCCAGGTAAACTCCTGTGAATGTAGAATATTGTTAAGTTCCTTGAAGAATAGTACTTAAATCCAAAATGTACTATGTATATAATATAATTTCACCAGCTGATTTTACAAACAATAATAATCTTCCTCGATAACCTTATGGTTCTGATGAACAGCCAAAGAATTAAGATTCAGTGGTTATTTTGGCATATATAGTCTCTAAAACACTAATACTGCGACTTAGAATGATTTCTGTCAACAAATTTCTTTAACCAATCAGAAACTAGGCGCATGATACTGTTAAAAGTGCCTTCGCACTATAATGAAAATACCTTATTTCAAATCAATAAAATGTTGACATAGGATTCAAGGTCATAAATCTGCGCGATAGCACGTGGTTTCACCATTGTGGGTTAAGCTGACCGACATAATTATTGATTTTCCCAGGACTTAACATGACTCATATAAACATGTTGACGTTCATTTGTACTTTAAGAATAGCATATGCTACTGGACTAAGGAATTATAATACAATGATTATAAATTCAAATGAAAACTATTATAATTTAAAGATAATACACAATGCCGTAACAGGTGTACCGGTTTTTATTTCATCCAAACGGTGTAGCAATTCTTCCCTTATCAACATGGTAATTTTGTGGTAATTCTTTATAACTGAAGGTTTTATGGATGAGTTAAAATTATTCATGGTAATAATCTTGTCCAGGGGAAAGGCATAATTGGTCGAGTATAATGCACGATTCTCTGCAATACGTTCTTTGAAAGAAATTTAAAAAGTTTGAATGTACTCAAGGTTCAGTCAACATCTACTAGTATATGATCTTCATTACCTTTTTTGTATTAAAAATCTCATAGACCAACTTCAGATTTATTATGCTATCTCTTTTCATTTCTTCTATAATGTCATTTATTAAAATGTTAGGACATTTATTACAATGTTAGGACATTGCATACATGGTAGTCGCCTTATAACGTTTTTCATGTGTATCATTTTATTGTTGAATTGTTATGTTTTACTATATGCTCTTTCTTTTTACCTTCTGTACAAATTCACGTTACATGCATGCTTTAATTCCTTCATTTTCTAATGCGCCAGTTTTTCTGCATTTGTTACATTCTAGAAAATCCGTATGATTCAAAAACTCAAAGTTTTCATGCTTGTTCATGGTGTTTTCTATGTATTCTGCTTCCTCCATCATGTTCGTTTATTATTTTAACGTAATAATGTTTTATGTTGGTTACCACCTGTAAAGCGATTCATCATATCCTTTCCATTTGAGAAGTGCATACGTTTAGCTTTCATTATTTTCCTCTTTTCAACTTTGTATACGAGATCTTTTGTGTAATACATATATAACTCTTGTTTATAAAACATACCCTCAATATCTTTTTCATTTAAGGTTTCCATTTTATAATCGAACCGGATCATCTAATATAACTCGCCTCATTTTGAATATTTTCTCTCTAAAAGTTACAAAGCAAGCATTTTGCAATTATTGTTTTCTATTTTGAAATTCTGACTTTTCACCAATTTTAATTTTAGGACTTCCAAATGTATCGACTGTTAAATAACTGAATAGATTGATTCATACTTTTGATCTGTTTTCTTTCTTGCTCACTTCGACCAGTACCATGTCCATTGACGTGTGCTGTGTGTTATAGTATCCATAAATTAAGTTTGGCTAAACGTAAACCCATTTTCTTATTTCATTTGGGGTGACATATTTCATCATTATAGTCATCAGATTTCTGTTAAGCCTTCCCATTGCAGATGCTTTTTTGTCTGAGTAAGTTGAAAAGTACTCAGTGTTTCCTTTTCCTAGAAATCCTTAACTTTTTGTTGTACAACTCTTTTCCTTAATCATACTTCATCTTTTTAGGCTTTCTATCTTTGAATTTTTTTTTGAAAGTGTCGTGTGTATCATCTCGCTTTTTTGGTTTAAATTTTTCAGCTCATGCGTATTTGAGAAGACATCTGTCAAAATGTATTTGTATCAAGTGTTCTATTTTTTACTTGCTTGCATGTGAGCAGTGTCTTCCTACCACTGGTCATCCAGGACTGTTAGAAGAAAATTACGTCATAAAGTACCCTTTTATAACGATTTCTGGCAGACTATATCTATAGATAATTGTGTTTTGTACTGTTGGAAATTGTGGGCGACAGCGAAATAGACAAAATGGTGTTGACTTCATTTTTGTATTTTGTAATGGCTTAATAGTGACTATTTCGGCAAATTTTCAACATGTAACACAGGTATCACTATTTAGCGAGAATCTTAAATCTAGGGCATAATAAATCTAAACTCTACTTAGATTTCATACAGGATTTATATGTTTGTGTTTGTAAAAAGAAAGTCAGTTCCCTGTTATTAAGCGTTTGCGTGTTTTTCTTCTCTCCATTCTGTCCCCCCCCCCCCCCCAAAAAAAAGCTACTCTTTTTCCTTTTCTTCACTCATTGTGTGCTATAATTGTTAGGATTGCAGGAATTATGAGGGCGGTAAGGGAATAGCAGTTTTGTTTAAAAAGGGGATAGTATGAAACTTATAGAGGGGAAAGGGGTTTTACTTTGATAATAAAGGGATTTACCCCTTCTTTTACATCCCACCCTGTGTGTTCAGTAAATGAGTGGATGTTAGTCGCTCCATAAGGTGTGCTGAATAGTAAATGTGGGGTATTGATTGTACATAACTGGGTGTGGATAGTAGATCAATAGGTATTGGTCAGTCAAAGTGTATGCTAAACCTATGGACGTTTTTAACATAACGTTTCCCCTTATAGGCCAGAGAGCACCACCATGTTAAATTTCCGTTAGAGACCATAGTCTCGGTCCCATGTTAAATGCCCATTGCCCGCAGACAGTACCCACACATGTCAAACATATGGACATGTTTCACATTACATTTCCCCATGTCGCTATAAATCCTCAAAATGGCGGCCTATTACCGATAGACTATCTACAGGTCTATAAAAATAGAATAGGAAAAACGCTTGTACTTTCCTAGTTATAAAGCTACATTATAGGACTGAATGTTGGATAGTAGATAGCTAAAACTAGAATCGGAATAACCATTGTACTTTTCATCAATTTCCCATTTGGCTCTCAAATGACATAAGCGGGGCTTATTTAGAAAAACGTAAACCGAGGTCAGTCACTGCTAGGGTTGGCAAATTTGTAACATTTGTAACAAACTGATGAATGCTAACATGGGTCTCTCTCTCTCTCTCTCTCTCTCTCTCTCTCTCTCTCTCTCTCTCTCTCTCTCTCTCTCTCTCTCTCTCCTATTTACTTATACCCTTCTTTTACATCCTACCCTGTGTAATCAGTATATGAGTGGGTGATGGTCACTCCTACAGGCGCGTTGAATTGTAAGTGTAATTTTAAAATTACATTTCCAGAGAGAGGCTATAGAGACCGTTAGAGGCCATAGGTTTCCATTTGATATCTACCCCTTTTAACAATGTGCTCTCGACGGCATAAATGTCAACTAGAGACCCATAATGTTAAATCTATTAATATTTTTAACATGGAATGTCCCATCTTGATACCCAAGTTATATATCATTTTAAACATATGAACATTTTTAACATTACATTGCCCGTTTGACCCTATAATCCACAGACCTTTTTAACATAGGATTCCAATAGACACCAGTTCTAAAAATACAAGCTAAGTTAATTCAGGAGAAGAAAAATGTATCAATTTTTATTGAGAGAGAGAGAGAGAGAGAGAGAGAGAGAGAGAGAGAGAGAGAGAGAGAGAGAGAGAGAGAGAGAGAGAGAGGAAATTCACTGATAAGTTGTACGTTGCACTTAATCACATGCAATCACTTTCATTTATAGACAACCATTATTACAGTCTAATACCCCTACATTTGCTAAGTAATATATTCATTTTGCTTATCTCTCGAATTCTTATGTCTATTTTGTAATATTCGATAAGTTAAATAATAGGTGCAGGGTTTGGAATAGCAAATAAAAATTGTCTTAAAATATTTACCTAATAACAGAAAATCACTTATTATTACAAGCAAACACATATTCTTGCAATCCAACAAAGGGAGGGAAGAGGCATGGCATGATAACTAACACAGATACTTACAAACCAACACTTAACCTTATAAACTAATGTCTAGGATTTGGTTTTGTTTTGTTTGGTTCAACACAATTTTTTCAGCACATGACAGCCTATACATGGCGGCACGTAGATATTTGGTGGAGGAAGAACCACCGACTCACGGGAAGCTTTCTCACATACTCACGTTGGTGGAGCCGAGACTCGAACTCACGCGGATAGAGGTGAGATGTGTGAGTGATCTGTAAAAGCGAGCGCCTTAGACAACTCGGGGCCCCTGGTGAACTGAAAATAACTCCTTCCTGTCCACGGACATTTTTGTGTCTTGTTATTCTGTACATTTTTTGCAAATTACCGATGTTAAACTTATGGGGTGGTAGTTCTCAGCCTTGTGTAAAGACTTGCGATTACCTTGTTATTTAACCATCTGCGCATTAAAATCACGGTGTCAGCCTTCGCCACCGCCCCCCCCCCCCCCGCTTCCCCCGATTCGGAATATAACAGTAAAAGCCAAATAGTAATATATAGTCCAAGTTTCCTCTGACCTTTCACACTCCTTTTTGGGATATTTGAACAGATATATCTCTCATGCCAACATAACTGTTTAGATATCTAAAACGGGGTGGGTAAGGCCAGAGGAATCTCCGACTAAGTAAGCTATTCAGAGACAAAGCTAACTCTGTCAACCGGACTCGACCTTGCAGATTTATATGTTACAAATTACAAAGCACACGGCAAATAAGTCTTTCCAAGGGCACTGGACAAAAAAATACCATATTAGGCAGGGAAATAATAGATATGAAAGAAAACCGACAAACAACAGTGACAAACCGGTGTGCAACCAGTTCAAGCACTTTCGGAATCTACCGATGCCTTTTTCAAGGGCACAAAAACACAAAAGACGACTACTCAAACAAAACAAGAACGAAACCCAAAAACTAAATTACTATACAGAATCTACATGATGTTTGCTGCAGATATTTACATAAACGATACAATGAAATAATAAATTAAATGAGCAAGGTTGAACGGAGTTTAACGTTGTTACTTTTTAAGATGCATCCTAATAGAATAGTCGTAAGACGGAGGAAATTGTGATAGAAGCTGATGATATGAGAATGTGCGGCGCTCCAAGGCTATTTTGTATTTTATTATTGTTCCTAACGATTTTGTAATTAAAGAAACTGAGATCAACATTAGAAGTATCACAAGTTAATGATATTTCGAAAAATGTCTAAGTATGTGATTGTCGCGGAATTTAAAGATTCTTCGTGTGTTTCAAATTTGGTTGAAATATGTAGGTTCTAATACTAGTAAGTAACATTGTCTGAAAACGGCGGACATTTAAAAGTTGTACTAAAAAAGAAAAATTGCACGATTGTTTTCAAAGACACAGGTAATGCAACGTAGTGCTGTCGTTGTTTAATCGATATTGATTAATGTCAAAATGGAAACACAGGTGGAAAGCAGCACATTGCAGGAGAAAAACTCTGCAGATTCCAAAGAAACTTCATCATTCAGCGCCTCAGATAACACTGCCTTCAAAACTCCATCAGTGGCCATCAAAGCATCTTCCAAACCGAAGCCCTTAACTCAAGATTTTGCTAAAACAGATAAGAACCCCCCTGATACCAGTTTAGACAGTAACAAAAAAGAGGTTGCAGAAGAGGTCGAGGTCGAAGAAAGCACAGAGAATAACTTGTCTCCAGCTGAACAATTGAAACAATCTCTGGTTACAGTTTCTTATAAGGAGCCGCCTTGGGGTGGCTTGGCAGAACAAAAGTACAGTTTTGAAATCATCAGAAATGGCTCAGTATCTGGAAAAGTTGAATTGAACGATAAGGCATTTTATATATTTGGACGACTGCCAAGCTGTGATGTTCAAATGGAACATCCCTCACTGTCGCGTTACCATGCAGTGGTTCAGTATTGTGCTACGCCTATGGGAGAATACGAGAAAGGATGGTATTTATATGACTTGGACAGCACACATGGAACTTGGATAAATAAATACAAAGTCAAGTCAAATGTGTATCAAAGGCTGCGAGTTGGTCATGTTGTGAAATTTGGAGGAAGTACAAGATTGTACATTTTGCAAGTATGTAAAACAATTTTGTATTATGTACACAAGTTTTCTTTTAATTCATGAACACATTCAAAATTTGTTTCTACACATAATCAATTTATCACATTTATTCAAACTTTGTAATGCATTTACATCGGTTTATATATAGTTGTTTTGTATGTGATTTATTTCAACTTGAAATACTGCATTTATATTATGTTCATTTATGTGATTAGGAAAAGTTTAAACACCAGGACTCGAAATTAGCAGTAGTCTACTAGCCCAAGGCTAGTAAGCTTATTGTTGGACAAGTAGTTTTCATATTTTCAGTAGTCAGATGGCTAGTAAAATTTCAGTTGTTGTTAGTCAATGTTTGTTGGAAGGATTAGTGAAGATTCAGCAGGACTATTAAATTTCTCAATCTACTAGTCCTTCTTGCTACAAAGAAATTTTATGTTGAACTCCATACCTGAACACAATAGTAGATTAGAAGTTAAATCATTTATTAATTGCTTAAATTTTAAAAAATCTAAGTTTGTCAAATCTTTAATTGTACATGTTTGCTAGTCAAGTGTTGTTGATCCACTTTGTTCCACATCTAGCCTTGGCATATGTAACTGGTTGAAGCAGTGTTTTGAACAAGTGCCCTCTTGTGGATGCAAGAGTAACTGCCCTTAGCAAATGAAATGAATTGACCAGTGATAGAGATCTTTACTCGTAATGTAATTCTACCAGCAGTAGGCCAAAAATACCGTTTTAAGGGTTGTCTACAGCAAATACCGTTTTATAGTTGAAATCCACCACCTTTGAAAATTTAAAGAATTAAAAAAAAAAAAATGTATTCCGTCCAACCCCTTCCCACTGGAAACTGGAAATGCTCCATCAGTACAACTACCGGTGTGATGATGCATGGCAGAGTAATAGGATTAGAATTGTTAAGGAACTGCTAACATGGATACACACCAAGATGTTAATTGATTACCATATTGTTGTAATTTGGGGAGTTTAAGGCCAAATCGGGATGTTTTTTGAGGTGTTACATGTAATAAAGGGATCAAAGGTGATCCACAATGTCTTCTGACCCTTTGATGAAAATCGGCTGACCTTTGGCGAAGGGGAGATAAAATGGAGAGACTGACCATAAAAAATTATTTTGGCAGACACACTAGAGTAAGTATTGTGATTTTTTGTTTTGTTTAATTGTTATTATATTATTCAGAATGTTTTAAGAGGAATATTTAATGACAGCTCTTACATTTTTTGTTCATGTCAAAATGCTGAAACGTGTGCTTTCTCCCAATGTTAAGAAACCACTGGCTAAGAAATATTCCAAGTTCATCAATGCTTGAATATCAGAGTTTAAGTGTGTGCAGGCAAGTAGCTAAGGTCCTGAGTTTGCATTGTGTGTTTCAAAAGTAAGCTATTTGAAGTTTTCATGCACGTAAATTAAGTTCAAGTCCTTGATAAAATATATCGGTTAAAATATATTATAAGATAAATAACTTTAAAGTTGGGATAAATTATTCATAAAAGCATAAATACATAATGCATTGTTTCATTGTTTATTTCAAGTCTAAATCAATCTTTATTTTTTTTATTTACAGTGGTGAAACTTGCCAACATATTTTTGGATCTTAGCCATGAAAAGAAAGAAGTCCTTGAGGATGAAGCTCAGGAATACATCTTAAGTCCAAGTCAGGAAATTCCTCCTTGGGGTGAACATAGTTTGCAGGAGTATTGGAGACCAGTCAGCAACCTTACAAATACAGGAACAGGAAAACTGAAGTTAGAACTTCTTTACAGGCTGAGCGTGGATATCCTGTCATTACAACATTCTAATGCTGATACAGAAAGGTCATTCTCCATTCTTCACAAAATATAAAGTGATTAAAGGAGAAATCTGGACCAGAGAATTATTGACAGCCTGTTAGGCAAAAAAAAAAATATGTGTGTTTCCTGTTACACTGGTTTTAAAATTAGGTAGGCAGGTATTTTTTTTTTTCAACATTATATATAAATCAAATAATATTTCAAGCACTTCAAAGTACTGGGCACAACCAACTAAATTATATGCACAAGTCAATTTCGGCAATGTGATTTGTTTTATTTTTAAAAAAATGAAAAAAAAAAAATTGGGGGGGGGCTAGGGTCGGCAACGAGAAACAGGGACTGTCGGTCGACTGGAAACAAACATATTTTTTTTTTGGCCTTAAGTGTGAAGCTTAATATCCACAATGAATGTCATCAGTGGTCACCAGACAGTGATCTTGTTAAGGAAACTAAAAATTCTATTGGATTTTATATTTAAAAAAATCTTTGCAGTGAACAAAAAGATAAATGACTCTTCCTTTTTCATTAACTGACAATATTCTGACTCGTATTAATTAATTATTATTGTAACATTTTCCATCAGAATCTGATTCATGTTCAAACTTGCTGTTTTATTATGGTATGAAGAGAATACATATTATGACAAAAAATGCACTTGTTTTGTTTTCAATCCCATTTAAACGTCAAATTTATGCCGAAAAAAATCTTCTGGTTTAGAAGCCAATCTACGTAATAAAATTTGTTGTTGTTGTTATTGTGGGTTTAATGCCATTTTTAGCACATGTGCATGGCAGCCAGTACATTTTTTGGAGGAAGAACCCGGGAAAACCCCGGGAAGAACTACCGACCCACGGGAAGCTACTGGCAAGCTTTCTAACATACCCACGTTGGCCAACCCCGAGACTCGAACCCATGCAGACAGGTGAGATGTCAGTGATCTGTAAAGGTGAGTGCCTTAGACCACTTGGCCACCCGGGGTGTAACAAGATAACCGGGTTGGATTTCGGATTTATAACAGAACACTGTTGATGGTGATAAAAATGCAATGTTTATTGATGAATGACTTGAATGGGAAGAAAGGTTATGATTAATACGTGCGTGTATAGGGTCCAAATATTGGACAAATTAACATAATCCGCACTAACCTAATACGGTAACCCAAATATGAACACAAATAAATAAATACACAGTGCAATGATAAAGGCTAATGATTCATCTCATACGATGAAAGGAATGATGTGTTTTACTCAGATAGCAAAAATGATGTATTTTTACTCATATAGCAAAAATGTATACCCTCAAATAATGAAACATGAGGCACTTTATTCAAATAATAAAATGTGGTGCAAACAAATGGGATAGATATCATGCAAAATATCTTACACTCCCAAACCACTGTCTATCACAAAAACCCAAAATTAGCCCACGGCTAAAAGATAACATATATGGAGTGACTCACAAACACTCCGTCACTAGCATACTTGGCTGCTAGTCGCACTGGTCAGTCAAGCGATCCACGCCCACCAATGGGTCAACAACGCCCGATCACCTGGTATTCAAGCAACACACTGTTTATTCAGCTCCACGGCTGCTATGGTTAGCTTTACAGCTGCTATAGTCAACTTCTATTGTCCCCTCTATAGCTGGGACCTCGTCAACTCTGATCTCTACAGCTCTACAGCTGAAAATAAATCTAACACCGTGTAGTATGATTGACACAGGCATATACGATAACACGTAATGACGTTATATACGGTAAGTTATACAAATTATATTATCGGCACAACATTACAAAGCAATAAACAAGTTCAGAAGTGAACCTACACGTGTCTGATAAGAATCTTATGGTACTAAACGTTTCCTAAAAATGCCACTTTATATTGCTAATATAAAGCTCGTATTAAGAACAGACAAGAATAGAAAATATTTGCATTGTACTACGCAAGTCGAAGCTACATAGAAAATATACACCATGAATTAATAAATATTTTACATACCTCTACAGTTGAAGACGTGCAAATCCTTAAGTAGACTGCTCACTGACAAGACGTTCCGTAATGTAAAGATTTAGTCTTACGGTGAGGCATTTATACACAGACGATGCATTCGGTTTTTCCCATCGAAAGCACTTCGCACGTCCTGCATGGGGTGAACCAAACTCACTGTTTCAAAATATTGTAAAATATACATAACTCACTCTCGGGTATCATTGTTACACTGAAAAACGAAACCCGAGTACATGTATTTAATAAAAGGGATTTATACAATTCTGTGACACGGGGCCTAGATCAAAATTTGTAAATCTACTGGTTTGAAATCCTGGTTCTGTCACGTGTATGGCTACTTGACCTGTAAGGTATTCAAACAGGTGATTTAGGTGATGTGGAATGCCTTGACTGGAAAAAAATTGTCTGTGTAAAAAGTTTATATTGAAGAAACTTACATACAGGGGTAGAAATTTTTTGAAAATTCATGGTTGTCCCTAGATAACCAGCTTTGAAAGTCTGTTTGCCCAGTAAATTACGGCAGTTGACCCCAAGATTGGTGTAATGAACTTTATACCTATATATGGTCAAGGTTCTCAATAGACACATACCCTCGGGTTTTGACACTTGGAATTTAAATGTGACCCATTTCTGATGCGTGGAAATTCCAGCCTGTCTGTTTTTATGACGAACGTAGATTTGGGCTGGAGCATCACTCTGAATTACCCATGATTCATCTGTGGCCTAATTTCCTACTGAGCGCGGGCTGTGCATAACAAATTTACTGTATGTGACAGTGATTGACATTTGCTCGACTACTGTTTACACCATATCAATCAATAATATCGCACCTATATAAATTCAATATGAACTGGGTGGAGCTAACAGGTCACTGATGTCATGCTTAGGTATGCGTAATTGAATCAAGGTTGGATTGTTTAGAGGTTATCTTCGACGATTATGATAGTTAGAGGAAGAGGGAAACAATTATAACTTGAATGGATTAACTTGTGATCTAATAGCATTTGTTTGATTGCCCATCAAATTATAATAAATTAGCCAAAACTGTGGAACATAAGCCAGCTCGCAAAGCTAGTTGTCAAAGTTAAATGGACAAACTTTAATCGTATTGTATTGCAATTAATTTGCTTCATTTGGTGAAACGTTTAAAAACTTCAAATCAATTATGACTTAATTGGATTAACTTCTGATAAAATATCGGCATTTAATTGCTCATCGAATTATAATGAATTAGACAAAACTGGAAAATATGGTGGCTCGCAAAGCCAGTAAAAATGTAACATACATTATGCTCAGTGAATACATCTGAACTTTTAAATCACAATGAAGTATATTTTCTTTTTCTGTCTCTGTCTTAGAAATGACATGCCAGTGATGAATTTTCTGACCCTCATTCTCCAAAGAAACAGAATGTTTGTGTCAACTCTGAGAATGAGAAGGAGAGTAAATCTCCTAAGGTTGTTAAAAATTTAAGGAAGAGTGGAAAAGTGAATATTTGTGGGTGAAAAATGTTGTGAAAGATGGAAATGGAGTGATGATATGTGAGTGGTGTAAGGACGCTGAACAATCAAACCCATTTGCCACTGAGGACAGTTCCAATCTTCAAAAAAGTGCCCTAAACTTTAATGAAGAAAGGGTTGTTGCCAAGTTTGTAAAGAGTATACAAAGTCACCAGTTGTGATATTCATCCTTGATATTTGATATATATAACTTTCATAGTTGTATGGGTATATTTTTGCATTTAAAATGATTTGAGGAGTAAAGAATAGAATATGTTGAACGTTAAAAATATAATAAAGTATAAAATAGTCCTTGTTATGTTTTAATATACCAAATTAACACACCGTCATACATAATTAGAAAGAGAAACGCATGTACAAAAATCTATAATGACCATGTCAGTCACACTTTCAGCTTGTCTGTCTCTTACAAAATACTGTACAAGTATTTCTCTTTATTCAACATGAGACAAGAAATCTTAAACATCACTTTGCTCCACAAATAACGAAGAATCGCAGCTATTTGCTCATGACTGTCAAAAACAAGTGACTTGAGATTTTCCTTTTGGCTCGTGAGATTTTCAGTTTTTAAATCTTTTGAGAACCCTGATAGTTAGTCCTAATTGCATCTCATACTTTTAACCCAGCAACAATCCTGCTAATGGAAAGTGTTACACAAATTTACAGACTTAAAGATAATCAAAGTTTCTTTTTTTTGATGTAATCTTGTTGTCTGTCAGCTTTCTAATAGTTGTCCAAAAATTTATGTATAGTTTTATATTTATCTGAGTTTACTTCACTACAGTTAATACTATCGTTAATCTGATACTGTTAATCCTCTGTCTAGACTGTCAGGTAACTGTACACATTCCATGTGGGATTTTTTGTTTAGCCATGACCCCACAAACCAATATAGTATGCAACAACAATTATGATTGCATTGATTTTTTAACTTGCCATATTCCTTTAACTAAAGTTAGGCTCAAGAAACAACTGTCGCATGCTCTACAGCAACTGCCCCTTTCTTCAACTGGCCAATGAGAAAGCATAATACAAAATCATAGGCATTCAGTGAAAGAGGTCGCTACCATATGCTGGTGTGTTGACAAAAGATGAACATTCGCAAGTCTTGTTTCTTTAAGGGTTCACTCAGAAGGGCTGGTAGTATGAACTGTGATTACTTAACCTGATAATGAGTAGCCAACATGTGAATTAGTGGGGTCAGTTACCGATAGCAGTCGCCAAACACTCGGCTTCGGAATTACATGTATATGGAGATAATTCAGGCAGTCTTCTGTAGGTACCCCAAGTGACAATTTAATAATCAAATGTTTGTCACTGGAAAATTTATAAAATTCCATTATAATTTTGAACATAATCATTTTTTATAATATTTTTTGGTTTGACATTGGCAAAAATGGTTGCCGGGCATTAATGTTTTGTTGTCCTAGGCTCCTGTGCAATGGATTTTTCTACCCCGACATGTGAAAAGTGTTTCTGTCTATGGAGGCCATTATGATTATTCTAAACTATTACACTTCATAAATATAGCAAGTAGTCTAATTGGATCAGTTTCATACTACTACATGTACATTCAATCAGATAGTAGAGCAGTGAACACCATTTCAGCTAGTTATATATGCCAAGGGTCAGTGTGGAATGAAGTGGATCGACATATATGCCAAGGGTCAGTGTGGAATGAAGTGGATCGACACCCCTTGGCTAGCAATGATGTCAAATGTAAATGTTAAAATACACAAAACTGTATACATGTTTTGTTCCGTGTAGGCAGAAAGAAAGAGTTTGATATGGTGTAGGGTTACACAGAGGTTGTTAGGCCTAGACATATTCATACACCATATAAAATTAGTACTTTTCCTGACTTGGAACAAAACATGAATGTGGTTTTGTATTCATTACATAACACCCTCTTTATGCTTTCCATATGTTCCTCTATAGTTTGGGAATGGAATTCAAACAAATTACAAAAGTTTGATTTGGTGTATTAAAGCTTGTAGACATGTGGACATAAGTGAAAACCCTTATATAGTTCATTGTAGGTGTGATATAGAAATATGAATTGAATGTTGGTATCGAACACCAGATCAACCATATAGGATTAAAATAGGTATCACTTTTCTGGCAATGTTGGTAGACTCATTATTGTAAACAATATTAAGATTTTGTTTTAAGGTTGTTGAATTTCATGTTATCGGTATGTACATGATAGTGCTTTTCAAAGTCAAGGTATAGTTTGCAATGGGATCCTTGTTTAATCTTATCAAGTGGTTCAAACTTCCAAATAGTAAATGAATGTAAACTTGAAAAATACAAAACAATTGGCAATAGATAAGAACAATAAATTATATTAATTTTTTGAGACAAAGGTGGGAACTGTATTGTAATAAGTAATATAAAACTTTAAGCAATTTTAAAGTCCATATAAAGTGAATGTCACTGGTAGTTCTTTTACATTATGCAGGGACCTGACGAAGACAAAGAAGAGGAGTCAGAGTTGACTGTTGCAGAACTGAAAGAGCAGTGGGAAAGACAAAAGAAAGAGGCAGAGCTTCTGAGACAAGCTGAGTTAGCTGAGGAAGAGAGAAATTTACAAGATCAAAGGCAAAGAGAGGAAGAAACAGGATGCACTTGGGGAATGGGTAAGTTTGTTTTGACCCACTTGAGTAAACATGGTGAGACATAAGCAAGGTTTTTGCAAGAATATTTTTCCAGGAGGTAGGTGTGACCCCCTAAATATTTTTCAAAGGGTCAGTCTTAAAAAGCAGAGGGTCAACAGGGAGAAAAAAGTAATAGTCAGATATGATAGATACAGAGTTGGTCAGAGAAGCACATGGTTATAACATATTATTTTATCTTATCAAAATATGAACAAAAAAGACAATCCTGTAATATTTTGTCCTGTATATTGTAGTAATTTTGTTGGCTCCTGAGAGTTCTCGGGCATGTCATGATTTTCTTGCATGCATGCAGATTTTTTGCTTTTGACACATTAAAACTGCAGTATGGGAGTCCAGCAGATGCATACAATTTTCATCCAGTACCTGACCTAATTTATGTCAGATCACCAGCAGTGGAGATTTTTTTACATCGTTGAGTAAAACGATAAGTCTTGTAGTTTAAAAAGTCAACAAAAATTGATACCCATTGTCTGTAGCCCAAGAGCTGAAGTCCTATGTTCATCATCGCTAAATCAATGTATATAGTCATGATCAAGTGCATTTCCTTTAGATGTGCAAATATAAATTGAGACAATTACACTGCCTTTTTATGTGCAGGTGCATATATTTTGTTACAGCGTGACTAGATCTTTTGTCTTCTGGGATTGGTTTTCAATAGGTTATTTATCAGGTAATTAGGGGATTGGTTTGGCAAGTTTATGATAAAATTCAGTGTTCCAGACAAAGTACTGCTCATTGATGTGATCCCATTTACCATTAACTGTACATTTCCCAGCTCCATGTAATCAGATAGTTCCATTAATTTATTGCACATTTAATAGAGTTGACATCACATTTCATTGCTGGACTTATACTAGGAAGTAAAAGTTAAATGTTCTTCAAGTCTCCGTCTCACAATGTCTGTTTGGACTCAGCATTCTTATTGGCTGGGTTACAGGTAAGGCAACAGAAGAGCGTGAACTTTTGGAAGATGAAAAGAAAAATACTGCACCTTAGAAAATTTAATGTGATGGACAGCTATGACTTTTAGAACATTTGAGTGCATTTACATGTGCATGTGATTTTCTGATCTATAATGTTCAGGTTTCAATCTAATGCATGCTTTTGTGCCATTGGTGCAATAAAATAGTTACTTGCCCCTTAGAAGAACCCTGCTATGCCAGGATGGTGCAGATAACCAGCAAGTGATGCACCCCAGCTACATGACAGTGGCACAACTTAACTTTTTTGATTGAACAGTACAGTTCGAGATAGTTAGAGTATCTATATTGGTGAGATGCATATTTAAATACTAGGCATTTGAAGTGCAGTAAAATGACACAAGCAAGTTGCCTAGTTACAATAGTCTTGTTCTGAGAATTTGCATCACTTTCACTCACCTTTACCTGCCATATGAACCTATAATACATCCAGGATCAGTAATCCAAAATGAAAAGAAGGCAAACACAATTGCTGATTTTTCTTGCCCTTAATTTGCAAGATTATAGAGCAATTTGCACGAAGATTATTATACTGGTTACACAGAAGATTTTGAACAGTTAGCGTTGAATCTGCTGAACATCAGTCAAAATCATTTGAGAACAAATTCCAGCATGAATATTTTCAAAAACATTCATTGTGATGACTTTGTAATATTTATGCTTGTCAGTTTACTCATCAGGAATTTTTGATAGCATCAGGGTAAATGTGCAGTAACGTCACAAAAGGTGTTTTCTGAAATATACATTATCATCAAAAATAGTGGAAGAAAAAACATAATGTAAAAGAAAGTAAATATGTTTATATGGCATTCTTTATTTTCCTATTTTACATCCTGTTCTCAATCCAAACTTCTTGACAGTCTTTGAATTTAATAAACAGTTAAAAGTTTATTCCTCAGACCACTCTTAATTCTCTTTATTGTTGACAAGGTTCCCCCTCACAGTCTGAAAAAAAATGATGGAACACAGAGTCTTTTTTATGGATATTAAAAAACAAAACTACCTGATTCCTAACTAATTATATAAGGTTTAATGTGAACAAATTGTCTGTTGAATGTAATGGTAATATTTATTCCAGTTGCATAGCAGTTGCCTCCTGTTGGAAGATATTTGAAATGTAAATGAAGACCACAACATTTTTTGTGAATGCCTTTAAAACAAGCAAAATTTGAAGATAAAGGTTGCTCCTTTTCTTACCTTGGGTAGACAGATAGAAATTCCTTTAGTAACATCCACTTGAAGTTGATCTAACTAATTTTTATTCTCAATATCTACTACATACAAGTTAAGAGCAACTCCTGGAGGAGGTGAAATTTTCAATCACATGTATGTTCTAGATAAAACAACAGTAACAATCATAATGAAAAAAATAATACAAGATTTGAAAATCCTAGTTTCAAATTTATGTGATCCCACCCCCTCCCCTTCCCCCCTACTGTTGCTAAGTAAACCCAAAGAGAGCAATATGGTAGCCTTACCATCTGATCCAACGATTTCCACCCAAGGAGGAAAATCGTCTATTGAGTGTTAAAATAAGAATTTTGTTTATTTGTATCCTCTTACTTCATGAGAGAAATACCACTGTTGGAACCTGAATCGGCAAACTCTGCAGCTGATCATGACCAAGATGGCAGCGGGGTGTGGTGGTGTGTTACTAGCTCTTATTCTTTTATCATTTTACATTTTTTAAGGAGCATCAATTTGATGTACTGTTAGAAGAACTTGCAGATGTTTCCAAATACTGCTTAAGTAGGAACTTGGACAATATATAAAAGTTTAGATGGATTTTTGGACTCTCCAAGTACCGCCAAAGAAATACTCTTTTCCCACCATACGCCAAACAAACAAGCTAACTAAATTTTAGCAACCACATATCTAATATCTGTCAAAAATCAGCAAGACAATTAAACATCTTGCGACGTTTGAACCATTACTTGTCCACTAATACTATGCCACTGATCTACAGATGCTTTAAAAGGTCAAACTTCAACTACTGCATTTCTGTAGCAAGCAAAAATCTGACAAAATGGAAAAAATATAGGGCACTAACATTGGTGTTTGATGATTTAAATAACTCATATGACTCTGCTACACATCAGTAGATTAAGATATATATAACTGAAGTATATAAAATGCTTCACAAGAAAACATCTAATTACTTAAGTAATCTGGTCACATGCAAAAACTGTAACTGTAATCTAAGACACAGAAATCTGGCAACAGTACCAAGAGTAAAGACTATATGGTATAGTAAGCTCTCTTTCAAATTTGACGCCCCCAGAGTCTGAAACAGCCTGCCAAAGAACTGAAATTTCCCTAATTACAAAGAATTCAGCAGGCTGATTTAGACATGGTCTGGGCCACACTGTAAATGTGCTTTGTGTCTGTCTACTTAGCAGTCAGCAGCATTTCAGCTTTATTGTCACCTTTTGAACTGAGAAAAAATCCTGCATCTATAATGCCTATTTTAATTACTCACCTTCTTAGATTTATGCATGTATATACAATCTTGTCTTTTAAATTGTTCTTTTTTAAAAAAAAATTCTTCAATTGTGACTACCATATATACTCGCATATTATCTGGGTCCAAATGCAAGCAATATAGACCCTGATCTGCTGTCGCATTATGTGCCGGCAGATCAGGGTCTATGTTATTTGTTCTACTGATTAGTCCTTACAAACTGCATAGACCCAGACATGCCGGCGCATTATGCAACGGCAGATCTGGGTCTTTCCAGTTGGTATTGGTTTATACACGAGTATATATGGTATTAGCACCCTCATTCTCCTGATGTCATATAACTTATCCAATGTATGCCCTTGGTTGCATACTATATACTGTTGTCTTGTCTTTTATCTGCTGTTATTGTTGACATTGTGCATGCTTTTAACAATAAAATTATCATATTTCCTACTTAAATTATTAGGTGTACTCCTTTCTCTGATGTGTTATATATTCATACGTATAAAAAATACAAAATAACTTGGTATATTTGCATGTTACTTACTGTTATATTGTCTTTTAATCTGCTGTCACTGTTGGCACTGTAATGTTTATATGTGTATTGTTTCACTGTTAATATGTTCTATCTGTGTACCTATCTGTTGAATTATAAAATACTTTTGTTATATCATGTCGGTAAAAGGCAATTGAGAAGAGTGATAATTGTGATTGTTTGTGATGTTGCAGCTATAATTAATTATGAATGACTTTACCTTGCTATTCTTTAATTTTGTATGGATCTGGGTCTGGGAGGAATTAGCGAATAGATTGCAGTTTCTTTTCTATATTAATTTATTTAATTAGCTTCATTCTATTTAAAATCAATAAATTTTCCAAGACACTAGAAGAAGAAACAAATGACCATATTCCATTCACTAGTTTTCTTTCATCTTTAAGCAACACTGTATAGAATATTCACTTTTTTCGTAAACAAACTTTAACAAACTTCTCTACTACAGGTTTAGGAACAAAAACCTTATGTTCTGGACCTTCTTCCATCACCTTCTTCAATTTTGTTACAGTTTTTTTGTTTTAAACATCCATGGCCCTTTGTCTAGATATTATTATGTGATGAGAAACCTCACTCATAAGCCACTGACATTATTGGTGAAACCAGCAACACTTCAGCTAAAACAGTAAGGCCTGGAAGCAAGTCTGAATACCTCTTACACATTGCCAAGCACACATCCTGCAGCTTATCCCTGGAAGTGATTTTACCACTACCTTGAACTGGAATAAGTCATCCTCTATTCTTTAACTTGTAACAATACCTCTCTCCCAACCATAAAGTGCTCCAAGTTCTGTGAGTGCATCTATTCCATGATTGTCTACTGACAACTGTTACGACTCTATGGTCTAAGAAAAATGTAACAGAAAGAAAGTGAAACCAACAAATCAAGTAAAAAATCAACAAGCAATTTATTACTAGATAATTAAAATGAAAAATCAAAAAGTCACTTACAGTAATGTGTTTTGAAATCCTAATAATCCAATAAGAATGATTGTTCTAATCACAAGTCCTAACTATAGAATGTTCCGAATTCACGGCTGTGTCCTTGAATGTTATGATGTGCTAATGGTCTCCAAAGTCCTGATGTACCAGAAATCTTGATGTGCTGATGTCAAAATGAAGTATTCCAAAATCTCTGAATAAGTTCACATAAATTCCAAAATCATCAATTAAAAATCCAAAATCCAAAAGTTTGTGAGCACTGTTATAATCCAATGAATATTTAAAATAATTCCTCTCTTAGAATTTGGAATGAATTTTCACAACTGTAATAGCTCTTTACAAGACTGATGGTAATGTCAAAACTGAATAAATGTCCACCAAACATGACATATATAAAGATTGGTCACATGACAGAATGTTCTAGAACATGTGTCATCTTAATGGAATTTTTCTTGTAAACAAAATTCAACCTTGACCTTCAAATTGAGAAAACATATTGATCAAAACAACCTAATTCAAGGACACTAGTTAAACATGTTTTTCCTGATAAACATTAAGATTTAAGCAAATATTAAAGTGAAGAAACATTTATAATTTCCTAAAATATTTATAATATTATATAAACATCATACATAACACCTCCCCTCATAAAGAAAAAGAAAGATTTATATAATAAAGCTTTCTTTTGAATATACATCTAATACTATAATAACCAAAATTACATAAGAACATGTTTTATGATACTGGACTTGATTACATCAAGCAATATTACATTTCTAGGCACGTGAGAGTGCATCTGCAATCACATTGTCTTTTCCCCTGATGTGTTTGATGTCAATGTTATATTCTTGTAATATCAAACTCCATCTCAACAATCTCCGATTTTTATCTTTCATTTTGTTGATGAAAGTAAGGGGATTGTGATCACTGTACACAATAATTGGAGAAAGAGCTGAGGTAACATACACTTCAAAATGCTGTAAAGCCAATATCAAAGCCAAACATTCCTTCTCAATTGTGGAATAATTTTTCTGGTGCTTGTTTAGTTTTTTAGAAAAATAACACACAGGGTGATCCACACCACTTTTGTCTTCCTGAATCAATACTCCACCAACCCCTACATCACTTGCATCAACAGATAATTTAAATGATTGGCTGAAATTTGGTGCAGAAAGAACTGGTGCATTCTTAAGCATGGCCTTTAACTTGTCAAAAGATTCCTGACACTTGTCAGACCAATGAAATTTGGTTTTCTTACTCAATAAACTTGTCAAAGGTTCAGCAATTTTGGAAAAATTGGAACAAAATTTCCGATAATATCCAGCCATACCTAGAAATCGCATCAGTTGCTTTTGACAAATTGGAACTTGAAATTCAGAGACAGCTTTGACCTTAGCTTCTATAGGTTTAACTTGACCTTGTCCCACAATATGTCCTAAAAATGTGACACAAGCATGGCAAAACTCACTTTTGCTCAAATTAATTGTCAGATTCGCATCACTGAGTCGATCGAAGAATTTTCGAATGGTTTCCAGATGATCTTCCCAGGTGTTGTTGCAGATAATGACGTCATCGATATAAGCGTCACAATTATCAAGACCAAATGTTATCATGTTCATCAGACGTTGAAACGTTGCAGGCGAATTTTTCATTCCAAACGGCATGACTTTATATTGATAAAGTCCATCTGGAGTTACAAGTGTTGAAATTTCTTTTGCCCTTTCTGTCAGTGGAATTTGCCAGAATCCTTTTAAAAGGTCAAACTTGGTGACATATTCCGCATTTCCAATTTTATCAATGCAATCGTCCATTCTTGGGATTGGAAATGAATCAGTTTTGGTGACACTGTTGACTTTTCTATAGTCAGTACACATACGGAATGTATTATCTGGCTTGGGAACAAGAATACATGGTGAACTCCAGTTACTTTTACTTGGTTCTATGAAATCATTCTCCAGTAAATACTGAATTTCTTTCTTCAGATAGTTCTGTTTGAGAGGATTCATCCTATAAGGATGCTGTTTCACAGGCGCAGAATCTACAATCTCAACGTCATGATAAATTTTACTTGTTCATGTTGGAACATCAGGAAACAAGTGCTCATAGTCATGTAATAGCTGTTTTAGTTCATTTCTTTCCTGTTGTTGTAGATGTGAAAGTTTCTGGTCTAGGTTGTTCAATATTTCTGAATTCCGAAGATTGGTTATACCAGAGTCACTATAGTCTGATTGTACTCCATCGTTGATATCTTCACTGTGTGGGACAGGTACAACTAAATTAACTGAATAATTAGCTGGGCTATCTCTGTCAAAATATTCCTTTAACATATTTATATGACAAAGTTGTTTTTGTTTCCGTCTCCCAGGAGTGTTAATGATATAATTTAAGTCATTTACTTTCTTTGCAACGGTATAAGGACCATAAAATTTAGCCTGAAGAGGATTTTGAGGTATGGGAAAGAGAGCCAGAACTTTGTCACCAGGTTTAAAACTCCTTTCCTGTGTATTTCTGTCATACCTTAATTTCATTTTTGACTGAGTAGTGTGAAGATTAGTTCTTGCTACTTCACAGGCCTTTGACAACTTGTATTTGAAATCAGAGACATAATCAAGAAGATTAATCTTTGAATCTTCATTTGAAAGAAGTTTCTCTTTCAATAATTTCAATGGTTCACGGACAGTATGACCAAAAACTAGTTCAAAGGGACTAAAACCCAACGACTCTTGAACTGATTCCCTAACAGCAAACAACAACAAATGAACACCCTCATCCCAATCCTTTTCTGTATCAAAGCAATATGATCGAATCATATTCTTCAAAGTTTGATGAAATCTTTCCAAAGCACCTTGACTTTCAGGGTGATAGGCAGAAGATTTAAACTGTTGGATGCCTAATTCATGCATAACTTGTTGGAAAATTCCAGACATAAAATTTGACCCTTGATCTGACTGGACAGATTTGGGAAGGCCAACAAGTGTAAAAAACTTCACCAAAGCTTTCACAATAGTTTTAGTTTTTATATTTCTCAGAGGAATTGCCTCTGGAAATTTTGTAGATGCACACATGATGGTCAACAAGTATTGGTTGCCTGACTTGGTTTTAGGTAAAGGACCAACACAGTCTACTATTATTCTACTAAATGGTTCATCAAATGCAGGAACAGGTTGCAGATGAGCCTTAGGTATCTTCTGATTGGGTTTTCCTACCATTTGACAAGTGTGACAAGATCTGCAGTATTTAGAAACATCACTTTTGAGTTTCGGCCAATAAAAATGATTCAAGATCTTGCGATAAGTCTTATGGACTCCTAAATGACCAGCCAAAGGAATTTCATGGGCTAAATTAAGAATTTCCTGTCGATATGACTTAGGAACAACAATTTGATAGCTCACTGACCACTCGTCACCAGCGGGTACATCAGGTGGTCTCCATTTCCTCATAAGGACCCCATTTTTCACAAAGTAACACACTGGAACTTGTGTGGCTTCAGTTTCACTAATAGCCCTCTGAAACAAACAAGATATCTCGGGATCTTGCTCCTGTTCAACGACAATGGATTGTCGTTTGTCATCCTGATTAGAACAAAGAGAATGAGTTGCCAAAAGAGGATCACTGTGATCAATACCATTTGATTGATCAATACTTGAGGAAAAAGTGACCTCATCAAAAGACTGACCAATACATGTGTCAGCTAAAGGAATAATATCCTGATCAACATCAATCTCAAGAGCTCTTTTTGCCATAGCTCTAGTAACTGCACAAGCAGGGTACAAATCAGGGATTTCAGTTTTGACAGGATCAACTTTCTGATCCAAACAAGGCTTGTCAGTTACAAGTGGATTAACCACAACCTTATCTCCAGCTAGATCATTGCCTAGTAATAAATGAACACCCTCTATGGGTAAAGAAGTCACTGCCCCAACAGTCACAGGTCCAGAAACTAAGTCTGATGCCAAATTTACACAATGGAGAGGAACATTTACAAAGCCGCACTCAACTCCCTGAACAAGAACACTTTCACTTGAAGAAGACTCCTCAGACAAAGGCAAAGTACCTGATAATAAAAGACTCTGAGAAGCTCCAGTGTCCCTTAATATTTTAATTGGGATAGGTTTGGCAGAATCACCAATAAGTGATATAGAACCTTCTGACATGAATGGTTCATAAGCCTCCAAAATAGAATCAGACTGGGGTTTGTTTGACCCAACAAATGTATTGCTTTCAATACAAGACCATGACCTTGACCTCGTAGAAATAAGAGCATTTGGAAAAGCTCTGTCTTTTCTCTGTTGCTTATTTTTCATCTTGAAGCAATCAGAAATAACGTGCCCTTTCTTTTTACAATAAGTGCACGTAGGAAGAGATAAGGATTTCTGATCAGTCTTATCAGATGTTTGATTCCTAACAGTTGTGCTGTTGTGAAATTTGGAAGTACTCGAATGAGATTGAAATGGTTTTTTACCAGAAAACTGCTGAGAGGACGATTTATTACCAAATGAAATTTTGTGAGTCAAGGAATAATCATCAGCCATACGAGCAGCATTTTCCAAAGTTTCCACATTCTGCTCGTCAAGATAGGTTTTAACATCACTATGGATACACCTCTTGAACTCTTCAATTAATACGAGCTGTCGGAGGTTATCATAACCTTGATCAACTTTCTTGGCTGAGCACCACCTATCAAATAGTTGTTCTTTATCCCTTGCAAATTCGACATGAGTTTGTCCAGTTTCTTTTCTACAATTCCTAAACCTTTGTCGATATGCCTCTGGTACCAACTCATAAGCTTTCAAGATGTACTCCTTAACCACATCATAATCAGTGCTTTGTTGTACTGACAGTGAAGTGTAGACTTCACGAGCTTTGCCAATAAGTACACTTTGTAATAACAAAGTCCAATGCTCTCTGGGCCATTTAAAGTTTTCAGCTATTTTCTCGAAATGAAGAAAGTATTTATCTACTTCTTTTTCCTGAAAAGGGGGTACTAACCTAATATATCTAGTAACATCAAAACCTGAACTTGTCTTTAAAGGAGTGGAGTGTGCTCTGTTTGCCAGTTCTAATTCTCTTAACTTAAATTGCATTTCCCTTCTTCTCTTTGCATCTGCATCTGCATTTGTATTTGTCTATCTTCTTTCTCTCTCTCTCTCTCCATCTGCCTCTCTTCTTTTTCTCTCTCCATCTGCCTCTCTTCTTTCTCTCTCTCCATCTGTATCTGCCTCTCTTCTTTCTCTCTCTCTCTCTCTCTGAATCTGAAGCTTTGCAAATTCTAAATCCATCTGGTTCTTTAACTCTAATTCCCTTAATTTCCTGTCAGAACCAGATACAGGCTTTCTCTTCAAACTTAAAGCACTATTTTCAAAAATTCCCTTTCCTACTAAATACTAAATCAAAATAATCTTTATCTCCTGTTTTGTCAATGATACTTTTGCCTCAGATAGACTGTATTTTCTGGCAAGCTCAAGCAACTCATCCTTTCTCATACACTCTAACCCCTCCTGGGTAGGTTTTGAAATGAAATTCTGAACATTAGATGCCATTGTAAATGCTTGTTGGTTTCACACACAAAAAATTTCTCTATATAAAATCTTTGCCAAAGACAAAAAAAATATTCCAACACAAAATCAATATGAATTTCAAAGATAAATTTAATATCTCTAAAATGCTTTAAAGAAATTCAGATCCCGAAACGACGAGCCCCCAATTTCTGTTACGACTCTATGGTCTAAGAAAAATGTAACAGAAAGAAAGTGAAACCAACAAATCAAGTAAAAAATCAACAAGCAATTTATTACTAGATAATTAAAATGAAAAATCAAAAAGTCACTTACAGTAATGTGTTTTGAAATCCTAATAATCCAATAAGAATGATTGTTCTAATCACAAGTCCTAACTATAGAATGTTCCGAATTCACGGCTGTGTCCTTGAATGTTATGATGTGCTAATGGTCTCCAAAGTCCTGATGTACCAGAAATCTTGATGTGCTGATGTCAAAATGAAGTATTCCAAAATCTCTGAATAAGTTCACATAAATTCCAAAATCATCAATTAAAAATCCAAAATCCAAAAGTTTGTGAGCACTGTTATAATCCAATGAATATTTAAAATAATTCCTCTCTTAGAATTTGGAATGAATTTTCACAACTGTAATAGCTCTTTACAAGACTGATGGTAATGTCAAAACTGAATAAATGTCCACCAAACATGGCATATATAAAGATTGGTCACATGACAGAATGTTCTAGAACATGTGTCATCTTAATGGAATTTTACTTGTAAACAAAATTCAACCTTGACCTTCAAATTGAGAAAACATATTGATCAAAACAACCTAATTCAAGGATACTACATGTAGTTAAACATGTTTTTCCTGATAAACATTAAGATTTAAGCAAATATTAAAGTGAAGAAACATTTATAATTTCCTAAAATATTTATAATATTATATAAACATCATACATAACACAACTCTCTGGGAATACAGGCAGGATTGAGGATCCTATTAAACAGCTGCAAAATGTGCATAGAATCCTTATTCAGATTTGAGATCAGTGCATTCAGGTAATCAATAGCAGCTTCCTGATACTGGATCCTAGCATGCTGTTGATCCTGAATCTTCACACCATGATAACTTTCATTATCAAACAGTTTATATACCTTTGCAGGTTCCTTTTCATTATCAAACAGTTTATATACCTTTGCAGGTTCCTTTCCATTATCAAACAGTTTATATACCATTGCAGGTTCCTTTCCATTATCAAACAGTTTATATACCTTTGCAGGTTCCTTTTCATTATCAAACAGTTTATATACCTTTGCAGGTTCCTTTCCATTATCAAACAGTTTATATACCTTTGCAGGTTCCTTTCCATTATCAAACAGTTTATATACCTTTGCAGGTTCCTTTCCATTATCAAACAGTTTATATGCCTTTGCAGGTTCCTTTCTATTATCAAACAGTTTATATACCTTTGCAGGTTCCTTTCCATTATCAGACAGTTTATATACCTTTGCAGGTTCCTTTCCATTATCAAACAGTTCATATAACTTTGCAGGTTCCTTTCCATTATCAAACAGTTTATATACCTTTGCAAGTTCCTTTCCATTGTTAACCTTCAAGTGTATCAGCTTTGCTACGGTACTGTGTACCATAATATTTACAGTAAAAATGTCCACATTGTCCTATTGGAATATCTGTGATAACTTCCCAACCACACACAACACATTCCTCATGAAGGCTGTGATCAGGATAAAGTTTACATTTCTCACTTTGCTGAACAGCCCTTTTGCTTTTGGTGTACAATGTCTAAATCAACTTCGCTAACACATTTAACAATTTTAACAATTAAAGTGTGCAATTGGCCACCTTATTCTCCAGAGCAGCATGAAGAGCTGGGTAGATGTTAGATACTGACTGGTCTGCTGCCTCGAAGGAAAGCCATCCCTCAGTTCATTGTAATGCACAGCAGAGTTGCCGTAGAATCTGTAAACTTACTTCAGTGTCAGCTTGTAGTCATTAAACAAGGAAACATTCTTACATGCCTGACCTGCTCCCAATGCCAGTCTTTGCACTACACAGTGTAACTGTATAATCCTAGAACAGTGTTCTTAATGTAACTTGCACCAACACCATTGTGTTTATCAGTGATGACTGAAGCACCATCACTAGCTAAAGTCACAATTTATTCATAGCGATTCCCTTTTGTTCAAGTAATTTGTGGGAAGAGTGCAGATGATATCACACAAAGACATAATTCAGATCAAGAAATTATTTGAATGTTACTTTATTTTCTTCAATTTTATAAATAGCATAGTATGAAAATTACTTTAAAAAATGTATTTTTGGCTCACCTCTACACATGTAAAAGCATATACATCTGTGCAGCATCACTGTATTCCAACCATTCTTTCTTCTTCGGTTCATGGCAACCATTTGTTCATCCCCAGTCCTAGGCAACAGTTTGGAGTGGATTTCGTAGGACCTATCCCATGGGGAAGACACTAAGGGGGCTAACTTTGTACATAACATGCACAATAGTTCTTCATTCTTGGTGAAATTACGCATTTAGCTGAAGGTTTTGCACACTTTATACATATTGTTATACCTGAAATCATGAAACTTAGGATGGAATGCGTCTTGATGAGCATTACATGTTCATCACAGAAGTAGGTTGCTGTGACCCATATTTCATGTTTCACTGACTTGGGTTTAGTTTTGTGTTGTTTATTTCACAAGCACTGTTTATGCTTGAATCATTAAAGTAGATGATTGTATACATCTGTGTACCACACCGGTACAAAAAGACGGTCAATGTGACATTTTACATTTTACTGGCTTAGATTAAGTTTTTGCATTTATAGCTCATGACCACGTAGGTTTCTTTGCATGTTTTGTACATTCAATCCTATCTAGAATCGTGAAACTTGGTGAGGGGATGCATCTTGATCAGCACTACTCATTGATAAGTTCTAAAATAAGCTACTCATTGATAAGTACTAAAATAAGCTACTCATTGATAAGTACTAAAATAAGCTACTCATTGATAAGTACTAAAATAAACTACTCATTGATAAGTACTAAAATAAGCTACTCATTGATAAGTACTAAAAGGAGCGACTCATTGATAAGTACTAAAATGAGCGACTCATTGATAAGTACTAAAATAAGCTATTCATTGATAAGTACTAAAATAAACTACTCATTGATAAGTACTAAAATAAGCTACTCATTTATAAGTACTAAAATAAGCTACTCATTGATAAGTACTAAAATAAACTACTCATTGATAAGTACTAAAATAAACTACTCATTGATAAGTACTAAAATAAGCAACTCATTGATAAGTACTAAAATAAGCTACTCATTGATAAGTACTAAAATAAGCAACTCATAGATAAGTACTAAAATAAACTACTCATTGATAAGTACTAAAATAAGCTACTCATTGATAAGTACTAAAATAAACTACTCATTGATAAGTACTAAAATAAACTACTCATTGATAAGTACTAAAATAAACTACTCATTGATAAGTACTAAAATAAGCTACTCATTGATAAGTACTAAAATAAACTACTCATTGATAAGTACTAAAATAAGCTACTCATTGATAAGTACTAAAATAAACTACTCATTGATAAGTACTAAAATAAGCTACTCATTGATAAGTACTAAAATAAGCGACTCATTGATAAGTACTAAAATAAGATACTTATTGCAGAAGGAGGTCAATATGGCCCATATTTTATGCTTCACTGACTTTGGTTAAATTTTGTGTTTGATATTAATGTATCAGTCCATGTTCATGCTAGAAGCATGAAATCAGTTATGATATGCATTCCTGATAGCACTACATCCTTCCAACAAAAAAAAATTCATATTGACCAATATTTAATCTTTTACTAGCTTTGGTTACTGGGTAGGGTTTTGCATTTAGCTCATGACCACACAAGTTTTTGACATGCTATATGCATATTATTTTCCTAGAATCATGAAATTTGGTGAGCAGATGCATGTTGATACCGTTTATTGCATAAAGAGGTCTCTGTGACCTAGATTTCATACTTAAGTAACTTTCTTTAAATTTTGTGTTGAAAGGTCATTTGTTGGGTGCTGTTATGTTAGAATCATGAATCTTGATAATTTGATGCATATCTGCCAGTTGTACACTATTACAACCAACCAAAGAAGGTAACTGCAACCTACAATTATTGTGATACAGAATGACTGTTGATACTCAGCTCGAGTGCATTCCAAAAATGTCAAGAAGTCATTGGCCCCAAATCTCTGAATCCTAGATTGAACCCTGCTGACAAGCAGATTGTAGTGAGTGGGATCCTTTGCATTGCACCCATCACTAGCTAATAGCTGTAGTTTCAAGTCATCTGAACTAACTATTTGTCAGTCCATTTTCATTGTTTCCATTTATTTATATATTACGTAAGTAATTCTTGACATTGCAATATCTTGTTTGCATAATGGGATGAGATTAGACTTTGTACATAAGTTCAAGAGGGAGTATAATAAATCATCCCAGGTGGTTGGTGATCAACAGATTTGCCATGTACATGATGGGATGGCAAGACTGCTATTTTTCTGGGTTTGAATCTGTTAGGTTATACAGGTGAGTATTGCCAACATAAATCATCGTGCGATATAAATGATTGCATTGCGCTATGTATCGATATGTTTTGCTACCAAGCTGACCATTTTGAAAACCCATGTGATACCAACTGTCATATAAGATTTGCTGAGCCTCTAAGTTTTGATTATAATTAATAACATGTTCTACCAGCTGTGTTTCTCCTTCTTTTGGGAAAAAATAAGTATTGTGTGTATGTCCAGGTAAGAGACTAGAGTTTGCAGCTTAAAGATACATCATGATCAACTTTAAAAAATGGATGATGTAGACAAATATTTGTGCAGAGATGACTAGTGGCCCCTCCAGAATAGCTCATTCCATATAAATATCTGTGGCAGGGGTCCCCAACCTTTATGTGCTTACGGGGATATTTGTGAGTTTATGAGAGAGTGGCAGGCACCAACCAATTAACTTTACCCATTTTTTACAAATATTATTATTCATTATAACCTCTTCCGCGAACACACAAAAAACCTTGGCGCCCGTGTTAGTGACCACTGATCTATGGAATACTGCTGATGATGCATTAATTCACCATCTTTCTTGTGTTTAAAAAGTCACAGTGAGTCCAAACAGTACTCATGCTCGCATATTGAGTGTAAGACTTGGTTCAGGCTTACTCAACAGTGATTAACCATCAGCCATTACGAAACCATGCTTTCGACTGGTTACAATGTTCTTTCATAATATTAAGTAATATTTTGAGGAAACAGAAATAGTTCCACAACACTCTACACAGTAGACGGTTATCGTTCAAATACCAGAACTGAAGAATTTGTATTAATACGAATTGTGATACAGTAGTGTTCTGGTACATATCGATATATTGTTACACCAGAAGTAGGTTATGACATTTCTTTCTTCTGGTTCTGTGTGTTACTGACAAGTCAGTGCTAGTTAATTTTCAGATAGCGTTTTTACCATTCATTAAAATTCTGCACAGCATATTTTTTAATGTTACAGATGAGGTTGTTCTAGATGAAGATGAAGAAGATGAGGAGAATCTGACAGAGATGGGACTGAACCTGGAAAATGAGTCACTTTATATTGATGATCCCAAGAAAGCATTGAAAGGATTCTTTGAGAGAGAAGGTATATTGATTTAAATTGCATCTGTGTTTTTAAAGTTACCATTTGTAAATGTACCAGGTTTATCACAGTTTAGAAGATACTGCTATTTCCTGTTGAATGGGAAACTTAGATGAAAAATTGATGTTAAATGAATTTTTCAAACAAAAAGTATTATTAAGAGTATCCTTTAAAAAATTTATGACATCCAGGGAAGTCCTGTTGGAAGTATTAAATGTCAGGATGTTCATTATGTATGACATCCAGGAAAGTCCTGTTGGAAGTATTAAATGTCAGGATGATCATTATGTATGACATCCAGGGAAGTCCTGTTGGAAGTATTACATGTCAGGATGTTCATTATGTATGACATCCAGGGAAGTCCTGTTGGAAGTATTAAATGTCAGGATGATCATTATGTATGACATCCAGGGAAGTCCTGTTGGAAGTATTAAATGTCAGGATGTTCATTATGTATGACATCCAGGGAAGTCCTGTTGGAAGTATTAAATGTCAGGATGTTCATTATGTGATTTCTTTAGGAATATTTGACAATATACCACCTTTTGTTGGTGTCGTTTTTCAGGTCTATGTTTTTATAAGTACATTGTTATGGGACAGTCATAAAATTGCTGTCTTTTGTTTTTATCGTTCATTGAGGTACAATAATTTAGTTGTGTGCATTAATTTTGTTGAGGTAGTTACAGTGTACCCATTTTCCATATTTACAATGTTTCCATATTTACAATGTTTCCCACGAAATTGGCAGCTAAAGTTTTCATTCAGAATTTTTAAATATGCAGTATACTTTGCAATGCCATATTTTAGAAGACCCCTCAATGTAACCATCCTGATTGAAAACCCATTGCTAATATAATGAGGAAATAATAATGCTTATGTTTAATATATGTCTCCATTTACTACTATAATGTACATTTATGATTCAAAACCAGGATTCACAGAATAATGGACAGTGGAGAAAATTCTGTACTATTTTTGCAGGATATGATGCCCCAGAATATCAGTTTGCTGATGCTAGTCATGGGAAAAGAAGATGTTATGTTGAGTAGGTACTTATTTCAAGATCCAGCTGTATCTATAATTAGGCCCATAGTCTTGAAACATAAGCTCAAGCTAGGAACATCTCAATTCAAACACAATACCATACAGGAAGTATTTGCTGTGGGTTGCAAATTTCTTGATATTTATCACATTTTAAAGAATTGTGAAATTAAATTTCCATTTATGTTTTGACTTTTTTTACACCAGAATTAAACAAAACTTTTACCCATACCAAATTAATTGTGAATTTATATTCTATCTCTATATTATATATCTTTCATAAAGGACAGAAGTTAAAAGTTTTGTTTTGTATCTTGTTGAAAAAACATACCTGATTTGAAAAAGTTTGTATTATAAATCGTGGAACTCGTTTCAGGATTTCAGTTAATGCAGAGATGCCAACCATTCCAGATATGTCAAAATTATGATGTTTTAGTGAAAATTTCGCATTCTTAATTATATTGAGGAAATTTTAAAAAAATACAAAATTTGGGGGATACAATTTTGATCAGGAGTTTTCATTGTGGACACAGGTAGTGAGAAAGGTACTTAAACACTAATTTGCAAGACTGGTACCTAAATTATAGTTTCTTATTGTAAAATATAGAATGTTGATAACAAGAAATCAGTCAATCAGACTGTTAATAGGTGAAAAATGACGTCATGTTTATAGTTATCAATTTGGCCAAAAGTGCTTATTTCAAGGTTCTAAAATTAAATGAATGGATTATCCATTTATTCTCATTAGACCATAATTGCTACTGTCTGTGTACAGGTATGCATGTGCTCATAAGAAGATGCAATATGATCATCTAGAAGATTGTTCCTTTTAATGAATGTAGTATCCATTATGGACAGGTTGCCTAGATACCACAGAATTGACTCTGGGATTCCTGATAAGTATACTCATAGGTTGACTTACCATATATACTAGCGTATAATCTGGATCCAAATGCAAACAAAATAGACCCTGATCTGCCAGCGCATTATGCACTGGCAGATCAGAGTCTATGTTGTTTGTTCTTCTGAGTAGTCCTTACAAACTGCATAGACCCAGATCTGCCAGCGCATTGTGCGATAGCAGATCTGGGTCTATGCAGTTTGCAGTTGGTATCGACTTATACATGAGTATATACGGTAGATATAACTTGAGCTTTCCCAAGCATAAAGTTTGTATATGGCTTATGATATAATGAACAAGATAATTATGTAAAACATGACATAATGATTTTAATTCCAAAAAAGTGTTTTTGACAAAAATGAAAACCGAGAAAGAGATAGAATAAAATGCCTTTAACAATCATAACTTTGTGAGGTATATTTTAACAATCCGAAAATAAAAGTTTGGTTTTGTCATCAATACCAATATTTATGTGGGGGATGGCTCAGTTATATATTCATTCCTATTTTGAATGAAATTGTACTTACTTGTGTACAAACAAATTTTAAAGTCCCCTGACTGGTTGCTGTCAACTGCATTTTCAGTTTTTAGTAGATCAGTTATAAAATAGTAAATTAAATTTTGTGCCATTTTAGGCTGACTTTTCACATTTTAATTTTCTTCATTTTAGACTACCCATAGATACCCCTACTGGAGAACCAATGGTAGCTGAGGTTGTGATGACAGGAAAGAAGAAGGATGCAGTGGTGAACTGTGCTCTGGAGGCATGTCGCATCTTGGACAGACAGGGTTTACTAAGGGCAGCTAAACACGGTATAAACATTACAGGAAAAATTATTGAAAAAAATCTCCATAAATATAAAGATAAAAGCATTTACTTGATGTCAGACATAAATGAAGTTTATTTGTCATCGTTACTGTTTTTGTATAATCATAAACTTTACTGTAATTTTTGCAGCAACATATGCATGTAAATGTTCTGTCTCTATTGGAAATTCTCTTCCTCCATTTTTGAATTAAAAATTAGAAAGAAGAGAAAATTTATGAGGGAATTAAAAAGATTGGCGTATCCTGGGGTCAGTCACAAAAAAAAACATACAGAGAACACCTTATTGTAGATCAGATCAGGCCCTGTGTTCATACATTTTCACATGCACCCAGCACTCCACACAGTTAACCCTGTTGCCCAGAAAATGTTCCAAATTTCTTTGATAATGAACTGCCCCTTTGCAAGTTCAACCACAAATCTGAAGTTGATTTTATTTTTAAATATTAATATTTAAGTGATATCAGTTGTTGTCTTTCCACATAATGCATTTCTGCTTGAAAAAACAGATGGAATTTATGTATTAATAGTGGCAAAAAAGAAAGAAATATCAACAGCAGTGTGTTGTAATTACTGCCCAAGCAGTGTGTTGTAATTGCTGCCCAAGTAGTGTGTCGTAATTACTGCCCAACCAAATCAGTGTGTTCTAATTACTGCCAACCACAGCAATGTGTTGTAATTACTGCCCAACCACAGCAGTGTGTTGTAATTACTGCCCAACCACAGCAATGTGTTGTAATTACTGCCAACCGCAGCAGTTTTGCCCTCAAAAGTGGTATTCTCATGTTTTAAGTGCACTCTCAGGGAAACTGCATGCTACCTTATTTGATGGTCAAGGGACAACACTGAATTTGTGAACATTTCCAAACAGATGTAATTTAGTTTTATAAGAATCTAAATTTGGATAAAATTTGATTGAGAAAATAAAATGAAACAGACATAGAATATATTTTGACAATTTAGCAAACAGCATGTTTATATTGTGGGCCAGATTTAAATTTCATTGAGCACTCAAGTTTAGAAGCTTTTTGAATATGGAGCCAAGATCTTAGATAGTGAACAATCTATGAGTCTTTAGGGGCAAACAGTTTTAGAGTATTAATGACAGGATGGGATGCATGTTGGCATAATTAAGCCCACATGGAAGGGTGTCTCTTTCGCCCTGATGTTTACAATGAAATAGTTCTGGTGAATTTTGACCCTAGTGAAGATGTTGACTTCTTTTTAATCAAAATGCAATTTTTTTTTGCTGCAACACAGTTGTGATGACAGTCTTTGAGTTTAAGGTATTCACCAGTTTTAAGTAATGTACAGTCATATTCAACAGTTCAGTTCACCTGGTTCAACATGTCCAGGTTATCTGTCCATAGGCAAGTCATGTTTCCTACCAATATTAAGATACCATATATACTCGCATATAAGCCAGGTCAAAATGCAAACAACATAGACCCTGATCTGCCATTGCATAATGCACTAGCAGATCAGGGTCAATGTTGTTTGTTCTACTGATTAGTCCTTATCCTTACAAACTGCATAGACCCAGATCTGCCATTGCATAATGCACCGGCAGATCTGGGTCTATGCAGTTTGTAAGGACTAATCAGTAGAACAAACAATATAGACCTTGATCTGCCTGCGCATTATGCGACAGCAGATCAGGGTCTATGTTGTTTGCATTTGGACCCACTTATACGCATGAATATACGGTAGTTTGTATTTTGGGCTGACTTGGAGAAAATGTTATTCTTGTTTTACATATTTACAGAGAGTAGGAAGAAAAAGAAACGGAACTGGGAGGATGATGACTTTTATGACAGCGATGAGGACACATATCTCGACAGGACAGGCACAATAGAGAAGAAACGGCAGATGAGAATGAAACAGTCAGGGAAAGATGAACTGGCTGTGGAAACTTATGACTCTTTAGTGAGTTGGAAATTTTGTGCTTGACTCTGGTTTTAAGAAAAGAAAAAAGAAAACACAGAAAAGTAGAGTTGTACATATCTCAGCATAACTTAATTGACATTTGAAATTGTTCTCAAGATTATCTTAATAAAACAGGGGTCGATTTATCCCCTGTCTCGCCAGCTTGTGGCCTGTGAGATTTGAGGAGGGCCAGTTAATATTGACAGCCATAGGCCTGCAGGGCCAGTTAAAATTTCCGAAGTCATTATTAAATTTGATTGGGAGAACCAGTTGTTTTTCTGCAGGGTCAGTTAATTTCCATGTGAGCTTGCCCTGCTGGCCAATGGAAAAATATGTTAGGTCGACCCCTGACAAAATGAATTTGAATATTTTATTATATACATAAGACTTTTTTTACTTTTATTTCTAAAAATTGCACTCAGTGAATTACCAAGAATAATTCACTATTGAATTTTCAGTCACATGAAGACCATCCAAAGTATTACCTATTTCAAGAATTACTTTAAATGTGGGCAGTGGTTATTTATGGTCATGGCATGTGCCAATAGGAAAACTCTGTTGTAAAACTAGGATGTCTCACTCAGCTCATGCTTTGGTATTTCATTAATTATGGTGTGTGTGTGTATATATATAGAGAGAGTAGGACTTGTTATTGAAAAAGATATCATTAACATTATATTTGAATACATATATATAGACTTACCTTCCTATCATGAGATTGGAGAAATATTTCCACTGTGAAAACATTAATTTAATACACATACATTGTGTGGAGACCTGGGCACATTTTTTCCATAGCCACTTAATTGTCTGTGTTTTCAGATATGCCAAATATACAAAGGAGTCCCTGGTGAATGAGTTTTTTAAAAGTTTCATTCAAAAGTGTAAATTCATAGAATGCAGCCTTTGAAAATCTTTAAATGATAGTCTATCATTTTCTTTTTTCTGTATTTTAATAATACTAGGAGGCTTGTGACAAAATTTCTGGCCCGTAACAGAGTACTATCTCTCCTGTGATTAGGATTTATTTAGAATAACACTTCATTGATGTACATGTTCTGAATATAAAATGGAAATACAGTGTTCCCTCTCATAAGGCCACCCCTTCTGCACCAGGAAAGTGCCCTGATAAGAGGGGTGGCCTTTATATAGGGGGATCATAAATTGTGAGTAATAATTACATATAAAGAAAGAAAGGCATAACTAATTGTTAAATATTTAATATTTTCTTATAAAAATTGTATGTTATAAAATCAATGTAATAAAGCTTATATTAATGTTATTTAAAATAATTATAAATAATCATCAATTGCAGTGCAAAACCATTCAAAAACCCTGTCAATAAAATCAGCGTATAAACATCTGGCTGTGAAAATAATTCTCCATCCAATACATTTTCCCACAACTGCAGAATGTACGATTGATGATGTTTATTTAAATCTTTCTGACATCAAATTTCTCAGCAGTGATCAAAGGACTCAATTATTTCATTTAGTCAGATTGCTTTCAATTTTCCTTCTGACCTGAGAATTTCTGATGACATTTTGCACTTTCTGCAAGAAATTGTTCCTTCATTGGAAACTATACGACTGTCAAACTAATATGTTCCTCTTGCATGCAAAAATGCTGTGTGTTTACAAAGGAAGTGAGCTTATCACTTGATCGACTGGTTATAGTCTAGTACCCTTTCAAATTCATTTTGCAATCTAAGATATATCTTGACAGCTAACTTACTGTTTTACTTTATAGCAATCAGATGTCATGCTGATGTGAGCTGAACAGTACTGTGTTTCTCAGCTGTTCGCCTCTGTCATCTTGATAATTATCAGTGGTAACAATAGCCAGTAATTATGAAAGTGACAAAACCTAACATTTAAGGAACACACAGCAGTAAGGATAATTGGATTACTTACCTTTTTGTATGGATTGAAGTTAGGTACTTTATGAGTATGTTGGAACAAATGTAATTGTGTTGAATTTAGTAATCAACAAATATTTATGAGATTTCCATCTGTAGGAACCAATATATGTCCACTCGTGAGGGGTAAATTTGACCTATTTTTGCACTAATATGGTGGTTGTGTTGGGGGTGGCCATCCAAGATGGGTACTTTTGAACACAAATTCATAGTTACAAAGGGATTCTGGCCGTATAAAGTGGCTGACCACTGGTCAGAAGGGCCATTCAAGAGTGGGACCACTGTAATGTACGTTTTATGACTTAAAGAGTTATGCAATTGATAAATCTGCTAATTTAAAGCCATAAGCAAAATATGAAATCAAGTTTCTTTTTAATTAGGCCTTCATTAATATTACCATATGCATTGTTTTTTGTTATGATATATGTGCTAGTTATGATATATGTTTTTTGTTATGATATATGTGCTAGTTTCAGGACAACTTTCCAAGGTTTGTTTAATCTTTCATCATAATTCTCTGTAGTTTTTGTAAAGTTTTTTTGCAATACTTATAAAACCTAGTACATCTGAGATTTTTCGTATTTAAAGTTGGTGAGGTATTCAGCCAGGCTGTGCACTGCCAGTCTCAGCTGAAAGTGGCTACTGTACCCTTAAAAGTCTGCTGTCCTAAGGATGTGGAATATATATCTTTTGTTGTCAGCACTCAGTGTCATCACAGTGCCACGGTCACCTCCATTCACATGTTCTTTTAGCAAGATGCTGGCAGTGATTCTGTTGAGTGCTAGTGGTTGTAGATAGGGTGGCTGGAAATAATGTAATTTTTACAGACAGTTTTGCTAAGATATGCTATTGTATATACTTGCGTATAACCCGGGTCCAAATGCAAACAACATAGACCCTGATCTGCCGCCGCATAATGCACCAATGCAGTTTGCAGTTGGTATTGGATTATATGCGAGTATATACGGTAGTTCAGTGGTTAACACCTTAGACTTAGTGATATCCTTATCAACATCCACATTAGGTTGATGCAGTAATGGTGACTATTGCAGGAAAAGACATTTGAGTCGGTGTTGTAAATTAATTAATAGGCATAATTAACTGGCTCTGGTGGCAGAGACAAGTTGCATTTAAAAATGGTTGGGATGACAGGGATGTTGTATTTGGGGATACAGGTAAAAGAAAGGAAACTATTCAGGCTGTTTATTGGTAGAATTCTGGACATCCTGCAGAAGTTTGGTGTAAATTATTCAATATTGTCCATTCATGGAAGCCCAGACAAGTAATTTCCTAGCTCTCATCTGTAAAGGTAATTTTTCCAAATATATTAATTTCCTAAGAAATTATGCCTGACAATACTACCGTTAATACTCACGTATAAGTGAATACCAACTGCAAACTGCATAGACCCAGATCTGCCGATGCATAAAGTGCCAGCAGATCTGGGTTTATGCAGTTTGTAAGAAATAATCAGGGTCTAAATACAAACAACATAGACCCTGATCTGCCGGCGCATTATGCGATGGCAGATCAGGGTCTATTGTGTTTGCATTTGGACCCGGCTTATACATGAGTATAAACGGTAATATGACTTTAAAGATCTATAGTATGATTGGTTGCATTTGTTTTCTAGCTAGAGAAGCATACAGCTGTTGTACAGGAGATAGAAGCTATCCAGGCCAAACTAGACAAAGCCAAAGCAGGTGAGAGCTCAGTGTTTACCATATAATACTGTACTACCTGTTGCAAAGTTTTCAAATCATGTCACAAGCTTTTATAATTACTTACCTAGAAATCACTTGCCACAATCTTTAATTTATGTTTCCAGAAGAATTATTTAGGAGAAAGCGAGTCCATACAAATTACATTATTTACAGAAATCTAAATAAAAAATTCTTAAAAACAAACTGAATAGTTACTATTTAAATGTGTAATCAAAGATATATGGCCTAGTCTTATCATCTGCTTCAGGGTCAAAACTGCAGACACCCTTTTTTAAGGTACATGTAATTTTATTAAAAATAAATTATGACAGTTTGGTACTTTAGTTCTTTTACTTCCAAACTCACCATATATTTCTTTTAATCTTTGCCTGTTGCCATACAGATTTGACAAAATAACTGCATGTGATATTAACTCTGTATTCAGAAGCATGTCATATTTGATAAAATGATGCACATACCATTATTGTTAATACTATTCAGACTATTCAATCTGGATGTTTCATTACATATTATGTGACATTGGTCACAATGCAGAAATGTACATGTAAAACTTACTGGCACCTTGCCTTCAGCATATATTGGAATATGCTGCATGCATCCATATTGAGTCACCATATCATAAAAATATAGTTTACCCAATCCATGATGCACTCCAGTGTTTTATTCACAGATGCAGCTGCTTTTGAAAGTGAGGAAGTGGATGCACTTGATGCATATATGTCGGCTATAAAGGGGGGAGTGATGGACACCAAAACAAAGATGAAACTAAAGAGACAACTCATGGAACTCAAACAAGAGGAAATGAAGCTGAGTAAACTGGTTAAAATTGCCAAACCTGCATCTGTGCCTCCACTCAAAAGGTATTGCACAATGTGATTTAAAGCATGAACATTTTCTGGATTTCTGGATAAATAGCAGAATTTGTTTACTTAATGTTTTCTGTAATAGAATATACCACCTGTTTGGAATATAATTGTATTAGTGGATCCCAAAACTCAACATGATAAAAAATATTGATATTATATACAGTCAAACCTGTTATAGCAACCACCAGCATATAGTGATCACATGCAGGCCATGTTCAGCTGCTTGTAATTAAATTATGCATGTATGTGTTCCATGTTTAATTTAATATGAGTGAGGCACTTTTTATGCCCTACCACAGATGTGGGGCATATAGTGTTATCCCAGTCCATCTTTGTTGTAAAGTTTTTTGTTTATGTCCCAGTTGCATTATAACAAATATATTTTTAGTTAATTACTGGGTCCCACAAACCTCAAAAATTCCACTCATCTACAGGTATTTACAAGTGGCAGGTGAGAAAAGGTAAGTCAGTCTGACAAGTGCATTTTGAAACAAGTTCCAGATTAAAATGAAGCATTAATCAATAATATGCATTTGTCCTAGTGGACAAAACATGTTTGAAGGAATTAACAATGTTCGATAATACCATCATGTACAGCACCTCATGCCAACAAGCACATTCTTTTGCACTGAGTCTCTATCAACCAGATGCACACAATACTAATTTTAACTTAATCATAATTAGATTTATATGAGCATAAGATACACCATAAATAAATTAGTATTTTGTGTATCACCTACATTTAAAGTAGAAGTGGTTCCAAACTAGTGTCTAGTTACCTGGATCTTTGTCCTTATTATGTTAATTCAGTGGACACTGGACAGTGAGCAAGGCTCCAGGCACTATCAGTTAAAACACGTTATTTGCCTGACTTCTTTATAGTATTGTACAGAGTCTTGAGAGGTCATCTGTGTCACTAATTGTCACCTAAAGGCATTTTAGAGAATTGCAAGTGTTGGGGAAAGTGGATTTTGTTTCCATTTATTTTCTTTTCTTATGGTAAAATGATATGACGATATAATGAAATGTAATATGATGTAGAGACATGCAAATGTAGGAAGGAGGGAAGAAATAAATTATGTCTGAATGAAGGAATGAATGAAGAATAACTAGAAGATGATGAACAAATTAAATTGACCTGAATCTAGCATTGTTGTTCATAAACGTTACTGATGTATGTCACAACATCACTGAACATCAAACTAATAAGGAATTTGATTAGGTATCTTGTTTATGGTCTTCAATTAGCAGATTTATCAATTGTACAACTTTTTAAAAGTCTTTATAAAATACGTTGTCTCCATTTATATTCAATCAATGTTTATCAGTTAAGTGCAATTCCAAGTAGACCATCATCGTAGGAAAAAAAGTGTGCAATTTGTAAATGCAAAACAATTTAATTATGTTTGGTGTTCTGTTATGGATAAATATTTTAAAAACTTTTCTAAATATTGTTACCCCCCCCCCCCCAATGGAATGAATAAGCTATCTTTTACTGCTATCCTTTTTTAAAGTTTGTATTTTCTCTTGTTGTGAGCATGATATATTTTCATAAATCGTAATTCTTAAATATATATATATATATATATATATATATATATATATATATATATATATATATATATATATATATCTAGACCAACACATTATGTAGCTCAGTAATGAAGGTAAAATTGACATACATGGTCCAAACAGAACATACAAATCAGAGAATGTAATTTATCTCATGACATGTATGATCTGCGGCCTTCAGTATGATGGAGAAACCAGAAATCTGCACAGAAGGATTAATCTTCACAGATCTGATTGGATGAAAAATAAGCTGGACAGAAGTCCAGTTACAGAACACTTTTCTTCCTCTGGCCATACTTTCAGTGATAAAATGTTAACTGCAATAGCCCACAACTGCAACTGAAGTTCCAAAACCAGGAAAGAAAAGTAGTCTTCCTGGATACACCACCTAAGAGCACTGAATTCAAGTAGCTTAAACCAAGAATATTCCAAAAGGGCATCCACACGCAAATAAGATCATCATCTGTTTAGAGCCCCTATATGTTTCAGTTAAATAATTAATTCAGTTAATTATTCACTCACTCACCTATAATTACTTCTATTTTTTTGTAGTTCTTGTTGGTACTACTGTTATTACAGAAAGAATGAATTATCCAGGATAAAATCTATGATTACACCACTTTGCATTAGGAAAATAGATGGTGCTATTGCTTTCCCTTTTCTTGGTCAATACCAACTAGGTTGCCAATTTATCATCAGAGTTCAAACCTGTTAGACATAACATCTAAAATTTTCAAACAATACTTCCATTAGACGTAGTAAACTGTTGTAAATTCAATGCTTTGTTTTGTGTTTATTGTTTGTCTTGTCTCTGTTTTGTAACTTCCTTCAATAAAGACCCAGTGAGAGTCAAAAGCACTTATGCTAGTTAAAACTAGTTTTGCACTGTTCATTGTCAGTTTTTTACATTTATTTTAATCAGTCCTTGACACACATGATCCCTTGCTGGATTGAGTGCTCTTAAAAGGACAGCTATTTGCCACAAGATTTGTAATCTATATACATGTTTTTTGGTTAATGTTAATGATGGAACTTCAAGCTCAAAGTATGGAGCTTCCAAATTTCCAACCAGGGAAGTAAAGGATGTCCAATACTGAAAAATTAGTGGAACCCCAGAGCTTTTCACTCTTAACCATCCACTTGTCAGTCTGTTTTCTAGACTTTCTCGGGCATGATACTGCTTGAAAAACGTATAAATTGTTCACTGATTAATTTGCAATAATGTTTATATCTTGTGACTGCTGAATTTATCTTGACATAAATATAGAATTGCCTTTTTTTGTTCAATGGTCAGAAACTTTCTTTCCATCAATTTTAACAGACAATACAAAAATGTGATTGTTCCTTTTCTGCTAATTTATAGTAACAACAGTTAACTAGTGACTTTCAGCCATTGTTAATTTTTATCAGCTGGGTTTTAACAATTAGCACAGATAACAAACATTGGAAAGGATGACTTTACTTATTTTTTATTTTGAAAGACTTTTGACCCTTGAACATAGTAATCATTTAGATTTCTAATTTGGCTTATCTCTTCAGCACTGTCCAGAGTTATCCCCCTTCCAAGGCTTTACACGCAAGGCCACTTCCATCAGTGGGGAAAATGAAAGGGTTTGATCATTCCAAACAAGCCAGAAAACCATCATCACAGGTACATACTAACAACTAAACCTTTCATTGCTTAAATGTCTTATATTGAGTGCTTAATTAAAAGGCACACTATATGTTAAAGGCAGTTGCATTTATATTGTAGCAACTCAGTATTCAAATATTTGGTGAACTGTTTGTCATTAAAGGAAATATTTTAATTATAAAAAAATACTTTCATATTGTGATCATGTAAAATCTTCTGGACATGCAAAATTTTCATATTTGCATGGAGAAGATTTTTCAGACTTCGCACATCCTATACATGTCTTGATTGAATTATGTCATTTTCTTAAGCCCAAAATAACTTTGTATCCAAAAGCTTTGGTACAATTACACAATGTGTAGCTCATTTATAGAATTAAAAATAAAAAATATCTGATCTTCATAAAATGGTACTGGGAATTCATTTATTTTTATGAGTATCAATTTGGATTTTGTGAAAAGTGACATTTTTACTGATACTTCGTTTTATGGAATGGGAAGGGGCTTCTGCTGTTTCCACAGAAGAATCACTTGTTGTTGGGTCTTGAAATTAGTGTTTAGCAGTAATACATCATCTGCTATTTTTGCATTGCTACATCTTTTAAATAGTCCTCAGTCCAAGAACATTATCAACTCCTCCAATTAGTATTTGGAGGTCTAGAATAAAAAAAAAAACATGATCCTAGTCTTCTTTCTTTAACTTGGACTGCTTTCATTTATACTTGTGTCTCTTGAGTGCTCAACATTTCATCAATTTAGGAATTTTTTGGCATTTCTACTGTCAGTTGTATCCTTTTTGTGTTGTGTTTGTTAATTTCTCCCCAGTCCTTTATTTTTGTGTATATATGTCCATTGTTGTTGCTTTTGATGGTTTTGAGTGCATTGCAAGTGAAGCAGTACTGCATGTGTTTCATTCCTTTTAAAGTAACTGGTATCAGGGTAAGGATTTCCTACCCTTATGTTGTTCCAGGGTTCATGTTGTATTTATATATTTCCTTTCAATATTCAATAATGCCTCATGGTGTTGGCAAATGTACTGCATAAAAAAGCAGCGTGGGACACTCACACCACATGCCCAGATGGTTGCCACATTTGTTGCTTGTGGCCAGTGGAGGTTTGGGACTTGGCCAAAAGTTGCCAGGCCTGTAGGGCCAGGAAGAAATGTCATGCCTTTTCCTTTTCTTTTCAGGAGGATTGCTCTATTTCCAGGAGGGGGCTACAGCACTTTCTGGTCTATGGAAATCGCCTGTGGCCATGGCACTTCTTAGTATTTGTCGTTTGCTTGCTTCAGTGATGGCACTTTCTATTATATGGATTTTGCCTGGTTTAATGAGAGCAGTGGCTAGGTCACTTGGTGTATGGAAGTTGTTTCTGGCTACAGCACTTCCCTATGTACAGAAGTCACCTGTTTAAATGATGATACTTCCCAGTGTACAGAAGTTAGTTACCAAATTCACTGAGAGAGGTGTCAGAAGTTAGGAAGTTGCTTCCTTTAAGGGTAGCTCTCTGAGGGAGGGATATGTGGCATTTCCCTGTGCAGGGAAGTCACTAGCCTTAAAATGTGAGTCCTGCCTTCACAACACAAGGGAAGTGTGGTCATTGTCTTGCGTTAGTAGACCTTGAATTAAATCAAGATCTCATTTGTCCTACTTGAGTTTCCTGAACAGATATTCTCCAATAAGGTTTACATCATCCGACTGGTCATTGCCCAGTGACCACTCACTTTTCACCGGGTAATGTGTCAGATGACAGTGAAGATCTGTCACTGGTGACTGGGTGCCAGTCATGAGGATGTGTGTCTAGTGATAGTTATAGAAGGTATGCCAGGTACCAATCGCTGGTTGACTGGGCACCAGGCTTTGGACACCAGTCACCATGTTATGTCTCAAGTTACATTTACCGATTTTCTATCACTGGGCACCAGGCAGTGACCACTGGGCATAGAGTGCTGATCACTGGGTATAGTGTATGGTGCTGATCTTTGTTTTTTGGTCTCAGGTAACCAATCATAGAACATTGAGTGCCAGTCGCCAAACACAGACTGTCAAGTGCCGATCAACACACACCGTGCATCAGACATCAGCATTTGGGCCGGGTACTGAGTTTTAACTGCTGGTCAAAAGAAAAAGATTGGTTTAATAGCCCCCTTTTCTCTATGTTTCATTTCAATCCCTATGGTATAGAGACTGCATGGATTGGCAGACCAGACATGCCCTTGATTTCCCCACCACCTCCAGCCTTGTAATCGAGGGAAGGGGAGGGGACTGCCACTTTCTGCCTCAGACACCAAGAGGGAATTGCCAGTCCCTTTCTCCAGGGAGAGAGGATCAAAGAGTTAGTCCTTTCTTCAACCAGGAGCAGAGTTGTGATGACAAATCCCTGGTCAGGAAGGCCCCTTCTCTCAATAGGGAGATGAGATGAAATAGTCCTGCTTTGCCTCAAGAGCGAAGACAGGATGATAAACTGTCAATATTTATGGATGCAGTTGACTTCTAAGATGAACCCATCACACTTGGTCCATCTCATCAGTTGGGTTCATCATCTTCATCCAAGTCAAAGAAAGAATATATTCCCGATTGTCAGCAGTGTACTAACGTATCAGTCTGGGATCATGTTGTTTCCTAATCTAGACCTCCAATTAATTACTAATTTGGAGGAAGGAATAATGTCTTTGGACTGGGGATTAGCACCAGGAAAAGATTTAGTAATGCAGTAATTGCAGGTAAGTATTACATAATTAAAATTAATTTTACCCCCCCCCCCCCCTTGTAGCAACCACAAAATCCACCAAAATTGGTACCTTGTGAACAACAGTGAATTCACAATAACATGATTCTTCATCACACCTTTTCTTTCAATGCTCAGGGAGTCATACCGACTTTTACCTAAAATTTGTTCTTTATCATTAATGGTATTTTAATAGCGGCACATACTTTATGCAAGCATAGGTCTACAGTATACATTGACATAGTCATGTAGGCACCTTTAGGGCTGTTCCAGTATAACATGCATGGGACCCAGGGATGGCACTTTTAATGTGGAGTAGTCACCCATAGATACAATTTAGAAATTTGTATCATTTTCACATGAACTCAGTGAGTAATTAGAGTATTCAAGCATATATATTTTAAAAAACTGCCTTTTCTGGGTACCATGTATGTTTAAATGGAACAGCCATTACTGATCTTAAATAACATGTTAATTGTTTTTAAAAAAAATTAATACTAAAGTAGTTTTACCAAAGTCTGTTGATTCCTGATGAGTAATCAGCACCGTAGTTGTCATCACAAAACTTCCAGATGAAAATAATGAATCACTATGAATTCCATGTTGGCAGTTGGGCACTAAAATTGGGTCAAGAAAAGCAGACATCAGGTCTGATCATTCTGACATCATAGCATGACATTCAATCCGGTTTATACTAGATCACACCTATTGGTTGGCCTCATCTATAAATGTTGTCATAATTTAACATCGATTTTGCCCTATGTATTTCTCAGGGTGTTTATATAGTGATCTTGAAATGAATATTGATTGATGAGGAGCAAAATAAAGTGAATAGGCGCCATTTAAAGGTATGTGTAATCAAATTCTCAAAAATGACACCAATAGCTGAAATAGTTGGTACAGAATGTCTACTTGACTTGTATGACTTGTTCTTTGGGTAAGTTTGGACTACCTGTCTGGTGTTCAGATCTTCACTCTGAAAAGAAAAGTCCATATCACATTTTGTACTTATGCACTGCTGTGATCTTTTACTAATCATTTTTGAAAGTTTCTACAGTTCTTTCAACAGATACATCATGATTATACCATTCACTTAAAATATGCTTCTCTAGAGTTTTCCTGGAATATCCATGGCAAGCTAGTTGAGTATAGATTTAGTGTTTTCAATAGAAAAGTTCACATGATTATATATTATAACCAGGTTTTATTGTATTTAATTTAAGTGATGGCAATACAACTTGTGGAAAATTATGCAGCTCTTTTCTTTTTAGGTTACAGATATCCCGTTGCAAAATAAATCATATTGTGGATATATCTGAGTTATGTCATGTACAAATTATAGATTGCATCAGTTGGTGTTCAGTGGTATGAAGATGGATGGATATTATGAGAAATATTAATAAAACATCTTTTGTCTGTTTACCTGCAGCTTCCAACAGACACTAATACAATGCCAAAGGATGAAAATTTTGTGGAAGAAGAGGAGGAAGAGGAGGAAAATGAAGATGAAGCAGCTAATAGGAAACCTGAAAACAATACCTCTGAAAACAAACATGTTGAAAAGACTTCATCAAAAAAATCCTCTGTGACACCTCAATATAATGACTTGGCTAATGTAACATCTAACACAGCCAGCATATTTATGGACAAAATACATCTACCATCAACAGATTCCAGTGTAAAAAATGAGGCAGATTCAAAATCTTCACAGCACCCAAGTGTAACAATGGATAAAACAGTAGATATATTAACAGCATCCTCAAAAAGATCTATCAAAGGCCCCACATTACCTCTAGCAGCTGTGTTGCAGAAGCTGCAGGAAGAGGCAGGGGGTGATTCAGAAGAGATTATTAAAGAAGAAAATACCCAGAAAAAGGAAAGTAGGAAAAGGTCCAACCCATCTGATTCCAAGGTAGGTTTTCATGCTGATTAACGGGAGAAAATATTGGCTGCCTTCTGTGTAAATTGTTAGCAGACATTTTATTGGAATTTTCTTGGTAATGTTACTTTCTGTCAAGCCTATGTTAGTGTAAAATGGAGAAATAGCAGTCACTTTTCCAGTGACAGCAACATCAACACACTTTTGTTAGTTTGGTTAAAGTTTTCATGTAAATGTGGACTCAAGATCCAGGCCTTCTCATTGTAAGTTTTTATTCCTTTATTTGTTGTGAGCCAAACTTTTATCTGATGGTGATTGAGACTGTACATGCTAGTTAAGAAATCACAGTTTCTGACAGTTTGAAGGTTCCACAAATCTCATATGATACAGTAGACTTCCTTGTCTAGATCATTGAGTTTCCTTCAGTTCAAACTTGACTTGTTTCTTTGGTTTATTAGCCATTCTTATATAAATTCAGAAACTTCATTTTACTCTCAGGACCATCAAATTCAACCATGTCAGAGCAATGCCACTTGTAACAAATTAAAATAATATTTATGATACGTATATAGTATATAATCTTTCAACAAAAAAAAAAAAAGGCAAATATTTGTGGCACAACTTTTCTGCTAACACTCCTATATTTGAAACATATTTCCCCCAGTGAGGTTCCTTAAAATTTGACAGTTTGTTTTTCAACACTCATTAATATTCAACAATTAGAGCTATTGAGTTAATTGTTAAAATTTGACATTTTTTTTTTTACACATTAATATTCAACAATTAGAGCTATTGAGTTAAGTGTCAAAATTGCTCCAATTAGGCATGGATTACAAGGTGACTAGACAGGGTGAACTCAGGTGAATTACACAATTCAGTAACTGCATTTTGTAAACAACTCTTCAATAGGTTATACTCTATTAGCAAATACAAAATCTGCTATTTATGTAGCATGTGTCTTAAGTAAATTTCACCATTAATAAAAAAAATGTCAGCTGACAACATGGGAAGCCATTGGTGTTCACAGAGAATAATACCATCTTTAAATATGTCCCAATAACAGTTACTGTCTCAATGACACATAAAGCAACAAGTAATGAAAATCTGTAAGTTTGTAATCAGCTTTTGTTTTGTTGTTGAGGTAGGTTTTCTTTCTTCCATTTTTATTTGGTTTTGTCAATAAATGTTCAGAATCAAAGTTTATCCAACACAAATTTAACATGAAAACATTTAAAACTAGATATTGTTTAAAAACAAAATCACCATTCAGTTCCTTGTACAACCTTATTTACTTTTCTGATATATTTAATTTTAAGATTTTGGATCAAATTCATATGAAACATAAAAATTATTTGCAATGGATATTTAGATTCTTATGCAGCTATTACAGTTAGTGCATAATTATTCAAAATTTTGATAAATTCTGAAATCTTTCTCAGACATGTATGTGTACAAAGGTGCACAAAAAACATACATTAAATTTTTACAATACATTTTTAGTTCTACTGGGGTTTTCACTAAAAGACTTCTTATGATGTCTAGTTGGTCCTAAATGAAAATAGTACCAATCTGACATCCAATATGACCACCACAGTGGCCATCTTGAAAATCTTATCAGCTACTCCTGGGTTTTCACTGGAAGATTTCTTATGATGTCTAGTTGGTACTAATTGAAAATGGTGCTGATCTGGCATCTAGTATGGCCATCATGGCAGCCATCTTTAAAATCTTGTTAGTGCTACTCCTCCTAAATTGAAAGTCATATCGACATGGGGGTTTCGACTAGCAGACTAATTATGATATCTAGTTGGTCCTGAATGAAATTGGTTCTGATCTGACCTTAAATATGCCTGCCACATTGAACATATTGAAAATCTTGTCAGAATGGATTGTCATGTCAACATGGAGTTTTCACCAAAAGTCTTCTAATGATGTCTAGTTTGTCATAAATAGCTAATTTGAAATCTCATTTGATCAAGAATACCAGAGACGGTTTCAGCACTCAGCAATTAAAAAGAAGAAGTGATCTTATCTTGAATTCCTGGACATTATTTTCAGACAGTAGAGCATCACCCCATTCAAGGTACCCTTGTTTATTTTAAAGCCCTTTTCTCTAGATACAAAGGACAATGATACTATTTAGTTTCAAGCGAGCCAAATTATTTTTGACCAAAAAATGACATAGTTGTTATAATATGCTTAAAAAGAATTATCTTAAAGCAATGCCTAAGACATTTGAGAAAAACATATGTACATATGATTTTCAGCGGATTTTGTTGTGGCAAAAATAAAGGCCAAGTGGGAAAATAATTTGACATGAAATCAGTGGCAAATTGTTTTTCAGTCCAAGACCCAACACTGATATAGAGGCAAACATCAAATTTGACCACATTTATTTCAACATCTAAACAGAAGATAATGAGATCAGTCATTCAATCACAAGAAGAAACATATCTCTTAGTGTTTATTATTTGTACTCTTAAGCAACTCCCAGTGTTTTTATTAAATTTCTTTGCCAATTTCCACTGAATATGTATATACACCTCTCATTGAGTAAATATCACTGCTATGCAAGTAAACCCATCAGACACCTCAGTTGTTCCTTGTCCTGAACTGTGATTGATTTTGTCATCGTTGACTTGAAAAATCTGATGCTAAAGCTGCAGAAGAACAGAGAGACAAATGGATGTTGCAGTTATGAGTTTGTCCAGACAGACAAATGGATGTTGCAGTTATGAGTTTGTCCAGACGGACAAATGGATGTTGCAGTTATGAGTTTGTCCAGACGGACAAATGGATGTTGCAGTTATGAGTTTGTCCAGACAGACAAATGGATGTTGCAGTTATGAGTTTGTCCAGACAGACAAATGGATGTTGCAGTTATGAGTTTGTCCAGACAGACAAATGGATGTTGCAGTTATGAGTTTGTCCAGACAGACAAATGGATGTTGCAGTTATGAGTTTGTCCAGACAGACAAATGGATGTTGCAGTTATGAGTTTGTCCAGACAGACAAATGGATGTTGCAGTTATGAGTTTGTCCAGACAGACAAATTGATGTTGCAGTTATGAGTTTGTCCAGACAGTTATGAGTTTGTCCAGACAGACAAATGGATGTTGCAGTTATGAGTTTGTCCAGACAGTTATGAGTTTGTCCAGACAGACAAATGGATGTTACAGTTATGAGTTTGTCCAGACAGTTATGAGTTTGTCCAGACAGACAAATGGATGTTGCAGTTATGAGTTTGTCCAGACAGACAAATGGATGTTGCAGTTATGAGTTTGTCCAGACAGACAAATGGATGTTGCAGTTATGAGTTTGTCCAGACAGACAAATGGATGTTGCAGTTATGAGTTTGTCCAGACAGACAAATGGATGTTGCAGTTATGAGTTTGTCCAGACAGACAAATGGATGTTGCAGTTATGAGTTTGTCCAGACAGACAATTGGATGTTGCAGTTATGAGTTTGTCCAGACAGTTATGAGTTTGTCCAGACAGACAAATGGATGTTGCAGTTATGAGTTTGTCCAGACAGTTATGAGTTTGTCCAGACAGACAAATGGATATTACAGTTAAGAGTTTGTCCAGACAGACAAATGGATGTTGCAGTTATGAGTTTGTCCAGACAGACAAATGGATGTTACAGTTATGAGTTTGTCCAGACAGACAAATGGATGTTGCAGTTATGAGTTTGTCCAGACAGACAAATGGATGTTGCAGTTATGAGTTTGTCCAGACAGACAAATGGATGTTGCAGTTATGAGTTTGTCCAGACAGACAAATGGATGTTGCAGTTATGAGTTTGTCCAGACAGACAAATGGATGTTGCAGTTATGAGTTTGTCCAGACAGACAAATGGATGTTGCAGTTATGAGTTTGTCCAGACAGAATAATGGATGTTGCAGTTATGAGTTTTCCAAACAGACAAATGGATGTTGCAGTTATGAGTTTGTCCAGACAGACAAATGGATGTTGCAGTTATGAGTTTTTCCAGACAGACAAATGGATGTTGCAGTTATGAGTTTGTCCAGACGGACAAATGGATGTTGCAGTTATGAGTTTGTCCAGACAGTTATGAGTTTGTCCAGACAGACAAATGGATGTTGCAGTTATGAGTTTGTCCAGACAGTTATGAGTTTGTCCAGACAGACAAATGGATGTTACAGTTATGAGTTTGTCCAGACAGTTATGAGTTTGTCCAGACAGACAATTGGATGTTGCAGTTATGAGTTTGTCCAGACAGACAAATGGATGTTGCAGTTATGAGTTTGTCCAGACAGACAAATGGATGTTGCAGTTATGAGTTTGTCCAGACAGACAAATGGATGTTGCAGTTATGAGTTTGTCCAGACAGACAAATGGATGTTGCAGTTATGAGTTTGTCCAGACAGACAATTGGATGTTGCAGTTATGAGTTTGTCCAGACAGTTATGAGTTTGTCCAGACAGACAAATGGATGTTGCAGTTATGAGTTTGTCCAGACAGTTATGAGTTTGTCCAGACAGACAAATGGATGTTACAGTTAAGAGTTTGTCCAGACAGACAAATGGATGTTGCAGTTATGAGTTTGTCCAGACAGACAAATGGATGTTACAGTTATGAGTTTGTCCAGACAGACAAATGGATGTTGCAGTTATGAGTTTGTCCAGACAGACAAATGGATGTTGCAGTTATGAGTTTGTCCAGACAGACAAATGGATGTTGCAGTTATGAGTTTGTCCAGACAGACAAATGGATGTTGCAGTTATGAGTTTGTCCAGACAGACAAATGGATGTTGCAGTTATGAGTTTTCCAAACAGACAAATGGATGTTGCAGTTATGAGTTTGTCCAGACAGACAAATGGATGTTGCAGTTATGAGTTTTTCCAGACAGACAAATGGATGTTGCAGTTATGAGTTTGTCCAGACAGACAAATGGATGTTGCAGTAATGAGTTTGTCCAGACAGACAAATGGATGTTGCAGTTATGAGTTTGTCCAGACAAACAAATGGATGTTGCAGTTATGAGTTTGTCCAGACAGACAAATGGATGTTGCAGTTATAAGTTTGTCCAGACAGTTATGAGTTTGTCCAGACAGACAAATGGATGTTGCAGTTATGAGTTTGTCCAGACAGACAAATGGATGTTGCAGTTATGAGTTTGTCCAGACAGACAAATGGATGTTGCAGTTATGAGTTTGTCCAGACAGACAAATGGATGTTGCAGTTATGAGTTTGTCCAGACAGACAAATGGATGTTGCAGTTATGAGTTTGTCCAGACAGACAAATGGATGTTGCAGTTATGAGTTTGTCCAGACAGACAAATGGATGTTGCAGTAATGAGTTTGTCCAGACAGACAAATGGATGTTGCAGTTATGAGTTTGTCCAGACTGACAAATGGATGTTGAAGTTATGAGTTTGTCCAGACAGACAATTGGATGTTGCAGTTATGAGTTTGTCCAGACAGTTATAAGTTTATCCAGACAGACAAAATAGATGTTGCAGTTATGAGTTTGTCCAGACAGTTATGAGTTTGTCCAGACAGACAAATGGATGTTACAGTTATGAGTTTGTCCAGACAGACAAATGGATGTTACAGTTATGAGTTTGTCCAGACAGACAAATGGATGTTACAGTTATGAGTTTGTCCAGACAGACAAATAGACAGTTATGAGTTTGTCCAGACAGACAAATGGACAGTTATGAGTTTGTCCAGACAGTTATGAGTTTGTCCAGACAGACAAATGGACAGTTATGAGTTTGTCCAGACAGACAAATGGACAGTTATGAGTTTGTCCAGACAGACAAATGGACAGTTATGAGTTTGTCCAGACAGTAATGAGTTTGTCCAGACAGTTATGAGTTTGTCCAGACAGTTATGAGTTTGTCCAGATAGACAAATGGACAGTTATGAGTTTGTCCAGACAGACATGAGTTTGTCCAGACAGACAAATGGACAGTTTATGAGTTTGTCCAGACAGTTATGAGTTTGTCCAGACAGTTATGAGTTCGTCCAGACAGACAAATGGACAGTTATGAGTTTGTCCAGACAGAAAAATGGACAGTTATGAGTTTGTCCAGACAGACATGAGTTTGTCCAGACAGACAAATGGACAGTTATGAGTTTGTCCAGACAGTTACAGTTATGAGTTTGTCCAGACAGTTATGAGTTTGTCCAGACAGACAAATGGACAGTTATGAGTTTGTCCAGACAGACATGAGTTTGTCCAGACAGACATGAGTTTGTCCAGACAGACAAATGGACAGTTATGAGTTTGTCCAGACAGACAAATGGACAGTTATGAGTTTGTCCAGACAGACAAGTTTTGATTGGATAATATGCACACTAACATAAAATATATCTAGTCAAAAAATCTACTGTAATGATCACTCCATGGTCAATGGTCAACTTCCTATCATCTGTATGTCTACTGTAATGATCACTCCATGGTCAATGGTCAACTTCCTATCATCTGTATGTCTACTGTAATGATCACTCCATGGTCAATGGTCAACTTCCTATCATCTGTATGTCTACTGTAATGATCACTCCATGGTCAATGGTCAACTTCCTATCATCTGTATGTCTACTGTAATGATCACTCCATGGTCAATGGTCAACTTCCTATCATCTGTATGTCTACTGTGATGATCACTCCATGGTCAATGATCAACTTCCTATCATCTGTATGTCTACTGTAATGATCACCTCATGGTCAATGGTCAACTTCCTATCATCTGTATGTCTACTGTAATGATCACTCCATGGTCAATGGTCAACTTCCTATCATCTGTATGTCTACTGTAATGATCACTCCATGGTCAATGGTCAACTTCCTATCATCTGTATGTCTACTTAATGATCACTCCATGGTCAATGGTCAACTTCCTATCATCTGTATGTTACTCTTTGCATATTTAATTATAGATACTTTGAGTCTATGATGATAAAACATCAGTCAAAGTTAACAGTGGGGAGAAACTGCAGTAACCAAAGGGTTTACTTGGATAGTGGAAATATGTAGTGAATGAGAGTTGTACATATTCAGCAAAGGGTCACATAGAAAACTGAAGAAAAAAAAACTACAGGAGTTTGCTTAAAAGTAAGTCAGAGTTTGTTAGGTCTAAAATGTCATCATCAAAATTTTGGACTATTATTGGAAATAAACGTGCACTGTCTTACACCATGAGGCATACTGTACAAAATTCAAAGCGTAAACATGAAGACAAATGTTCCTTCTTGCAATGAAATGCTTGATTTTTGTCTCCAAATATTTTTATTTTCTGCTGAGATGGTGGGAATAATACTTGGTCAGATTTGTTTCTAGATTGGAGTTGCATACCTTGTCTCTATATATACTATGTACCTGGCCACCAGAATTTGTCAAATATGCCAGACATGTCTAATGGGACTGGGTTTTTTTTGACCAGCTATATAATTCCCAAGTTGGACATTGAGAGTTTCTGATAAGCCATAAGAAACTCATATTCAGACTTTATAAATAATTGTTTTAACTGCAACTCATACACTGGTATTAACCTCATCTTGTATGTAACATGTACATAGAGAGAGGTGTGCAGTTGCCTTGGAGCTTCTGTAAACAGTGTGATGTAGCCTTTACCAGGGCCCATTTTCAGGAAACTAGTTTCCTACATCAACCAAGTTTGGAAGTAGACCATTTGATTTCATGGGTAAAGAGGGATTCTCAACAAATAGTTATTTTCATAACTACGGCTTTGTTCTAATGCACAGCAAAAACAGAGAGTAGCAAGTTTGATTGTAATAGCAAATTCCTTGACCCCTACAACTTAAATGCTTCTATTTATAAGTCAGTGTCCAGCTACATTAATTATATATCCTACTTTACAGTACTATGTCAGCTGGGCCATACACATCTGAGTGATGTGAAGCTGAGTACATTTTAAGAATAAGAAATGGATTATGTCTGATTTTAAGTATATTGGTGGTAATTGCATTGCTGTATAATTAATTCAAAATTTGAATAGAAAACCAAATGTAAAAAATATATTGCAGTTAACTTTCTGGGGTAAGATGGTGGTGGAGGTGGGTAAATTCTCGGGGGTAAGATGATGGGGAAAGAAGGAGTAATAGTATGCAGGATTGACTACAACTGCTCCTGATGAAATGAATGTCTGTCAGCAGTTTACACATTTTTCTGAGCTGTGATATATACATATCATAAATATTATTAAAATTTTTTTACAAATGCTTGTGGTCAAAGATACTATTGACAATTGTCTTGGAGGAAAACGTTTTGGTGTAATTTGAGTTACACAACATTATGCTACATTTTATCAACACTTCATCACATTGATATAGTCATCACAATTTTGTGAATGTTGTCCATACTAGAGTAAATGATATTTGGTAATATTTGCTTTGTAAAACCGCAAAACTCTATTTTCTACTTACATCTTCAAACTCTTTAACTTCTGCTTATTTTTTATTGGCAAAGTGTAATAACCTTCATGCCACATTTACGGCAAAAAGAAAGTAATATCCAGTGTTTATGTTGCCCCAAAAATTAAAACTAAATGCACTATATATTTTTCACAAGGCTATCAGGCTGCTGATTATGGCTCATAAATATTTAGCTCATCTGGTTTTAGGCCATATGATCTTTTTTTCCACATTTTTTGGGTATGTATATAAGATAATATTAGTTACCACAATACATTTTATTTTAAAGTAGACCAGCATGCATTAAGCTTGTTTTTATAGTTATAGACCATCAACCATATAAAGAAATCGGATATGTTTATGGTGTATTGGTTATTTTACTGTAGACTTGAACCTATTCTGTCTGTTATTTTCATATTTATGATTTGCTGTACAGGAGGGGGAAAAGAAATCAAAGAAACATGAGAAGGGTTCACAGGGTAATTACAACAGCACTGACCCTGACTATGCCACCTGGGTTCCTCCACAGAGTAAGTTCAGTCATTTCTATTGATCCAACTTTTATTTATTGTCAAGCCCACCTTTGCGGGAACTCAACATAGTGATCACTTTGGCATCCGTGTGCATGTCTGTACATATGGTAATATATCCACACCCTAGATTAACCTCAGTGTTCAAGTTTTTCACGTAGCTAAATGAAAGGCAGGTTCAACAGAAAGAGGGTTTCTTGTTTAAATATCAATTTTATTGGGCATATATTAAACCTTTTGAGTAACATATTTTGAAAATGATAGGTACAATTCATATTAATGAAGTGAACTTACATCTGATTGGCTGACCTTGTTACCACTCTGGAGGCAATATTGCAATCTTCAAGATCTCAGCTGAGTTTGATAATGAACCAAATACACTCATATTAAGAAGGTTATCTTGCATCTGATTGGCTGAGCTTGTTACCATTCTGGAAGCCATATTTCTGATCTGATTTTGTTCAAACATGGAATATATGCTTATATCATCAAGGTCTCACAGAATATCTGGGATTTATATTTTGGGATTTATATTTTGTATTTCTAGCTTTTAATATAAAAAACAACCCATTATGCTTTTCTCCATTAATATTTCCAAGTTTTAAATTGCCAAGAGTAAACAAACCCTGGCCTACCCCGGCCCCATGAATTATACTTTTTAAGACATGAAAGACATGTGACTCTGTAGATCACAAATATAGCTTCATATGTAAACTTTACTTTTAAAAACCTTGGCTGAATTCAATTATGGGCAAGAGACTATGCATATAAATTATACCTTTACCTTTGGAAACAATTTATCAGACGATAGTAAAATAGGTAAAATTGACATGATATAAAGTTTGGAGATACCGGAAGGTTATATAAATTGTATTCTTACAGTAGTAAATAAACCTGCTTAGTGAAATGGTCAGCTGTTAAGTTATGTAAGCCAGTGTGTGATATCAGCCCCACTTGGGTCTCTTGTATATATTTTATTCTCTTGTATTATGTTACTAAAATATATGATTATGTGGAGCTGAGATCAATCTAATCAGTAGCAAACTATTCTTCAAATAGAGATCTACCCGGTAATTGCCCACCATGTATACGGCCAGTGGTATCTGACATCAGTCATGTTTGTCTGTCAATCTGTCAATGTGTCTATCCATCCCTACATTCAGAGTTACCTGTATGTCACAAAGGCATGCTAACACAAATACTTCTTGGAGCTTTGATTGATTGTGCTAAAGCTAGGTACACCAGTACATCATGATACATGCACATATTTTGGTGACTCATTAAGAACTGAGTTTTTAGCTCATCTGGTCACAAGAGCAAATGAATTTATGGTATGACCCTGTGTCCATCGTCTGTCATTGGCCTGTCAACATTTGCTTGTTTACACCCAGGAGGCTATGTGTTTGATCTGATTTGGATCAAACTTGGAATATAGGTATACAGCATCAAGATCTCTGATGAGTTAGAAGATGAGTGATCTGTGCATATTAATGAGGTGACCTTGCATCAGATTGGCTGAGCTTGTTTCCACTCTGTAGGTTTTATTTCTAATCCAATTTTGATCAGACTTGGAATATATGCTTATATCATCAAGATCTTTGATGAGTTCGATAATGAGCAAGATACATGCTTATTAATGAGGTGATTTGCATCTGATTAGCTGCACTCTATACCACTCAAGACTTTATATTTCTGACCCAATTTTAATCAAACATGACAAATAGGCTAATATCGTTATGACGTTATAGGAGTTTTATTATGAGCAAGACCTATGCATATTTATGGGGGGGATCTTGCATTTGATTGGCTGAGTTGTTTTTACCACTTTGAGACTTTATTTTTATAGGATTGTGATCAAACATGGTAAATAGGCTTATATCATCAGAGTATGATAATGAATGAAATCCACAAATATTAATGATTGGCCTAGCTTGTAAACATTCTTGCAACTTGATTTTGATCAAACTTCTTAAATAGCAACATGTTGGATGAGTTTAATTATAAGCAAGATCTTTGCAGATTGATGAGGTAATCTTGTATCTGATTGGCTAAGCTTATTACCACTCTAGAGACTGTGCTCCATCTTGGTAAGTAAGCTTATATTATTATGTCTTAGACAGGTTCTATAATAAAGGGACTATATTTCTCATCCAGCCAGTATAAAACTTGGAAAATGGGTTTATATCATCAAGTTCTTGGATGACTTTGATTATGAGCAGGAGACTCTGCATATTATTATGCCTTTATTTTTAGAAAGAATTTGTATGAGACTATTGTAAAATAGGTACAATCAATATGGTATGAAGTTTGTGAGATAGTTTATATAGGTTGTGTTCTTTCAATACTACATAAGCCTGCTTAGTGAAATGGTCTACATATAACTTAAGTTATATAAGTCAGGTGAGGAATAACAGACTTACTTGGGCATCTTGTTATCAAGTTTGGTAATTAGACTTGTACCATCAAGCTGTATCATTATGAGCGAGATCTATATATTAATGAGGTGATCTTGCATCTTATTGACTGAGCCTCTTACCACTCAAGAGATGGTATTTCTGACCCAATTTTGATGAACTTGGTACAAAGGCTAATATCATCAAGATGTTGGATGAGTGCCGTTATGAACAATACCTGTGGATTTTATTGGCCGAGTTTTTTTTTACCACTTTAGAGACTGTATTTTAAATAGGACATGGATCAAATTTGGTAAATAGGCTTATATCATCAAGATCTTAGATGTATATAATTATGAGTGAGATCCACACATATTAATGAGGTGATCTTACATCTGACTGGCAGAGCCTTTCAACAGTCAAGCAACTCTATTTCTGATCTGTTTTGGTCAAGTTTGTTATATAGTCTTATATCTTCAGGATGTTGGATGAATTCTGTTATGAGCAAGATCATTGCATATTTATGAAATAATTTAGTATCAGAGTGTTTCTCCAGCTTGGTAAATAAGCTTATATCTTATGGTCTTAGACAGGTTCTATAATAAGTGAGATCTGCACATATTGATGAGGTATTTGCATTTGATTGGCAGATCTTGTTACCTTGTTACTATATTTCTCCTTCAATTTTGATTAAACTTGGTAAATAAGTTTATATCATCAAGATCTCGGATAAGTTTAATATGATTGAGGTCTATGCATATTAATTATGCCTTTATCTTTGGAAAGAGTTCTTAGCAAGTAATAGGAAAATGGGTAAAATCAACATGATATAAAGGCTGGGGGATAGTTTATATAGGGTTCCATTCTTACAATTCCACATAAGCATGCTAAGAGAAATGGTCAACTGTTAAGTTATGTAGTCATGGCTAGCAATATCGGCCCCACTTGGGCCTCTTATTGAAATTTTACAAACTTTACTCTTGATCAAACTTACGACTTTGTAAACCATTTTATAACTTTTTCTGTATTTGTAATATAATGATAAAACTGATATTCTTAGACATAAAACACATTGAAAAAATGCACTGATGCTATTTTTTTTCAAAGAATGAATTGTAGTTCTCCAGTTTTGCCCTTTTTAATCTGAGATCAAATATCACATGTGGGTAGAAATAAGACATCTTTACATTGACAATATCTCAGTTTATATCAATTATTAATTAAATATAAATATATTGGAATGAATGGGAGAATTTGGTTTTTCTTCTGGTGTAAATTTAATTTAAATATAATATTTTAATTTAGACTAGGAGTAAAAGGTATAAGTCTGTTTCCTCTAAACACGGTTACAGCTAACAATAATTTCTAACATAGTTAAGCACAGCTGGAATTTATTTTCCAAAGTCATGTTAAATTCATTTGCGTATCAGTAGGGAATGGGTGATATTGGAGATCTGTGGAGTTTCCCCTCCTCTTATTCCCCTAAGTCCCAGGTTGTATATTATCAAGATTTTGGAGGAGTTTGATTATGAGCAAAATCAATACATATTTATAAGGTAATCTTATATCTGATCGACTGAACTACTTATTACTCTGTGAACCATATTTTAATCAGATTTTACTCCAACTTGGTAAATAAGCTTCTATCATTATTGTCATGAACAGGTTGTATAACAAGTGAAATCAGCACATATTGATAAGACGGTCATCGTGCATCTGATTGGCTGAGCTTGTCATCTCTATATCCAACTTTGATAAAACTTGGTAAAAAGGTTTATATCACCAGGATCTTGAATGAGTTCAGTTATTATGAGGAAGAGACTATGCATATTAATTGTAGCAGTGTAACAATATATCCATATATCAGTACAAATCAGTACACTACTATCTTGCAATCTGTATCAGTACAAATTCTTCCATCTTGTTTTTTTTTCTCACCCTTTCTGTTAGTTAGACTGGTTGAAGGACTAACTTTCTTTACACAAAATAATACTTGGTTTTACAAAATAACATTGTAACCAGTCAAATGCATGGTTTAGTTGTGCCTGACAGTCCATCTCTTTCGATTAAGCAAGAACCAGCTCTTATACTCATTAAGCTGGCAAAGAGCATTGTTTGGACTTTTACTAGTAGTTTTAAATGCATGGAAGTTGGTGAAATTTATAAATTGTTAGTAGTATGCCATAGATGCTTTGATAGCATGGATATTCTGGAGGACTACAAGTAATCTCGCCACACATAGGTTTCGACATGATCCGTATATGAAAGTTTTGCATTACTTTTAGCTGCAAATCTTGTCTTTTACCTAAGCAGACAATCCTGCTTATTATTTTCCCCAAATAAAGAGGAACACAGCTGATGTTATTTATTATAATGTAACTAACAGGCTCAGAAAATCATGCTGACAGTTGGTATTGTATGGGTTTCAAAATGGTCACCTCGGTAGCAATATGTGTAGATACATATTGCAGTACGATATCAGCTGGCGATACTCGTCCCTATCAAATTATGCTCAGACTTTAGTAAAATAGGTAAAATTGACATGATGTCAAGTTTCAGAGATAGTCACTCTGATTTCATTTGAGATCTACTTATAATAAGTAAGTTTGACAGGCACCGATCAAGTTTCATGTTCAGGTGATCCTTGGTATTCCCAGTCCACTTATTTTTAGCCACTTAGCAGATGAAATGTATTTCGTGTTAGGAAGAGTCATCATTAGAAGCAGTATGTTTCAAATGACATTTTTCACATTCATAAGTGTGAAGCCTGTAATCTGATTGGTGAAGCACAAGGTCAACAGAACTTGACCTAGTATTGATCAGATCACTGTTATGTCGGAAATCTTGTATTTTAATAAGATTGGAGAGATAGTATACATTGGGTTATATGTTCTTACAATACTATATAAACCTGCTTTGTGAAATAGTAAGCAGTTAAGCTCTGTGAACCAGGTGAGTGATATCAGCCCCACTTGTTTGTTATTGTTCCATACAAAAGTTAGTTGACATTTGTTTCTGTGATCTTTGTCTGCTGAAATTAATACCCCAGTAATATCAGAATATAGGATTTAAGATATGCCATAGACAACGTTTGATGTTTCCAGAATTGTATGATGTACTAAACATAAAACTTATGATTTCATAAGAATTATGGCATGATAGCAACAAACAAAATGCTAATTCTGACATTTCTATCTTTTATAGTTTTTAACAACACATTTTTCTATTTCTGTTTCAGACCAAACTGGAGATGGAAAGACGCACCTTAATGCAAAGTATGGATACTAAACTGACCATCCATCAGTTACATATCTCAATAAATCAGCTTAAGGTGCTTGGACTGAGTATAACAAGTCATATCTATTTTAAATTCTTCCAGATAATGGAGTTAATTCTGAGTAATGTTGTATTTTTTTTTATGAAGAACATGATATGATGGCTGATTCTTAACAGTTTTCAAAATGAACTTTCAAATCCTGCTGGACTTTGAGCCAGCAACTACTGAAACAAATAACAAATTCCTATAAAATGTTACTTCTCTGCTCTAAAAATTGATGATTTCAGTTTATTCTTAAATACGACCTGGAGTATTCTTAACCACTGATTATGAATGAATTTATTTTTATATGATAATAACTAGTTTTGTCTCATCTGCATAAACATGGTGAGATACAGTAGTCACTTTTCTACTGCGGCATCAACAGTCTTAAAATTATGTGATACAGTTATTGAAAGTCACATATCTTCTACAGTAGTTGCTGCATTCAAGTGAAACTCTTTAATAATATCACTATATGTCTAAAGTTTATGATATGATATGCTAGGAGTTCCTGTCTTGCCTGTCTCTCCTGCTCAAGCATCAGGGTGAACAACGTTAAAGTTTATGTAAAAGTTTTTGAAAGTCATGTATCTTCTACAACGGTGGCTGCATTGAAATGAAATTCTTTGATAATATCATTATAGGTCAAAAGTTTATGCCATGATATGCTAGGAGTTACTGTCTTTCCTGTTTCACCTGCTTAAGAATTATGGTGAAAAGTGTTAAGGTTTTGTATTAAAATTTAAAGTATCACATCTTCTACATCATTGGCCGCATTCAGCTGAGACTTTAAGGATAAAATTACTATGGGTTGAAAGTTTATACACTGTTATGATAGGAGTTCCTGTCTTGCCTGCTTTAGCAAAAAGCATGTTTCATCATTGTAAACAGTGTTCAAGTTTTGTGTTCATGTTTGTTAAAGTCACTTATCTTCAACACCACTTACTGTAGTAAACTGAAAATTAAGATAATATTATTACAGGTCTAAAGTTTATACGTTGATATGCAAGGAGTTCATATTTTGCCTGTCTCACCTACTTAAGAATTATGATCAGCAATGTTAAAGTTTTGTGTGAAAGTTTATGCAAGTCATATACAGAGGTTATACTAACAAGCATATGGATACGGGTAAGACTGGAACACTTGTGTATTATTATGTACAGTCAATCATAATTTTTGCATTTATTGGGGGATAGTTTATATAGGGTTAAGTAATTTTTGCTATAATAATCTACCAGATTGAAAGAATTCTTTTTATTCTTTCAAGAGATAATTCTCAGTACAAGGCTGCCTTTATAGGACAATAAATTCTATTGTTTACATGATCGCCTTGTTATTTAATGGTGACAAAGTGCTAAGTACTGTTTAAAGACTGAGTTACCACTATAAAAGGGGGAAAATTTCATTAAGGGTCAGTTTAAGCCTGGCAGTCATCAAGGAAAATTGCTCTTCAGTGGGATCTGATTGGCTTGCTAGTCTAAAATACTGCCTGACACAGTGAGCAACAGGTGACATTTGTGTCCTGATTAGATACCTATCACTTCTAACACTATGTGGCTGCAGAAAGGAGTTAATTGGCTGGTGACTCCATGCACTGCAAGATCAGTTAATAGGTTTTTCAGATAACAAAGCTCCATCTACTTGACCAATCACAGCCCTTGTGTAACATTAGGTAGTACCTACTCTTTCTAGCCCGACCAGTCAGTTTCAGAACTCCACCTTTAAGGTCCAAAAGACGAAATGCAGTATGGTTTTCTTTCAACCAAGAATGAAGGATAGTTCTGAGCTTTCTCACTTTTTGCTTTGAAATACACAATGACTACAGACTGGTTTTTCTTGTTTTCAAGACATCGACCACAGAAGAAATTTTCTCATTGAAGTATGCAGCCAAAATTTGCAAAACATTAAAATGATTGCAGAATGCTTTCATAGTTCCTTATGGAGGATATTGCAATTCTGAGAAGAAAAAAAGAAAATACTCAGGTTTGGCCCTGAATTGTTGATTTAAAAAAAACCACACAAAACACTAGCTCAGGCTCAAAATTTCCAGATCAGATATGATGCTTTAGTAGATCTATGTCATTGAAGCTTAGCAGGTTAGTAGAAGAAAGTCAGTTTTGAAAATCATAAAAATTTACAATGCTAATTTTATTCTGCCTAAAAGTTGATAATACTAGAAATGTCAACCTTGAGCTCCAGCCTGATATATGTGCACACCAAATTAAAGAATGCAGGGTCTGATATTCTTCAAATAAATGTATGGAAATTAAGAAATTTAAACTTAAGTCTTTCTTATCAAATTCATTCCAAAAGAAAAGTCAATCTGTTAGAGTGCTGTATGTCCATTGCATTGTGGCTTAGAATAGCAATGTGGTGCAGCATAGCTGGTGCTATCTTAGCTTTACAGGTCCCCCAAGAAAGGCCACCCACTATGAGAGACATAGTTGCAACAGTGGTCTTCCTTGAAAGAGGCCATCTCATTCAACACCAAAATTGCTCACATGAGAGTCCACCCCTCAAATAAAGCATCTGTTTGTTTTGACTTACATGCAAGTCTACCCCTCAAACGAGGCATCTATTTGTTTTGACTTACCGTATATACTCGATTATAAGTCAACTCGACTATAAGTTGCCCCCCCCCCTTTTTAAGTTGTTCAAAAAGTGAATTTCTCTTTGACCGTCCTATAAGTCGGGGTGTATTTTGGAAGTCAGATCCGTCTGAAGGGGTGACTACTTAGTGAGTCAGAAACGCACTTTGGAAATATAAACAAGCCAAACTGGATAGATAGATAAGAAAAATAAAGACAAAACCAGTGTAAAATACAATTATATTATTGAGTGAAATATGTCACAAATAAATTGTCAACTTACTAATTTGTCCATCTTTGTGTAATAAAGTCCATTGAAATCCATAATGCTTGACATTTTAAATCCATTTATATGATAAATCCATGAATTCAATTACAGGTCACATACAGGTATAAAAATAGAAGTTCAGAATGATCCGATTCACAATATCCCGTACTATATTAATTCCACACATCGTACAAATAAACAATGAAAGTTAAGTCCACTTTTTTGTGATTCACGGTATCCTATAAATGTCACTATCTAATGTCATCTGGTATAAAGTCCAAGAATTAATCCTCATTGTCTGATAAAGTTCTGAAATCCTACATCATCGTCTAGTCATTGTAAATCGTCGTCTAGTCATTGTAAATCTCGTCCGACTCCGATTCTCGGCTTTACTGTCATATGCGGGTGCGTATGCAGAGACTGAGCTTGGGATCTGTGAGTAACACTTTGATCATAAAGTCAGAAATCTATTAAAGACTGCAACTGAACACATGTCAATTGTGCTGCAAGATCACAGGGAGTTCAAATAGCCACCCTCTGTTACTTGGCACTGAACAAGTATGAAACTCGCGGCTTGAGCAAAGGGTTGTCACGTGGGAAAACAAAGAGTGTGGTGCCTTTATAAGCAAGGGATTTAGGTCAAAGTATATGCACAGGAAGTTGTAGAACTCTACTTGGCACTGAACAAGTATAGATTGGTGGCTTGATCAAAAGGATTGTCAACTTGAAAACAAAGTGAGTCCCTTTACAAGCCAAAGGCATATTGGCCCACGTGCACTGGCAGATAACTTGGGAAATATCACTTGGGAATTAAATCTGACTTGTGGAAAAGGAAAATACAAGTTAAATCAAAACTTTTATTGCATCAAGCACAGCCTTTATACAGAAAAACACAAATATTAATACAAATACAGGTTGTTTGGACTTGCACGAAAATGGAGGCAATATACTTACTAGTAAACACCCATGGTAAACATTGATGGACACTTCATTTTGTGGTAGGTAGTATTTAATTTACCGGTAATATTTTCAAATTAATAAAATCCAAATAACTGTAGATACATGTATTGTGTAATTAATACAATAGTGGCATGAAAACGTAAAAATATATGAATTGACAGTATTTTTATGTACTGCAAACATCTAGAGTTTCCAACATTACCCCAAGATTTTTTTTTTTTTAATGTCGCACTTATAAGATGACCCCTACTCTGCATGAATCGAATTCTAAGTAAAAAATATCGACTTATAAGCGAGTATATATGGTACATGCACATCCACCCCTCAAATGAGGCATCTGTTTGTTTTGATTCACATGAGAGTCCACCCCTCAAATGAAGCATATGTTTGCTTTAACTCACATGGGAGTCCACCTCTCAGATGAGTCATCTCTTTGTTTTGGCTCACATGAGGGTCCACCCCTCAAATGAGGCATCAGTTTTTTTCTCAGTATTTTGGGGATATAAAAAGCTGTTTAAGTGCGGTCAATGATATTTCCATGTACTGGCATTTTTCATCTGCTCAAAGACATTCTCACCATATGTAACTACTAAAGGCAGTCAGAAGCTAAATAGTTGAATTTTTATTATGGAAAATACATACATGCCAACCATTATGTTTTTGACATGATCATTACGCTTTTTTTTCACATAATGACATCTTATGCTTGCCTGTATATGGATTATGCTTTTTTGGTACATTAAAAAAAAATAATAAAGCAGTAAAAAGAAGACTGCTGCATAAGAATAGCTTAAGAGTATGTTTGTTCATTGTAGACCGACATGTACTGTCCTTATTTTCTATTTATAGTAGCTGTATATAACACATTTCCAAGAAAACAGATGGGGTTTCTTCAAAATGAAAACTTATTACACAGATTCATTATAATTTGATATTATAATTAAGTAGTGGACCAGTCTGTACTTAACAAAAATAATGGTGCCAGATGTTAAGCAAAACAGGCTTTATTGATGTGACTCGTGATGTTATATGACTGAAAAATTTTAGAGGAGAGGGGTCTTTTTTAACTTCAAAACATGTCAGATCATAATAAGGACAAATCAATAGTGCCTTACAAATTTCAAAAGAAGAATATGAGAGTGGTGTAGTACAGCAATCAGGTTGAGCACATCATCATGCTCATTGCAGAATTTGTGGACTAGACTTTATGATCATTCAGCGAAAGTTTGACATGTAGACTAGTTAAAGTGAGTATTGTATATAAATAATTTGTCAATATGTTTTACGTTTGTATTCTGGTACTAATCCATATGGATTTTGCACATTTGTGATAAGAATTTTAAACAGCTGTAGATCCAGGTTAGTAGCAAAACTAAATGTACATTTTTCATCCAGTTTATTGTAATCATGACATGTAATATATAGATTAAACTTTTTCGCCATGTAGGTTATGCTTATACCACTCTAGGGGTTGGCATGTATGAAAATACAGAGGTGTGACTATTTTTCACAAGGCAGACCAAATTTAGATTTTCTATTGAATTTTTTTTTTCTCGCCAGCGAAGAATGTAACAAAATGTGAGACAAAGTGGTCACAAAGTGTATCAAGCATACATTTGTTTAATTAAAGTTTGTTTAAAAGGCTATAACTTCTGTTTGCATTAGTGGATCATCATCAGACTTTGCCAGCTGCCTTTCAAGGAAGGAAAGATCTCTAGAGATTAAAGGGCAAGGATGTCAGTGGTCAGTCAGGGTCACAGGGGGACAGTTCTTTACATTTTAGTCGAGTGGTCAAAGATTAAAGGTTTTGTCTTTTGTATGTTTTTACCATGAATGAATTGTCATCAAACATGTTTAAGAAAATTACCATGAATGAATTGTCATCAAACATGTTTAAGAAAATTACCATGAATGAATTGTCATCAAACATGGTTAAGAAAATTACCATGAATGAATTGTCATCAAACATGGTTAAGAAAATTACCATGAATGAATTGTCATCAAACATGGTTAAGAAAATTACCATGAATGAATTGTCATCAAACATGGTTAAGAAAATTACCATGAATGAATTGTCATCAAACATGGTTAAGAAAATTACCATGAATGAATTGTCATCAAACATGGTTAAGAAAATTACCATGAGATATATAGTATTTACAGAGACTTGGTAGTCAACAAGAGTTCAAAGGTCAATATCACATAATCAGTTGGTTATTTAAAAAAACAAAAAAAAAACAAACAACATATGTCTCCACAGATAGGCCTCAGACTTTGAGCTAGATTCACTGGTGCACACAAAATATATTGGGGATGATGAATTTAAGAGTCAAATGTCACAGGATGACTTAATTCTAGCTTTGGAAATAAGTTGTTGAAAGTGTTTTGAAGTTTCTATATCTTTTGTTTCAACAAACACTGTTATCAGATTTAGGACATCAATTTAATGGAGGAAATGAAACATCACTAGTAGTAGGGTGGTCAATCAGTAAAAGGTCAAGGTCATTTGGTTTGTTTGGTAGTAGGTCAAACATCAGAATTTACATATTTTTATTGATTTTAAGTGTAAATATAAAGATAAATAAATCATTCATGATGATTTCTCTTCAGTGTTTGGGAATATGTTAATTAGTCTATATCAGTTTGCCTACCTATGTGTGTATCAACCTGTCTTCATCCATCAATGGATCTATCTCCTAATTTTATCAGTCAATCTATCTATCTATCTATCTATCTATCTATCTATCTATCTATCTATCTATCTATCTATCTATCTATCTATCTATCTATCTATCTATCTATCTATCTATATATCTATCTATCTATCTACTGTCTGTCTATGTATGTATGTATTTGTCTATCTTCTGTCTGTCTATGTATGTATGTATATATGTATCTATCTATCTATCTATCTATCTGTTTATTAGTCTATCTGTCTATTAGTCTAACTATCTTGTATTATTTTTTCTTTCGTTACAGATGTGAAAGAGAAAGAGTCACAATACAAGTTGACTAGATACTTCAATTCAGTTTTGTTTTGTTGTTTTTTTCTGTTTGTTTTGATTCACATGATAGTCCACCCCTCAAATGAGGCATCTGTTTGTTTTGACCTACATGTGACTCTGACCCTCAAATGAAGCATATGTTTGCTTTAACTCCAGGCAATTCTATTATATCTATTACTGATACTGTTGATTTTTATTTTTAGGACAGGGCATTGAAGAGAATTGAAAAAAGGATATAGAAATGAAATGCATTTTGTTTGTGGAGGTTCATTTTTAGCTATAGGCAAAGTTAGCTTTTGGTATAGCCTTGTTTCCCATGTTTATCATGCATTGTCCGGTGTCTGTCCATCATTTGGTTTTTGTCAGATTCTCAACAACAACAAAAAATTGACCAGTTTGAACAAAGTTATACAGGGATCATGCTGGCACCAATACTTTGCACATTGTTTATAAATAATAATATATTATATATGATGTTACTTTTGAGAAAAAAAATGCAAAACTTCCAAAAAAATTTAAAACATCTTTCTCTAAAACCACCAATAAGAAATGGACCAAATTGACAGAAAGTGCCAATCCACAATAAATATATCCACCATTTCTAAAAGCAGAAACACTGTTTAATGACTTTTGGGCTTAAAAAAAAAAAAAAAAAAAAAAAACAACTACAAAAATACAGATTTTAACTGAATTGGAAAAAAAAGATAATTCTTTTATCATGGTCAATTTATTTGTACAAAAGAACACTTTTAAGCAACTTTTTTTTGTCTCAAACAGAATTTGATACAATTTGGCAATCCTGGTATGTAGGCCACTCGGGTTTGTTTTTATGTTCTCATTCTGGAATTCAGGATAGCTGTCATTGCTAAACAAATACCAGAATGACCTATGATGTTTGTCTTATACAACCACCAAACTGAACTAGATATTTGACAGCAAGCATCATTATAACTAAATTTCTTTGCCAACTGCTATTCCATTTTCCTTTTGCATGGATGTCAGTCAGGTGAGTGGTTTCAGGCCCACTTAGGCTTCTTGTTTCAGATTATAAAGAAAAAGACCATAGTCCATGGTAAAGGTATTTCAGCTGGATATATAGGAGAGGAGATTTCAAATGATCATATGGCCACTCTGAAAATAGACATTAGAAGGACAAATGCTGCTCGGACATCACACTGTTTAATGGGGACTCAAAAAAGCCCTGACCTAGTCACTTTAGTGCTAAAACATTTGAGAGAGAGAAGATTCTCTTGTAGCCAATCAACACCCCCTCCCCCAACAAACAAAAAGATGCATTAGGTAAATTGTCACCTACTCTCTCATTTGTTAGTTTTCTATTGTAGTATACAAAGTAAATGGCCTGCAATGAAGGGAGTGGGGATTAATGATCCCTCTCAAATCAAATATCATTTAATCCACTACAAACTTTTCAAAAAAATTTCATTTTGTGCTACCAATTGAGAAAATATTTAATTAACATTATAGCTGTTATATACTTGGTCCCATATATGTTCATTTCAACTTTCATGTTACCTCTAAACATACCAGTACATAACATTCATCATCAGCAACCAATGTGAATTCATATCCAGTGATAATGCATCCTGAATTCATATCCAGATTCCCCTAATCTATTTTCCCCCCAAAAATTGCTGTTAGTGTTGGATTAATAAAAATAAAATTGGGAAAGAAACTTGCATGCATGATTCACAGACTGTTTTCAAACAGCTCATTAGGAAAGTATTTAGAAACTGTTCAACACTGTATATACTCACGTATGAGCTGGGTCCAATGCAAACAACATAGACTCTGATTTGCCATCTATGTTGTTTGTTCTACTGATTAGTCCTCACAAACTGCATAGACCCAGATCTGCTGGTGCATTATGTGATGGCAGATCTGGGTCTATATAGTTTGTATTTGATATAGTGGAACTCGAGGCGGCATCTCGATGGTCTCCAGGCTGCACAAAAAGACCAACAACCCTCTATGTCTGGGTCATGACCCAGCTAGGCCCAACTGCTGGATTACATGCCTTGATTAAAATAACATGTACAAATCGGCCATGATGTAGTGCCTGCCAACCAGCGGATTCCACTGGTACACCCAGAACTGGCAAAAGAAGGCCTAAGCTACCTGACCACAGACACGCCAAAGGGATACCTCCTTGAGGTTGACCTAGAGTACCTGGAAGAGCTCCATGATGCCCACAGCTACTACCCGTTAGCCTCTGAGGCCATGACTGACCTGGAAGAGTGGCTTTCCAACTACCAGTGCGACATTGTTGACAAGCTGAGAGGTCAGTATACCGACTATATGAAGATGGTGTCCAATCTGCAAAAGACGGAGCCCTACATGCTCCACCACCAGTACGCCGAGCTCTACACCAGCATCAGAATGCATATCACCAAGGTCCACCGAGTGCTAGTATTTAACCAGAGCCCCTGGATGGTGCCATACGTCCAGAAGAACACGGACCTGAGGTCCAAGTCAACGAACGAATTCAACAAGGAGTTCTTCAAGCTCGTGAACTACCTCCGTCTTTGACAAAACCATGAAAAACCTCCACGACAAAAAGGAGTTTCAGCACACTAGCACCGCCATATGTAGCAAGAGCCACAACTAGTAGTGTACCGCCTGACAAAGACGAGCCTCTCCCCATTGGACATGAAGAAATGGATCTCTCCCGACAGGGTCACGACGTGCGCCTATGGCCACACTAGAATGGCCAATGAGGTGGACGAAAAGATGGTAGCATACCTCACTTCTCTCTCTTTGGATAACACCCATTGGTAGTAAGCGCTTGCCCAGAGGCACGACCTGAAGCTCATCACGAGCGAATCCACGGCGGGCACCCCCTGCCCTGCTAGATAGTACACAGGCAGTTAGCCTGGATCATCAGCTATCACAGCCAGGATGTATGTGTCACCACAAGGGGTTTAGTCGCCCATTTCCTCCCGCCCTCCACCCCTCCATGTGCATACAAGTAACGCACCACAGCTAACGGACTGAGGCCCAGTCCAGACTGTTTCCAATATCATAGAAACTCGCCCTGGCATGTGTTATTGGCTGGGGCTCAGCGGGCTCAGCGGCGGCTGGGGAGAGCTGACGGCGTTGACGTCAGAGTTCGTGTCTGGCGCCAGATTCTCGTCTGCGATAAGGAGGGTGTTGTCGTACCCTAGGCTTCCACTTTGAAATCCATATCCGAGGACACCATGTAAAGGCCTCCGCCAATGACATAATCCAGTTTGCTTTTGACGTACTCCACCACCTACTGGTACTTCCGGCATCTATTCTGGCATACCATTCTCGTGCATGATCTTGGCCTCCACATTTACAAGAAACTGTTTTTGAGTGTCGAAGGCCTTCCCGACACACACTATCGTGGATAGTGTTTGCATCTGTGCGCCTATGATCGCCCAGACATATGTCCGAATGATGTTGTTGAGGCGCTCCACTCCGGCCTGCATGAAGCCGCGCTACATGTTCACGATGAATTTGGTCCAGCCATTGATGCCTCCCCAGTCTTGCTGCGAATAATGGTCCAGTGTCATCTTGAATCTGCATATTTGGGCCATGGGCTGGCGAATAGAGGTACCTTCCACCCTGTTTGAAGTGGCAGAGGATACTTCATGTACAGGAGGATCTTTTTCGCCTGGTAGAGGATGTGAAACCGACAGATGCTTAGCGCCATGGCCGGCAAGCTGGCTGCCAACAGGTGATCAATGGCACTGACAACGCAGGCAGTGGTTGAGCACCAGATGGCGAAGTTCACGGTTTTGCCATTATGGCATGATGTCCTCCTCCGCGCTCCATTTTTTGCGCGGCAGCATCTGTCTTGGTGTCGGGGAAAATATACCCTTCAAACATCCCTTCAAAAGGGGCCTAGAAATAAGCCTTTTCAGAGACGTGTACATCTGGGCTGCCCTATGCATCGCGAATGTGCGCTCTCTTCGCGTCACTGTAATGGAATGCGACACCGAGGCCGTATTTCGCGTCACTGTTGAAGCAGAGTTCCTGTGGCAATACCATTCTCAATGATGAATATTGTTCTGACCAATCTTTTAGCTGGGGATGTTCCCCTCAAAACGGTGATACACACCAGGCCCTGCACCCGCGTTGGCCTGCGGCAGATAACATACACTTCTGGGTGGTACAATGTGTCGGCTGCTCTAGGCAACAACATCTTAACTGTATATGATCGGCGTGCCGCCAACGCGGTGACCACCATTAAAGGACGCCTTTCCGAGCCTGTTCATGACCCCTTGACCTGAAGGGTAATATTTAAGTTTACCGAAGTCGGTTGGGCCTTTCAGTATTCGGCTGGTCTTAATACTCTGGACAAAATAGGCTCAATTGGGATTTCGGCACCTTTATAGGCCAGATAGTTGGGCGATATCCACTGGCATTTTTAAACATCCTGCGCCTCTACATGCAGCTCTAGCACCAATGGCACTAGAGTGCAAACGAGCATCAGCACCAACGGCAACCTGGTGGATGGCGACCCCAGCACTCTCTTGGAGATGGTTTCGGTGGGTGCGAAAAGTACGCTGAGACGTGCACTGTCACTTACGCCTCCGCTGGTGCAAGCTTTGTGAGTGTGGCATCCTGGATCTTATGGTGAGCGTCTTAGACGCACAGCACAACCCGGTAGATCTGCTTAATTGCTCGGTCGTTCTTGAGATAGAGGAAAAGATCCCTTGACCAAAACATGTCGCTTGGTGGGCCCGGTTACCTCGACGATGCCGCGGCACCCCCATCGGTGGCACTGGAGACCTATACATCTTTTGCAGGCAGGGCCCTGTCTGATGATTTCTTGATGAGTGGTAACAGGATTTTAAACTTGGGGGCCCCCGTCGCTAACTCATATGCGGCCACCTTGGGCTATGTTAATGGGTGTTCAAGTGGCCACTGGCAACATCCCAGCAGCGTTAAACATAGACATAATGCTGTTTACCTTCCCAGAAAATAAGACTTTTAGAAATGGTAAAATCCGTAATCTGAATATGTGGGTCGAGCAAGAATCTGGCGAATGGTTTTCGTTCTCCGCCCCGTTGTTTTGTGCTGTCTGGACATACTTATTTGTAAATATGAAGGGTCCCTCCCAGCTGTGCTACTACTCTGCCTATCCCAATGGGTGGACATGAAACTTTTGTATCATCTACGTAGAGCTGGAACGAATTGAAAGAGAGGGCGGAGAAGGGGGGCACATATGACACCATGCTTAAGCCGCTAGATAAACACTTCCACTCCGCTGTGGTTTAGTTATCTCAGCGGTTGGGGGGGGGGGGTTAACCCGCGCTGCTTTCGGCTGTATATGCACCACAGTGATAGAGTGGCTTCCATAGTGAAATGGAATTATCCACATCTGCAGTAAATCCGTGAGGAGCTCGAAGCATTGCTCACATCTGAGCATGAGCAGCGCAAGGAGAGGCTGGCGGCAGTGGAGTCTCTGGAGGCATTATCTGAACATGCTGACATGCTTGTGCCTCCATTCACACAGGTGGCCCTGAATGCCTGCGAATAGGATCTTGGGCGGCGTGTCTCGAGAAGGGTCAGTGTTACGTCTAGGGGTTAGAAATAGTGACAAAAGAAAGAACGACTCAAACAAGCTTTCACAATTTCTAAAATATAAATTTAATTTCCTAAAATATTAAATATTTCAAACAAAGTGAAAGAATTAAAAATAACTTACAGTTTAGAAATTCCTAAATAATCCTAAATGTCCTATTGAATTTTGATAATCCCTAAGTTAATCCAAAGTATTCCCATTGAAGTCACTAATGTGTTGATGTGCCACAAGAAACACAGTTTTAAATCCAAATGTTATTAATCCCAGGTAAACTCTTGTGAATGTAGAATATTGTTAAGTTCCTTGAAGAATAGAACTTAAATCCAAAATGTACTATGTAGATAAGAGATTTTCACCAGCAGATTTTACAAACAATAATAATATTCCTCAATAACCTTATGATTCTGGAGAACTGCAAAGAATGCCCATTCAGTGGTTATATTGGCATTATATAGTCTCTTACAGCATAAAAGAGAATTTAAACTTCTAATACTGCGAATTAGAATGAGTTCTGTCAACAACCTTCTTTAACCAATCAGAAACTAGGTCGCCCATGTTACTGCTTTTAGTGCCTTTGTACTACAATTAAAATACCTTATTACAAATCAACATGATGTTGACATAGGATTCAAGTCATAAAATCTGCACGCGCTACCACGTGATTTCTTCATTGTGGCTTAAGCTGATCGACATAATTATTGATTTTCCCAGGACATAGCATGACTCATGTAAACATGTTGAAGTACATTGTACTTTACAAATAGCGTAGGCTACTGAACTAAGGAATTATAATAAAATGATTATAAACCCAAATGAAAACTATTATAATTTGAAGATAATACATAATGCCGTAAGGCGGGCGATATTATAAACGGAAACCTGGACATGAGTTTAAACAAGGGTGTGGACATGAGAGACCCTGTATACTCTCAAGATGTGGCAACCAAAGCATATGTTGATCGCCTAGACGTTGGCGGCATACGTCCAGCAGGACGTACCTATATCAACCAAGTGGGCATTTCTAGGGCGGCCAAGATCGGCGATACCATGAAGTGTCCCCTAAACATGGATGGAAACAAAATAGTGGGCGTGTGGGACCCTTTGGACCCCCAAAGATGCGGCCACCAAATTGTATGTTAACCTCCAACACGAGGCCGCTAAAAAGCATGTCGACGACCTGGAAGCCGCGGAAGCAAAAGATCGCTAAGACGTTACTCTGGCCGCGCGGCTGTTCCAAAATATGATTCTGCTCTTGAACACACAAATCGATCTCGGGGTGGCCAAGGCCGTCGACTCCATGACTGGCGCCCTGGACATGGATTTGAATAGGGTCTTTGACGTTGCGGACCCTATTGCCGCCCCCCCCCTCCCCATGGCAACTAAATCATACTTTGATGGAACCACCCCCATGGATGGCGACCTGAATATGAATACAAAAATCGTGGGCGTGAGGGACCCTCTGGACTTTACAGACGCCACCACCAAATCATACGTTGACCGTGCGACCTCCCTATGCGTTGTTGATGTAACCGACCCATTAATAGGGCATCTGAATATGAACGCACATAAAATAGTTGATTTGGCAGAGCCTGTGCACCCACAAGATGCGGCTACGAAGGCTTATGTTGATATGGCTGTGCGACACACCAACTTTGCGATCTTTTTAACGTCGCTGGATGGTTTCGCGTTCAAGCCTGAAGGTGTTCGGCCTCGTCTTGTTCACTCTAGACGGAATCCTGCTATGGCGAGCGCTGATGGTCCTTATGTTACCTTGCACTCGCAGCTCTTCAAGGCTGAACCGTTAATATTCTGTGTCACGGTTGCGGGGGAGGTAAAGAAGATAACAAATCCAGGTAACGCATTTGACATTATCCTTTCCATGCGTCATGATATCACCGACCTGCAAGTCTTAAATAGGACGACAACGTCTTTGGCGTTCGAAAAGGTAAAAGTTTCTATAAATAGTTGTTTTTTGTTTATATGTCAGCCTTTCTCTATTTTATCAGAATGGCGCAGACCGTGACAAGGGGGGCGGTGCACGTCCGTGTTAAGTAGCTTATCGAGGTGAAAACGTAGCCAATTTAAACATGACCGCCAGGTCTCGCATTGGAATGTATCCCACGCTTCCGGGTGTGACCCTCAAGAAAGCACTCACAGCTAACTACCGCCTGAACAAAATCAGCGATATCGAGGCGTATCTCAAAGCTGAAATCGAGCAGCGTCGCTCGCTCTGTAAAACGTATGGACGGCGACGTCAAGCACCGTTCCCATATGCATCGGGGTCGGGTGTTGGCGTGCTTGCCACTGTGGTGGCTGCCCCTCTCGCGATCCCTTTGAAAGTAGCGTCGCTCGTGTGAGGGCTCTTCGCGCTGTCCAGTCAATAAGCGGTCCGCGTAAAACTGCAAAAACACTACCAGATTCGGACCCTCGCTGAGGGCAAGCTGAACTCCATCGCAGACCTGGTATCGCGCTCCTTCCGGAATGCCTCCCTGTCCGACTATGTGTCCACGCTCAGCGCACCACCTGCTTGTAAGCGAAGACCCCTCGATGAAGGCGTACTGCGACACCCGCTCCCTGCCCGAAGAGCTCCCAGAGCTCCGCCAGCATGGTCTTGGGCACCCCCACGTAGGCCCACCGTGCAACCCGCGGCGTGAGCGCCTCCGGTTTTAGCACGACCTAATACCTACTGTGGTCCTGCTACCCCTCAAGCAACATATAGAGATCCACCACCCGGCAGAAGTATGCCGAGAGCGGGAGCGCCTGCCCCTCGATCGGAAGGCTGCCTGCAAGGGCTGCTGCTTTGACTTGGTGGCCATACCTGAATTGTCGATGGTCTATCACCCCTCATCCCACGTCTCTAATTGGGTGCCTGTGGCCGGTTTCTCGCGGCGACGCCGACGCTAGTCGCCAACAGCTTTCAGTCGCGCGCCTCCGAAAAGCTGCGGGTCGCACTGGGGCCCAGCTTTTGCAAGCGGGGGCCTCCTTTTGTTGCTTGTTTTGGCCTGTGATCAAACTATAGGGCCTTTTTGCTTTCTGCCCCATCCTCCTGTTGCTAGACGCAGCGAGTGCATTGCAAGGTGGGACAAAATCTCCATGTTACCACTACTGGCTTCCATTTGCAACCAAAATGGAAAACCGTTTTTCAACTTCTTCTCCAGAATGGCTCAGTCAATTTTGAGCAAGCACGGTAGGAATGTTTGTTTTCGGACATGATCTGTCAAAATTATGTCTGAGGTGTCTCCCCTAGCAACAACGTAACTTCATTTGCAACCGGGTGGAAAACGTATTCTTTAAATCTTGTCTGGAACAGTTAAGCCAATTTCGATCAAAGTTGTTTTTGGAATATGTTCTATCAAAAATGTGTCCAGGATGGCTCCCCTAACAATGGTGTATCTTCCACTGGAACCATATGAAAAACTTGTTTTCAGCTTCTCCAGGATAGCGGTGCCAATTTCAATCAAACTTGGTAGGAATGTTTGAATAAAAAGTACACTTCATTGCCTTGAATGAGACTGCTGAAGCAATCTTTATGAAAGATTATTGGTTAGTTTGTGATCAAAAGCAACGTTTCTTTGAATCCCGATTTTACTCCATACATAAAATACACAACATTATTAATTCAGTAGTTGGAATAGCGTGGAAGTTTGATTTATTTTTTAAAGGCTAAATGTCGAAACGCAGCAGCTGTAATTCAAGGAAGGATGAGCCATTTATAAAGCGAGAAAAGCCGAGCAAAAACTTGATTTCAGAACTCTTGGTTGACGGAATTTTACTTCGTTAAGCGCAATAGCATGGGGTAGGGTGGCATTTTATTTATTCTCTGCAAATACTGTAAACACCATATGAACAATTGTAACTGTCATCTACGTTCAGGAAAACAAAGATTTGACATTCTAATCAGTGTGGCCACTGCTTGTTTCACCTGAGACTGGTTTGGCGCACCATCAGAGCGATGCAAATGCAGAAAGAGCATGTTCAATGCTGAGAACAACTGAATAAGGTCTTTGGAGAACTTTGAACTATCAACCAGTCTCTAATGAGTGCAACGATGAACATTCAGGGGTCGACCATTTAATATATTTGGTTTTGTTTTTCTGGGGGAGGGGTTGGGGTTGGGGTGGGTGGTTGGGATGGGAAGACCCGCTGGGATTTTCTTTCCAACAACGATATCTTGTGTTCTTTTTATCTCACGATAATTTGTTGTGGCAACTAAACCCCCCCCCCCCCAGGTATCTAGCAAAAATAAAATGGTTGGTACCTAATGACACTGGCATCACTTTCCAAACATCCACTGAACTGTATATAGCAAGGTCTGCATCTAGTTAAAACTTGGTGCATTTTTTATTTTATGTCTGTGTGATTGTGATTGTGTGTGCATATATTGAGTGTGTGTGTGTAACGATATATGACAGTTTTGTCTACCAACTATTTAAACCCCCCTCCCCCCCCCCAAAAAAAACCAAACATTAAACGTTTTAAAGAAGACATGTTGTTTCCTTTATAGTCTGTCATTTTCTATAGGCTTATATGAGTAGATAACTTATTCTCAATTGTATGACCTTGCTTTTTTGGGGTCACGCGCATATATCTTCCCCAACCATTCCCCACTGAGACCACAAGCATTCATATGATTCTACCGGCGGTATGACAACCGTACCGTTTTAAAGGCCGTCTACCGCACACACCGTTTTATAGTTGAAACCTACCACTTTTGAAAATTAAAAGATTTTTTAAAACTTGTTCTATCCATTACAGAAACAAGCCAGAACCAGTCTACTGCGGACCGTAACTGTTCCAATAGATCAAAGACAGGTACAATGGTGCGTACCGAGTAGTTGGATTGAAGAATTGTTAAACAATGGCTAACACGTGCACACAATAAGCTGTAAATTGATAACCATAATTTAGAGAGTTTAAAGCCAAAGGCGGGGTGGTTTTTTTTTATAGGTGTTATAAGTAATAGATGGATCAAATGTGATCCATCATTGCTTTTGAGTCTTTATGTAAAAATCGGTTGACCTTTGGCAGAAGTGAAATAAAAAAAAGACCGACCAAAAAGAGATTTCAGCAGAAAGACTTAAGTGTTTGGGCTTTTTAAAGAAGAATATGTAAGGGCAGCTGACTTTCTGTGCTTTTTAGGCAGTGTGTGTGTGTGTGGTAATTTATGTAAAAATGCCGAAACATGCGCTTTCTCCCAATGCTAACAAATATTAAACGCTTAATCCCAAATATATTCTAGTCATTTCGGTTGTACATTGGCACAGCAAAAGAAATTTATGCTTACTTATCAGAACAAGAAATCGAACATATAATCCGTTCAAGATGCTTTAAATACTCTAAAATCACGCGATCGATTAACCAAAGCCTCACTGGCTGAACCTGTCAAATAATGAAAAGGGTTGCCTATTGTTACGAGAAAAAAAATGTATACTTACTCATGTTAATTAACACATGCACGTGCATCTCGAGACGTAAGAGCAGGAATGAACTTATGCAGTTAAAGCGTCCGACTTGGACCAGTTTTTCTGTCTACTACAAGATATAAAAAAGGGTGCAAATCATCCGTACCTAGCAACTTACATCCGCCGACAAGTATTTACTAGATCAGACCGCAATCTAGTCTGGTTTCCTGCTTCGTATGCTCCCTGCATTTCTAAAGGCATCATCTGATTTTAATCAGATGGTGTATTTAGATGACTTTTGAGTAAGATTTTTTTTTTATGAAAAAAGGTTCTTTGTCCTTATACCTAAACGCTGGGGATGTTGACATTGTGTAAAAGGCAAATTTCACCTTCGAAAACGACCAACGATCGCGTGGACTCGCCCACCCCCACCCACCCCCAACAAAAAAATGTAAAAAAAAATATAAAGAATTTCATGCGTCTAATGTTGTAAATTTATATCGTGCACTGTATAAATTAATCCTATACACCGATGTAAATCTCTAAAGATGTTTTCTGATTAAGTTTGACTTTAAAACAAGCCGAAAACCTGACCATGCAATTTCCTGAGAGAGAGAGCGCAGCAATTTGGAATTCGAAGTTTCTGCGCGCAATTTCTAAAGAAGAGTCATTTTCCATATTGTCGCCCAACAGCTTTGACAAACAGACGGGTGTCATTTTCACAAAATTACACCGAATGTATAAGCACCTTTTCAGCAACCATTCTAAACGTTCACTTCCTGGATATTTCAAGCAATATGGCGACCATTGACAGAGCGGAATGGGTTTACGACGAACTCTTGTGCTTTCTAGGCACAAAACTCTTTCAAATTCCAGTTATAACCTTCATGGAAGCTAAATGTCTAAGTAAGAGTTTACCCATGTTAGCAAAAGAAGAGAAAGAGCATGTGCACCTTGTCCTACTGACACTAAAACATTTCAGTGCTCGTTCTCGTTGTGTTATTGATTATTTTCATATTGATTATTTTATTATCCCATTATTCATTAAAAGATTATATATGAATAATAATATATTGAGTACGTAAACGATGAATTAAGCCTATATGAGTGATATACTTGGTTGATACCGAGCTTAAAATTCACATAATCCCTTCAGATATTTCGACTGGGTGGGGAGGGGGGAGGGTAATTTTTAAAATTGGGTTTTAATTGTTCACCCTCGTCTGAATCCCGTTGCAGGTTTTAAATAAGTTGTTGCCGGAGAATTGTGGGCGTTTGGCTCTATTACCATTATTATAACATTGGTGCAACAATCCAAATCAGAAAACAGTATTTTGTTGCACAAAATTTTTTTCTCACAAATTATTTCAATTTTCAAAATTGTTCATGCTTTCTTTGCAGCTAAATCCTAACAGAAACAGTACTGTTAATACAAATAGACCTCTACCACCAACATTTTTAACATGGGCAAGACTGGTCACGTGATGATATAAACTGGATATAGTCCGTTTCAAACTACAGTCAAACCTGTCAATAGCAGCCACCCACGGGAAAAGGCAAAACTGGCCTTTGTACACAAGTGACCTCTGTACACAGGCTCACCTTTCAAAATTGTTTTTTGAACAAATACCGTGCACTGAATATAATTATCCAGTGCTTAAATACATTTTTTTTTCAGACACAGACCCAGGGCAAGTGACTTTAAAAAAATCACAAGCCCTGACTCAGATTCCACCAGCCCTGACTCCATTCCATGTGCCTGAAAAGGCCCTAGTTTCTACTACTATTTTGACACAACGTTGAAATTGCTGTACTTTAAGTATGAAAAGAAATTAACAATAATCATATTAAATTGAATCGTGTGTTTATTTGCCTCTCAAAATATTTTTCATAAAGCAATGTTTTCCTTCAGATCCTGACGTCAACTATTGTCCAGTTGCTCCAGTGTTCAAAGAATTTTTCAGACACAGGCCCAGGTCAAGTCTCTTAAAAATAAAAAAAAAATAATTTGCACTAACTTAAAATAAAAACTATTATTTTGACAACCCACTCCATCCAGACAAATTAAATGGTCAGTCTCTTATACTTGTAATTGATCACTGAACCCTCATTCACATTCTGTTGAATAGGGGCTCACAACCAACAAGGTTTCCAACAATTTCACAATTTCTGCATGCTCAGGTGGTTAATTTTTTTTTTATTGTGGCACATAACTCTGCCCTTGCAATTTGTTTACTATGCCTTCATATCGATATAAGTCTGTATTTCATCATGATCGGTATGTAGGGATAAGTATTCAGGAGCCTTCGAGTAAATCTCCATATTTCTCTATCAAAGTTTTAACAGAAATGAAGTCGGAGAAGCATTGCTCTTTTTTATAATATTAATCAATAAAAATAGTATCTTTAAGTTTGCAATTAGTTTGTGTGGTAGTAATGTGGATGTGTAACAATTACGAAAAACACTCGCTCTATATCAATAAAATCAGCAGCTACTGACTCTTTGAACTAAATGGATTTAAATATAATGTAATGATCTCAGTTCCTTTAAGGTGAAAAAACATTGTTTTTAGAGGCTTTCATAAGTCGCTAATTCCCTGGATTAATTTAATTATCAAACAATCATATAGGTACTGCTCTATATATTTAACCAGCAACATTCATTACCAAGTCAGTGTGAGCGCTAATTATAGGTAACCAGTGAAATATGGAGAACTGAAATGGTACTGTTCCCCATTCATAGGTCACGTGCTTCGCTTTGTACACACGAAAGTTTATACATTTTGATAATTAAGCAGACGATCTTCATAATGTAGAAGGATTTACAGATGGGGCCCAGCAGGGAGCTGAGTAATAATAATTAAATTTACCAGCATATTTCAAGAACTTTAAAATAAAAATGCAGCATTTTTGTCAGCAGGTGCATTTTATTGCAGGCAAATTAGATAAGACATTTTATTTGACAGGCCTGACTGACAACTCACTTATAATATGAGAGGGGCCCGATTTAGATATAGAGAGGCCCCGGGCATCAGGCTATTGGAATTTTTGAGCTCTGTTATCATTATTTTTATTATTATTATGTTATCAAGATTACTGTATCCTGCTCACTCTTATCCATTATATAAATTAAATCATCACTGACTTAAAATAATTACTGTTCTTAGTTTGTTTTGTGCACCATGACAAAACACTAACTTCACTACTGATTGACAGCTTACATATGACTGTACAACAGAGGACTGACTCTTTGGTCATTCAGCTTGTATAAATTAGGCTTGGTAGCAGCTGTTCATGCTTAAAAAAAATTATCCGGATTTGCCAGTTGCTCAACTTGCCGAGATAAAAAATAGTCCTCTTATTTGAGAGACCTGTGATGAATGGGGAATCACAAAAAGCCGTATATGGCTATTCTTTGTGACACATGAACTAAAACTTTGCCTGCCTTTACAGACAAGTTTTAAATATTGAAAGACCCCTGTCTCTTATGAAAAGGGATGTAACTTGTGTCTCTTCTCAAAGAAGAACTTTGTTCTCAAAATTGTCCATAATATCTTGCTTATTTTTAATAATCCCTTGTATCTGAGTTTACCCGATTCCCATTTCTGCTGTGACTACATGACTACTTTTTCCATTTTCCAGCAAACAAATTGCTTCAACCCCACTCCAGTAAGGATAAAAACTGCCTAGTTTTTGGACCTGATATATTGATACCTTTTGAGTTAGACTGACAGTGTGACTGGAGTAATGTGAGTACAAGTGAGATATTAAATGTTTACACATCAGTTCACATAATATGCCTTGATCTAGTGACTGTTTAAAACAGGGAGAAACCACTGTTGGTTGGAAAACACTTGACCACTGACCACAGAAGGCAGGTGACTGTTATACGCTTGATTTTATATAGGAAATTTGTGGGGTGGGGAGTGGGGGTTAGAATGGCCATTGTGACCAGCTGACTGTTAGGACAGGTTTGAATGTATTTTGATTGTGATTTAATTTACATATTGAAATGTAAATAAAAGTCTGTTGTAAGTTTGCAGAAGTTTGTACAACAGCACTTATTATCACAGCAATGTCATACAGGCTTTACCCAGTTTTATAAGATCACATGACCAGTCTTGCCTATGTTCAAAATGTCAGCAGTACAGATTGTTTTTTATTACGAGTTCTGTTTTAGTTTGGGATTAGCTGACTTGCAAAAATGGCTGACTATTACAGGTATTTCCACGTCTGCCATCATTGAAAATTATACTTCTAACTAAAATTAACATACATTTACCTGCCTGCTCAAAATAACTGAACTTTCTTGTTGTCAAGGTGTGAAGTTTTTAATTTGGTGAAGTATTTTTTCAGAAAACTGGAAATTTAACTGTATACAAATACTTCACTAAATTAAAAACTACAAATCTTGATGACACACAAGCTCAGTTATTTTGAGCGGGTAAATGAATGTCAGTTTCAGCTGGAGTATCAATAATAACAGATGACAGTAGACACAAATTCCTGTACAAATTGACTATTTTTGCAAGTCATTGCGGGTTAATTTTCTCGATGGCATTATGGGTACGATTGATATTATGTTCTCCATTGCAGAACTTTTTATTGATTTAGGGATGTACTAGTAAAAGTATAACACTGTACCAGTTTTACTTAAAATACCTTGCATTAAAATATCCAAAATGACTTGCAGAAAGGGCCTATTTGAACTGGAATGACTTCTGCTACCATTGTCAGCTATAAATTATACTTTTAACTGAAATTGATGTTATAGTTTGTACTTTGTAATTATCATTTTTAATTGTTGTAGTATTTTTTTAGAAAACTGGAAGGGTATGGTATACCTATTTGACTATGTTGAAATGGACATTACTAAACTATATGATCTACTAGTCCCTCATAGTTATTACTATAGCTAATAGCTTTGACCAGACCCTTCATGGTTTGTACCCCAGTATACGACTGACTGGATAAAAGCACATTATTGCTAAAAATGTAATGAAAACTATTCAAGAACATTACATATTTTTAATTTGCAAACTAACCTTCTGTATCTCAATGCCATGACTGTTGTATTCATTTCCACTCAGTGTGATAAGCTTTCACAATGATAATCCCACTCCAGTTAAGTACAAGTGACTCATTGCATAAATTTGAAATTCATTATTTTTCAAATTTTAAAAAATTTAAACATTTATTCCAATACACCACTCCCTCAATAACTCACAATAAATGTGGTCCATAAACATCAACCACCGCATAGGTGAGGGCATGAGATGGTGAGGGAGACTCAAATTTTGGTTAGCAGTTGTGGGAAAGATGGGTGAAGTGCTTACAACTTTCGTTGATAAATGAGAATTATAATCTCCATTGTCCTACACAAATATTTATCTAATGGACTTCAATATGTATGGATATTAGATTCAAAGAAGTCAAATTAAAGTCAATAATTGATCACAGACTTTTAATATAAATTACCGGTAAGTTGACATGTAGTACTCACAAATTCATGTATCAGTAAAGTTGGAGTTGCTTCCATTTTTGGGTTAGAATATGTGTATCCATTGCAAGCTTCATGGCTAGAATTACACTCATAAACTGTCAGAGCCAAATCCATCAATATGCTTGGACAATTTAATTCCTCAAGATAGTGATTTTAAATGTCACTTTATCAAGCACATCAACCCTATATCATTTGAACTAATAATAATAGACTTCTTATAATGACTAGTTGGTCTTAAATGAAAATGGCGCTGATCTGATGTCCAACATGGCCAATATGTCTTGAAAATCTTGTTGTCACTACTTCTCATTGATGGACGGTCATATTGACACGGGGTTGTCACCAGTAGATTTCTTATGATGTATAGTTCATCCTAAATGAAAATTATGCTGATCTGACATCCGATATGGCCACCATCAGAACCATCTTGAAAATCTTGTTGTGGCTACACATTAACATGAGATTTTCACCAAGAGACTTTTAATGATCTCTAGATGGTCTTAACTGATAATGGTGCCGATTACATCCAGTATGGTTGCCACATGCGGCCAATTTGAAAATCTTGTTATCGCTCAAGAATATCAGAGATGGTATCAACACTCAGCAGTTTAAACTTAGAAATGGTCTTATCATGAATTTGTTGAAATTCTTTTCAGTCAGTACAGTGTCAGTTCCTTTGAGGGACCCATGTTAATTTTGGATGCATGAACATTCTAAAAGCCAAGTCCTCAGTATGCAGGTGTCTTTTGTTGTTGAGAACTTCTCTTTCATTTGATCTGTTTGAACAAAGTGATTGTCAATCCTATATTGTCCTGGTAATTGAAGAGTCCAAGTGATTATAAAGGGATTAGATGAAGTTGCATAGGCCAGATCTTAGTAGATAAAGAGATTAAGACACCTATTAATGTTAATTGACTGTAAGTGCCTAATATCATTGCTTTGATCAATAGACTATAGAAATTACACATGCATGTGTTTTAACACCTTACTTCAGTAAACATCATTCAGTACAATTGACTTATTCATACTTTAAATTCATCTGCAATGTTTAGAATACTTGCATTTTATCATATACCACATTTAGAAAATTAGTGTCAGATTTTGGGAATTTTGGTATTCTTCCCAAAAATATAATTGATTTATTTTGTTTGTTGGAGTTTTAAGACTTCCATGGTAATAGTAAAAATATCAGCTGTTTTTTTAGTGTTGTGCAGATGTTCTTTTGTTTTCAATTGATTATTAAATGTGTGCTTTTCAGATGGCAACTTTAGATCCTTTCTTTGGTACCAAGTGCAAGGCTGCAGATGAGCCTGATTCCACACTTTGCTGTTTTAGTTAAGGTGCTTCTGGTTTCACATATAATGTCACTGGCATGTGAGCAAGGTTTCTTGTCACATAATTGTATTAAGATGAAAGACTTTGGACATTTTAAAGATGAATCTGTAACAAACATGATGAGAGTGATGGACACCCTGAACATGAGGTTTTGATTCTAAACCTGCAGTGGAGAAGTTTGTTAAAGTTAGTTTATAAAAAGGGAATGTAGTATGTTGTGTTGTTTAAAGATGATATGAAAATAATTGAATGGAATATGGTCATTTTTTTCTTCAAGAGCCTTTGCACATTTTTTTATTTGAAATGGATGTAAGCAAATTTAGTAAATTAATATAGAAAAGAACTTTAATATCATCATTGGTTCCATCTAGCTGTACACAACAATACACATATAATGCCCTGAATTATTGCAAGGAAAAAAGGTCTCATTATTGGGACTCCTATTTTTTGGACTGGGACTCCCAACTTTTTTCATGGAAGGGATCCCAGGCTCCAACTTTAAAAATTCTATGGAGAACTGTGACATGGATGTTACTTTGATCTTGGCATCTTTCATGTATTGTAATCAGCTGGAGACAAATTAATCTGTTAATTAGATTGTGTTATTATGCCAAATGACCATTAAGTTTTCAACTGTTGTCAAAATAAATATAGTTTAGCTGCTCAGTTAGCACTTAAATAGGTTATGATGAAAGTGCTTGTGGGCATCGCCATGACAGCCATTTGACTCTTCACATTTGAATAGATGAGGGAGTGTCACGTTTATAATGAGTACAATGAAACTGAATTGAAAATGAAATGAAAACATGCATTTAATTTGACAAAACTTCTTCATTTGGTATTTATTTCTTACCTTGTTGCCACCAGTAGGCATTTCCCAACATTTTCATTGACTGATATTTCGTTATATATTGTGTTCTTTATTAAGAAAGTAGTTTTGTTAAAAACAGTCTTACAATATATATGATTTCTTATTAAAATTTGCAAAGTTCATGACATCAATTCCATATTAATGGACACGAGTGCTATATCAAGCTTTCATTTACCAATTTTGATTGCGACTTTTAAATGTTAAGAAACAATAGGAGCCAATTTTTTGCATTTTCTATAAGATAAAATTTGATGCTCACCTGCCTCTGTGATATAATTGGCTTCATGAGTTATCAGTGCATGGTAAAAGGGAGGAGCGATGTATTTAGGATTTTTATTTTTGTCAAGGGGAAAACCAGCAAATTGTATTATAAATATAAAATTGTATATGATAGCTATCATATATTGAATGTGGCTTTGCTATAAAAAATGTCTGATGAAAGTATTATTTATTGCATAATAATTACTGCTGGTATAGTTGGTAATAAAGTTGTTATTTATGTGCCAGCGAAAAAGAGGGTCTGAGAGAGTGGGTTGTGTGCAGTCACTGATAACTGTGCTGCAGGATATTAAAATATATCAAAATTGAATGTTCATTATATTAAATTAACCACAATTGAAAAAAATTTTAAATTAAATATCTGGAATAATGGAGAGAAAGAAAGAATAGCAAAAGATTGGTATTAAAAATCGGGGGCTAATGGAATGCATGCACACAGTCTCAATATCTCAAATAGAAGATCAAGAAATCATGGAATTATTGAATTCATGTGTGAGAAAGACCAGTGATGTATGACTAACTGTTCATGACTGCCAAAGACATTCAAGTTTGTACCCGTATATTCACAATAATTTTGTATTCTTCAAAAAAACAGACAAACAATACTGGTTATTGGATGATGAAGTTTGTAGTAGCCACTATTTAAGAAACAAGAAAAATAAATGCGTCATCAAACCTCATAGTAAGACTTAGTTCTCTTTGCAAGTAGGTGTATTTGAAGCAGATGTCTAGACTGATTAAAGTCCCAGTTTTAAATGATGATGTCTTTAGCTAAACAGTATATTTACATTGATATTTTTTATATATAAAAACTGTAGGTTCAGTTTACAACATAAAGAGAGAGAGAAATTGAGAGAGTGAAAGTGGTGATGAACATCAATGTGCATAACTGTCGAAAACAGACAACTGCATTTTCACATAAATTTTGGGAAAAAAACAAATAATGATGGATATCAGATGAAGATTTTGAGGAGTTTAAAAAAATACACATGATATGATGAACTTTTTTCTTTACCGAGAGATGTATATCAAATCTTCATTAATATTCAGTTTGTTTGAGATGGCTACCACATACATTTATTCCTTAAGCTTGACATTTTAATCCAACAAAAGATAATGGAGCAACATAATAGTCACTGTTTCATTTAACGAGTTCATTTGGTTCAATATTTTCAAATAATGCCATGCCAGATTTTGGGAAAAGAGAAATATGAGAACAAAAATACACGCACATCATCTGTTATACACAATTTCAAAGGCATCACAAATCTTTTAACAAATGTGATCAGTCAGTGATTGGGTTGACACTTTTTATATTTGACCTAAGACTATTATATCAGAGGTAGCTGCTACAGCTGCAGTATACAAGGAAAAGTTGTCTTCTTTGCCATATATTTAATCAAGGACGTACTGCTAAAAAAATTGATGAAGGGGAAACTTAAAGAAATATATGAATAAAACTTGTTTTCCACCAGAAGTTTTGAATAATAGATAAAGCCTTTGAATAGTAAATTACGCTGATTATATGAAACATTTTATGGTGGGGGATTCTTACTAGGGGCGGTTGTGTATATTATGTTGAATAATGTAGGTTTGGTAGTCCATACCATTATTTAATCTGGAAAAACGTGGCATGCATGTACCTTCTGTCAAAACACTTTGTATATAAAAAAATAATACCCTTGAGCATTGTTTGGGAAAGAACAAAAGGATCTGAATTATCCTTCAAATAATGCTGGGATAATCTGTTGCTTGAGTTATGCCACTTTTATTGAAAAAGTAGATATGTTTGGAAATAGCAAAATGAGCCGTGAGCCGATGGTTAAATGAAAATCACAGATTTGCACTGTTATAGTAACTTCTTACTCATGCTGTTAGGAACAGTTTAATTATTCATTGATTCATTAAAGAGAATAACCAGAGACTGGGACTAACACACATAGTATGTTAGTCCTGAATTGTGCATCCAACGTCATCACTTGCTTGTTACCACTCTGGAGTCCATATTTCTGATTTGATTTCAATCAGACTTGGATTATGGGTTTATAATCTCAGGTGAGTTTGATAATATGCAAGACACATGCATACTATTGAGGTGATCTTGCATCAAATCAGTTAACCTTGTTGCCACTTTGGGGGTCTTATTTTGATCAAACTTTGAATATATGCTTATATATATAAGATCTCAGATGAGTACAATAATAAGCAAGATCCATGCATAATAATGAGGTGATCTTGCATCTGATTGGCTTAGCTTGTTACCACTCTGGAGGCTGTATTTCTAATCTAATATTGATCACATTTGGAATATATTCTCATATTATTAAGATCTCAAAGGAGTTTGATATGCATACTAATTAGGTGATATTACATATGGCTGAGCTTGTTATTCCTCTGGAAGCCACATTTCTGATCTGATTTTGATGAAGCTTGAACTGTGGGTTTGTATCAATAAGATCTTGGATGGGTTTGATAATGAGCAAGATTCAAACGTATTAATGAGCAAACTTGGAATAGATGCTTCTATCATCAAGATTTTGCTAAATTTCAGTAATGAGCAAGAAATGTTCAGCTGTTCATTTATGTAAAGAGGTGAGCAGTATCAGGCCCACTTGGGCCTCTTGTTTAATTTAACTATTGACTTGATCATATATTTATTAACAAATGAGAAAACCACTTCTCCTTTGTATGATTTTCATGACATTACAGTTCTACATGTGCAGAAATAAATGCACAACAATGCAACAATGTGGATATCGAAGGATGGGTAGGTGGGAAAGGTACCTTAATTTTACTTGCCTCTGGATATTGGACTATTGAAAAAAAAATGTCCTTGTACAATAGTTATTGTAGTCATTAAGAAGAAAATCATGCACAAAAGTAATTGAAATTCAACTACTTCTTGTCAGAAATTCAAATTCTTTGCATTCATTCACATTGTGTCAGCATTATGTAATACCATGTGTGTGTGTGTGCAAGAGAGAGAGAGGGTGAGAGAGTAAAATTTCTTAAGTAATTGTTCTCAGCTACAGCACTCTTACATACTCCAGCAGACTGCATGCTACACAGAATTAGATGCAGAACTGATTTTTTCTCTGCAGACAACATCCTGTGCTTACCTATGCCCACTTGAAGTACCCATCCCCAATAACTTAAGTAGCAACAATATTTAGAAGGTTCTCATCAAGGAAGCTGTATTTAAAATTTCGTATAAAAACCGTATTGATTAATAACCATTATCAAATGCTTTAAAAGAATAGTCTGGATTATATAACACCTTTTTTGGAGGGGCCTGCTCATATGTCTATCTGTCCATCATCAACTTCATTAATTGTGGCAGTTAGATTGCTATGGAAGAAAAAATGTTATGAAATTTTCTATCTAGCCCCTTCAGTTGAAATGAGGTTGAAAGCATGGCAATTTGTGACTGTGTATTTATTCATTGTATGCCCAAGACATTTGCAGACATTTCTGGCAAGATCCCAAATATAATGGGAAACCTATTTCTTTTAATGTGAGCTATGGTAAATAACATAATTGCATAACTTAATGAAAATTGCTTTGTTTATATTCTTCAGTTTTTGATCCAACTGTAGAGGATTCACCAGAGTACAAGAAACTACACAAGGAATACAAGGATTTGGTGAGCATTTTGATGAATGTTATTCAGGGGAAGAATAATTTGGAAAATCCATGGTTGTCCCTAGGCCACCAGTTTTGAAAATCTGGTTGCCCAACAGATTTTTCAGGTTACCACTGCACTTGCCCCAAAGATTGTTGGAATCAAATTATTTAACAACATTTGTCATATATATAGTTAGTCCTAATTGCACACAACTCACTGTCAGTCCTGTTAATGGAAAGTGTCCGACAAGTATACACTCTTATTTAATCTATTTAAGATCAGCAAACAAATGATAATCAGTTTCTTTTTTGAACACTGTCTTGTTCTCAATCAACTTTCTAGTAGTTGGCCAACTCTGACTACAAACTTATCCATATTTTATGTTTAACTGGGTTTATATCATTACAGTTCAGATTATCATTAATCCGATACTATTAATCCTGTGTCTGAACTGTCAGAGAACTGTAAACCATACATGGGATTTTTGCTTAGCCATTAAGCAACAAGCCAATATAGTATGCAGCAATAACTGTGATTGGTGTGATTATTTAAACTTGCCATATTACTTTAGCTAACGTTTGCCAACAGAATCAACAATCACATGCTCTATAGTGAGGCCTGTGTCTTCTACAGACTAATGAGGAAGCATAATACTGAATTATAGGCATTAAATGTGTCAAGCCAAAGATTAAAGATACTGCTTATATATATTGGTATGTTGACGAAAGATGGACATTTTTATGAGTCTTGTTTCTTTAAGGATTCATCCTGATGAGCTGTTAGTACTGATGGTGATTACTAAATCAGATAATGAGTAGCTGAAACAATAGGATTAGTGTGGCTTCTTACTGATAACAATCAATCAACACTCGACTATGGGATAATGTGGAGATAATTTGGGCACCCAGCTGTAGGTACCCAAAGGGACAATTTTCATGTTTGTCACTGGAAAATATTGAAAATTCCATTATAATATTTGATATGATTATTAACATAGGCCGGAAGAGCTTTTGGTAAGGTCTGTTGTCCATTGTCCAGTGTTGGTCCATTAGTTAGCACAAGTTTGTTTTAACTACTGCTCCTAAACTACCTGGAGGATTGCCATGAATCTTTACAAACACATTCATCTCATGGTCTAGTTGGTTCTAACTGAAAATGCTGCTGCTCTGACATCTAGTATGGCTGCAACAATGTCCATCTTGTTAATGCTACTCCTGCTGAATGGAAAGTCATATCAATGTGGAATTTTCACCAGAAGACTTCTTATGATGTCTAGTTGGTGATAAATGAAAATGGTGCCAATCTGATGTCCAATATGGCTGCCATGGCAGCCATCTTGAAAATCTTGTTATTGCTACTCCTGAACAGAAAGTCATATTGCCATGGGGTTTTCGCTAAATGACTTCTTATAATGTCTAGTTTGTTCTAAATGAAAACTGTACCAATCTAACATCCAGTATGGCCACCACGGCAGCCATCTTGACAATCTTGTTATTGATATTGAGTTTTCACTAAATGACTTCTTATGATGTCTAGTTGATCCTAAATGAAAATGGTGCTGATCTGACTTCCAATATGGCTGCCATGGCAACAATCTTGAAACTCTTGTCGAGTTTTCACCAGAATTCTTTCTTATGATATCTAGTTGGTTGTACACAAAAATAGTGCTGCTCGGATATCCAATGTGGCCAACACAGCAATTGCCTTCAAAATCTTGTTATTGCTACTCCTCCTGAATAGATGGTCATATCAAGATGAGATTTTCACTATAAAAAAAAGGCCCTATGATGTCTAATTGGTTGTATATGAACATGGTGCCGATCTGACATCCAATATGGCCACCATGGCAGCCATCTTGAAAATCTTATTGTTACTCCTGATGAACAGAAAGTCATATCGGCATGGGGTTTCACCAGAAGACTTTTTATGATTAGTTGATCCTAAATAAATACGGTACTGATCTGACATCCAATATCACCACCAGGGCAGCCATCTTGAAAATCTTGTTATTAATGTTTCTCAATGGAAAGTCATATCGACATGGGGTTTCTTCCAGAAGACACCTTGTGATATCTAGTTGGTTCTAAATTAAAATGGTGTGGATCTGGTGGCTATTTTGAAAATCTTGTTATTGCTACTCCTAGATGGATGGTCATATTTACATGGGGTTTTTACCAAGGGACTTCTAATGATCTTTAGTTAGTCCTAAATGAAAATGGTGCTGATCTGACATCCAGTATGGTCACCGTTTCAGCCATCTTGAAAATCTTGTTATGGCTACACCTCCTTAATGGATGGTCATATTCACAATGGGTTTCACCAAAAGACTTCTAATGTCTAGTTGGTCCTAAATGAAAATTGTGCCGCTGATCTTACATCCAATATGAATGCCACAGCATCTAATTTGAAAATCTTGTTATTGCTAAAAGAAATATCAGACATGGTTTAAACATTCAGCAGATAAAGAGAAGAAAAGGTCTTATCTAGAATTCCTGGAAATTCTTTTTAGCCAGTAGAGTGTCAGTTTCTTCAAGGGACTCTTGTTTATTAGTTCTTTTTCTGCCTGACTGGGCTCTCACGTTGGAAAAATGTTTGCCGGGCATTCATTTTTCATTGTCCAGGGCAATGGCATTTTCTAGCCCTGTAATTGTATATACTCGCATGTGTAAGTCAAATCCAGCTGCAAACAATATAGACCTAGATCTGCAGTTGCATAATGCACCAGCAGATCTGGGTCTATTTTGTTTGTTAGGACTAATCAGAATATGCTAGTATATATGGTATATTACTGTTAAACATTGCAACAGATGAATACTATTTATCTTAGAATATATTTTATATTTATCCATAATATCTAAGATTACACTTTCATCTTTGCATCTGTTTTAAAAGTTGTAGAGAAATAATATTACTATCTGATTAGAAATTTTTCATTGTGTTTTAAATTTCATTATTTTTGTGGATTTAGAAAATCCAAGAATACAACTCAATGAAAAATTACTTGTCCTTTAAACTGGTCCAATAGACCATAGTACAGATGCTCATTTATACAATTAAAAGATGTACAGAGTTAAATTATGTGTCTGTGTAACAAAGAAAATTCAAGATATCAAAAAGGATTAATACGTTAAAAAATAGTTTTAATTTATAATTGGAGTCTTCTGACATTGCCCAGGTAAACCAGAAAAAGATGACTCTCAGATTTTGGGAGATTGTATCCATTTTAGACATTGCCAACTGTTTGAAATTTTAAGTATAAATGAACACCCAGCCTTTATTTTTGAAATCTACTAATCTACTTGTAGCCAGAAGGACTAGTAGATTGAGAAATTTACTAGTCCTGCTGAATCTTCACTAGTCCTTCCCACAACACAATGTCAGACACGTATCTATATTAACAACACTTTTATTTCTTAAATATCACCATCATTCATAATCCAGAAGTAAAAATCTTGCTTTAGAAAATCACCAAAGCTACTTGAACATATTTACTACAAGTTCACAAGAAATTTAATTACTGATTATCTACAAATTAACTGTAAAAAGCAAGATGACTGGTAAACATTTTTTTAGAGCCTTGTCATCCAGAACTTAACAAAAGAAAAAGACAAAGACCTCATTCACAATGTTCATTATATATCGTAACTCCACAGACAAATGATTTCAGGAAGTGCCAATCATGCTACAGTGAAAGCAGGCTGAGAAGATCTCTCATTATGACAGTATCGGTATTGTACAGGTTTTCACTACAGATATATAAACAGTATGGAACCTTTGATGTGTCTCCATGATTGCTAATCCTTTAAAGATGGAATGGTTAATCATAATGGGGATTTTTATGACTATGACGCTACCATGGCGATTTGACAAGTACATAAGTCTGGTTTACAGTCTTTGACATACAACTTTACCGTATAAATCTAAGAAAACCAGTTAAGATTTATAGAGCCTTGTTTTGAAATAGGATAAGTAAAATCCTAATTGTTCTAATCCTCTAGGGAGCAATTGAATCATGGGAATTTACACAATTAGCTCTGAGATAACTTGGACATTGTCCGATCATTTTGATTTTCAAAAATTACCTATGATAGCATAAATATACACTGACTGGCAACACCAAAACTTTGTTAGCCATCGGATGATAAAAATTATGACAACTACTAGTCCGACAGAAAATTGACTAGCCTTGGGTTAGCGGACTACTGCTAATTCTGATCCCTGAGTGATATGTGTATTGAATCTTGAGTGAAGCATCATGATACAAAGTGCATAAAGTTCAGACTGAAATCAAAATGTCATAAAAGTGTCATGAAAATTACAACTTACCTCATATTAAATTTAAAGAGATCATCCTGATCCCTAAAAATCAATGTGCTATTGGATTTGGTACATAAATGTATCATGTCATTGGAAAATGATGAATCATAAAATGTACATTGTTTTGTGGTGGTCTGTGCATCATATATAATTTGCACATTTTGATAAAAAAAATGGGACCTCTGTATTGTGATATGTATCATTTTGGATCTCTGTATTGTGATATGTATCATTTTTGATATCTGTATTGTGATATGTATCATTTTGGATCTCTGTATTGTGATATGTATCATTTTGGATCTCTGTATTGTGATATGTATCATTTTGGATCTCTGTATTGTGATATGTATCATTTTGGATCTCTGTATTGTGATATGTATCATTTTGGATCTCTGTATTGTGATATGTATCATTTTGGATCTCTGTATTGTGATATGTATCATTTTGGATCTCTGTATTGTGATATGTATCATTTTGGATCTCTATTGTGATATATATCATTTTGGATCTCTGTATTGTGATATGTATCATTTTGGATCTCTGTATTGTGATATGTATCATATTGGGACCTCTGTATTGTGATATGTATCATATCAAGACTTCTATTTAAAGTCATTTTTAAGGATGCATTTATAGATTTTCTAATTTGCTGAACAAATTCTCTACTGTTAACATCCTGTGAACTGTATGACCATACTTCAGTGTAGGTATAGTAGATCAGTGCAGAGCATTCAGTTTTGATTTAAATGCCTATTTAATAAGTACAATATGGAGTAAACTTATTTATTTATTTATTTATTTGCATGTTTGCATCTGTTAACTCATATTGGCACTATCAAGGTTGGACAAAGACATTGAAGGGAAGTAATAATTTACATCAATGAAATATGAATTTTTGTTGCTCATAAACAAGATTTCTTATAGAGTATAAATATAGGTTTTTTGTAGCTGTATCATGTATATCTTTTGTATTCTCATTCAGGTGGAAGCTCTCCTTGAAGGTTTCTTGAATGACACAGGGCTCACACACAAGGAAGTAATCAAGGCTTTAACAGATATGAATTCTAAAAAAGACTTAAGAGAGATATTTCAAGTAAGGGCATACAACCTGTTTTGACAACTTCATCTGCATATTTTACTTTATTCTTCACAGGGTTCGAAAAATCTTGTACCAAGAGCTCAGATGTTATTAGAATGCTGTATCAGGGCTACCATATGTTGAATAGGGCAGGTTCAAATTCACCTTGTTGCAATAAATAGAATTTGATGTCATTTACCCACAAGACCTGGTGTGCACTGCCATATTGCTTTCAGACAAACAGAACACAATTGGAGTGTACACAATATGTTGCTTACGCTGAACTATGTCTTATACTCTGTGAACTATGTTGCTCTGCTCATATCAATGTGGACAAAATAACACACAAAGATAAAATATTACCCAGATTTAGTAGATGAAACAAATAAAGACTTGTTTTATAGTCTTTATGTACTCTAATTTTGGGCATATTAGTGATTTATCAGCTACGAAGGTATTTTGTCATTGTTTGGTCTAATAAAAACTAAATAAAAAACCCATTCAATAATAACTTCCATTCATTGTCATAATTTGCCTCTGGTATCTCCATTTCTGGTTTCAGTATAATTGTAATGTCCGTTTTGTGAAATGTTATGGTCCTGTATTATCCTCTTGGTTATTCTCATTCGTGTGTGCATTCATATATTTTGCAATTCTCCTATTTGTCTAACTTATCTGACATTCATTTACTTTGTTTGTTTGTTCATTCTTTCATTCATTTTATTCTTATATCTACTCTTTTACTGAAATCCTCCTATTTGTCTATCTTTTTTATATTCATTTATTGGTCATTCATTTGTTCATTTTTTCATTCATTTTATTCTAACATCTACTCTTTTACTTACTAACTTGTTCGTCTGTTTCATTGTGTATTCCTTTTAATTATAAGACTGACTGGTGAAATTGAAAACTACATTAATTAGATTATTAATGGCAATCTCAACAATAATCATTTAGAAGAAAAAAAAATCATCTGAAAAATCTTAAGGCATGTACTTATAATAAAATTGATACAGCTGTGGTGGAGGAATTCCTGAAGATTATTTGAATTTGTATCTACCGAAAAAATATGTGTGATTAAAAACTTTTCATGCATTAACTTTTTCAGAAATTAAAAAGATTGTATGTGTTAAAATTGGCATGACAAGGTAAATCAGTCAACAAAATCTATGTACAGTAGGACCCCGCTATAACACGATGGTCGGGGTCCACAAAACAAGATCGTGCTATGTCCTGAACCGTGCTATAACCAACCTAGACAAAACCAAGTCATTTAGCAGAAGAAAATGATGCATGCACCAAAAAATGTGTGTGTGTGGGGGTGGGGGGGGGGGGATAAATTGTGGGCTCAAAACAACGTGCTTCATTGGCACAGTTACCATCTTAAATCAATGCATATTAAACGAGAAATACACATGCAGTGAAAACAGAGATTGCACATAAATATTTTACTTTATTCAGAGAACCATGCATTGGTACATTTATATATACATGTCTATTTTATAGCATGAATAGTTAAAGGATCAACACGTGTACTCACTAACCGATCTCATGGCATGCGTAGGAGTGAGTCCATAATAATTCCATCGAAAATATGCACACAAAAGTATAATATCATTGTCTGATAAAGTTCTGAAATCCTACATCGTCGTCTAGTCATTGTAAATCGTCATCTAGTCATCATAATTCACATCCGACTCCGATTCCTCAGCTTTAATGTCGTATGCGGGTGCTTATGCAGAGGCTGAGCTTGGGCTCTGGAAGTAACACTTTGATCATAAAGTCAGAAATCTATTAAAGGATGCAACTGGACATGTGTCAATTGTGCGGCAAGATCACAGGGAGTTCAAATAACCACCCTCTGTTACTTGGCACTGAACAAGTATGAAACTCACGGCTTGATCAAAGGGTTGTCACGTGGGAAAACAACTTGAAAACAAAATGAGTGCTTTTACAAGCCAAAGGCTTATCGGCCCACGTGCACTGGCAGATAACTTGGGAAATATCACTTGGGAATTAAATCTGACTTCTGGAAACACCGGACTTAATCCTGTCAATGGCTTGAAGCTTCTCTTTAACAATAAAAGCTTTACATTTCCGTCTACTGTTATCCATTGTAAATAACTACTAATTAAAACTCTGACACCTATTTGTTTGAATGACTACAGCAAGAATAATTGTTAATCAACAATGGGATCATTTTTATAGGGAATGTACAATATTATTCACTGGTCAACTGATTGCATGGCAATTGTCTAACAACACCGCCAAGCCATGTGTGCGCGTTGGCGTTTTTTTTTTTTTTTTTCTTTTTGATGTTTTATAAATCATTGCTGCATGGTTTGAACAACCTTTAGCTTTGAGATTGACTCTGATGACTGTCAATGAATTAAATCAATTGATTTATAAATTCAGGTGCAAATCTTTTATCAACCACCGCATTGTTTGATGCTTGGCTGTGTATGCAGTTGAATGAGCAAACATATGTTGGCTATTGTTTGAGCAACGATTGTACACAGAATGTATTGAAGACAAACACAAAGAAGACTTAATGACTTTATTGTTCATGTATCAGTAATAATAAGATTAACACTTATCAGCTTTAAAATGAGCTGACATCTTTCAAAAATAAAATAAGATCAAAGTGCAGTGATTGACTACTGACACATTTGAAATGAACATTTACAAATAGAAATGTTCAGCATCTTTATTCATATAAAGAAAGATGCACTCATAAGACACTTTTTCTTCAAGAATACAATATAGCTTACCAAATTATTAAATCAAACTCTTGTTTATTTTGGCACAAAACTTTGCAGTAGTTCAAGAAATTGGCGAAATTATTGTAAAATTTCCGTAGCCATGCCATGATCGTATTATATCTGAATTCATACACGATCTCTTCCCCAAAATTAGTTATTTTTGACACATTATTTTTTGTACTTTGAAAAAAAAAATTTTGTCATGTGCGAAAAAATAGCTGAAATTTCGGGAGCCATGCCGCGATCGTGTTTTATCCGAATTCATGCTATAACGAAGCGGGCTATAGCGGGGTCCTACTGTATTATAATAGAGTACAAGTCATTACTGAATGTTGAGAAATATCCATGTAGATGATTACCTTTTTACATTCCTCTGGACTTTCCTATATTTAGATGTTTTAGCCATAAACTTAATATTGAGGCAGGTAGATATGAAGGTGACATTGCTTCAGAGTTTTTTGTAGCTTCTGTTCCAGAAATAATTTACCATTAGTTCATGATGAACACTATGCATTTATTTGGGTTAAATTTACCAAATTATTAGAGAAACAAAATTATTAAGATAAACGTCGGTGTGCCTGTCCATTTTAATACAAATTCTATAGTTTGATTTCATCTCAAAGTCCACAGTTTATATACCATTTATTAGCTAGACAAAAACCTGTATTTAATGTCTGACAGTTATACTATAAGAAATGCATTGCACTCCAATAATATGACTTTTTTTTTACATTTATTATGGGATGGCAGCTTAAATTACTGAAATAAAGAATATAAATTTACTTTGATTTCCACTTGTAGCGAGATGACATTATAACCACCATTTCAGTTGTATAACAATGATGTTCTATTAGGCTGTAAGGTAATTTCACCCCAGGAACATTGTCTTTAGTTAACTCTGCATATTGAAACTTAGGCACCATGTTATAAAGTTTGCCCGTAGGTTTTAAGACAGTGCCCACGTGGGCTTTTTTTAGGCACGAGGTCATTAAGTGTTGCATCACAGCTGCTTAATTCATAACCTGCCCTATTCATGTAGCCCAGCGAGCTACTACTGGATATCATTACTTGTTCTACATATTTTCCAAAAGATAGATAAAGAAATATCTCCACAAGAAGAACAGCTAGTAATGTAATGACACATTACAAAAGACAAAATAAACCTTTAAGAATAATAATAATAATAATAATAATAATAATAATAATAATAATAATAATAACAATAATAATAACAATAATAGTAATAATATATAATAACTTTATTCCAGACTTGAGTCCAAAGGCAATGATAAGCAATTTTACACAAGATATGACACAAAAACAAATATTAATACAACAATTTGCTCCAACAGTCAGTTATTGATGAATTATGGCAGCATGAAAAGTGAAACACTTTTTTCAAGATTCTGTTGTTACTCTCTTCCTAAGCAAAACACAAGCTGTTAAGGTTGTTATTCACAACCTTGTATCCTTGTATCCTTTAACAATACATCAGTTTTTGCAATGGAACAATCAGTGATTTTCTCCTTTTTTTTGTATTTGTATTACAAATATGCATGTGTATGTGTCTGTGTGTATGATTGCACAAGTCTTTGTCAGAAGAGAAAACCTTAAGTAGAAATCTCCACAGAAACATTTAAGATGTATTTCTTCACTGCATTGTGATTGTTTTTGAAATTTAATTGGAATAAAACAATAAAACATCTGCAAACTGGTTTCTGGTCCTTGTAATTAAAAGTCCAACATGGATCATAACCATAACTTCACCATAACCATTTGAGACCTTAAATAAAAAATAAAAATATACAGTAATTCAAATGAGATCCAGTGTAATGATAATCAAGAGGAATAACACATGTTAGTCCTAATTGCACACAATATTTGTGATTAATCAACAGTCCACTGTCTGGATAATGGAAAGTGTCACACAAGTCTACACACATATTTAATCAATATGAGAACAGCACATAAAAGATAATCAAAACAATGTCCATTTTTTTATGGTGTCTTGTTGTCTTGTTGTCCATCATCTTTTCTGCCATTGGGCCATCTCTGAGCAGACCCATCCATATTTTATGTTTATCTGAGTTGACACCATTACAGTTTATGCTGTTGTTAATCTGATGCTATTAATCCATTGTATAAACTGTAAGGTAACTAAAAGTTTCACATGGAATTTTTTCTTTACAGTAGCCATTACCCCACAGACCAGTATAGTATGCAACAACAATTGTGATTGGTTTGACTCTTTAAACTTGCAATATTCCTTTACCTAAAGTTTTCCAACAAAAACTGTTATATGCTCAACAGCAAAATGCCTATTTCTTCAAGAGACTAATGAGAAAGTAATACTAGAGCATACACATTCAATGTGTCAAGCCTAAGATGAAATAAACTGCTACTATATGTCAGTGTGTTGACAAAAGACAAACATTCATGAGTCTTGTTTCTTTAAGGATTCACCCCAGTTGGTTGGTAGTATTGACTGAAATTACTTAATCAGATAATAAGTAGCTGACACCAGTGAATTAGTGTGTCCTCTTACTGATAACAACCACCCAATACTTAACTAAGGATTATTTGGAGATAATTCAGGCACCATGCTGTAAATCAAGGTACACAGGGGAACAATTTAACATTTAAATGTTTGTCACTGGAAAATATCATTGTTCTTCCCTGGGATTTTTTCTAAAACATATTATTATCATGAAAGTGACAAAAATATACAAAATATAAAAGTAAATACATTTACATGGCATTCTTTATTTCCATAATTTACATCATGTTTTCAAACCAAAATTATCTGCTCTTTGAATTTAATTAACAGATTGAAAAAATAAATATATTCCTCAGCACATTCATTATCCTGTTCATTGTTGAAATACGCAATTTAGAGTCTGAAAAGAGATGGAGCACAAAGTTTATTAATGGATGTAAAAAAGATACAAAACTACCTGATTCCTAATTAACTATACAATGCCTATTTTGAAAAAGTTGTCTGTATTGAACTTGCAAATGAAATGTGAATGAACAAAATATACCATAATGTTTTCTTTTGAATCATGTTTTTTTTATAGGCAAAATCGGAAGACAAGAAATTGCTCCTTTTCTTACTTAAATAGACAGAAATTCTTTGGGCAGCATGCATTTGAAGTAAAGAAGAGAAATTCTTTGGGCAGCACATACTTGAAGTTAAGATTTAAAATGAATGGTTTGATAATTTTACTCAGAATCAGCTACTTAAAAACGAGCAGATCGTGGGGAGATGGAATTTTTATTCATGAAGAAAAACACAGCAACAAAAACCACAATAAAAACAAAAATAATGCTTACTTTTAAAATCCTCAATTTTTTTATATTAAATTTTTAAAAAATTTGATTCCACCCCACCCCCACCACACCTGTAGCCTGTGTTGGCTGTCATGGTGTATCATTTAGCAAGGCATTTAACTGTGTGAATTCTGATAGTTTGAATAATTGTTAGAAAATGTATGCATGTTGCATTCCATTAATGGAAAACAGTTTCCACCAATCTATTTATCTTGATAAATTCAAATTTTTAAAATTCTGATTAACATTTGTGATACACAACAAATAAACTGGGTGAATGTAACAGTTATATGTTCTTTTCTTGCAGGGTCTTTTTGAGCAGGCGCTTGCCATGGATGATTATGTTATATTTGTGCATCTCATGACACAGAAAAACATTGAGCTGCAGCAACAGGCTCTGGTACTGATGTTGAAGATTACTGGGTCCCTACCAGATAGTCTTAGAGAGGATAGAACTGGAGAAGCACCATCACCACCTCCTTCTCAGAAGAAATCCCAGCCAATGGATGATGAGGATGATATTATGAGAAAAGTATTAGAGTAAGTGCTGATCCTATTTTCTGGAAGAGTAAACATCAATTGGGCACATTGTTTTTTTGTATGCCTCCACTGGAGTAGCAAAAGGGGGCATATTGTACATCTGTCCTGAATCTAATTTAGCACAATAGCACCAAAACTATTAGATGTAGAGCCCTGAAATTGTACACACATAATTATTGTCATAAATTGATGATCTGATTACATTTTTTTAATAAGTAACTCTATTTTTAACTCATCTAGTCCTAAGTCCATGTGAGTTTTTAGTGTTGCCCTGAATCTATTGTCTGTTATACATCGTCCATCCTTGATTTGTTTGTTACCACTTTGGAGACCATGTTTTTGATCAAACTTCAAAATGTATGTTTATATCATCAAGATCTCAGATGGGTTTGATAATGAGATTCATGCATATTAGTGAGGTTATCTTGCATCCGATTAGCTGAGTTTGATACCACTCTGGAAGCCATATATGATCTGATTTTGATCATACTTCAAATTTAGGTTTATGTCATCAAGATAATGCGTGAAACTGCTCAAGAGTAAAATCTTTGCATATTAATGAGGTGATCTTGCATCTGATTGGCTGAGCTTGTTACCACTGTAAAAACTATTTCTGATCTGATCTTGATAAACTTGGCAATGGACTTAAATCATCAAGATCTTGGAAGGGTACAGTTATGAGCAAGATCCATGCATATTTATGAAATGAATCTGCATCAGATTGGCCATGTTTCTTAACACTTAAACAACTCAATTTCTGATCAGATTTTTATCAGACTTAGTAAAAAGGCTTATATCGTGAAGATATTCAATGAGTAAATAGGCTTATATTGTGAAGATATTCAGTGAGTTATATTATGCACAAGATCTGCACATATTAATGAGTTAATCTTGCACCTGATTGGCTGAGTTTCTTACCACTTGAGAGATGGTGTTTCTGACCCAATTTTAATCATACTTAATATAAATATACTCTCTTTATCAAGATGTTGAGGAGTCTTATTATGATTGAGACCATCACATTTTATGAGGTGATTTTGCATCTGATTGGCTGATCTTTTTTACCACTCTAGAGACTGTATTTTTATTAGGATTTTGATGAAACGTGGTCAGTAGGCTTATATCATCAAGATCTCATTTGAGTATGATTATGAGCAAGATCCACACATGTTAATGATGTGATCTTGCATTTGATTGGCTAAGCTTGTCAACACTCTATCAGCTATATTTCTCATCAGATTCTGATAATACTTATTAAATAGTCATATTATCAAGATGTTGAACGAGTTTGATTATGATCAAGATATGATTATGATCAAAATATGATTAGGATCAAGATATGATCATATTTATAAGCAAATATTGTATTGATGGGATGAGCTTGTTACCTGTCTATAGGCCAAATTTCATTCAGATTTTGTTCAAAGTTGGTAAATAAGCTTAAATCATTGTCTTAGACAGATTCTATAAAAAGTGATATCTGTGCATAATAATGAGATGAGTTTGCATCTGATTATTTGGGCTTATTACCTTTCTAGATCTAGAGACAGTCTCATCTAATTTTAATCAACTGTGGTTAAAAGGTTTATATAATCAAGATCTTGGATGTGTTTTATTATGAGCAAGAGACTATGCATAGTAATTATGCCTTTATTTTTGGAAAGAATTTTTATCAAACAATAGTAGAATAGGTTAAATCAATATGATATAAAGTTTGGGAGATAGTTTACCAAGATTGTTTTCTTACAATACTAAATAAACCAGCTTAGTAAAATGATCAAACGTTAATCCATGTGAGAGATATCAGGTCGATTTGGGCTGCTTATTAACAAAGTTAGAGTACTTTATGTAAGTGCAACATCACAAAAACTATTTAAGTTAGAGCCATGAAATTTTACGCACTTTATGATGGTCATAAAATGACCTGATTAGATTTTCATATAAATAACGCTATGTTAATGGATAAACTTTTTCCATTTATTGGTATTGAGAACATAATGTCATAATTGACATCATGACATTCTCCTGATTGCCATTTTAATCTAGATAAAATGGCATTTTGAGTTTATATACAGGTTTACTGTTTTAATTGTATCCTTGCTTCAGATGAAAGTACTCTCTTCAAAGTCTTCGAGTGATGATGCTTTATCGTATTTCAGAACTATCAATATAGACTTATTGCCAATTTTTTCAGAAACCAGTTTGAATAGTTTATCATTGCATTGCGATCAGTAGCTAATGCATGATCCACACCTTCTTGTTTGCTATCCTACTGCCTGCTTGTGTAAGAATACTGCAGTGATCAGTTGTTGTGGTCAACCAGCCGTTTGTTTGCATTGCCAGCATAAGACTTCAAATGCCAAAATGTCTGTGACTAATTATTTGCATAGAATGGTTCCCTGTCATAAAAACTTTGCCAAAGACTACGAAAACAACACTGAATAAGGTCAAACAGACAGGCCATGATAGAGCTACAGTTGATATGTCCCCAGCTAAACATATTGTGTCATTTTGAGCAACATAGTACACTAGTTATTTTTAGCCCAAATATAGATATCACTTTTGGACCATTGCAAAGTGACCCATTCTCGCATGACTGCCAACCTTATCTTTGTATCACACTTAAATGTAGTGTGCAACTTTGCTAATACAAGCGCGCTTCATGTAGAATGGATGATGTTGGACATTAATCTAAAAACAAAGTTGAATTAGAATATTACTAATATTTGCACAAATTTAACAAATTCGATCAGAGAGAGAGAGAGAGAGAGAGAGAGAAAAGACTTAGGATTTTTTCAGTGTTGGTTCAAGTTTAAAAAGGGTGTTTCATTTTGAATAAAATGACCAAATTTCTTTGTTTTCACTTTGAAAAAGTATTCTATTTTTAGTGGTACTTGACCCCCTCCCCTCCAAACCCTTTAAATTCACCCCTGATGGGACAGGTGCATCGACACTGTGGTACATTTTCCATGATTCGTGACTTTTTCAAGTGTGAATTCAGCATGCATGCTGCTTTTCTTATCAACAAAATGTATTGTCATTAATCGGATAAATACACAGGTGTTTTGATCTGTACATTTTGCAAAGATATTTTGATATTACAGACACAACACCAGTCTATCATACATTCAGATTTGTGTTGTTTATCACTGACATTTAACTGCATATTTTCTTTCTTTTCTAAAAGTGACATCAGTTGAAAGAATTATATGACCAATTCTTTTGATGACTTTGGGTATTTCCAAGTAAAAGTCTATACTGAATAGATACAAAGTATTTATGAGCATGTAGTCCCTATAGATAGCCAGCTATCCACCAGATTCAAAGTTAAATCTAGCGCTAAGTGCAATTGAAAATAAAAAAGGATTGAAAACCCCTCCCCTCCACTCCCCCCTTGCCAGACTACCAGTAAATGCTGTTGGAAGTTGGTGTACAGACGTGCAGCGAGGGAAGGGGATCAGATCAGCATACGCCCTCTTCCCTTAATCCCTATAAACCTCAGGCAGGGTTGATGTTGCTGGTCAAGGACCTTCATCACCCTTTTATATCGTGGAGCCAAAGAAGAAAGAAGAGGCCGGCCCTCTTTTCCAAAGCGCCCCAGGAAAGACGGGAGGCATCCTTGTCCTCAGTTCAGTCTGCCATTATGGACAGTTCTCTCTCTCCACATGTGGAGTCTTGGGACCAGGCTGCCTTTACCCAAAAGGTCTGCATCACATACACTTCTATTCCATAGAGAAATGTGGGGTCACAAAGTCCAGGCTCCCATGTAGCGGGAAGAAGATGACGACATCCTGTCAGTATTAGTGGACTCTTCGGAGTTTGACACTGAGGATATGGAGGTAGTACCTCCTCCTCTCTTACAGTCCCCTGTCCTCCCCCACACCCCCTGCCCATCAACTCGGGCAGAGGAAGAGGAGGAGGTCTGGTATTTTGACAAAGCAGTACATGAGGTTTATCCTCGTCTGCCTTGGAATTTGTGTTCCAAAGCCTTCAGGCCTGGAAGACACAAAAGTTCTCACCAGTTTGGAGAGACTACTTCCTGACCAGACCTATTATTGCTTCCTCACTTGGCTGTGCTCAGGGAGTTTTCCTCTCAACTGAGACCTTTGGTCTCTCCTTATAGTTACAGGGTTCACACCCCTGCCTGGCCTTTTAAACCTCCCAACTTGGATGCTGGGGCATCATGAGTGGGCATTTTGTTAAGAATCTGCACCCGCCTCCCAGTAAAGACACTGGAGTTTCACATGCCGAACTTTTCTCGGCAGCTTCCTTCAGCATGCAGAAGGAGGATTCACTGTCTCCTGCTGCACTTCAGCACTTGCTGGAAGCAGTCACCAATACATCTCAGCATGCTCTTTCAATGGCTATGGCACTATTGGTGAAGTTGCTCCACCTCTGATAAGGCTCTAGACTCTTCCAAAACCCTCTTTGGAGGCTTCATCTGCTCCCAGGACCTGAGGGATCAACAACATGGGTCCCTTGCATCTGATACTGGTCAGTCAAAACCAGTCAGGAATCGAGGTCACCCTGACCTCCCCCAAGGGCTGCCAGCCAAGTTCTTTAAAGCCACACAGCTGCAGTCTCAGAAGCAATCTCAAGTTAAACCCTCCTATCGTTCATTGGCCAGCGGATGGGGTCACTGGAGAGGCCAAGGGAGAAAGTTTGTGGGTTCTTTCTTGAAGGAAAGGAAAGCCCTAGGGAATCACTCCCTTTCCTGCAGTGCATTCCTCTTCCATCAATTCCCATAGGTGCAAGTTCAGCAAATCTTAGACATTTCCACCTTAAACAGTTTTCTGCAGGAGGAACCTTTTGAGATGGAGACCACAACTTCAGTCAGACTTGTCATAAGACCTGGCAACAGGGTGGTCTCCATCAACCTCTAGGATGCGTACCTTCCCATCTATATTTTTTCAGCTCACCTGAAGTACCTCCAGTTCTGCTTGGACAGGGAGGTCCTCCAGTTTTGAACTTTGCCATTTGGCCTAGCCTCAGTACCCAGAGTGTTTACCAGGGTTATGGGAGTAGTTGCCATCCACTTATCCTGATCCTCCAGTATTTTGACTACTGGTTGGTCCATAATGGTCACTTAGGATCCCTAAGTCATGATGTCCCATGGCTGGTCCTTAGTGACCGCGCTGGGCCTTTTACCCAACCTAGAGAAATCTTGTTCCATCTAAAGACTTGGTATATGTGAGGATGAATTTCATCACAAACAGGGGATTAGTCTGTGTTCCACAGGACATAGTGGACAGGATCCTGGCCCTGTTTGAAGCACTGAGAGCCATGACCTGTTTGTTGGCTCACCTACATCTGTCTCTTCTGGGGACCTTGAACTCTGCAGTGGACCTGGTTCCCACAGGAAGACTGCACTTGTGCCCTCTCCAATTTCTTGTCTTGTTGAACTGGAGACCACAAAGGGTTTCCCTACCAGTTCAGATTTCTCTAGGGCTGGATTTGCACCATCACTTGAGTTGATTAGAGAGTCGAGACCGGTTTCAGACCGGAGTTCCTATCCATGCCTCCGAACTCCACTCCTGTCTCTTCATGGATGAGTCAGATTCAGGGTGGGGTGCTCACTTGGAGCCAGAATGAATATTTCTTCAGGGTTCATGGTCCCTAAAAGAATCTATCTTCCACATAAAACAATCTCAAAATGAGGGCAGTTTTCCTAGCCCTACAGGGGTGCATCAACACAATACAAAGTCGCTGCATGATGGCCTCCACCGACAACATGACAGTGGTAGCATATCTCAGGCAACAGCACACATGCCCCTTCTCATAGTGTGGAGGTTTTGAACATCCTTTGCTGGGCAACATGGAAAACATTACTATCTGAGTTCATCACATTTCCAGCAAAAAGAAAAGTCTGGCAGACAGACTGTCCAGGAAAGGTAATGCCGTCATCACGGAGTGGTCTCTGCACCAGTCCGTAGCGGACTCCCTGTTCAGTCAGTGAAGGCATTTATTATCTAGGGCCCTTGGTTCCAGCATGAAAGTCACTGAAGCAGATACTAACTTGCTGTAATGGACATTCCTACAGTAAGGTTGAGTATATTATTGTTATACCGCTTCTTGAGGCCATCAGCCTTCAATCACACTGGCAAATTCAGCTATGCAATACTGACAGGAAACCTATTACTGATATTAAAATGTAGTTTTTTGGGGGGGTAAAAGTAATTTAATGATGTAATACTTGCATGTCAGTATTGCCAGATTCCCTCCTCCCACCTTGCTGTCCCATGAGTAGTCTCGTCCTGAAAAGAATGAGAACTACAGTGCATGTGGCATAGACTTGGGCAGCAGACTGGGTCTGTTTTGTATTCTGGTTTCTTTCCAGAATTTACCATGGATTTTCATCTATGGGAGGATGACTTATTATTATGTAGATGAGGGTAATTTCGTCCTGTAATATAAAGCTATGCAATACCAACAGGTAAGTATTACATCATTAAAATTAGTTCCCCCCCCCCCCCAAAAAAGCCCTCCAACATTTTTGTCAGTGAAAAAAAGAGGGGTAGGACCATTGCAGAGATTTACTCTAATTCACAGCTTACATGTAAAAATAACCTCTCAGATATATCGCTTGATTCCACAACTAAATTATGTTTGTAAATGTTGCCTCAACAAAGTAGAGGAGAGCTGTAGTAACAAGCCGCATTGTCAGCATCCACATTTAGATCTTATCAGCTAGAACATCATCATGGGACGCATCCCGGGACAAAAAGTTATTTCATTAGTAGCTCGTTATGACATGCAGGAGTGTACATTGGTCTTATTCTACATCTCTGACTTTGTATTGGGTTTTATAGTACCTAGCCCAGGTCAGGTGGCCAATGGAGCTAATTTGTATATGTACACTATTTGTACATTCTTGGTTAAATTTTTGTGCTTAGCTCATGACCAGATAGGTTTCTTGTTCCCTGTATACATACTGTCATACCTGGAGTCCGGAAACTTGGCAGGTGGATTCATCTCAGTGAGAACTACACCATAATCACAAAAAGAAGTCACTGACCCAGTTTTTTTCTCAAAGCACTGTTCATGCTAGAATCATCAAACTTGATGATTATATGCTCTTTTAGTACCACACCCATATATCAGAAGAAGGTTGCTGTGACCAACATTTCATCATTTACTGGCTTTGTTTTCTTGCACACTGTATACATTCTGTTATGTCATGAATCATGAAATTTGGTGAGGGGGTGCATTTTGATGAGTAACTACACACTCATTATAAAAGCAGGTCACTATTATCCATATTTCTGCTTTATTGACTTTGGTTTAATTTTGTTTTAAATTTATTTCTCAAGCACTATTCTGTCTAGAACTATTAAAAGACATGATTGTAAGCATCTCTTTTAGTACCACACCCTAACAACAAATTAAGGGGACTGTGACTTTTCACATTTTACCAGCTTAATTTTGTATTTTGTGTTAGCTCATGACCACATTAGTGTTTTTCATGCTGTGTACATACTATTCTACCTAGAATCATGAAACTTGGTGAGGGGCTGCATCTTGATGAGCACTACACCCTCATTGCAAAAGTAGATCATTATGGTCCATATTTTATTTTTCATTAACTTTGGGTAAATTTGGTTTTTGAAGTTCATTTCCCAGGAGCTGCTCATGCTTAGAGCCCAATCTTGATGTTAATGTGTGTTTCTGTTAGCACCACACCCTTACAACCAAAGGAGCTCACCATGATTTACTGGCTTTGGTTTAATTTTTTTGTGTGTCTGGTTCATTTTTGTATCGAGCTCATGAACACATGGGGATTTATTGGTATGCTATATGCATACTACCCTGCTTAGAATCATAGCATCTGGTGCAGGGATGCGTATTGATAAGCACTATGGCCGTATTGCAAAAAGAAGTCTCTGTGACCTATATTTCAAGCTTCAGTGTCTTTGTTGATATTGTGTTTAAAGTTCATTTTTAGGTGCTGTTCATGTTGGAATCCTGAAACTTGAGCATTGGATGTATCTCTGTTAGTATTACAACCAGAAGTCACTGTGACCTACATTGTATACTTTACTAACATAGGTTAAGTATTTGTGTTTAGTTCATGACTACATAGATTTTGTGCATGCTATATTACATACTAGCCTACAGAGAAAGTCTTTTTTGAGCAGTGCACTTGAACATAGGAATACATATCTTTATTCCGTGGTAAACTTTCCATATAATTTATTGACTATAAGGTTTTATATTGTGATAGATTACTCTCAACGGGTTGTACATGTAAATAAATAGGTATTAGCAGAGTGGACTTTTTGCACTTCATGTGAGACCTTTGCTATAGTGTCTAATCAAGATAATTACTGATGTATGAACTAGGCTTTGTACTCTCTGAGTGGACTTTTTGCACTTCATGTGAGACCTTTGCTATAGTGTCTAATCAAGATAATTACTGATGTATGAACTAGGCTATGTAATAGTGGTCATACTGTCTGCGATTTGAAAGTTATTAATTTGTCATGTGACTCTCAGGTGATGAAGATTTATCACTTGATTCCACAACTAAACTATGTTTGTAAATGTGCCTCAACAAAGTAGAGGAGAGCTGTAGTAACAAGCCGCATTGTCAGCATCCACACATGAAAAACATACACTTATGTACAGTACAGTATCGCTGCATCACAACCATTCTTTATTCCTGGGTCCTAGACAACAGTTTGGAGTACAGTGAAACCCCGCAATAACGCACCCCGCAATAACACGAATTTGGATATAACGTGATCGTGGCGTGGCTCCCAAAATTTTGTATATTCATTCGCACATGAAATTTATTTTTTTCAAAGTACGAGAAGTAGTGTATAAAATGTGTATATTATCATTTTGGGGAAGAGATCATGCATGAATTTGAGTATAATATGTTTGTGGTGTGGTTCCTGAAATTTTATATACATGTATTTTTCTCGTACACAGAAATTTTTTATTTTTTTTTAAGTACGAGAAATAGTGTATAAAAAGTTTATTATCATTTTGGGGAAGAGGTCACGTATGAATTTGATCGTGGCTTGGCTTCTGAAATTTAACAATTTCACCACAGCAGCCATCTTGAAAATATTGTTATTGCTACTCTTCCAAAACAGAAAGATATATCAACATGAGGTTTTCACTAAAAGACTTCTTAAAATGTCTTGTTGGTCCTAAATTAAAAAGGTGCTGATCTGACAGTCAATATGACCACCATTGAACATCTTGTTATTGCCACTCCTAATAAATGGAAAGTCATTTTAACATTGGGTTTTCATCAGAAGAGTTCTTTTGGTGTCTAGTTGGTACTAAGCAAAAACAATGCAAATTGACCATCAATATTATCTCTTCTTATGATACCTAGTTTGTCCTAAATGAAAATGGTGCCAGTTGTACATCCAATATGGCAGTCATGATGGCTGTCTTGAAAATCTTAGCTGTCACCACTCCCCCTGAATGGATGGTCATATTGACATCGGGTTTTCACCAAACAACTTCTAATGATGTATACTTGGTCCTAAATGAAAATTGTGCCAGTCTGACATCCATTATGTCCACCACAGCAGCTAATTTGAAAATCTTGTTATCACTTAGGAATTTCAGAGATGGTTTCAACACTCCGCAGTTAAAAGGAAGAAAAGGTCTTATTTTGAATTCCTGGAAATTCTTTTCACCCAGTAGAGCTTCAGTCCCTTCAATTGACTTTTGTTAAATCAGTGAACACCTGTAGGGCAAAGAAAATAAAAAATACTTGTTCATATAAATTATGAATATAGTCTCTTCAGAATCAATTTCTCAAACTTAAAGACAGAATTCATATTTGTTCAGAGTTTCCAACTATATTTTGTATCCTTTTTGGTACTTTTTGAAAAATACAAATGCTCTTGTTTTAAGTTTGTCTTGTTTATTGAGTTGTGAGTTTTGTTTTCTAAAGGCAGTCAAAGAGAGAGTATGAGGCTCAGCAAAAGTATTCAGCCAAGAAGTCGGATAAGGAAGAAGATACCCTAAAAGCTACCATTGCCTTGTCCAAAGCTGAGGTCTCACAGCTGGAGAGTCAGAAACAGAAGGAACAGGAAAAGCTGGATATGGTAAGTGCATGTACTGCACCTTTCAACATCAGTGGCAAGGTATTTGTCTCTCTTCCAAAGTTTAGGCAAGACAAAGTAGTGTAAAAACTTTTCTGGTGGATTTATTGTTGTTGTTGTATGTTGTAGTAGTTATCCTTCTTGTAACTGTAGGCATCAACTTTTTCATTTTGTAAGTGTTTTCATTTACCGTATATTTTCTCGTATAAGCTGGGTCCAAATGCAAACAACATAGACCCAGATCTGCCATCACATAATGCGCTGGCAGATAAGTATCTGTGTTATTTGTTCTACTGTTTAGTCTTTACAAACTGCATAGACCCAGATTTATTTATTTATAATTTTGTTTTCACTAAAAGACTTCTTATGATGTCTGGTTGGTACTAAATGAAACCCTCCAACATGGCCACCATATTGTTACTTCTGCTAAACAGACAACCATAATGACATGTGATTTTCACAGAAAGACTTCTTATGATATCAGGTTGGTCATAATTGAAAAAGGTACCCATCCAATATCTTGTTGCTGTTACATCTTCTGAACTGATGGTCATATCAGCATGTGGTGTTCATATCAGCATGTGGTGTTCATATCAGCATGTGGTGTTCATATCAGCATGTGGTGTTAAAGACCTTTTAGTATATGTAGTTGATCCTAAATGAAAATGGTGTCAACCAGACCTCCAGTATGGCATCCATCTTGAAAATCATGTTACTGCTACTTCTTAAGAACTGATGTCATATTAACATGGAAGTTTTTCACTTAAAGACTTCTTATGATATCTCTAGTTAATCCTAAATAAAAATGAAGATGATTAGACCTCCAGTGTTGCAGCCATGGTGGTCATTTTGAAAATCTTGTTATTGCTACTTCTAAAGAACTGATGGTCATATTAACATGAAGTTTTTCACTTAAAGACTTATTATGATATCTCTGGTTAGTCCTAAATAAAAATGAAGATGATTAGACCGCTGGTGTGGCAGCCATGGTGGCCATTTTGAAAATCTTGTTACTGCTACTTCTTCTCAATGGATAGTCATAGCAACATGGGGTTTTCACTAACAGATTTCCTATGATATGTTCTTGCTCATAAATGAAAATGGTGTAGATCAGACCACCAGTATGCCTCCATGGTAGTCATGTTGATAATCTTGTTGTTACTGTTTGCCATGACCAGATGGTCACTGAGACCTGATGTTTTACTAAAGGACTTATTATGATATCTTGTTGGTTCTAAATGAAAATGGTGCTGATCATACCTCCAAAATGGACACCATGGTGGCCATCTTGAAATTTCTTGTTATCACTGCTCTTGAAGATGTCATCATATTGACATGGGATTTTTACTAAAAACACTTCTGTATATATAGTTGGTTCTAAGTGGTAGCTTGTCCTGAACAGATTGTCATATCGACATGGGGTTTTCACAAAAAAACTGCCAAAATGACACCATAGTCACCATCTCAACTATCTTGTTATCACTACTCTTCTTTCATGAATGGTGGCATTGACTTGAAGTTTTCTCTGAAACACTTCTTGCAATACATAATTTGTTCTGAATGAAAATGGTGCAAGTCTGACTACCAACATATCCACACTTTTTGTGAAGGAGTTTGGAAACCAGACCTAACTGACCTTTGGGCCAAGTCAAAGGTCATTGCTTGTTTTTTTTGTATTTCATTGAGAAGTGACTTGTACATATAGAAATTAATTTTGACCAGGCTATGTATTTGGTTGCATTATAATAAACAAGTTGATCGTCAGCACTCTGACATTGATTGTAAGACCAGAGGTCTTGATTTGGGTTTTTGGCTTGTGAACATGATAACACATAAAAGTATGAATTGATTTATATCAAACCCAGTTTGTGGATATATCTGAAGAACACATTGAATTTTGCCAGTTCAAAAAATAATAATTATAGATTTAATCAAACTTAGCATGTGGGTATATCTTGACATTGGTGGAAATGATTAAGTTCATGATATCAGGTTTAAGGTCAAAGGTCATGACAAAAGAATTTTACACTGCACTTACAGGTATAGACTCTGAAACAAGTAATTATGCTCAATCTGCATTTTGTTTTGCATTTCATTTGCATACTGTTTGTATTCTGTTTGCATTTCATTTGTGTTCCATTTCACATTTGCATTTCATCTATCATCTCATTGTTTTTTGTTTATGGTCTCAAAAATGCATTCAGATTGTGTGTCTATCATTTCATCCATCATTTATTTATTTTTCATGCATTTGCAACAAAATGGAAATGCATTTACTGTAGTTGGATGTTCCATATTTGAGTGTTAAAGGGAGAGAACTTGCTCTTTCATATCTTGTCTTATTAAAAGTGTGCTTTGATGAAATAGCAGATGCAGAAAAAGAAAAAGACAGCAGTTGTTTTTTATGTTTGCCTCGACAAGAACGACACAGACAGTTGTTCATCCAATACAAGTCATGATGGCTTATAAAGGGTGAACAATTGTCTGTCTGTGTAAACAGTCTGATCCTGGATTATCATGTGAAAGGGCTTTCAATCATGGAAATTTAGTGTCAGCTGAAAATAATCGATTTTCAAATCCATTAATGAAATGCATTCGCAGTTTGTTATGTTTTAATGTATCATTTATTTGTCTGTATTTTGCATTTGCACTGTCCATTTTCTTGAAAAAAGCATTCATCATTTCATTTGCATTGAATTCATCCTGATCTTAAAGCAGCAAAAATCAATCTTGCCAATACTGCAAAATTCTGTTTCCAAATCACCAACTTGGTTATCAACCCCCCCCCCCCCCCACAATAATATTGGATCTTTGCCTATTCAAACAGTCCTCAACCAATTCTCTCGGTTTTCAGATTAAATTCAGTGAAATAAAAGCATCCCATTATGGCCTTGCATCCCTATGTACAGATGGTAAATAAAAGGGAGAAAAGGTTGCTGATGCCGTTGCAACATTTCATGGCACCTCCATAAGCCATGACCGGAAAATTTACCACCATACTCAGATCTTTGAGCTTCACTGAAATATCTCGAGATATGAATTTTATTGTCATTTCATATTCACATTCCACACCGAAAGCCTTGCAAAACCTTAAATTTGACACCTTGGTAATATTCCAAATCTTACAAAAATATGCTCGTAGAATCTGAAAAAAGTGCTGTGTACTGTTGGCTGCATGGTCAAATTGGTAATAAAGGTTTTGAAAGGGTCAAATTGGTAATAAAGGGTTTGAAAAAGCAGATAAGGCAGCCAAAGCTGCCTTGCAGTCACCCATTTCTAAATGGAAGATTCCATATACTGACTTCAGACATTATAGAAGTTGACATGTTCTATATATGTGGAAAAATATGTGGAATTAAAACTCCATAAACAGGCTTAGAACATCAAACCCATCATTGGAGAGTGGCATCCCTCGTCCAGAACAAATCACAGAGATAAGGTTGCTCATGCATAACACCTGAAGGGTGGACATTGATCAAAGTGCATACCCTGACTGTGTTGGAATACATTCTTGTCAAGTATATCAACTTCCACCCTTTGAGACAAAAGTTTTTGGATGTGAACTCAAATAAGAGACTTTATGATAAGAGAAAATCGTGTACTTTTTGAGGAAATGTGGTTTATATAAAAAATTCAACTATATGTGAAGGGTTTTATATTTTTTACCTTTATCTTTTATTTTATATACCAGTTATAGAATTGTACCATCTTTATCATTTTCCTTTTTATCTTGTAGTACTTTATGCTTATGGTTATTTGGATGGCTTTATCTTCCTGAGTTTTTTTTTGCAACTTTCATCTTTACATTTAAGAACTTACCTTTTAGTTGGCACCATATAGCTATTATTGTTCTGACATGCCTTTAAATGCCAATACATACATACATATATACATACATACATACATACATACATACATACATACATACATACATACATACATACATACATACATACATACACACACACACACACACACATACACACACACACATACATACATACATACATACATACATACATACATACATACATACATACATACATACATACATACACTCATTATGCATTTCATTTCATTTGTATTCATTCTGCAGTCTGTTTGCATTCATTCTGCATTCTGTTTGGATTTATACTGCATTTCATTTTCATTCTGTTTTCATTTCACTGGTAAACTTACCCATTTCAGGGTTTGTATCTTGCAAACATATTGACTGGACATGTATGAAAATATTTTTGTTACCAAATTGTGGTATATTGGAGTTTCTCAAGAATAACAAATGGTTTCAAAACTCATCTAACAAAAGGACAGAAGAAAAAGAAACTTGTTCTGGATTCCTGAAAATTCGTGTCAGTCTCTTAAAGGGACTCTTGTTGGATCAAGCAGTGGTAAAGCAGATCATTGAGCAAAATTCTTGTATGTTTTAGTTCTTTCTTTTTTCTCCAAGAGAATATCACTGTGTTGTTTGTACTCTCTCATTCAAGGGGACATTTTTCTCCAAGAGAATACCACTCTGTTGTTTGTACTCTCATACAAGGGGACATTTTGCAACACCCATCCTGAATCTTCACAACTTTGGACAATCAAAATGTTAAATCTTCACAATGTTTAAGTTCACCTGGTCATTAATCCAAGTGAGCTTATGGTATGTTCCTGTGTCCAGCATGTGGTGTTGGTCATCGATCATCATTTCATATTCAGTAAACACTTGTTTAGATGAAAATCAGGGTGTATGTCTGCTGTTATTTACATGGAAAATTACTACTTTTAACAATGAATGCCGTCTATTTGACTTGACATTTTTCTGAGGCAAACATTAGTGTTTAATCATTTAGCTGTAAAGACATGTTATTTTTTCATACAAATACAATTTGGTATGTATTTATGAAACTATGCTGTCTGCATTTTACAGTTTAAAAACTCGACATCTGAATGAATAGAGTCTTTGATTTCTAAATCTTAATGTATATATAATGTAAAAATCTCATTATCTTCTGTTGTGCAGGAAGATTGAGTTTTTAAGAAATGTATTTCAAGCTCATGTCAATAAAAGCATTCAATGTAACGCTTTTGAATTAAATATATTTTCAAAATTTTCAGATTTCTACTCAAGGAGTATGTATGAACTTTTATGAATCCATGCAAATTGTAAACCTACTTTAATTTGTGTGCTATTTATTGATACAGAACTCACAAGAAAAATCTGCCTGTGAAGTTAAATAGCTGAATTTATTTCTCTCTCAAAAAAAATAGAAAAATAATAGCCATAAAATAGTTTTGCATATGGAAATCGCAAAATTTAGTAGCTGCAAATAAATGTAGGTTTACAGTACAGGCTATATATAATATAGAATGTGCATTTGACATCATACTGTATGCAAGTTTTCATATCAATTCTTTGAAGATCCTCTGATATTATTATTTATAAACCTTGTATTACATTAATACTGTTAATTAACCTTGTATTACATTAATACTAACTTGTTTGTTGCATCCCATTTCTTTTTGTTTTGGATTGTAAAAATGCTGCAACAACACAATATTTTTCAAAATACTTGTCAATCAAGTTAATTCCAGCAATATACATTGTGTGTAACATTTTGAAATATACGTTTCTATTCCGCATTGTTTTCCCAAGAGTGCTAGGCAGGGCAGGGCAGGGTGATGGTTGCCTGTCAGAGCATTTTAAGCTTGGTAGAGTCTACTGAGGGAACCCTTAAACAAGAGGGGCATTTTGTAATATTTGCATTTAAGTGAAAATATATAGAGGCTAATACATGTACCAAGTTCATGCCCAAAAATGCACATGTAGAATGTTACTGCATGGCATGTATTAAACCTCTAGAGATTTAAGACAGAGCAGTCCCCAAAGAGAGCAGGGTACACACAAGAGAGGGCTGGCACCATCTAGGTAGAGCAGGGTGGGATAGGGTGTAGCTTCCTCCTAACACAGGTAAGGGATAATACTGTGCATGTGCTCAACAATTTGTGATGAGTTATGTGCACAGTCCAGCCAGATTAATCTAGCCTCTGTTTTATCTGACAATTGCTTACTATGTTTACCTGTGTTAATATGCTCACAACTACAAACAGCATCGACCCAGATCTGCTGTCACATACTGTGCGAGCAGATCAGAGTCTATGCCATTCATTCTACAAGTATTTATGATTTCAAGGTAACGGCATGGACCATGATCTGCTGGTGCATTATGGGACAGTAAATTGGGGTCTGTGCTGTTTGCAGCTGAGTCCCTTCTTAAGGATGATTGCTTATGAAATAATGGAGTATTTAACTTCTAAAAAATGGATCTTTTTACAATGCTAAGGGTCTAAGTGACCCAAAATCACTTAAAAATGGATATTTTTACAATGCTAAGGGTCTAAGTTAAAAATGGATAGGTTGGTGTGCATTTTCTTGTGCTACTCTTAGTTGAATATCTATCCCCATATAAAGGTCATTACATAGAAATATCTATCCCCATATAAAGGTCATTACATAGAAATATCTATCCACATATAAAGGTCATTGCATAGAAACATCTATCCCCATATAAAGGTCATTACATAGAAATATCTATCCCCATATAAAGGTCATTACATAGAAATATCTATCCCCATATAAAGGTCATTACATAGAAATATCTATCCCCATATAAAGGTCATTACATAGAAATATCTATCCACATATAAAGGTCATTACATAGAAATATCTATCCCCATATAAAGGTCATTACATAGAAATATCTATCCCCATATAAAGGTCATTGCATAGAAATATCTATCCCCATATAAAGGTCATTACATAGAAATATCTATCCCCATATAAAGGTCATTACATAGAAATATCTATCCCCATATAAAGGTCATTACATAGAAATATCTATCCCCATATAAAGGTCATTACATAGAAATATCTATCCCCATATAAAGGTCATTACATAGAAATATCTATCCCCATATAAAGGTCATTACATAGAAATATCTATCCCCATATAAAGGTCATTACATAGAAATATCTATCCACATATAAAGGTCATTACATAGAAATATCTATCCACATATAAAGGTCATTACATAGAAATATCTATCCCCATATAAAGGTCATTGCATAGAAATATCTATCCCCATATAAAGGTCATTACATAGAAATATCTATCCCCATATAAAGGTCATTACATAGAAATATCTATCCCCATATAAAGGTCATTACATAGAAATATCTATCCCCATATAAAGGTCATTGCATAGAAATATCTATCCCCATATAAAGGTCATTACATAGAAATATCTATCCCCATATAAAGGTCATTACATAGAAATATCTATCCCCATATAAAGGTCATTACATAGAAATATCTATCCACATATAAAGGTCATTACATAGAAATATCTATCCACATATAAAGGTCATTGCATAGAAATATCTATCCACATATAAAGGTCATTGCATAGAAACATATGGGGAAAAAGACTCTGTCATTAATTGCCCATAAATAAAACGTAAATGAGTATTTAAAAATTCATCAAATTTGCACAGGATTAAGATCATCCTCTTATCAAATGCACAAATAAAAGAGTATTTTTTTATAGTTAATTTGTTCAGTATGCTACAATTATGGAGATTACATTGGTTTTCCATAACAGAAAGTTTTCGCTGCCAATTTATGGTAGGTTGTAAATCACTAAAGATTTCCCAAGATCTCCTATACTTCTAATTGACTTTATCATTTTCTTTTACAGGTATGTTATTAGAATTGAATTGTATATGATTTTTTCTTTTTGATTCTTTCGTAAGACACAGAAATCACAACTTTATCATTTTACTTTGAATTTCTCCCAGAGTTCATAGTGCTGTGATACACCCTAGTCAAAAGTTAGATCATATCCATGATGTAATAATGTAATGATCACATCATTTTCAAGCAGAGCAGTAAGTGTTGACTTTACAAAAGTGGTCTACTTTAAAAGGAAGTCAGTTAGAGCCAAATCAGTTTGTTCAACAGTTCAATTAATACAACTTTGTGTTTGGTCAGGATATGTGTAGCTACTTTGTGATTGGTCAGGATATGTGTAGCTATAACAAGAGTAGACTACACCTAATTTCTTGTAATTTGTCCTGTTATTAGGCCTATCAAACATATTGCTTTATATCATTTACACAAAATTGTATTGCATAAATCTTTACTGAGTTATTATTTTGGTTAGACATATATATATATATATATATTATGACAAATTAAATCACCTGTTAATATTCCAGTTTCTTGCCAAACTGACCATTCATGAACCTATATCTGACCATGAGGTAAGACTGTGATATACATTCTTACATGCCATCCAGTAATGACATCTTTGAGTACTGTTAATCCATGCATATGGGCAGGTTTGGGAGATATTTAAATTCTCCAGAAGGAATAATGTTTTTGTCAGATCCAAGTTCCTGGTACAGTTCTTATTCAACTTGAATTTCAAAATTTACCCAAGATGGCATTGAAGAGGAACATAGCACAGCATCCGTTCTTGCTCCTACAAATGCATAAATAGCCTTGTAGATAATCTTACAGTAAGGTTGCAAACAAGTAGTTTAGAATTACATATAATAATATAGAATTAATAATATAGAATTACATATATAATAATAGTCAAACCTGTCCTAACGGTCACCTTTACTCAGTGATCACCCTGTTCACAATGTCCATTCTAATTTCTGCCTGGCAAATTTGCTATATAAATGTCATGTATATAACGGTCACCTGTGGTCAGCAGCCAGGTGGAATCCTAACCAAACAATGGTTTCTCCCTGCCTTAAATGGTCACTGGCACATATCTATAGTGACTGCTCAGTCTATGCAAACTAAATTTTTGCATCATGATCCTGGAAGGTATTGTTTTGATAATGGAATATCATGTGAATTGATGTGCAAACATTTCTTATCTCGCTTGTACTCCATACTCCAGTCACATTTTCAGTGTAACTCTAAGGTGTCAAGATGTCAGATTTGAAAGGGAGTCAGTTTTATATCATTAGGGTAGAGGGTCAAAGCAATTCATTTGCTGGATGGTGGGAAAATTAGTTGCATTGCCGCAGCAGAAATAGAAGTCACCTTTTGTGCCATTGTGACAGGTCTAGTTCAATATCTTCATCTATTTGCCTGTTAATTAAAGCTATCTCTGATGAAAAAATTTTGTCTTTGAGAAGAGATACGAGTTACATCTCTTTTCATTAGAATCATGGGTAATTCAGTATTAAAATTTGTCTGTTAAGGCAGGTGAAGTTTCAGTTCATGGGTCATATACGACTTTCTTTGATTTCCCATTCATAACTGGCTTCTCACATAAAGTGACTGTCTTTTGATCTCAGCAAGTTGAGCAACTGGCTAATTGAGATAATATTTTTTAAGTGTCACCTGTTTCCAAAGCCTAACTTATACAAGTTGGCTGACCAAAGACTCAGTCTGCTGTTTTACAGTCATATGTAAGCCATCAATTAGTAGTGAAATTATTGTTTTGTCATGGTGCACAATATAAACTAAAATCGGTAATTATTTTAAGTCGGTGATGATTTAATTTATAGGATGGAGTCAAAGTGAGCAGAATACAGTAATCTTGTGTGGAACATAAATTTGGAAGAGAATAACATATACACTTTTTTTATTATTATGATGAATAGTACACATAAAAAAATCTTGATAATGTAATAATAATAATAATAATAATAATAATAATAATAATAATAATAATAACGCTAATAATGATAATGATATTCGATGCATTGTATTTGTTCCAAAACCAATTTAAAAAGGTGAACCTGTATACAGAGGTCACCTGTGTACAAAAGGCCAGTCTTGCCTTTTCCCACAGGTGGCCGCTATTGACAGGTTAGATTGTATATGTAGGTGATACTTTTATATTCTATCCAATCAATGATGAAAAGTAGGAAAGTAGCTACATACCTTTAATTTAGTGATCACTCTAATGACTTAAATGTAAACACATCTGCAAATATAATTGGCAAAGTTACAATTATTTCATTTTGTTATAATGTTCATGAAACCTGTCAACTAATGCTTTAAAAAGTGTTTTTTTTTCTAACAAAAATATATTGTTGTGAATGCAAAGTTTAAAATACATTAAGTCTGTGCCTGTATTTATTGATAGTATAGAAGCATACAATCAAATTAAAGATATATAAAAGCATGCAATCAAATTAAATATAAAAAAATTTGGAATAAGAATGCCACTTGTACACATGGCAGATAGGCTAATTTTTTGTATGAATAAAATCAAGCCAAATTAATAACTTAAAGCTCCAGAAAGAGGGTTTGTATATAGATTGTAAGAAACTTGTTTGCAAATCAGATCGATTACCATATGTACTCGCGTATAAGCGGATACCAACTGCAAACCCAGATCACATAATGCGTCAGCAGATCTGGGTCTATGCAGTTTGTAAGGACTAATCAGTAGAACAAACAACATAGACCCTGATCTGTTGGCACATTATGCGATGTCAGATTAGGGTCTATGTTGTTTGCATTTGGACCTGGCTTATACGCAAGTATATACAGTTCATAAAAATCAAAAGTACAAGAATACACATGTATACTTGCTTATATACTAACATCAAGCTTTATTGTAGAAGAAGCAATGCCACAAATTTTCATGTACATGCATGAATATTTAAAAGGAAGCATCATATGTACCAACTGCACTGAAAGCAAGTAGACAGATTTGATTACCCTGGTAAATTGTCAACTGTTAAATGTCTTCAATGAACTACACCTTAAAAAGGAACTTCATGATGTTTGCTAAAAATTAAACATGCTTTCTTATAAATGATGACTGATGTAGGCAATATATTCAGCTGCATGCAATGTTTTCTTTAAAGGCTGTTTAAACTGCATGTTAAGGCATGGGCAACCTGCATGTTAAGGCATGGGTAACCTACCCAACTTTTTACATTGGCATAGGATCCAACTATAACATTTTTTATGCTGATAGATATATAAGCAAAATTTCTGATGTGTTGGTTTGGCTTTACTTACCCATGTTCAAATATTTTCCTTCATAGTTTCATATATTTTTCATAAATGTGTTATTAGCTCACCTAGCCATGAGGCCAAGTATTCATATGGTACAACCCACAGGCTGCATCTTATGAGGATCATTCATCATCTGTTGTGCAGCTGTCATCATTTGCTATTTTGAACTTCTTTTTAAAATCCACTGGAGTAATTTTACCCAAATTTGACTGGAAACATCCTGGCATGAAAAAGGCTTTAAATTTTGTACCAATGATGCTGATCTACCATCTAATATGACTACCACTACAAAACTGAGAAAAACTCTTATAAGACTCTACAGAATTTTTTAATTGAAAGAAAGCATTCTGGCATAAAGACTTTCAAATTTGTGCAAATGATGCCATCTGCCATCTAGTATGATAGCCATTACTAACAGTAGAACAGTTTTGCATGACTTTGTAACAAAAACCATTCTGCTGAATTTGATAGACAGAATCCTTGTTTAAAAGCCATTTAAAAGTTGTATATATGATGATGATTTGCTTTCAAATATGGCTGCCATTTCCAAAAGTAGCCAAAAACTTTAAATGACTTCCAAAAAAAGAGAAACAAACATCCTGGCATGAAGGCTTGCAAATTTCTGCAAATGGTGCAGATTGTCCATCCAATATAACTGCATTACAAAAAAATTAAGAAAAAGAAAATTTCACATGACTTCTTTTGCAAAACAGTTTAACAGAATTTGACAAAATTTGAAATAAAGCATCTTGGCATAAAGGCCTTTCAAATTTGTAATATGGCCTCCATTGCCAACAAAAATAAAAAGTTTCAGCTGTCTTCTCAAAATCTGCTCAACAAAATTTGACTAAACTTGAAAGAAAGCATTCTAGCATGAAAATTAAGCCTTTCAAATGAATGCAAACAATGATGATTAGCTATCCACCATGTTGCCATTACTAAAATTAGAAATTTTTAAAACCTTTTCTAAAAAAACTCAGAAGCATTAGACCAAATTTTACAGAAAGAATTCTGACATAAAGGCTATTCAAGTTATTATTAATGATGCAGATCTGCAGTCCATTATGTGGAAAAACCCCAGAAAAACTTCAGATAACTGTGTCTAATAAGCAGTCAACAGAAGTTGGAGAAATTTGTAGAGAAAGGACCCTAATAGACAGATTACTTCTCCAATTGGTCATGCATCTGACACTGTTGTGTATAGAATCATAAAACTTGATGGCATATTCATCTTAGAGGGTATTACTGTACTAACTGTGTAAAAGTACATCACAGTTACCTAGTTTTCACATGCCAGTTACATATATTACATTAAGATTACATATATTACATTAAGGTTTTGCATTTAGCTCAGTTTCTGACACTGTTGTATTTACAGTAATAAAACTTGATGTGAATATTTATCTTGAAGGGTACTTCCTCACAATGGGCAAAAGTAGGTCACAGTGACTTTCTTTTCATGCTCCAGTGATTACGTTAAGTTTTTTGCATTTAGTTCATTTCTATGACTCTTTTGTATGTACAGTCATGAAACTTATGGGTGCATTCACCTAGAGGGGTCCTACTCACATGGGCAAAAGCAGGTCACAGTGTAATATACCCCAGCAGAGCAGGTGAAACATTCTGCAGGATAACTGATAATGTTTAAACTGTTCAATTTCATATACAATAAATAAATTGAAAGCTAACCTGAAGTTTTCAAACTTGTACTAAGGACTTCATCAGCAGAATGATTTATTCTCTACTGATTGTTAACATCACCTGAGGGAATAGTGAGCGATGTTAACAAATTGTCCCAGATATGCGGCAGATTGTAACGGCCCGCGTCCCTGTTCAGCGTTAGTTTGTGAGCACGGATGTATGTAGACTCTTTAACCCCCCGCTCAAACCATGATTGTTCTCGATCTAAGATATTTACTAAGTCCCAAAATACCGTATGGCCTGGGCAAAACTGTGTGGATGTGTCGTGATACCTCAGACGAACTTGAACATGGTCTTCTATGTTCGTTGAGTCTCGCTTTCAATGTCCTTTCCATTTCCCCAATGTAGTTGTGATGGCACTGACTGTCACCTTGTCCTTCACACTTTATGTGATAGATAGGTCCACAAATATCTTATATATCAAATATGAATGGATCTGAATATACATCTCACTGGGCTTTAAAATGTTTGAAAAAAGTCAACTTGATGGGAATATTGAACTTGCTTTTGGACAATTTGGGCTTGCCCCAAAATATGGCAACATAATATAACAACTAAAGTAAAAAAATAAGGTAAAATAAAATTTGGGATGTTTTAAGGAAATCGCATTATATTTATTTTACAGATAAAGAATTTTTTTCTTTTTATCTTTCATTGTACCGATACCTTAAAACCATTTGCTGATAATTAAATAGAGAGAGACAGAGACAGACAGACAGAGATGTTTAGGTAAAAGACCATGAACCAAAAATTAAACAACCAAGAACACAACTGTGTTAACTTAATTTTAATCATATTTTAATATATCATACATTTTTTAAAAGAGAGAGAAAGAGAGAGATGTCTAGGTCAAAGACCATGAACTGAAAAATTAAACAACCAGGAATACAACTGTTAATTTAATTTTAATAATGTTTAATATATTATACAGGTTTTTTAAAAAAATCTACTTCTCAATTTATTTCAAGTTCAGTTGATCATGCAGATTTAAGTATCCATCCAGTAAGAAAACAAAGAAAAACTGAGTCCCTCACAGAAATATTCCAGTATTAGTGCATGTTGGATTTTGCATCCACATGTAATCCAATTTTTAATAGCACTTTCTGCATCAAAGTCTTATGGAAAATGGATTTGCTGTTCCAGTTTTGCTTTTAGCAGTTTGGGGATATTTTTTGCAGTGGTCGCAGAACATTAGATCATTTTCTGAGTCATTCTCTAGTCAGGGATACTCATTAATCCTTGATGACTGGAACGTTCTTGCACATTTCATAGTATCATACTGGCTGTTTTACTTTGAAACAGGTTCATTATATTTGTTGGCGGAAACGTTGTTAAGTTTCCATTTCTTGCTGAAATATGCTAGCAGACTCATCACTTCAACTGCATCAACAATTAAATAAAGCTATACTTTTTGTAATGATTTATTTATACTTACAGCTGAATGATTTGAGAACACTTATTTTATCGATTTATTTAACAATTGTCATCTAATCACCCTGATATTGGCGATATGCATCAAAACAATCTCTGACAAGCTGACTTTTGTGAATTATTTGAGAACACTTATTTTTGTCCATTTAATTATTTGCCAAACAGTAAGTATGTATGGGTCTCCTGTAATTATTATGTAAACAACAGATGATAAACACCGCTTGTGAGTGCAAGATATTCGGTACATTTATCACACTTTTAACAAAATCCAGATTGCTAATAATTTAGGGATAGTTGCCTTTTTTTTTCCAAACACACCTGTCAAAGAAATCTCACAAGTTATATTATTAACAGTTATCACCTGGTCACTTTGAAATCAGTGACATACATTAAAACAATCTTTGACAAGCCGATTGTTTACAGTTGGCAAGCTCTGCACATTTCAGAGCTCACAAACTGACTGTGGCTAGGTTAGGACAAGAAAGTCAATGAATCTCTTATACATACAGATGTTTTCATTAAAATGACCCTGATAAGTTAAAATACAAATATTTATTACCCATTTGTCAAAACTTGCTTTAAATAGTAAATATTCACACCATCATGTCTGTGCAAGAGAATATGAGACAAACCTTGACATTGACTACAAGATGGAAAAGACAGACTTTGACATTATACAGCATCATGTGAAATAAAGGATCAATAGATGAAAGAAACTGCATGTAGTCATGTAATAGAAGAATGCAGTATATACATGTGGAAATGCTAAATAAAGGTGCCAATATATGTATTGTGGTGAGATTCCAGAGTATAAAACTTGCTGAACATAAAGCTTTACAAACTGAACACGACTCCCCTCTCTTTAAACTCTTTTTACTTTTCCATTGGCAAGTACCTTGCATACTTGAGCTTCCCTGAGCCAAATTTGAGCTGGTCCCAGTTGTTGGGCAAGTGGACTTGTAAAGCTCTGATCTCACTTTTTTATCGACACATTGATAATCATATTTAAAACTCTCTCTCTTGAATACAGAGACATCTGTCAGAGAGTTCACCTGAATTAAACTATGACTTTTTCATACAGATCTTTTCCTTTGTTTGTTTCGATCTTCATAAGAGATAAATCTCTATAAAGTAGTAATATTTTATATGTATACAAGACCACATTTTTTTTCTTGCAAATGTGCCAATTTCATAATTGTGAATATTCATGCATTTAAGTCAAAGATTTCACATAGTCATTGGATTGACATGAAAACTAACACATATTAACGTATTGACGTAGATGAAACAGTTGTAACTTGTGAATTTTCTAACCTTTTGGAATGTTTTAAATGTGTACGAATATTAAATATATTTGTAGCAGAAACCATGATAAAGGTAGTTCACCATATATTTTATGACTTTCTTGCAGACTGTTTTAGGGCCTTTGACTTTTTCATAAAAAGCAGAAGCTGTTGAATTCCATGTCCTATCAGTCAGTCCTGTTTTTCGATTTGTCTTTAATTTATTTATTTATTTGTCTCACCCTTGAACTCAGAAGCTGTCAGATACAATGAGATGAACCCTAGGAGTTAGTGTGGATTTGTTACATAAGGTTGTACATGTAGTAGATATCCAGGTTTAAGGTCCTGTCATTAAGCTCTAAGTCACCTTGTACATGGTTTTCAGTGTCAACATTACAACCTCAAATTCATCGGAGTGTGTAGAATTTACTTTTATCCAGCCCAAAGTCATAACCCAAATTCATAGGTACATTGAAAGTGGAAAATTTATATTAAAAGTTGTAATGTGTGAAAATACAATTTTATAATTAAAGGGAGAATTCTTTTTGTTAAAAATTGACATTTTGAAACTGACATTATATAGTCCATTATGCTTCATTTTAATTACATGATATAGATATTTCTATAAAGGAGACAATTTTGAAAGGCATTACATGCTACACATATTTTAATGGGGAAATTTTCTAAAACACCAAAAAGTATTTTAATGGGGACATTTTCTAAAACACAAAAATTTCCTTGACTTTGTTGCATACAAGATTGGCATCTTTTGTGAGTTTCATAGAGGATGGTTTGAATTGTCTAATATTATATCAGATGTATTGGTTGTACCTGCTTTCACACAGGTAAATTGTTCTGTTTTTATTCCCTAAGTAAGGACCTAATGGAGGTATGTTGTGATTTGGACATAACAGCTTCCAAAGTTATTACATATTACTTGCTTGGACATAACAGCTTCCAAAGTTATTACATATTACTTGTTTGGACATAACAGCTTCCAAAGTTATTACATATTACTTGTTTGGACATAACAGCTTCCAAAGTTATTACATATTTCTCGTTTGGAAATAATATCTTTAGCAGAAGTTTATGCTACTGTTGCATATTTTAACTTTTTCTCTTAAAACAGAATCTCTCACAGAGAAATTATTTATATATGAACTATGCTAAATGAAATGAGGAGTAACCTCACTGAATAGATTTCATACCTGTAAAGACTTTTATTTCTGTTTGCTGAATGATGATAAAAGGAAGCCTCATCTGTATGAAACACAACCCATTTTAACACATTGAATTTTATATGATTAGTACTTTTGTTCTCAGTTATCATTCTCTGTTTCCAGGCTATAGCCTCTCTCAAGATTGAAGAGTCTGCAAAGAAAGGTAAATCTTGGACACCATCTGAGAAAACAGCAGCTCCACAACCAGTATCTCATACAGAACTGAAGACAGGTGTAAGTTAAATTGACTCTACTCACCCAGTCATTATAATATTGCAATAGTGATACTTGATTCTCTTTCCTAATTTAGTAATACATTTTATTAATAGTCCATAGGGAATAAAAAGTCCTTAAAAAATTCAATAAGCACATATCATTAGAACAGTGAAAGAATATCAATGAGCAAAAAAATGAACAAATCTTGAAATTTTTTGTGTAAACTTATAGTGTATATTTTAGTTACAATGTATTGGAATTTTTGGCTATTAAGTCTATAATACTAACAAAAATGTATGGTGCTTCTACTGATGCATGAATAAATTCAGTGACATTTAAGTATTTTTCTAAACTTGAATATGTAGAAAATAGTGTAATTTTACATTAAAATTTGCAGACATGCATTTTTACAATTATGTCATATATCATATTGGGGCAAGAAAACCCTCTAATACTGTTTTCATATTCTTGAATGCAAATTATTAAATTTTCCATCACATGTCCTGTGCAACCACTTTTACATGATATGCTAAACCCATTTAAATCATAGAATATCTAGCTAAATCAGTTAAATAAAAAACAAAAAACACCAATAAAATAAAAAGCCTCTTCAGTCACTGTAACTTCTCTCAGATATGACTAATTAACTTATACCAATAAACTTTAATGTGTGAGTTTCTTTTACTGGACAAGGTCTGGATTTTACCAACAGAACTGGACTTAAACTGTAGTTTAGAGCCCAATGGTGTGACTTGCTGACTTCAAATAGACCAATCAAATGAATGGTGTGACTTGCTGACTTCAAATAGACCAATCAAATGAATGGTGTGACTTGCTGACTTCAAATAGACCAATCAAATGAATGGTGTGACTTGCTGACTTCAAATAGACCAATCAAATCAATGATGTGACTTGCTGACTTCAAATAGACCAATCAGATATCTCAAGTCTTGATTTAACTTGAAGACTTTTGTTAGTGACATTTAAGCCAGATCTCAGCTTGAGAGAAACTGTTAACTTTCATTGATGCAGGTTTTCTTTTGAGTTGCTGTTCAGAGATGTTTCTGATCATTTATGTTCATGACATGGCTTGGCACATGAAACATGCAAGTCTAAAATCATGGAATGGGCTGTATCAGTTACAATACATGGCACCTGTATATCTGTCAGATATTTATATCTGTATGCATTTGATCATTACAGCCAGCAGTATCTGTAACAAGTGTAGGTGCCAGTTCTGTCAGGGCAGTTTCAGAGCCGCAAAAGCCCAGTCCTGTCCGGGTAGTTTCAGAGCCGCAAAAGTCCAATCCACAGATCAGCAGCTCTGAAGCTGCAGCCAACTGGATGAAACATGCACAGGAGGAGTCGGAATCCTCTGCTGCACATTCACAAGCATTAAAAGCAGCCGCAGTAAGTGCTGAGAAGAGTCACCTGTGCTCTAACCTTTTTTTTTTGTTTCTAACCCCCATCTTTGAGAAGCAGTCCATACTTCCTTCCATTTGTCTTTCTTGCTTAGGTTTTAATTCTTTTTTTTAATACACTGATTTAGACGATGCATTCAGTTTGGATGCATATTGGTTGATTGTCTATTGCATCTTTTTATACTGGGTTTATGTGGGCATCTCAATGGGATTTATTCATCATTATTTAAAAATGATGTGTGGCTGCTTCTTCCAATATCTTTTCACTAATTGCCACAAAATGTGCAATGCAAGTGCATATTTGGCATGAATCTACATTTACACTTGGTCATGGTGATCTACATTTTACAGTTTGTTCAATATGAGCTACAAATATTGATTCATGCCACAGTATCTTGTTTGCTCCTTCTCACTAAATTCTGTAGTTTTTATGCCCATTACAATAGCAGAAGGGGTATATTGTTTTGTTGTGCATCTGTACATTTGTAAATCCACATCTGTACATGTACACATCTCTACATTCCTACATCTGTCCTAAACCAGTTTTAGCTCAATAGCACAACAATGACTAGACTCAGAACCATGAAATTGTACACACTTTATCATGGCCTGGTTAGATTTTTAATCAATTTCAGCAATATTTTAGGTTTTTAAAACACATTTTGTAACTTTTTATATAACCTCTGTAATGCAGAGAGTATTATATTATGATACTGTCTGTCCATCAGTCTGTGTGACCATCCATTTGTCTGTTACCAGTTTTGTTTCCACACAATAACTTGAGCTGTCTTCCATCTAGTTACCAAGCTCTGTGGATGGCCTGCACTTGGGGTAAGCAAGAATCCTATTGATTTCAGAGTCAAAAGCTTAAAGATCAAGTTCACTGTGACTGAAAGAACAAAAATGGTTTCAGCATAATGACTTTAGTTGTCTGCCATCTGTAGTTACTACTGAACTTTGTGGAAGGCTTGCACAAGGAAAGGAAGAACCCTATTGATTTTGGGGTTAAAAGGTCAAAAATGAAGATCATTGTGACTGGAAAGGACAAATGGTTTCTGCACAATAACTTAAGCTCTCAATCATCTACAGTTATCAAACTTTGTGGATAGCTTGCTCTTGGGCTCAAAAGGTCAAAGGTCAAGGTCACTAAGATTGAAAGAAGACAAATTGTTTCTGTACGGTAAAATTAGTTCTACATCACAGACCTGGACCAAACTGTTGTGTTTGGCTTGCACATGGAGTAAGAAAGAATCCTATCTATTTTGGTACCAAAAGGTCAAAGGTCAGGGTCTTCATGACTGAAATAAGAAAATGGTTTCTTCACAATAACTCATGTTCTCCATCGTCAACAATTACCAAACTTTGTGGATAGCTTGACTCGGGGTAAGGAACCACCTTATCGGTTTTGGGGTGAAAAGTAAAAGATGAAGGTCACTTTGTCTGTACAAAGAAAAATGTTTTCTGCAGAATAACATTAGTTATACATCACAGGCTTGGACCAAACTTTGTGGATGGCTTCCACTTGTGGTAAGGAGGAAGTCTATTGATTTTGTGGTCAAAAGGTCAAAGCTCAAGGTCACTGACTGAAAGAAGAAAAATGTTTTGGCATAATAATTTTAATTCTAGACTATGTGCCTTGATTAATGTTTTAGAGGGCTTGCACTGAAGGTATGGGAGAGGCCTATTATTTTTTAAGTCAAACATCAAGGTCATTGTCACTTTAAAAAAATGGATTTTGCAGAATAGCTTTTGTTCTAGAGTAAGTGTTTTGATCAAACTTTGTAGATGTTTTGCAATGAGGGTAATAAAGAAACCTATAGATTTTGGTCATGGTTAGTCAAATAGGAAAAAAATGGTTTCAGCACATTAAAGCTGGTGCCTTAATTGCCTATATTAGGGACAATTAAACACAGGACAGGTGTGTATTCTGCCATTTATGGCATTCACATTTTCTTTTACTTAGGCTTTTTGGAAAAAAACTGTGTAAGCACAATTAAGCTAACAACACTTGAGGTAGACAAATGAAATTTGGTAGACTTATTGGTATTTATATGAAGATGATCTGGTTAAATTTCATGTCACTATAGGAGTTTCTGCATTTTTGAATTTTTTGGAGTTGTTTTCTTCTGCAGGTATTATAACTTTTTATAAATATTTTACAAACAAATCTAATTTTTATGGTCATTGTAAGCAACAGCTTATACAAAGTATGTATAAAATCAAGGATGGTGACATGCAATGCTTTTTGACATCTAAATCTTTTTAATATGCATAATTGTTGGTGTAGATCTCTATTGCTTTTCATCATGGATACACTTTTGGAGATTGGTCCTGTAGTAAAGGTGATCAAGAAATCTTAACAGATTTGTTATCAGATGGCTTAGATATCAGTGAAGCTTGACAATTTCTGAGCTGTTTACCACTGGTAGGGCTGTGTATTGCCAAGAAAAAAACGTATTATGATATATTGCAATAGATCCTTTCTGTATTGCAATATGTATCAATACATATTGGAAACATTTATTGTTAATTATTTCATGCCCTTATTGATAAATTAACTTAAGCTTCTAAATTTATTTTCACTCATAAGTTTTATTTATACAGTTATTGTATAAAACATGCAACTGTTGTTGCTTAATTATATCTGTAAATCAAAAAAGAAGTCTTCATTGTTGATTTTTTAATGAACAAAACTTAACTAAAAATAAGAGAAATAAAACCATGAACAAAATAAAAAAGGAGATCAACTTTGCAAACCTTTTGCTTTATGGTTATCACAAGATGAAATCAGAATGAAATGTTAGTTGTAACTCAAAAGGAACACATGACTAAACTCTGGAATTAAATGTATTTGTTACATGAAAATGACAAAAATCACTCTGTCTTGAATTAAATGTTACATAAAAAGTTATTATAATTTCTTTACAAATCTTTAATTAGTGATTATAAAACAAGATGAAACAGTAATAATGGTTATAAAACATTAGCAGTCAATGAAAACATAACATAACTAAAATCCTTCTTATAATGAATTACATGTAAATTTTATGAAATGAAGTAATCAAGATGTCAAGAATCAACCTGAACTTTGAATTCAATGCAGTTGTAACACAAAAGGATAACTTATTAAATCTGTCTTGCATTACAAATAATTGTAACATGAAAACATGACTAGAATGACTCTATCTTGAATTAGATGTATTTATAAAATGAAAATGTAACTTAAAATTTAATCTACATTTTCAACCAATCAGCTACCTGGTTTTTATAAGCTAAGAGCTACATTTAATTATCTCCTAATCATCAAGAGACACCTTATAACAATTAAAAGCTTTTGGCAGCTCTTAAGTTACAAAACCCAGGTAACTGATTGGTTGAAAATGTTGGTCAAACTCTAAGTCAGTTGGAGTTTATGAAGAGAAGGTACTGTTTGATTCCCTGGATTTCTTAATTGTTCAGATTTATCTCAATAAACTCTCACTGTTACTAAGATCACTTTATCTTAAATTAAATGTTTATAAAAGTAACTTGGCATCTTAGTTTTTTTTTTAAACAATAAGTTTGAAACCAACCAATATTCTGTAATTGGTCTTGGTTGAGCAAGTTTATTCATAGTTTTAAATGTGCATATTTTTGATAAAATAAGCTTATCCACATGCTCTGGTTTTAAACATACCCATTGAGAATTTACAATATCTTCAGCTGTACTGAACACCCTCACTGATGGCACAGATGTGGAAGGAATACAAAGCACTCTTTGCACAAGCATACAGAGAGTCAGGAACAATGTTCCATAACAATGGTTTATCTCTGCATTGCACAGTGTGTACACTGGCACTGATTTATCAATATCGGTAGAATCTTTCTTTTCCTTAAGTTTAAAAAAAGTTTCAGATGTCAGACTTTACTTTTTTATTTGTGACAGGTTTATAATCTTGCTTACTGAGCATCACCATTGTGGTAAGGGAAACAACAATTATCATAAAGTCTCCCAAAAAAAATTAACTCAAATATATGACAATACAAACAGTATTTAACCACTCTTGACATGAATATAGCTGAAGAGCAGAATATTGACAATATTTAATAACTGTTTAGGAGTTTTATTGCTTATATTGGAGAGTAAAGTAGTTAAATCCATGTCATTGAGATTTGAGAGTATGGCAGTTAGTACATTTCTTGGCAAAAACAGATTTGCTGAAAAGTGACTCATTAAAGTGTTCTCAGAAAGCTTCTGCAATAAGAAATAAATTGTATACTGTTATTAATAAACTTTTGTTTAATAAATAAAAAAGTATTGATAAGGCATTGCCATATTGCAGTGCATTGTATCATGCTAAAAATACCACAATATACCAGTGCATCAGTATATCATTACAGCCCTATTTACCAGCTATTATTATGACATCCACCATTGCCACCATCTTGAAAATCTTGTTATTGCTACTTCTTCTCAATGGAGGGTCATATCAACATGGAGTTTTCACTAAAAGACATGATATGTAGTTGGTCCTAAATGACAGTGGTGCCAATCAGACCTCCAACTTGTCTGCTGTAGTGACCATCTTGAAAATCATGTTATGGCTACTTCTTCTGAATGGGTAGTAGATTGAAATGGAGTTTTCACTAAAAGAGATTTTATGATGTCTAGTTGGTCTTAAATGAAAATGGCACCAATCTGGATGCCATCTTGGAAATCTTATTATTGCTATTTCTCCTGAATGGATGGTTGCATTGACATATGGTTGTCACTAAAAGATTATGCAATCAGTCCTGCATGAAAAAAAGGCTGATCAGACTTCCAGAATTGCTGCTATAGTGGCCATCTTGAAAAATCTTGTTTTTGCTACTTCTCCTGAAGAGATGGTCACAGTGATATGTTGTTTTCACTATAAGACTACAAAATATTTATGGTCCTAAGTGAAAATAGTGCTGATTAGATCTCCAATATGGCGATGATGGTGTCCTTCTTGAAAACCATTTTATTGCTATAACTCGTGAAGGGATGGTTGTATTGACATGGGGATTTCACTTAAACACATCACTAAATGTAGTTGGTCCTAAATGAAAATGATGTAGTTGGTCCTAAATGAAAAAGATGCTGATATGACCTCCCAAAATGGCCACCACAGCAGTCATTGTGAACAATCATGTTACAGCTGCTTCTTCTGAACAGATGGTTGTACTGACATTTAAAAAAACAAACTATTTTTTGTGTATTATATAGTTGTTTCTGTGTTAGAATGATGCTGATCCAGCTTCCACAATGGCTTCCTTGATGACCTTTCTTGAAAATTGTTTTATTGACTACTTCACCAGGACAGATGGTTGTATTGACATTGAGTTTTCACTAAAACGCTATAACTGAATGTAGCTGGTCCTGAATGAAAATGCTGCTGGCATGACTTCCAACATGGCAACTATAGTGGTCATCTAAAAAAGGTTGCTGTCATTATTCCTTTAAAATGAATGGTGGCACTGACATGGGGTTTCACTAAAACACTTCCTGCAATATGTAATTGGTCTTGAATGAAAATGTTGCATATCTGACAACCATCATGTCCATGCTAATGTGAAGTAGTTTGAAAACTAGACCTACTTGATATTGATAAAGTAAAAGGTCACTGCTTTTATTTTTGTACTTTTTTGAACTTATGAACATAGTGGCTTGTACATGTGCAAATATTTTCACCAGACTTTATATTTAGTTCTTTTTAAAAAAAACATGTTGACAGTCAGCACTCTGATACTAATTTCAAGGTCAAAGGTCTTGACTCACGCTTTTACATGTAATAAGTTGTTAGCATGATAACAAAAATGTATAAAATAGTGTTTTTATCAAACCCAGTTTATGGATATATCCAAAGAATACCTTGAATAATGACAGTTCAATAACTTCTTGTTTTTTTAGCTGTACTTATCACAGATCAGAAAATCTTATGGGATTGTGTGTTGTCTGTCATCCATCCATCCATTAGTACAAGTTTGTTATTGCTACTTGTTCTAAACTACTTGGAGGATTGCTATGAAACTTTACATATACACATTCATCCCTTGGTCTAGTTGGTCCTAAATCAAAATGGTGCCAAGCTGATGTCTAATATGGCCACAACAGAAGCCATCTTGAAAATCTTGTTATCGCTACTCTTCCTGAATGGATGGTCATATCAGCATGGGATTTTCACTAAAAGACTTATTATGATGTCCATTATGGCTGCCACAGCAGCCATCTTGAAAATCTTGTTATGGCTACTCTACTTGAACGAAAAGTCATATTGACATGGGGTTTTCACCAGAAGACTTCTTATGATGTCTAGTTGGTCATGAATGATAATGGTGCAGCTTGCAAATCCAATATGGCCATCTTGAAAATATTGTTATTGCTACTCTTCCTGAATGGATGGTCGTATCAGCATGGGGTTTTAAATGTAAATGTTGCCACTCTGACATCCAATATGGCCACCACAGTGGCTATCTTGAAAATCTTATCACTCCTTCTCCTGAATGAACGGTCATATCAGCATGGGGTTTTCACTGAAAGACTTCTTATGATGTCTAGTTGGTCCTAAAGGAAATTGGTACCGATTTGACTTCCAATAAGGCCACTGCAATGGCCATCTTGAAAATTTTGTTATGGCTACTTCTCCTAGATGACTGGTAATATTGATATTGTGCTTTCGGTAGAAGACTTCTTTTGATGTCTAGTTGGTCCTAAATGGAAATGGTTCCAATCTGGTATCCAATATGGTCACTATGGCCGCCATCTTGAAAATCTTGTTATGGTTACTTCTCTAAAATGGAAAGCCATATCAACATGGGGTTCTCATTGAAAGACTTCTTGTAATGTTGTGTTGGTCCTGAACTAAAATGGTGCTGATCTGATGTTCTATACAGCCACTTTGGTGTACATCTTGAAAATGTTGTTATTGCTACTCCTCTTAAATGGAAAGTCATTTTGACATGGGGTTTTCATCAGAAGAGTTCTTATGGTATCCAGTTGATCCTAAATAACAATGATGCAAAATGACCCTCAATATGGCCACCATCATGGCCATCTTGAAAATATTGTTATCTCTACTTCTTCCAAATGGATGGCTATATCAGCATGGGGTTTTCCCCAATAGACTTATTATGATACCTAGTTGGTTCTAAATGAAAATGGTGCCAGTTGTATATCCAGTATGACTCCCATGACTGCTCCCTGAATATATGGTCATATTGACATGGGGTTTTCAACAAAGACTTCGAATAATGTCTACATGGTCTTCAGTGAAAATGGTGCCAGTCTGACATCCAATATACGCACCACAGCAGTTAATTTGAACATTTTTTTAATTTTAATTTGTATCTCACCTGATTTAGTAATGATTAGAAATAAGTCTTTGTAACAGACATTTAGATTGGTTAAAATTATATCATATAATGCAGGAGTAATTAGTTCATAACACTAGGAAGGAACGTATTAATGTGCCCTTCTTATGACAATATTTTTAAACAGTGGTTAATATATAGTTGTTATTTATTTCTTGAGATTTTGAGATTTGTTATCATCTCTTTAAATATTTTGAATTTTGAAGAATTCACACACACACACACACACACACACACACACACACACACACACACACACACACACACACACACACACACACACACAGCTTCAGTGTGGCCATTCTTCCAGTGTGCAATAAATTTTCAAGCTTCATGTCTTCATGAGTGCTGTAAAATATGAAGATCATTTCTTAAACTAGTGTTGCCAACAAATGAAGCCATAGTTCAGATGTCTTTGTCTTAACAGCTTTTCCATTTGAAGGCAAAGTAATAAATAAAGGAGGAATTTTGTTGCTATCCAAGTGTTTCAGATATATAGGGTTTCTTTTCATCAATACAGTAAAGCTTTACACTAAATTGTACTAAGTTGACCAATTCAGTGAAAAATTCATACAGAATTTTGTCTTGATGATAAACTGAACATAAAATTTTACTCAATTTGTCCTCATCAGTATTGACAAGCAATAAAATTATATCATTCTGTTCAATAGGCTGCCCTATCCAAACTGAACCCAGATGAGTTGAAGAAGAGACAGGAATTTCTTAGACAGCAAAGAGATAAGCTTGTAGAGATGAAGAGGAAAGAGCGTGAAAAGCAGCTGCAGTCACTTGAACAAGATCAGCAACAGAGACCAATATCGGCCCAAGTGGCCAGAAATGCAGTGAAGGGTGACCAGAAATCAGAGCCTGCCAAGCCTAATCCAGAAGAGCAAAAGAAGCTTGAAATGAGAAGGGCAATAGCCAGCAAATTGAAGGCTGAACTTTTGGGAGGGGAGAAATAAACTGATAAAATGATATGACTAGAGTTCAAAATATTGGAGAATTCTTAACCCTGAGAGTGTCAAAAGTGGATTTGATGGCTCCAGGTGAAATATAAAACAGACTTGCATACATGATTCATATTTTAAAGGAAAAAATAATATTTATTTCATAAACTCATGTGGGTCATTTGGGTCATGACAAATAAAGTGTGTGGTTGATGAATATCAAGGGTTATGTTAGAGGCTGAAAGGGAAATATACAACAGATCACATTTAAGGAAAAGGAAGATTTATTGTTTCATCTGCATATTGAGACACAGGTATCATCGTACTGGCAGCAATGGTGGCAGCAGCATCAATGTTAAACATTTTGTTTTAACATTTTTGTACGAAGACATTGGGGGGTTACATCACTGCACAAATGCAGGTGAGACACCAGGTACTTTGGGACATTTGTTTGAAGAAGCTGGTTGTATAATATGTACCATGTAGCAGGAATTTGTAATGGTGGATAAATTTTGGCAATTTAGCAGTCTCAGGAATATCATAAAAGGAAATCTCATGAAAATTGTATTCCTTAATAGACTAACCTCTCAACATCTACAGTTGCTAAAATATAAATAGCCAAAATTAAAGTTCCCCGTTTTTGTCAAGCCTGCTTCTGCAGAAGCATGACATATCAATCACTTTGGGACCCTTGTTCATGTCCATCCATCGATACATTTGCTCACACTCTAGATTAACCTCCGTCTTAAAGTTTTCTACTTACCATATATACTCATGTATAAGCTAGATCCAAATGCAAACAACATAGACCCTGATCTGCCATCTTATAATGCACTAGCAGATCAGGGTCTGTATTGTTTGTTCTACTGATTAGTCATTACAAACTGCATAGACCCAGATCTGCCGGCACATTATGCGATGGCAGATCTGGGTCTAAGCAGTTTGCAGTTGGTACTGGATTATATGTGAGTATATACAGTAGTTAGATTAAAGGTGTACTCAACAAAAAAGTGGATCTCTTGTTTGAGCAGAATCACCAAATTTTACATTCCCCCCAAAATACCCACTGTATGGTATATCTTTTACCACAGCTTTACAGTGATGTAGAATTAGTACAGGTTGTTAATACAAGAAAATTATGAATGCAGCATTTTTAACAATATTTCTGTAAAAAAAGGATCTTACACAAGAATTTTGTTCATTATGAAATTCTTGAAACATGTTGAAAAGTGCTTATTGGATTATTCAGCTTGTGTCATAAAGTTCATAGGCAATGAATTAAAGTATGAGGTTGAAGATTTTATATATTCTAAGTAGGGTTGCTATATGATTTTTCTAAGTGATGGGACATTATGACATAAGAATTTAATAACATGTTCTTATGATAATAATAAGTGTCATCATAATATTGAAACCTGTTAAACAGTATTTACTATTCTAACAGTAGGACTTCAGTCCACAAAGTCCTTTGGATTCTATTAACATTGGATGCAACAAGCTCTAACCAAAGTCATAATGACACTGGAAGGATGAAATATATATATACATACATACATACATGCATGCATACATACATACATACATACATACATACATACATACATACATACATACATACATACATACATACATACATACATACATACATACATACATACATAACTTACAAAAGTAATAATTTATGTAATCCAAAATATTTATTCCAAATACACAGCATTATTATATACAGTGGCTTTAAAAAGAAATCACTTGCCCTGACTAAAATCTGATGCAGGCCCAGCGCATGTGGCTTTACAGAAAATCACTTGCCCTGACTAAAATTCTGATGCAGACCCAGGACATGTGGCTTTACAAAAAATCACTTGCCCTGACTAAAATTCTGATGCAGGCCCATGACATGTGGCTTTACAAAAATCACTTGCCCAGACTAAAATTCTGATGCAGGCCCAGGGCATGTGGCTTTACAAAAATCACTTGCCCTGACTAAAATTCTGATGCAGGCCCAGGACATGTGGCTTTACAAAAATCACTTGCCCTGACTAAAATTCTGCTTGCTTCAAAGGGCCTATTTTTTTGCTATTATTTGTACATGGCATTGAAATTGCTAAGCCTTAAATTTAAAAAAAAAATGAAATGTAAAATGCTTTAAATTGATTTTATTCTGTGTTTATTTGCCTTTCAAAATAGTATACTTACAAAAAAAATGTGTGTAACCTTGTTTTTCAAAATTTTTGATTTAATTTCATTAAAAGTAATGTTTTCTCCAGGTCCTGATTAAAACCAATACTCAGTACCAAAATAGTTTACTGCTCTATCAATCTCCTCCTTACTGACTGTATCAGAAGAGTTGATGTTCATAAGCATTTGAAGTCGATCCTGCTTTAAACAGTTTCTCTTGACTTTATACTTTTGATATTGTTCATGAGATTGAACCCTCATTATATTCTGCTGCAGAGGGATTTATAACTAAAATAGTTTCCAACAATTTCACAGTTTTTGCATATTCATGTGTGGAATTCTTGATAAATGTGGCATGCACCTCTGCTCTTCAGATCTCTGTTTGTATGTCTTCAGCTTTGCCTTCAGGTCGATGTACTGTCAGTGTATTTCAACATCATCTGTAGTGAAGAGTATTCAGGGAACTGGAAGTAGTTTCATTTCTGAATTCTGCTTAAATCTCCACATGTTGCTTGATTGAAGTTGAAAACAATGAAGTCAGAGAACCATGGGTCTTTTTTTTATTTCAGACTGTAAAACAGTAGTTTCAGGTTAAGTAATTAGTTCCTGTCATAGTATAGTGTATCAGTGGATGCATCACTATTACAGAACAGCCACTTTGTACATCAACAGAGTCCATGTTTACCAACTCTTTGAACTTGATGGATTAAAATACAATATAATTATATCTTTTTCTTTAAGTTGAAAAACATTGTCTCGGATGCTTTTATAAGTTGATAATCCCCTAGCTTAGATTAATTGTAAAACAACTGCACAGGTAATTTTCTGTATATGTAACCAGAGATGCATTACCCTATAAGCATGAGCAAGGGACAGTTCATTATTCATGAAGGACAAGAGAGTGTTCATTGTAGGTAACCAATGAAATACTAAGAGCAGAAATAGTATTGTTCCACATTCATAGGTCATGTGCGTCACTACACAAAGTTTATAGCTTGAGATACAAGTAAGCAAACGATCTTCATAAGGGTGAAGGATCAACAATTGGAGTCACATCAGGGATCTGAATATTAATAATTTACCAGTGTCTTTCAAGAACTTCAAAATGAAAATGCCACATTTTGTCAGTGTACTCAAGGTTTTGTTGGTCAAATTAGTTAACACGTTTTTGGGGACATGCCCAATGGGCAATTCACTTAGAATATGAAGTGGCATGATCTAGATTTAGAGAGGCCTGGGGCATTGGGCTATCTGACTTTTTGAGAACTGATATACTAAGTTGTGGATGCTTCTTTGTACTCTCACTGGCACAAATGATCTCCATATAACTCATCTTTATCATTGTCTGTTATTTTGGAACATAAATGTATACATTCAGATTGTCTCTTATTTTGGACCATAAATGTATACATTCAGAATGTCTGTTATTTTGGACCATAAATGTATGCATTCAGATCATCTCTTTTTTTGGACTATAAATGTGTACATTCAGATCATCTGTTATTTTGTACCATAAATGTATACATTCAGATTGTCTGTTATTTTGGACCATAAATGTATACATACAGATTGTCTGTTATTTTGGACCATAAATGTATACATTCAGATCATCTCTTTTTTTGGACCATAAATGTATACATTCAGATCATCTGTTATTTTGGACCATAAATGTATACATTCAGATCATCTCTTTTTTTGGACTATAAATGTGTACATTCAGATTGTCTGTTATTTTGGACCATAAATGTATGCATTCAGACGGTCTTTTTTTGGACCATAAATGTATACATTCAGATCATCTCTTTTTTTGGACATGTATACATTCAGATCATGTTATTTTGGACCATAAATGTATACATTCAGATTATCTCTTTTTTTGGACCATAAATGTATACATTCAGATCATCTGTTATTTTGGACCATAAATGTATGCATTCAGACGGTCTTATTTTGGACCATAAATACGGTCTTATTTTGGACCATAAATGCAAACAAAACGCTCATTTATGCATAGAGATTGAATAGTTCTTTATTAATTACCATGGAAAAATTTCCCTCTTTCCAACTGTAGGTAGGCAATGGCCATACCAAAAGAAATTTGGCAGCAATGACTGTCTTTAATTACTCTCATCCATGAACAAAAAGATCCTTTGTATATATCTATATCAGGCTCTGAACTGGGGGTGGGGATGGCTGAAGGTGGTTGGTAACAAATATATGCTACTATGGCTTGGTTGCAGAATTGTACAACAGGTGATAAACTTGCATAATACAATTATATGTTAACAAAAAATACAAACAAATTATTTTTTTAAAAATTACATTGTAAACTGTGAATAGGTTGTCATTTTTAGATTGCTTCTATGAAATAGAGGAGAACTATTATACTACCCCAGCATTGGCATCTGCACATGTAGAAGCATCTGCACATGTGCAGAATCACTGTGTCTCAACCATTCTTTCTTCCCAGATCCTATGCAGCAGTTTGGAGTGGATTTCATAGCCCCTACCCCCTGGGGTGGGGACTAAGGTATCAAACTTAGTACAAATACTTTATTTGTACGTTCTTAGCTGAGTTTGCATTTAGCTCCCTGTATACACACTGTTTTACCTGGAATCATGAAACTTGGTGAGAGGATGCATCTTGATGAGTACAAAACCTTTATCACAAAAGTAGGTCACTCTGATCCATATTTCACACTTCACTGACTTTGATTAAATAGTTTGTTTTAGGTATATTTTTCAAGCTATTTCATGCTACATCCAAACTGTGAGAGAGAAATTTTATCATGTCAGCTTCATGAAACAGATTTTAGATGATATTCTGCCAGAAAAATCTAGGACTTTTAAAAGGAAATAACTGTCACAAGTAATGTTTCAAATGTTAATATAAATTTGCCAGTCACCTTTAAAGAAAAGAAAATGTGCACAACATATAAAGTTATTTACAGCAGTATGTTTATGGTAGTTAAAAGGATCATGAGTAGTTTTTTTTGTGGAGTTCTTCCATCTGATCATATGTAAATTAAGATCACTTGAACCCTCCAAGCCATCAGTATCCTCAATACTTTGATTTGTTTTAACTGTTCATGCTAGAATCATTAAACTAGATGATTATATACATCTCTAAGTAAATGTCACTTTGACCTACATTTTGTATTTTACTGGCTTTTTTTTAACGTTTTTGAGTTTAGCTCATGACCACACAAGCTTGTTGCATTAATCTGTCATAAAATCCCATATTTTACTCTTCACAGAGTTAGGTTAAATTTTGCATTAGATGTTCATTTCCTAGCCACTGTTCTTGTTAGAATCATGAAATTGATGATGACATGCATCTCTGTTAGTACCACGCCTTTACAACACAGAAACTCATTGTGACCTGTATTTCATCTTTTACTTGATTTGGTTAAATTTTTTGCATTTAGCTCATGACCACATGAATTTTGGTCATGCTATTGACATACTATCTTTCCTAGAATCATGAAACTTGGTGAGAGGATGCATCTTGATAAGTACTACACTCTTATTGCAAAATGAGGTCTCAGTGACCTATATTTCATGCTTCAGTGAGTTACTGGGTGCTGTTTATGTTAGAATTATGAAACTTGATATTTGGATGCATCTCCTTTAGTTCTACAACAGCCTTACAACAAAAAAAGAGACCACTGACCCTACTTTTTATGCTATACTAAGATAGGTTAAGTATTTGTGTTTAGTTCATGACCACATGGATTTGCCCATGCTGTATACATCCTAGCATACACAGAAGGCCCTTTCTGACCAGTGCAGTTGGAAGTAGGAATATATTCAGTGGTAAACTTTCCATATTAATGACTCTACATAGTATATTGTGATAGGTTACCCCGAACAGGTTAACTGTGTATTGTACATGTGAAAGAATATATAGGAGTGAAAATCATTCTTTTCGTGTGAGGCCTCGGCTGTTGTGGCTAATCAAGGTAAATACTGGTGCATGGACTATGTTTATAATACTGGCTGTCATTCCAAGGTTACGCAAATCCTGTGACTTTCACCAAGTAAAATCTGGTTTCTGGTGGTGGACAATGATAATAGCTTCTAAAGCAGATTTGAAGAACAATTTTAAAAAAATAAAATAAATAAAATTATAATAATCTCTGGATTTTATACCCCTCCACAAGGCAGATTGTATATTATGTTATGATGTCTATCTGTCTGTCTGTTACCAACTTTGCTTCTGCACAATAGCTAGAGTTTTCCACCATCTACAGGTACCAAACTTTGTGGATGACTTGCACTTGGGGTAAGGAAGAACCCTATCAATTTCGGGCATAAAAGCTCAGATATCAAGGTCACAGATTGAAAGAAGAAAAATGGGTTCTGCACAAAACTTGTGTGCTCCACCATCTACAGTTACTAGACTTTGTGGATAACTTGCACTTGGGGTAAGGAAAAACTTTACTATTTTTGGAGTCAAAAGGTCAAGGTGACTGACTGACAGAATACAATGGTTTCTGCATAAGAACATTAGTTATACATGACATACCAGAACTAAGTTTTCTGGATGGCTTGCACTTGGGGTAATGAAGAATCCTATTTATTTTGAGGTCCAAAGGTCAAAGATCAATGTCAAAGTGACTGGAAGAAGAAAAATGGTTTCCACATAATAACAGTAGTTCTACATCACTGACATGGAGCAGACTTTGTGGATGGCTTGCTCTTATGGTATGGAAGAAGCCAATCCATTTTATTGTCAAAAGTATAGGTCAAGGTCACTGACTGAAGGAAGATAAATGGTTTCTGCACAAAAATTTCAGTTATATACATAGAGGATTATAAACATGGAGTGGTCATATAATGTTCCATTCATAGTACTCTTGTAATCAACTCATTATAGTACCTCTACTTTGATATCATAGAAGAGAATACTCATTTGTTTTGTTTTGTGTCTTCTGTGCTCTGCAAGAGTATGTGTGTATGTAAAGCAAGCAGATAATGTGTTAATAAGAATTTATCCTGATGGACACATGGAATAATATCTAAACTGAGGCTTAATTAGATTCTCAAAGGTTCTTTGTAAGTTCACAAACTGTTCCCTAGTGTTTGCATTAGAAAAAACTTGCATCTGGATATCACAGTGGTAAAGCATTAGCTTTGTATCTTTGAAGTCATGAGTTCACTTTCAGGTTTTGTCTGTTTGGTAATGTTGCCATGAGTCATAGTTAGAATAAAAGGCCCTAGACATTTTTATGTATATGGTTATGGAATGTAACTAATAGACTTTTGCTTTTTGGGGGGTGGTTGGTGGTTGGGAGAGGGATCAAGACTTGTGTAATGATTTCAATAATGTGAGGTATGGTGAGGTAATTGCCAAATGTTTATTTCTTTATTCATGAAGTTCACTTTAAAATGAAAGTCTAGCTTAGTTATTTTGTAATAAACTTGAAATTGTTTTTGAGAAAGATACATGGAGTTTTTAAGTTATTGAGTCTAGTTTAAATAACCTTAAAGTGTTTAAGTTCAGATTTTACAGACTTCTACCATAATTTTAAATTACACGTTTTAACTATTATTTGAGAGCCGAAAAGTTAATATACAGAATAATTGTTTTGGTTGCATTCCCGTAAGAATGTTTGCCATATGCCTTATATTACCGTGAATCACACAGATTTAGTGAGCTTAAAATTTTAGTGAATTTAGTGAACTTATTTTCGTTAGAATTGTATGCATGTTAAAATTTGGTGATAAAAAGAATATTATTACCATATATACTCGTGTATAAGTTGGGTCCAAATGCAAACAACATAGACCCTGATCTGCCATCACATAATATGCTGGCAGATCAGGGTCTGTGTTGTTTGTTCTACTGATTTGTCCTTACAAACTGCATAGACCCAGATCTACCGGCACATGATGCAATGGCAGATCTGGGTCTATGCAGTTTTTGCAGTTGGTATCTGCTCATATACACGAGTATGTACAGTATTATTGTGTATGCATTAAACACTGACTATCTGGACAAATGGTCCTTGAACTGTGGTTGGATATTAGTCACCACCATTTTATAAATGCCATGTTATGCTACAATAACAAATGAGTCAATGGACCTGGTAAATAAATGTTTTTATGAGATACTGTGGTTGCTGTTTTGTCTGGAATTTTATTTGAACATCCCTCACTGTTGGCAGCAATTCAGCTTATTTGTGGTTTCATAATCTCCATGTATTGGAATAAAGCAATCACACTTCATTTGTTTTTCCATAGTGTAGCATGCAAGCACACAGCATCTTTATTTAGATAGTATAAACCGATTAACACACAAAATTGTATATTTTTGCATGTCTGATATTCACAAAAATTTATTGATTCTGAAATATTGTAATTTACACTGTGTGTGTGTGTGTATATATATATATATATATATATATTATTTAAGAAACAAATTTCTTGTATAACAACAACTGACCCTTTTGGTCATAGGTGGTTCATGATAACCAGGTCACACTGCACTTGTGTATGTACCAATAACTATCCACTTATTATTTTTATTATTTAGTTATTTACAAAGCTTTTTCTCTGCTGCAAATTATTTGTGGCAGCAATTTTTGTGAGAATCTTTGAAGCAGTTTTTTGGTGCTAACAACAGCAAGCATTGTCTTGACTGAGAATTTTGTGTTAATGACATGAATCAACTTTTCTATACATATGAACATACATATGTCCTTTTATCTCTACCTCCATTAGTTACCTTTTTTGTTTCTGCACACTAACTTTAGTTTTATGCCATCTATCTTTACCAAAGTTTTTGGATGGCTTGCACTTGAGGTAAGGAAGAGTTTTTAAAAAAAAATGTGGATCAAAAGATCCAATAACACTGCGACTGAAGGAAGAGAAATGGTTTCTGCACAATAACATTAGTTCTACATCAAGGACCTGGACCAAACTTTGTGGATGGCTTTCACTTGGGGTAAGGAAAAAGTCTATCAGTTTGGGGGGTGAAGAAGACAAAGGTTTGAGTCACTGTGGCTGATTTTTTTTTTTTCTGCACAAAAACTAAAGTTCTTGACAATGTACCTTCACCCAAGTTTGTGGATGACTTAGTCCTTATGTAAGAAAGAAACCAACTGATTTTAAGGTCAAAAGGTCAAAGGTCATGAACACTGTTACTGAAAGAAAAAAAATTGGTTTCACAATAATTTTAGTTTTAGACCATGTACATTGACCAGTGTTTATGAAGGGCTTGTACATTAGGGTAAGGAAGAGGCCTGTTGATATTTCTGCCAAAAGGTTATGTCATTCTTACTCAAAGAAAAATGGGATTTTGCACAATAAACCCTTGTGCTAGATTAAGTTCCTTGACCAAAGTTTGTGGATGGCTTGTACATAGGGTAAGAAAGAAACCTGTAGATTTTGGGGTGTAAAGGTAAAGTCAAGGTCATGGTAAAGAAAAATATGGTTTCTGCACAGTGTTTATTTCAAGACTGCATACCTTAACCAATGGTCAAGGTTATTGAAACTCAATGGCCAATAATCTCCAGAGTCATCCATATCCTACCAGTGCCTACATAATGATTATTAAACATGGGGTGGGCATACATTGTACTGTTCATGGTGCTCGTTTCCTCAGTCATACCAAGTTCAGTTTTGCATTAAACATTTATGGCAAAGTTTTTCTAATGATTCCCTTTCCAAGGCAAAATACCAACTGTAGTTTCACTGAACAACTGTTTAGTGTGGACATGTCTATGAAGTGTTTTGTATTCAACACAAAATTTTTGAGCATTGGTAGATTCAGAAATTTCTGCAATATATTTTTTAATGAAACTTCCTACATTTTTGGGGGAATAGATACATGCATTTAGGACCATAAGTTATGACTGCAGGGAAAATTTGTAATTGATAGACAATGGGAATCTAATAGCAAGCTTTCACATACCCGCATTGGTCGAGCCGACACTCAAACTCATGCAGACAGAGGTGAGATGTGTGAGTGATCTGTAAAGGCGAGCGACTTAGACAACTCAGCTACACGGGGCCACCACATACATACATAGATACATACATACATACATTACATATAAAAAAAAAACATATAAAGGGATCCACCAAGGATGACCCATAAAAGTTTACAAAACCTGTTTCCAATGGGGTCGTGAGGGATAAAGATTTTGATGTGGGGTACATTTTGCAAATTACAATTGTATATTTGACTAAGCGAAGATATTACAATAAAGTGTTACAAATTTAAAAGCCAATTTCATAATTAAAAAGTATCACTAAAAAACATTTCATTCTTGTAAAATATTGTTTTTAAAAGGTATGACTTAACAGTTGATTTAAAGTTATCTATATTTGAAATGTTTTTGATGGAATTGGGTAATAAGTTCCAGTCATTAATGGTGCTATAGAAGAAAGTTATCAAGGCTATGCTACTAACGTGGAGTAACAAAATTAAATTTACTGCTTCTAGCTGCAAATGGTGATCATCATTCATTTTTACAAATCTTTGGCTCATATAAGATGGACTTTTCTCAAAAAAAATTGTATGAGCATGATTTAGTCTTAACTACTTTATTCTCTCCCCCACCCCCAGCATTTCAAGACTTTAATAGTCACCCATAGATGAAACTTAGAATTTTGTATCATTTTCATATGAACTCTCTGACTAATCAGAGTACACTGGAATATATTTTTTTAAATATGCCTTCCCTGGGTTCCATGAATGTTTAAATGGAACAGCCCTTATTGTTATCTGTCAAATGCTCAGTTAAAAAATATAAAAGTGTGGAATTTTCTTTTGGCTCTAGATGATTTTAATTTTTGAACTGAACAATTGCATGACACTGAATCTATTTTATTATTAATCAAGAACATAAAATTATTCAGGTTAAACTAGTGATAGGTATTAAATGTTTACATTTACATCTGTTCACTACATTTTTTAACATGCAATAGATTTTAGTATATAGTAAGTATGAGTAATTACCCCATGAGCATTATTGATAAGCAATAACCATTAGTAAGATAAGCTCATGTTCTTGAGCTAAATTATATATAACGATAAATGAGTAGGCAATTAGGTGTCAATACAATTGATTAAGTATTTCTTGTTTCATGCTATATTTCTGTATTAATTTTTGACAGTGGTGCTAATAATTGAAAAACATTGAAAATACTTTATGTAAATATTAAATGCAAAGTTTTCAACAGCAGTATTTTAGGTCTTTGAGTTTTTAATTCAGAATCAGCCTTAGATCTTCAGCAGTTGCAGTTTGATATACCTCACAAGAATTTTTAGAGTGTTGGAAGTATACTACATTATGTGGGTGTAGGATTTTATTTTCATGGGGCCTGTTGGGTCTTACAGTGGGGATGAAAGGTTGCATGAAGAATGTGAATACACTGTTGAAAGCACTCATAGGAATAGAAAGTGAAAAACAGTATACTGTGAAGAGTAAAAAAAAAAAGTTTTTCTGTACCATATAAAATTATGATAACCAGTATTCATTTCTATATGTGAAAATGACTGTTGACTATGCTTATCCAGAGCTTAGTACATGTCCATGAAATTGATTCAAATGAATTTTATGTATATATTTATATATTGATTTACATATGAATTTATCAGTGATTGTCACAGATACCTTACTGTCATGCACCAAAGCCTGTGAAGCTTGTTTGCCATGCCTATGTTAAAATACATTTTTACATTCCAAAGTCTTTGCATAGCATTTTTATTTTGTATAAAACTTGACTTGTTAAGCTGTTAAATACTGAGTGTCTACAATTTAGAAGAATTATATATTAATTTTATGATGTCACTTGTAAATGTAAATGCTTTTCCGTCCTTGAATGAATCTGAATATTTTTTTAATTTTGTTGTGAATTCACTGGTGTAAGGTGTTCCATCCTACAATGAAATAAAGGCCTTTTCAGTCTTGACAAAACTTATTTGTCTTCTATAAAGATAAGTATATGTTACCTACAGTTAACTGGTTTGTCTTTCGATCAGTGATATAAATGATAAGTTTATGTACTTGTATGTAAATGGTTTGTCTATGGACCAGTGATATATATGATGAAGTAATCGGTATAGGAGCTACAGTGTTTTATATCATTATCATCAGCTTGTCATGACCATTTTCAAAATATTTAATTTGGGTTTCTTTTTAAACCTTTACATTTTGTAAGCAGTCAATGTGTGTGAATATTGTCAATAAGGAACAGAAATTGTTAGTCATTCTCTTGAATGCTAGTCAGCCCTTTGAGTTTTGGCATGAATTCATTATTTTTGTTTTGTTTTTTTTGCTGTACTCTTTGAGAGAAAAACAATATTTGCAATGCTAAATTTTTGACAGAAGATTACATGAAAATCGAAAATATGCATTTTGTCATGAAACTTTTGTGCATCAAACAGGTTAGTAATGTACATGTAATTAGTTCTAATTATGATTTTATTGGCCCCTGTTTGAAATCAAAGTTAGGGCATAATTTTGTTCAGTAGATTGTTACAAGTTTTAGAGAATTTTCTTTGTATTCCATTGCTCTTTGACAAGAAAGCCTTTCCATATATGTTGTATCTTCCATGCATTTGTTCATGCATCTGTTTGCTGGGAGATGCACATTGTGGCTGAACTCTTTCTGCACTGTTTTAGAGATGGTCATTCTACTTTTTGGGTGTAATATACAATCCTCAAAACTTTGGCGAGGATCAAGGTGTAAAGTAGATGAGTCTACCATGGCAAGGATCAAGATGTAAAGTAGATGAGTCTACCATGGCGAGGATCAAGGTGTAAAGTAGATGAGTCTACCATGTGCATTCGTGTGTGCATAGAGTTAGTTCATCCATAAGTTGTTGCATGAAATGTATTATGAAATACAGTACAAGTCTAGGTGGTTATAAACATAAGATGAAATTCCTCCAAACTGAACTATTTATCTTACCATTATGTTGTACTTGAATATTAGTAATAAGTATGGATATAATTCTTTAGTATATTCAGTTTTTCCACAGGGTCAGTGTCACATAATTCTTTAGTATATTCAGTTTTTCCACAGGGTCAGTGTCACATAATTCTTTAGTATATTCAGTTTTTCCACAGGGTCAGTGTCACATGATTCTTTAGTATATTCAGTTTTTCCACAGGGTCAGTGTCACATGATTCTTTAGTATATTCAGTTTTTCCAGAGGGTCAGTGTCACATGATTCTTTAGTATATTCAGTTTTTCCACAGGGTCAGTGTCACATGATTCTTTAGTATATTCAGTTTTTCCACAGGGTCAGTGTCACATGATTCTTTAGTATATTCAGTTTTTCCACAGGGTCAGTGTCACATGATTCTTTAGTATATTCAGTTTTTCCACAGGGTCAGTGTCACATGATTCTTTAGTATATTCAGTTTTTCCACAGGGTCAGTGTCACATGATTCTTTAGTATATTCAGTTTTTCCACAGGGTCAGTGTCACATAATTCTTAGGTATCTAAATACTTACTTACTTAAAAAACAAAGAGAAATTGACCAGTGGAGTTAAATAGATCACAATGAACAGTAACACAACATATTCCATAACTGAGTAGTATTCATCACAATGAACAGTAACACAACATATTCCATACCTGAGTAGTATTCATCACAATGAACTGTAACACAACATATTCCATACCTGAGTAGTATTCATCACAATGAATTGTAACACAACATATTCCATACCTGAGTAGTATTCATCACAATGAACAGTAACACAATATATTCCATACCTGAGTAGCACACATTGCATTATAGATAACAATGAACAGTTACACAACATATTCCATACCTGAGTAGTTTTCATCACAATGAACAGTAACACAGTATATTCCATAACTGAGTAGCACACATTGCATTATTCACCAGTATAGATCACAATGAACAGTAACACAACATATTCCATAACTGAGTAGTATTCATTACAATGAACAGTAACACAGTATATTCCATAACTGAACAATATTCATCACAATGAACAGTAACACAGTATATTCCATAACTGAACAATATTCATCGCAATGAACAGTAACACAACATATTTCATAACTGAGTAGCACACATTGCATTATTCACCTGTATAGATCACTATGAACAGTAACACAACATATCCCATAACTAAGTAGTATTCATCACAATGAGCAGTAAAACGATATATTCCATAACTGAGTAGTACACACTGCATTATTCACCAGTAATATATCGCAATGAACAAGTAAGACAACATATCCCATAACTAAGTAAAACATGTTGCATTGTTCACCAGTAATAGATGATCTGCAAGTTATTGAGATTGAGAATGCATAAAGCTGGCTACATTTTTTTATGAAGACAATTTACTATTGTCCTTCTGTCCATGAGAGCACTTTATAATACAGAACTCTTCCAAAACTAAAAACACAAACTAGTGGGATGGCTATGCTAGGTTGACCAAGGGCAATAACTCTGTAAAATATGGTAATAATATGGTTATCATCAAATGCATCTGAGCTCTTGTTAAGTTGAAACTCCACTGAATTTTTTGGAAATCAAACAAAAAGTGCCAGTGCTTGAATGTTCATATGCTAAGGAACTAGAGTGGGTTAGTGGTTCCTAATGTAATTTTTATGCATTTTTATAGCCTCCCCTTATACTTTGTTGATGGACATATAAGCTATGCAATGTCTCAGAATTGTTGATAATGTTGACAACATTATTGCAGGGAAAGAGACAGATGGCAGAAATGATGTCAAATGATCTGTTTTGAGAGGGGAGAGAGAGTGACTGGGACAGACATGAGAGAGACAGAGACCACCACATAAAAGCAGGGACAACATTATTGCATGGAAAGATACAGATGGCAGAAATGATGTCAAAGGATCTGTTTTGAGAGGGGAGAGAGAGTGACTGGGACAAACATGAGAGAGACAGAGACCACCACATAAAAGCAGAGACATATACATGCACTAAATAAAGCAGATATACAAAGAGAGTCAGACAGATCCTGACTTACAAAAACAGACACAGACTGAGGTACAAGAGGAGATTGAGACAGAGACAGAATTAAGAGTCACATAGAAACAGACAGTTCTAAGAATAAAGATGGATGAGAGACGGGGACAGAAGAAACATTAAAAGAAAGATGGAAAGAGTGAGGAGAGCAACAGGAAAAAACAAAACAGGAAACAGACAGACATATGGACATAGATTTATGCAGGGACATAGAGACAGGGACAATATATATATATATATATATATATATATATATATATATATATATATATATATATATATATATATATATAAATAATGAAAAAGATGGTCAAACATTCTAAACGACTGATAGAAACAGGCAGACCAGCAAGAAAGAGATGGAAAGAACTGAGCAGAATCAGAGTGGCAAGATGCCCACAGATCAGACAAACCAGGGTCAGATTCAGAACCTGCTAATGTTGGAGGGTTGTGTGATGATGCATCTGAAGTGACCTCAGATGAATAGAGTAAGGGTGATTCCTTGATGTATTATAACAATCACTCTGGTCCAAAATGTCCAGAAATCTGACCATGAAGGTTGGCAGGTGAAACATTCAAGATGAATGATATTGGAACATGTAATGTCACAAACTGGCCCAAATTTCACTAAACATGTCAAATTTTATTCATCAGATTGTAACATTAGTCCAGGGCTATTTGTCTTACATTTTGCTCCTGATTAGTGAAGAACGTTGGCAACATATATCATTTTAAAGCTAGGAAATTCCAAAAACATTGTTGCCACTTTTTCTCATTCAGTTCAAAATTAAATGTCAGGCTCCCAAAAATAACTATTACAAACTTTATTCTGACATCCAAATTTATTCCAGAATTAACACATTATACCAAATTCAACAAAAGCTACCGTATATACTCACATAAAAGCGCATACCAACTGCAAACTGCATAGACCCAGATCTGCCATCGCATAATGCGCTGGCAGATCTGGGTCTATGCAGTTTGTAAGGAATAATCAGTAGAACAAGCAACATAGACCCTGATCTGCTGGTTCATTATGTGATGGCAGATCAGGGTCTGTGTTGTTTGCATTTGGACCTGGCTTACATACGAGTATATATGGTATTGTAAAATAAGGAAACATAAATTTTCAAACTTTTACACCTTAGGCATGATGTATGGTATGATTAAATAGGCTACCATTTCATTTCAGTTCATCTTTCTTCACCTAGATGTGATTTTATTGTTGTGTTTAATAAAATGTGCTGAACTGGCTCTGGAAGTGAAAAATTCATTGTTTTTCAAGTGAAAAATAATTGTTGCAAACAAAGCATTAA